>CAWUFW010004310.1:0-1200000 GCA_963921515.1 Calotriton arnoldi | reverse complement strand
ATAAGTCAGTAAGGTAAGCCACTAGACCATACTACTAAATGTTATGTGCTATGGTCCCATAAAGAACAACCCATTCATAGTGGGAATAAAAGGATAGTCAATCCTGTTACCTATCCAGTAATGCAATACAGGCCAACTGCATTACTCACTATGTACGTAAAACCAATAGCACCTCAGTTATTTAGTGTGAAAGAGGACAAGGCAAGATAAAACAGAGGAATAATCACCCAGTCACAAAATAGGCAGATTTAAATATAACTAAATCACAACAGGGTGCTACTGAACATATTTTTTAATTCAAGTAGAAAACTGAATTTGTGTAAAATTTACAGGATTCTTTTGTACGTGGCAACTATCCCTCTGCTTGCTCTAATACTCATTCTGAAATGTTTGAGAGAGCTCTCAAAACACTTAACTAGTTTGTATTAATGTTTCTGCTCTTCTAGGTCTATTTTTTTTAGAAGAGAAAAAATAACTATGTCATGGCTTCTCACAATTTTGAAATGTCCCGGACTCAAAAATATAGACTAGGCTGGTACACAAAAACAGCTAGGTGGCAGCTCGAACAAAGGTGGCAAGCTTTTCAGAGAAACTAAACTAAATATCCTGACCCATCCAACATAAACTCAATGTCAAAGTTGCCTATGGGTTCTTAGGTGTTGGGGAAGGAAGTGGAGGAAGAGAAGGGGGAAAGGGGAAAAAAGGGGACCAGTAACTATAAAAGCTCCTTGAAATTTGGACGGCAGACAACATTAGGTCTCAACCATCTCATGAATCTTAGAACCTGGAGAGGTCAATCATTCACCTAATCAATTTTTGCAGAATTAAACCTTGGTTGAAGGGCAGGCAATGGTCACTAGGATTGCGGATTGCATTGCTTTGTAAACAGCATTGCTATGTGGACTTCTGAATATGTATTCGCGTAAGAATGTTTTAGCAAGCCATTACACTTGTAGACCTCAGTCTGACTTCATTGCCTAACATCAGTCTTCTCAATCTGGTATTGCTTGGGTCTGTGAAGGTATAGGGATTCCTCCAAAGCCTCATCCCTCTCCCGTCTTACTTTTTAGCTGAACCCTTTTTCTAAAAGCTTATTTTACAGGTCTGGTACATTTATTGTTCAGCTATGTCCTTGGGCAATTCGGTCTTCAACTTTTCGTCCCTAAGCAATGAACATTTTGTCTACAGATTTATACATAGCATCAGCCCTAGAATTCATTCTCTATATACCCCATGTTGTAACTTATCAATCTGGTCCTTGGTTTTCTTATTGACTTGCCCGACATATTTACTGCATTTGCAATAGTTTTCAACTAAGCTATCCATGCTCTTCTGCATTGTATTGATCACTGGAGTTTCTGCAGTTGGTGTCCACTGTCTCGGGCTGCTGCTCCAGAGAAGTATATGTTCCAAAATAAAATCTGGATTTTCGTAGGCTAGTGCCAATGCAAGTACAAAGCTCAGACTCTATCCTTAAGGTCTGCTTTGGAACCACTGTGGGATTAATGTTCCGCTTTGATTTGTCTTACGATTTTGTTTAAAATATTTAGTTTATACAGTAAGTGTTCACTCATAAGCATCTTTTGCAAAAAAAATAAAACCTCACACAGAGCCAGAGTAAAAGGAATGGAAAACAGAATCTGAAAAAGCAAAATTTAAGTTTTTCGAAACTCGCTTTGATTGCGCTGGGATGATCACAGAGAGCGACTTTCCGTTCGAGCAAGTCCGATCGGTACTTGCAAGAGCAGTTGCACAATTGAGCATAAGAGGCGAACGGTCCCGGCTGTTCCAAAGTTTTGAGGCCTGATTTTTATGAGCCTGTGAAATAATTTTCCTAATCGCACACAAAAAAACCCCAACACCTGAGCAATATTTCACGCTGATATGTCTCCTTGGCAGAGACAGGCACAGCGAGGGGAGGAGAGTGCTGCCTAGTTTACCTTCTTTAATCATACATCCCTCTTGCTGGATCCGCAATACAAAGTTAGCGCTTTCTGACACTACGACGGGCATGCTGATCTTGTTGTATAGATTTATAACCCGTTCTTACCTTCAATAACTCCGTATCCTGTTGCTGACACTTGGATTCGATCTCTGTGATCAGGCTCCTGAGGTCGGATTGTTGTTCTTCTAATTTAGTTAATGTTTCCTTGATGCTCAGCAGATTGTTCTTCTCTTCCTGCTCCAGGTTATTTAGGTAACAAGAGTTTTCCTGCTCCAAAAACTGCTTGAGCTTCTCAAATTCATTTGCGATTCTCTCCCTCTGGCTTTTGAACTTGACCTGCACATAAAAATAAATTGCTTATTTACATTGATAGCACCTCAGACATATGTAATAAGTTTATCAATTGACTCTGGGGCTAATCTACTGTGACATACATTTCCCTATTATTCACTGGCAGATTGAAGGCCATCATATGTGTCATATCAGAGAAAGGGTTATCCAGTAGCACAGGAGAAGACAGAGACAGTAGTTCTATCTCTCGCATGGATATTTCCTATTCTGCTTTTTAATGCCTTAGTGGAAGAAAGGAAGTGTTTTGTCAGATAAAAGAATAGGATGACTGTATTGTAAGCTTTGATTGACATTTATTGATTAACTGATATTGTGTAACAGCCCTGATCATTGGTCATGAACTTCATTGTGGCAAGACAGGGATCAGACAGGACTGGGCTACGAAATTTAAACCGCCTTGGCAATTTTTTTTAATCCAGCCCTCATTTGCACCATGCGAGTTAAACTCTTGTCCTCCATGGTAGTATTTTCCCAAAGATAATTCTAGATAAGCAAAGCAATTATAACAGATTTATCAGCAAGTCTGAAAGAATTCGAATTTTCACACGCAAGACAACAAAGGAGACTTACAATATACCTGAAACCTATAGAGCAGTTTATTTACACAGAAGGTCCATTTCAAGCAAACCAGCAAGACTAGGAGTTTATGATGGTTTGTATTTGAATATGGGTACATAAAATCTTTGCTCTGCATTTCCTGCTAAAGCGGGCCTTTGCTGCAAAGTTGGCACATACAAACTTGAATATATATATATATATATATATATATATATATATATATATATATAGGGCCCAATTCCAATTCAGTTTATTGCATTTGACCAAACTCTTGGTTTGGCTCTCCCTAATTAATTTGCTGACACCACCTCTAATAACAATACAAACAAATTCTAAATGAACGCCAAATCAACCACTCATGCCCGATACATGGCAACTTAAGAGCTCTATATCGTAGCAGACAATCCCAAACTCCATGTCTAGCCTTCAGATATGCATAAAGCAGAAAGTCAATAAGTGAGAGAGACATAGCTAGTAACTGAAATAGTTACAGTATTGTGATATAGTCTTCTTTAAGGAGGTGCATCTTCAACTTTTTCCTGAATTAGGACAGTGTTGAGGAGGTACTAATGGATACAGTGAAGGTGTTCTACATAAGTGATACTCAAAGTATGGCCCGGGAGGCGCATGCGGCTCTCCTGACCTTTACATGCGGCCCTCTAGTCAACAGTAGCACCTGGCTGCTGTTTATTTGACTCAGCACTAACATTAAAGACATCTACCAGCAAAAGTGTAAAATGTGATAAAGCCTCTTCAAAATTTAAAAAGTGAATCGCATTAACATGCAGAACCATTTCACCTTTTTAAATATGGTTTTTAAAAATGAATGTAAAAACTTTCATTCTTCCCTGCACCCTAACAACAATGCCAATAGTGAACTAAATATCAGTTATGTTCACTCTTTGGGTGGACTGGGTTCCTATTGTATAAGAATATTATATTTTATGAAATAAAACACAGGAGAAGGTTTTGTACAGCGCACACCCTGAAGTCATGTATTTTAAGGTCAATACAACTGCCTATGAGCACACAATCTGGTTAAGTGGGGAAGCTGGGATGGAAAAGACCTGCTGCCTTGACGTTTTCTTTTTTACACTTCTTATCCTGCAGTCTGATGGTGGCATGGCTGCAGGTGTTTTATGAGACACCAGCCATAGTGAGCTTATATGGAAGATAAGCAGAGGTGCTGGTCATGATGGCTTTGTAAATTAGATAAACAATTAAAGAGTGAATCCAAATGATAAGCAATACCGGAGGAGTCACAGAGTGTTTTAAGAAGAACCCTCACTCATAGAGTTCCCACCAGAGGGGCCGAATGCCTCTCGGGTGTGCTACGACGCCCGATTACAGCGGAGCGAGTTTTGTTTGGGCTGTGCAATGAGTGACAAAGTAACACTGTGATGATTAAAATTACCTTTACTTATCCTGAAAAGTTTTAATGGTGGAGAAGTAAGGTAAGATTAAAAGGTGTTAAAGGTGGATGTATTAACTGGTTAAATAGGCCAGAGACATCCTTAGTGGGAAAGTGATAACCGGCTATCACAGTGAGGGTTCTTCTTAAAACACTCTGAGTCCTCAGGTATTGCTTATCATTTGGATTCACTCTTTCATTGTTTATCTATCTAGTACTAGGGGACTAAGAGTGGCTCCACTAGAATTCCTTTCTCTCTTTTTGTTTCTACTACGGCTTTGTAAATTATGCAACTAGTTTTGAAGATGAGGGCCCGCAAGGGGGGCAAATTGAGTTCTATCAGCATGGGGGAGATGTGATGATATTTCTTCATGCCCTGGATGAGACATACTGTGGGGTTTAGTGGGTCCTCAAGTGGTGCCAGTCTCACAGACTATGGAGATGGGCATTACCACCATCCAAATGCAAAAGTTAGAGGGCTTGACGGGAGTTATAAAGTAGCTTTCTGGAAGAAACATGTTTACATTCCTTAGAAAGGATAGCTGGTATCAGCTGTTTTTTTTGGCAATGTGTTCCATGAGGTTGAGGATGGTGTCCAAGGGTAAATCCAAGTGACTTAGAATTTAGTGAGCATTCAGGTTCGAGGCTGTCAAGGCTCATGACTTTCACTTTATTGGATGACACAATTCTCTTCACCAAACAGCTCCATACCCATCCTTAAAAACAACTGAAATTATTCATTATGTAGTAAAACACCACCACAATGACATCACATATAATGCAAAACCCTACATATATTGTTCATCTTATTGGAAACAAATGTCTTTCTTGGTAATGTTCAAGGGGTTCTGTAAGAAATTGGCTTATTTGCACAAGGGATCTTCTCTGTCCTCTCTGAATCATGCAGTCTCTCTGGTAGACCGTGCAGGGGGTGGGGACAGTGCCAGGTGCGGGATTGGTTACTGTGCGGCGAGTGCGACTCCACAGAGGCGATTCCTTGAGATGCCCCTCCCTTCCCTCAACAATGGTATAAATAGGCATATTACACTGCGCGAATCCGAATGTGGTTTATAATCATCAGTTTTACTGGATTATTTTAAATTAAGGTACTATGATAAAAGGGGTTATAGTTGTAGAATAATATTACAAGGGTGTTTTAAGTGTTAGGTAAAAGTAATACACCTTTCCCCCAAAAAAGTAAAAATATCTTTATCGCCCCAAAGAAATGAATGTTCTAGGATGACCCAATATGGCTGGAAATGATGTTATATGACGACCCAATATGGCTGTCACCAGCCTTGATTGCCCGAACCTTGGCTTAACAAACTGCAAATGATTTGTCTTTGTCCCCATCTCACAAGAAGACTGGCTTCTTGTTCTTCCAGTCACGCATAACCCCATTCTGACACCCGGTATGCTGCTACCTTGCATGACTTTGTAATCGTCTCTCCTTCTCAAATCCATTTACTAGTAATTAGCCCAACCTTTCTTTCCGTTCAAAGACTAGCTTTTGTTTTGCCACCCTATTAGCCACTACCTTGCATGACTTCGAAGCACTCTTACCCACTTCTTACGGTCTCCCTAAACCTACTGGCCTGCATATGGCATTTCATGCGGTGTGGTGAAACAGACCAAGTCGGTTGGGCAGTCAGAGTTCTGTACCAGCTCCCGCAATACAAGCAACATTTTAAATGTCTATGTTATTTGGGGTCAACTGTGTACTCCTGGGGGTGACTTTATTTGGGAAAGGTGACCGACAAACGTCATTGGCTGGCGTCTGTTTGGCGACCATCTTGAACTATGGTCGAGTTATGTGCCTGGCATACTATCATGAATCAGAACATGTTTGAGATATTATGGCCGGGTAGGAAGATACACAAGTCTAATGCTAACCCAGGTAGTTATTCAGGCCATACAATTCCTATGCTGCCATTTATTTGGGCAGAGTTAGAATCTGGTGCTCAGGAGTGCAATGGTAAAGTCTAAGAGGTAAATGAAGGGGCCAGGATATTAGGTTGGCCTCACAGAATGGAACTGTGTATGAAATTGATCCTTGTGCGAATACTCTGTATGCTGTGCATATAAGTGCAAAAAAAAGAACAAAATAGTGTAGAAAAAAAAAAAGCTGGAAAATAAATTTTCCAATGTTTCAAAGATTGGTTCGGGAAAATGAAAGGGTTCAAACACAGGATTGCGTTGTGTGAACATGTCATACCAGTTAAACAAAACTTGAGGAATGTACCATTGAATTATAGAGATAAACTTAAGGAGATGTTGCAAAAACTGTGTAAAAAATAAATTGGAGAACCCATTGAAAGTTCTAATTGGCATTCACCAGTGGGAATTTCTTTACAACCTACTAGTAAATATTTAAGATTATGTTGATTTGAGGAGCTGTAGTGTAGCTCCTATTTCCCTAATAGGCTCTGCGCATTAGAATATATCCTATAGGTTTGACATAGGACTAAGGTCGGTATGTCCCTATCGAGTATATTAAACTTAATTACTTGTGCCAGCTAGCTCAGAGGCCACTAGAAACTTCTTGACAACAAGAAGGGAGTAGTTTCTGGCAGCCGCAAAACATGACCACTGTGTTTCCCTTTAGAATCAGGATGTGTCCCAGAGTCGTAGAAACAATAGATAACTATTTCACTCAGCTCAGTCGTGCATGCTTAGTTACTCTCAAAGTTACACAGAAATAACAGACGGGCGTTTCAATAAAAGATTTATTGAACAGTCTTGTTTCTGGTGTAAGTTAAATGTGCTGTTACGATCACAAGACAGTATGCGAGATAAATAATGTACAGAGTGAGCAGTAGAAATAAATAATACTGCGTTAGCATTATCTTTTCAGCATATATGCATTTACATAAAATGACAGCCTAAAAATGCGAGTACTCATACGATGCGTTTCTAGCCTAGTTCTACCCCAGTGTTCCTAACCTATCCTAGGTGTAGGGAGAAGTAGAAGTAGGTGAAGTATTCCTTACTATAGTATACTAAGAGTATGTTAAGCCTAGTATGCCAAGAGTCTAGTATGCCAAGAGTCCCTCTAGGTTTTTGTCAGCTCCATACCTGAAGAATGAGAGAGGTAGGAATCTCTTTCCAGACTCGAACTCCAACACCCCGCAAGGGAAGTCAGATCACTGGAAGCTGGACTCTCTGCGTGCAGGAATGACAGCGTCTTCTCAGTGCGTCCGGCCGGGAAACGGGCTCCTCTGAAGTAGAGGTCTCCTCTGATTTACAGGGGTTTGGGAAGGTATATTTATACCTGAAAATGTTAGCATTGACGTGAGTTGGACAGCGGAAGACGTCATGAATGAACCCCTAAGGAATAATGGTTCATGCATAATATATGAGTCCTTGAAGAAATCAATAGTCCTGGGCTAGGGAAAGTCCCGCTGTCTAAGAGTCTGTTTTTTCATGAACTCGTTGTGACGTTAGGGTGGACGGATGTCGGAGACCATGCCTGTATTTGGAGTGCACGGTTTATGCCTAAATAAGGGCTGGGATTTTATGCCTATATAAGGGCAAGGTGAATTGTGCCTATATAAGGACATGATTCAAGAAAGCCCGTTTATGGACACCCTAGGAAGTATACAACACCCACTCCTCTTTCGTGTGTTCGATTATAATAAAATGCTAAACATTTAAAATGCTAAACATTAAAATAGAGTACGGCATATTAAAATATATCTTAAAAGTATTAAAAAACATTAAAATACAAAAGGTACTGTACATTATTAAGCAATGCTTTTCATTCCCAGCATAAAGTTCGAAATAAATGCAATTGGAATAAAATATAAAAAGCAATATTTACATATGACGAAAATGATCGATAAGTTGTTCAAAATCAAAGTCATTTCCTGTCATGAAAATTAAATGAACTGATTTAGACACACAAGATGACTAAGTGTCCGTGGAAGTACCGCCAAGTCTGTATTATAAGGCTAGTTCTACTTTAAGCAGATTGCAGTGCCATTTTCGTTCGAAAAAAATGGGACAAAAGTTCAAATTTGGTAGAGTTCCAAAGTTTTGAAAAATGAAGGCCAAATTGTTACTGCTTCTCTGGAACACTGTATGCTGAATCAGAGTCAGTTTACGGGTCTGGTGTAAACATTAGATCATCTATTTCAAAAGACAAAACATCATCCACTGTCGTTGGTGTAAGTTGGAACACCTCGTGAAGTAGATTGACCGCACAAAGATGTGAATCATCGCTCTCAGCATAGGTCGCCGCAGCAATGTTCGCGTCCGTTGTTACCTGTGTGCCTGGAGTTCTTTCTCGTACCTCAGCAGCAGCCGGAAGCGTCTGAGATCTCAATGAATGCTGACATCAGGATTGGTAGCCGCTGGGGACAACACAGAGCATGGGCCGTTATCGGGACCAGCAAAGTATCGACGTCCTTTGGCGTAGCTGATGGATATGTTAGACAAGCGTCCAACACGCATTCTTCACCGCATAGCAGGCATCGTAGAACAGGTAAGATGTAATCTTGCCAGATTGGTCTGAATGACAGGAACCAAGTTGCATTCAGGTCCCGTAGACGAGTCATGCCCAATAGCTGTACTATTCGCTCACAGCACTTTCTTTCAAGGAGAGCTTTCTCCATTTCGCTCGGAGTGATGTCTGCGAATAGGCTGGCCATAGCGCAATAGCAGGAAGAGAAATAGAATTCCGGCAACAAGTGCTAGAATTAATGGTATGCCACCAAACACCGAATGTGCAAAGTTCGGGATTATTCCAAGTATTGCCTGGAAAGGTGCTAACAGACCGGAGCAAATGCTCTTAAATACATGTACAATTCCTGTTGTATCAGACATGTTAAAGCTACGTGATATCATTTCTACGAAATGTATAGGGCAGTTTGTACGTATTAAAGTCTGTATCTCAGCCGAAGTCCTTGCTACTTGTAGATCATAGGTTTCTTTGGCCGAGGTCAAAGGCACGGTTTGCTGTAAAAGCATGGCTTTCATTCTGCTCAAAGTATCAAATCTTATAAAAGAGACGTTCAGCGAAGGCCATAGAGGCGACTCCCTGACTGTGTCTATTAGGGGAAACGATACTTGCATACAGCAAGTGACCCTGGAGTTGACCGTTACTAGATATGGGATGCCTGGCAACATTCCACAGCAACTCTGATCATTCAACATGAGGTAACTCCCGTTAGAAAGTTGTCCAAACGTTGGATTAATCACAGCAGCTGGTGTACCCCGCTGGTGGCAAGACAAATTTGCCACAGAACCATTACAAGCCCCGTGTAAAGAAATGTCCTGACACATAAGTGAACCAATCAGTGCATGTTTACAGTTTGTACCGCTCAGAAACACTTCACGATCCCCACTCCAACATCTATGTGTATACGGTAAATCCCAAGATGTCTTAATGTATTCCTTACCCAACCTTTCATATTTGCCTGCTTGCATTTGTCTGAGGCAATACTGAAACTGAAAAGTAGTCACAGGTAATGTTATTTTGCCATGAATAACCCATTCTGTAGCTGGTTTTTCTGCCACTGTGAATGGTAATTTCTCCAGTTTTTCAATCCTCAGCACTGTATACCTTGCTCCTCTTTGTGCCAATTCGATCTGTTTATCAGTGAGATTGTATTCTGCAAACAGAGACGACGTGTTGATGAAATGCCAAGGCACATAGCCCGCTCGCAAAGATTGCAGCGTCCAGCTCAATGACACTATAGAACGTAATGGAGATTGACCTTGTTGTAACATAGCCAAATCTTGTTCCAGAATGTCGATAGCAGAGGATACAATGCCATCCAATGAATATATTCTGGAGGACAAAGTTGTTAACCCATTGTCGACCACAGAGAGTGTTTTCTCTAAATTAATACGATCAAGTTCACGTATTCTTTCTGCAGCCTCTATCTGTGACACTTTCCATGCTTCATTATAAGCAGCATAAATGCCGGCATATATGAAACGTTTTTGACGCGGTTTTCTTGGTCCAAGCAAGAATTCCCTAAGATCTGCGTCATCTGCAAGTAAGGATAAGTGTTGTTTCACATCCTGTAGTGTAGATCTATGCAGCCAATCGAGGCATAATTTTCCTACACTGTATGTTGTTACTACCCCCGGATGTTGTCTTTGGACATATCTTGGGTCTGGCCTATGTATAGTAAAGCCCTGAGTTTTATTCAGGAATCTTTCCTGACAGTTGTTTGTGTCTGTGGGCCAGATCAACCATTTTTTCCAATCAGGATTAGATCTGTTGAGTTGTAGTATATTGTCAACTGTCACCACTGCCTTTGTATCATTATCACTGGCAGGTGTTGGCACAGAAGGTGTTTTCATGTCTGATCTTAGCTAATCCAAGACAAGATGTTTGTTGGACGGTTTCATTCAAAAACAGTATTTGTTCAGGGATGATGCAGGCTCTAAATAATGCTTCTATACCCTGTACTTGCCAATCTTTACTACCCCAGACGGTTTTTGTCTCTATTGTGTCTTTCCATAAGTCGAAACCCTGTGTAGACAGTTGGGCAATAAATGCTGCAGAGTAAATCTGTTTAGTATTTGTTAACATAATTTTCAGTCCTGTTTTGTTTACACTTTTGTAGTAAAACGTTTCTGGATCAGATGTATTGTAACCTGAAAAATATGGAAATTTACTAGCAAATGTTTTTGAACCACCTTTTGGTGGTGTAGGACAATGTTCCCATTGGTTAAACAAACACATTTCTTGGATATGCAGTTTTATGCAAATAATGATGACCATAGTGGTTATAACAATATAGTTGTTCATAGTCTGATGAACCCTCTAAATATTCATTTTTAGAAAATGCAGCAGATTTTTCTAGATCAAACATTATATTATTCACAGTCTCAAAGTCCCAATCATCTGAATAGGTACTGGACGTAATTAAATCACTTAGTGAAATTTTAAACAAATGTGGAATGTTCAATTGTTCCGTCGGTCCGAAAATTTCATAATCTGTTTTGTCCCACACTATACCATCCTGTATAGGAACGGCTGTGATGTTCACTGATGACAAGTCTCTTGCTTCACGATGGGAAGATTTATGGGGTTTCAAATGTACGTTCACGTCTTTTCCTTCACTGTTCACATGGATGTATCTGCCACTTATAAGCACGCTTACAGTTGTTACCAAAGCTAGCCAGAGCAGGAAAACAAATAGTCCAGATGTAATCCAGAGTTCAATCCATGGAGAAACCAGATAAGTCTTTTTCAGAAAGTGAATAAAGTCTTGTACTTGCTGCTTGAGTTGGAATGATGCTGGCGTCGTTTTAGGTTCGCTTGGATCCTCTGAGAACGTATCAAAGTCAATGAAATAGCCAGAAGCAGATCTGTCAATTGTTGGAATTGCATCAGGATTTGTTGAAATCACAGGAGACAGTTCATCACGTGCCACGTTGGTGTAGACAGGTGTATTTGGACGAACTGTTACTTGGTTGTCAAGAGGGATGAGTTCCATAGCTTGGTTGCTTAGTCCTCCATCTGTTACAGCTGAATTCTCGATAGTTATCAGTCTTTCAGTCTGAACCTCTTGGATAGTAGCGAGAGGAGTGCGTCTGCTACTAGGGCGGAGTCCATGAGGCCTATTGTTCAGTATTGGCCACATACTGTGGTTTGATCAGGTCGATGGACACAAATCTTTTCTCCTTTCTTCCAGCAAGGGGCGGCAGAAGTACTGTCCTTGTTCCTTGAACAGCTAGAACAGGTACTGGTTGTCTGTAAGAAGGTCCAAATTCCTTCTTGTCCGCGATTTTTTCTCTGACTAGATCCCCAACTTTGGGAATCCAGACAGGCCTTGCTGGGACCGCCGATGTTTCCCCAGTGGTGGTTGGCTGTAGGGATACGTTGCTTTGTTTCGTTCTTAGCTTATTGAGTTCCTGTAAAACAGCCAAACGATCTTTGATATCAAATGGTTTATTTTCCACCACTGTGCCTACGTGTTCAAGGTTTGGTACCCACATTCTTGTCCCAAATAGGACCTCATATGGAGTGACCCCCCCTAGAGAACTTCTTGGCAGATTATTTAGTGCGTGCTGTACGCTATTGAGGTGTTTGACCCACCCATCACCCGAACCTAATACCCTAGCTGTTATAGACTGCTTTATGTCCCGGTTTTTCCTTTCCACAACAGAATTTCCCTCAGGATGGAATGGAGAGGAGTACCGCAATGCAACGCCCAGACTGGCCATGGCTTCTTTGTAAGCCCTAGAGCTAAACGCAGGACCCTGGTCAGAATGTAGCGTGCCTATTGCGTATGTGCCGATAAAGACTCGCAAATCTTTTATAACAGTTCGAGCGTCAGCCGAGCGCTGAGGCCATAACCATAGGAACCTAGAGCATGAATCCACTGCAACCATGATGTATTTATAATTACCGTCCCTTTGCAGGGGACCGCAGTGGTCCAGGTAAACACAAGCTAATGGTTTGTCTGAAATTAACAAGGGTGTCTGCGCAGGACGTTTCACTGTTGAGACTTTCATCTGTTGGCAAATTTCACATTCTAAAACATAGTTCTTTGTTTCCGAATGCCAGGCCACCAATATCTTTGCTTGAGTAAAAATACTGTCGCTGAAACACCTTCATGGGCAGAAGCTATCCCTTCGTGTGCTGCTAGGATTAAGCCTAATCTGCGTTCCTTGTTTGGAATTACCCTATCCCCCACGCCAGGGATTCGAGCAAAAGGAACGTTGTTCGCATCAATTACATAAGAGTACTTGAGTGGAAACTTTTTTGGTAACGCTGCACTGCTGCCTTTGCTTGAAGCATTGACAGCCAACATTATCTCACCGTCTATTTTTGTTTTTGAACGAGTGATCGCAGCTACGGAAGACGTCTGAACCACCCCCTTTGCGGCTTCGTCAGCCAATGAATTCCCTGCAACGTGAACGCCATCACGTTGATGACTCAGTGTGTGAATCACGTGAGCCTTTGGTAGTTCGTTTTTTACTGAACTACTTGTTCCCAAAGCAATTTATGCTTTATTGTGCTACCTTTCGCATCTTTGAAACAGTTTTCAAGCCAGGTTCGTATATAGTCATTATACGACTGAACACAGTAAAAGGAATCGCACACTATCAGTGTGAGGAATTCTCGATCCGTACTCTCAAGTGCCAGTTTGAATGCTTGTAGTTCAGCTCGCTGAGCTGTGCAATCTCCTAGAGACTGAGTTTTTGTGACCATAGGTCTGAAGATGCCATTTCGCATGCGACCTTTAACGATTGCACACGCTGCACTGTAAGCTTGCTTACTCCCTGTTGCGGGTTGGGCGGATCCGTCAGTGTAAATTATGAATTCGTACTGATCGAGAGGCAGAATCTCAGTGGGCAGAGGACATTCTTGTTCATATTGGAGAAATGCTTGTGTTTTTAAATCTGGATCAAAAACGTATTCAACATCAGTTGCAGCAAGAGAATTAACCCATTGTATCCATCTTGGATGTAATGCTTTAGCATTTGGAATGCTTGCTTTTGTGACCGCTTCTAAAGCTGGTACCGGGGTTACGACAATAATGCGTTTCCCTTGGGCTAAGGCTCGTTCTTTTGCTACAGCTGTTTGAACTGCTGTTAGAATTTTTTCAGTTGAACTGAAGCGCATTTCCGCTTGTGTGTACAAATGTGATTTGTATGCGATTGGTATTTTTTCACCCTCATTGACCCGAAATTATTCTGATCACCAAATTTCTTTGACTTACGCGTGTTTGTAAGTGATTTTTTGCTAACATGTTAGCCTGGAGTGAACGCAAAATCTCTGTGTGTTCCTGTGTCCAGTTTTTGATTGAAAAATCAGGTTTGATTAATGCGTAGAGAGGTTTAACCCTTTCTGCGTAGTTTAGAATGTATGTTCTGCCAAAATTGAGGAAACACAGGATATATTGTAAGTTTTTTAGCGTCTTTGGAGGGTGGAGCAGCGCACATTTCTCTAGAAAGTTAGCTGCCAAGCCCTTGCCTTCACTTGAAAGCTCATATCCCAAAAATAGGACATTGAGATGGGCAATTCGGGACTTTTTAAAGTTGAACTTGTAGCCCTCAGAGGCGAATCCCAGTATAATGGTGCTCACCCTGTTCAAGTGTTTTTCCAGGTCATCGTCTGTCAGATAGATGTCATCGACATAGGAGAATGCCTCGTTGTCATAAATTTGTAATAACTCCGTTACTCTCGCTGAGAATAAACCTGGGCTGTTCTTGAACCCTTGTGGGAGTCGACAAAAGTGACGCTGGGTACCCATTATGGAGAATGCTGTTAAGTACCTGCTTTCAGGTGCTATATTTTGACAAAAGAAACCATTTGAGATGTCTAATGTTTTGTATTTTTTACGCACAATGTTATTCATTAATGCTGTGCTGTGTGCATTTTGCACTGCAAAAGTTTTAGAACAAGTGTTTAAATGTCTGTAGTCCAAAACTAGACGATATGTATTGTCTGGTTTGGAGACAGGAAACAAAGGATTGTTCATGGAGGAGGTGCATGTTTCAATCACCCCTTGATATTCAAGTTGATCTAAGATCTCCCTGACCTGTTTTTTAGCTTCTTGCTTAATAGGATACTGCCTTTGTGCAGTTGGTTCATGTTTCAGATGTATTTTATGGTGAGGGGAGTCCTCATCCCAACCTACATGATTTTTATATAATGCTGGGGCTTGGGCCACTGCCCATTTCCTGGCATAGGTATATTTTAGATGCATTGGTATATGGTTGGAGAAGGCAGGCATAATAATGTCCTCTGTACCACATAAAGTACTCCTTAGAAGCGAAGATGATACCCGCGTAATAACAAAGGTATAGATGGGAAGTCCTGAGATGAAGAGACCCACTATGGAGTAGGGAAGGAAACAATTCCTTTTGTTTTAAATACCCTCACACACCCTAGTGGTGTCACGCTTCATCATCGGGTCACCCTAATGCCTAAAAGTCAGGGTGGGCTCGACCGTATTTTCAGGGAGCTCTTAGGAATAATAAGACCAGGGGAAAAGAAATTAAAAACCTCCAACAAATCCCAGTATCCCTTTAATATTGGATTCGTTAGGGTTATTAAAAATATGTAAACAGGGGTCAGAAAAGGAGTGTTTATGGTCCTATGACCCTTCAGCCGACATGTTTCAGTCCTACTAGGGCCATGACGGTCCCGGACTTTCTTCAGGGCAACAATATAACCTCCCTGGACAGCGCAAGAGGAAATACCCTACACTGCTGTTTCTTTAAGGGCAGATAGCTGCTCCTTAATTAATTTGAAGATAATTTATCTTCTTGATCCTGTTAACGCTCCATCTGTAAAGACAAACAAAGACAAACAGGGCCAACAACATATATTACTCAACGAGTACATGAAATTACTTCCCAATAGTGATGTGCTGGCCAGGGCACCAGTGTCATTAACTTGGTGTCAACAAACCATCATCTCTTGTAACCACGCGGATCCGTGGTTATTACACACATGTATAGTTTAATTTTTACCACACTCTCATAGGTGGCATAGTATGGTGTAGTGGCGATATTTGTCGCATCCTATTGATTTACACACTCTCGTGTTTGTGGTCTCAAAGTGTATACACCCGTGTCACTCTCACACTACAGCACTAGGCTGCTATCAATCATCGTGTTTTAGTCTTTCACACGCAACATTCAGATTTATACCCTTACCCAGATATGGGCGAGGGAACTCTTCTCCGGGTACCTCGCAGAGTAAGGGGTAGCCCTATTGTCACACACTGCAAATTGGCAAGCAGTAACGCACCAGAAAGGAAAAGATAAAAACACCAAAGTTTGTGAGCCGAGGAAGATACTCATACTGCATGTATAACAGCGCGCACATACCATATTGCAGTATGAGTATCTTCCTCGGCTCACAAACTTTGGTGTTTTTATCTTTTCCTTTCTGGTGCGTTACTGCTTGCCAATTTGCAGTGTTACCCCTTACTCTGCGAGGTACCCGGAGAAGAGTTCCCTCGCCCATATCTGGGTAAGGGTATAAATCTGAATGTTGCGTGTGAAAGACTAAAACACGATGATTGATAGCAGCCTAGTGCTGTAGTGTGAGAGTGACACGGGTGTATACACTTTGAGACCACAAACACGAGTGTGTAAATCAATAGGATGCGACAAATATCGCCACTACACCATACTATGCCACCTATGAGAGTGTGGTAAAAATTAAACTATACATGTGTGTAATAACCACGGATCCGCGTGGTTACAAGAGATGATGGTTTGTTGACACCAAGTTAATGACACTGGTGCCCTGGCCAGCACATCACTATTGGGAAGTAATTTCATGTACTCGTTGAGTAATATATGTTGTTGGCCCTGTTTGTCTTTGTTTGTCTTTACAGATGGAGCGTTAACAGGATCAAGAAGATAAATTATCTTCAAATTAATTAAGGAGCAGCTATCTGCCCTTAAAGAAACAGCAGTGTAGGGTATTTCCTCTTGCGCTGTCCAGGGAGGTTATATTGTTGCCCTGAAGAAAGTCCGGGACCGTCATGGCCCTAGTAGGACTGAAACATGTCGGCTGAAGGGTCATAGGACCATAAACACTCCTTTCTGACCCCTGTTTACATATTTTTAATAACCCTAACGAATCCAATATTAAAGGGATACTGGGATTTGTTGGAGGTTTTTTAATTTCTTTTCCCCTGGTCTTATTATTCCTAAGAGCTCCCTGAAAATACGGTCGAGCCCACCCTGACTTTTAGGCATTAGGGTGACCCGATGATGAAGCATGACACCACTAGGGTGTGTGAGGGTATTTAAAACAAAAGGAATTTTTTCCTTCCCTACTCCATAGTGGGTCTCTTCATCTCAGGACTTCCCATCTATACCTTTGTTATTACGCGGGTATCATCTTCGCTTCTAAGGAGTACTTTATGTGGTACAGTGTTAAATACGGGAGGGTGTACTCCCTTATGAGATTTCCTCTCGGCCCTCACGACATTGGGAGAGGGTTCTGTCCCATTTCTGTTGGCAGTGTGATAGAATAATAATGTCCTCGCCATGTGGGCACTCCCTGACAAATTGTGGTGGCCAGTCTTTTTCTGCTAGAAGTATGTCATAACCCTTTGATAGTCTTTCCCAAAAGAGTGCTTTAACCTGTCTAGGTTTGTCTCCCTCCATCCGGAGTGTTATGCCATATACCTTTTGTGGAGTACTAACCCTGGTGTCTACAGTCTCTACTGTAATGTACTCATTCAAGTCCACTATCTCCAGAAGTTCCTTCAGGTTCTGGCGAGCTATTGTGACTTCTGCTGCACTGTCCAGCATTGTCTGAGCCCATTCTCCGTTCTTGAGCTGTGTTCTCAGTATTCTCGGCATGTCTTATCTTCAGACCTGCTACCTTCTTTTTAGAGAATTGAGGTTTTGCTTTAGTTTTTGGAGCGTGTTTGTCGTCTTTCGATTTCACGCGTTCTTCTCTATGTTCTGTTGGTCCTCTTCTTTCCGAAGTCTGTGATGAGACCTGAAAGGGACGAGAGGAACATGTATCAGTATCTTGATACCTATCAGGTTTTCTCAAATTATCCCTATTCCTGAGGTTATACCTCCTTTCAGAGGGCTCCTTTTGAGGAGACCTACCTCGGGATTGAGAACGTTTCTCGTTTGAATTTTGTTTATTAGATTCCCACTTCTTTTTAGAAGATGTAGGAGTTGGTTTAATTGAGTCCTTCTCAGGACTTTCAGATAGTTTCGGCTTCACTGGTCTTCCACCCAAACTATCTCTGCCTAATTCTGCATAAGATTGTTCTATAATTCTGGGTAGCTCTGTTTGATGTTCTGTAACATCAAATTCCCTTCATTTTTGTCGGATCGCCACTGCTGCTGCCTCCCCTTTAATATTAGATAATATTATTGTTGAGACCTGGTCGAAATTTTTCAGTAATTTCATACCTAAATTTAAAGCAGGCTCTGCCCCGTATTCGTTTTGAATTTGTTTTAGGACATCAGGTATTACCGCAATTGACGGAATGCCGTGTGTTTTAGTGTAGATGGCAGCAAAGACTGAGCCCCAAGTGGTGCAGTCTTCCAGTTGTGGTGTGATCCCCATCGGTAAACTGATGGGTTAGGATTCTGTGTTTCTCATGCGGGCTAGTATTTGGAAATACTGCTTCGATTTGAGTAATTTTTTGAGCTATCCAAAACGGAATTTGCTCACGATTAGTGGGCATTTTACCCATGACTGCATATAGAGTCTGTGGTGTTATTTTTAGAGTGTTCCCCTGGTGAGGGGTTTGATTTGGAAGTGTTAATGGTGGTTGGACTGTGAAAGTCCGCATGACATATTGAACCAATTGTCTGTAGATTTTTATCTAAGTAGTTCCTCATCTGACATTATGTCAAGTTCAGGATGAGGTGTGTAGCCGGCTAGAATCGGCCATGTTGCTCCTGGTCTACCTAGTGGACCGAGCCTGGTTATATTTCTGGGATGTTTTAGGGCGCCCTTAAACCAGAGCTGGTGCTCTTGGTATGCTAATGGAATTTCTATATCCTCGAAAGGAATGTATTCCTCTGGTGGTTCATCTTCTTTGTAGAAGTGAAACATGTGAGTCACTGAATTGGATTCAGGAAGTATTACCCATGAATAGAATACCTCTGTCTGAAAGGATTCGTGTGCCTCTATCACGAAAACTGCTCTACCTCCTCTCGGTGGAAGGCCATGTTTTAGAGTAATGGCTCTTCTTAAGTTTGGAGCGATGTCAATGACACCCTCCTCGGTTTCATTTAAACCGGTAAAGTTAAAAAGTGCTGGTTGGGCTGGATCAGCCTCAGCTCCACCGTTTCCGGCGTCTTCATTCATTTTGTTTTATGAAAAATGTAGAACAAGTTTCAAGGAAACAAAGATAAGGTGCACAATATTTTGGGACACTGTATCCTTCAACGTTGAGCAAACCAAACAGCTAATATATAGGGTACTGCCCTATGTAGCCGTGGCGGATACTTAACCCTGCCCACTCCAGACGTCTTTTGGAGTATATGGGTAGGGGTCTCTGAGAGAAAAAGAAGAAGCACGGCTGAGTTACTCAGTATCTAACGTTGAATTACTGCCTTACCAAAACATTGGGCGCCATGTAGTGTAGCTCCTATTTCCCTAATAGGCTCTGCGCATTGGAATAATATATCCTATAGGTTTGATATAGGACTAAGGTCGGTATGTCCTTATCGAGTATATTAAACTTAATTACTTGTGCCAGCTAGCTCAGAGGCCACTAGAAACTTCTTGACAACAAGGGAGTAGTTTCTGGCAGCCGCAAAACATGACCACTGTGTTTCCCTTTAGAATCAGGACGTGTCCCAGAGTCGTAGAAACAATAGATAACTATTTCACTCAGCTCAGTCGTGCATGCTTAGTTACTCTCAAAGTTACACAGAAATAACAGACGGGCGTTTCAATAAAAGATTTATTGAACAGTCTTGTTTCTGGTGTAAGTTAAATGTGCTGTTACGATCACAAGACAGTATGCGAGATAAATAATGTACAGAGCAGTAGAAATAAATAATACTGCGTTAGCATTATCTTTTCAGCATATATGCATTTACATAAAATGACACAGCCTAAAAATGCGAGTACTCATACGATGCGTTTCTAGCCTAGTTCTACCCCAGTGTTCCTAACCTATCCTAGGTGTAGGGAGAAGTAGAAGTAGGTGAAGTATTCCTTACTATAGTATACTAAGAGTATGTTAAGCCTAGTATGCCAAGAGTCTAGTATGCCAAGAGTCCCTCTAGGTTTTTGTCAGCTCCATACCTGAAGAATGAGAGAGGTAGGAATCTCTTTCCAGACTCGAACTCCAACACCCCGCAAGGGAAGTCAGATCACTGGAAGCTGGACTCTCTGCGTGCAGGAATGACAGCGTCTTCTCAGTGCGTCCGGCCGGGAAACGGGCTCCTCTGAAGTAGAGGTCTCCTCTGATTTACAGGGGTTTGGGAAGGTATATTTATACCTGAAAATGTTAGCATTGACATGAGTTGGACAGCGGAAGACGTCATGAATGAACCCCTAAGGAATAATGGTTCATGCATAATATAGGAGTCCTTGAAGAAATCAATAGTCCTGGGCTAGGGAAAGTCCAGCTGTCTAAGAGTCTGTTTTTTCATGAACTCGTTGTGACGTTAGGGTGGACGGATGTCGGAGACCATGCCTGTATTTGGAGTGCACGGTTTATGCCTAAATAAGGGCTGGGATTTTATGCCTATATAAGGGCAAGGCGAATTGTGCCTATATAAGGACATGATTCTAGAAAGCCCGTTTATGGACACCCTAGGAAGTATACAACAGAGCTTAAATGAAGCTCTATGGGTGGATACTTTTCCTCTTCCCAATTAAAAAGAATTCATGTCATCTATTGTTGATGTGAATACCTTTTCAACTATAGACCTTGCAAGTGCTTACCATCAAATTGAGTAGGAGGAGGATTCCAAGTACTGCACAGCCTTCATAACGCCTGAAGGTATGTTTCAATACAAAAAGGATGCCTTTTGGCCTTGCGAGTGCATTTGCTGTTTTACTAAGAGAAATGACCAGGATCTTATTGAGAATACAAGGTGTTAAGGTATTCCAGGATGATCTTTAGATTTTTGGGAAAAACCAAGAGCAACATGATAAAGCTTTGAAACAGGTCCTGATGGCACTGAGGGAAAATGGATTGACAGTAAAAAAGGAGAAATGTGTTTTTGGAACACAGCAAGTGGAATATTTAGGCCATATATTATATAAGGAGGGAATTTGACCTAAAGTTGGCCAAATTGAGGCAATTATAAAAGCACTGGATCCAGAAAATAAGGAACTTTTTTGAGCAGAAGTAATTTTATTCACGGTTTGTGGAGAACTATGCGTCCAAGTTGGAACAAATGAGAATACTGTTGAAGAAGAATATGAAATTCTGCTGGTCTCAAGAGCAAACAAAATGTTTTAATGAGATTAAGACAGAAATATCTCAGGCACCATGTTTAGAATCACGTGTAATGGGAGAAGAAAAAATAAGTTACTCACTTGTAACTCCAGTTATCCAGTATTGGTAGCTTTCATAGATTCAAATGCTTGAATCATTTCCCGAAGTGGGAGTCCCATAATAAAGCAGTATGCATCACCATTATGGGCTATAATGGCAATGAAGTCAGTTTAATAGCCTATCCCTGTCCTTGTTAAAAAGGGACCAAACCTGAATTATAACCAATCCGGTGACAGAACACTCCCAGCAGAGGCTCAGATTTTCAAGCACAAGTGGGAATAAATAATCCTGAGCTATAAAAAGGGAAGCCTCTTAGGGGAGGAGGATGAGTCGCATATTAATCTATGAAAGATACCAATGCTGGATAAATGCAGTTACAGGTAACTTATTTTCTTATCCAGTATTGGATCTTTCATAGATTCATATGCTTGAATCAGAACAGCAAGAAGTGTTGAAGGTAACTTAAGTACCCTTAGAGCATGGTGGGTAAAAAGCAATATACTGATGTAGTTGTTCAAATAGACTTAAAGCATACATAAAAAATATATATCTCCATAGAAAAAAGAAATTGTAAGCATTGATATGTATAAAGTTTAGATAAAGAAACCACTAAAACTGGGGTTATAAATGTATATTATTATTATACGCTAGTTGCTTTAATGTGTATATATACATATATACACATATATATATATATATCTATGATTGTATAAACACTGTAAGCATGATGAAACCAGTATGCTTTATACAATATCATGTAATGTTAATATAACCACAAATAACCATATCCATAAATACATCAGAAATAGAAGCTCACCTTATAACAGATGCCTTAACCCACCTGTCCCACAGCTGCATCATAGTAGTGTGAGGATTCTAAGCAATAGCCCTGCGCGAACGTGTGGGTTCTCTTTCACGTTGCAGCCAGACAGTGACTTTGCAAAGGAACATCTGCAAACAAGGTTAGCCGAGGTGTATATCGACCTTGTATAATGTGCTACTGCCTTCAATGTTTCAAGTTTACTAGCGCTGGAGAGGCCACCAAAAAAAAACAATGCTTGCAGAAAAACATCTTGTAATGGTTGCAATTGTCACTGAAATACCTAGTGTATTTTACCCTTAATAAATCAGTAGTTGATCTGTTTGCCATATTTATTTAATTTGATATAAAGCAAATTAAATAAGGAGTGTGGATGTAAGACACTGATGTCTAGGGTTTGGAGAGAATTTTGAGCCAGTGATGTTGGGAGTTGGGAAAAAGATACAAGTATGATAGGTTCATGGAGATAAAGTTTTGATGGAGCCTTGGGTATAAGTTCAGATTTGATGTGAGAAACACTTCTTTCTTAAAGAAAACATAGAAAAAGGGTTTTGTGTTGTGAAAGCCTGTATTTACTGACTCTGCAAGCTGAAGCAAAAGCTCAAAGTAATTCGACCTTTTACCTGAAAAATCGGAAGGAAGCATACTTTGAGAATAGGTTGAAATGGTGGTTTCCTATGATGGGAAAGAACTGGATTGGGATGCTACTGTGGAGGAAGAGCTTGTACAGGAGGAAAAGGAAAATAAGCCCTTAGTGGAGTGCTTGATTACTGTTGTGGAACAGAGAAAGAAATAGAGAGAGAGATGAACATCCATATCGAGATATTGCTGCGAGGTGAACGTTAGCAGACATATGCACTAACTCATAGCGAGCGATGGAAGATAAAGCATAAACTCTCCTGGTGATGCTTCCTACACTGCTGACATTATAAGCAGAATTGCTCCTATTCCAATTTCCATGTATTGTTCGCTATTTATGCGCTTTCCTTGGATCGGCTTTTCCTGCAGTCCTGAGGAACGTCTATGACCCTGAACTTGTAGAATTTAGTAACTTGCGTACAAGTGGAGAGAGACCGATCCGGGTGTAGGACCGTGCCTTGGTTATGGTCAATAGCACCGGTGTTGCCGGTAGATGCACGGGGTTGGAGTCAGAGCAGAAGTAGCTCTGTAAACTAGTGTTAGTGGCCACCTGGGAGCATTGAGGACTTGGCTACAGAGGACTGTTTTTCCCTTTTGGTGGGAACCGTAGGTATGAGCGAAAAAGGGGGGGGGAAAACGGATGCATAAAAGCCAAATTATCTGATGAAACAAGTGTTCCCCTACGACTTTAGGAGCAGAATGGATTGTAATAAAACTGACATTTATTGTTCTGATCTGTCTGAAAAGATCCTGTGGTGGTTTTACCCCAAAGTGAAATATATTCTGTATAGTTTTGATGTATCCAGTTCCCGCTCTTGGCAGCTGCTCTTGAATGTGCCGAGTGTGTATGGTGTAGTATTGCTTACGTCAGACACATGTTCAGCTCAGAGATATCTTGAGGGTTGGTATCTAGCCCCATAGATGTTGAGGTTTTTTGAGAAAGCGTATGTGATGGAGTTCCTTTTAGTTTGTGGATATAATGCATGTTGGTTGTACTGTCTGTACATATTAGCATGGAGCAGTATGCAAGAATTGGAAGAAAAGGTTGATGGGTAAGGAAACTTGTGTTAAATTTGAAGCCATTGATGTGTATATTTTGTATGTATTTTTCTGCATTCCAGACTACTTTAATAGAATTTGCAAGTTTTTGAAGATGACACCCCAGTTTTCTAGAGAGACATCTGCATTTATAACCAATTTGGGTAACAGCGGAAGGATGCGGGACCTTCTGAAAAGTGACAGATCAAAGACACTACTAGCATTTCCATTATCCTTATGGTGATTGTTAGAACTGCGGGTCTCTAGTTGGCAACGGTATACACCTTTGACCAAATAGGGACCCTTGCTTCTAGTCAGGGTAAGGGGGCTACACTCCTAAATAACCCCTGCTCACCCCCTTGGTAACTTGGCACCATCAGGCAGGCTGATCTCAGAGGCAGTGTGTAAAGCATTTGTGAACACATACAGTATTACAGTGAAAACACTACAGATGGACACCACACAGGTTTTTATAAAAATAAGTATTCTTTATATAGATTTATCACAAGACCCAAAACGACAAAAATCCACAATACTGTAATCAAAAATAGGCTTAAAGATGGTAGAAACAGCTTAGTTCAAGTTGATGGTAAATGCGACACGTTTCTCACAAAAGTACCTTAAATGCAAAATGCAAAACAAACAAAAGGTTCGCAGGGAAGGTTATGCGTCGGGTCCTTGCTTCGGGGGATGAGAGGCGTCCGTCCCTCAGTGCTTGCGCAAAGTAGGCGATGCGTCTGTTCCTTACCGGAGAGGAGGTGATGCGTCTGTTTCGTACTGCGTTCCGGTTGCGTTGCGCTAAGATGGCGCCTCGATGCGATGACGCTCCGGTGCGGTGCGATAAGATGGCGCCCGCGATGCGACGACGTGGAAGCGATGCGTGCACGCCCGACGGCCGTGCGGCGAACTCTGTAACCTTTGGTGCCGCGACAGGCCCTGCGACATGCTTCTCCGGTGATGCAACGGCGACCCTTGCGGTGGCGACAAGCTTCTCCGATGATGCGACGATCAGCAGATGTGGCGGAGACACGCTTCTCCGGTGATGCGACGGCGACCCTTGCGGTGGCGACAGGCTTCTCCGGTGATGCGATCAGCAGCTGCGACGGAGACACGCTTCTTCGGTGATGCGGCGACGACCTCTGCGGCGGCGACACGCTTCTCCGGTGATGCGACGGTATCAGCTGCGGCGGCGACACGCTTCTTGTCGTTGAGTCGCGCTTCCAGCTCCAAGCGACACGCAGGCTTCTGCAGACAGAATCCCCAGCAAGAGAATTCAGGGGGGAGCTGGTGGTGAAGTCTTTTGTCCCCGAGACTTCAGCAGGAGGCAAGCACAGTTCAAGCCCATGGAGATTCTTCTTCAAGATGATGAAAGTTTCAAATAAAGTCTTTCCCCTTTCCTTGGCAATCAAGAACCACTGCAGGCCAACCCCAGAAAATAGCACTCTGGCGCAGGGGCAGTTCAACTCCTTCAGATTCTCTGGTTCTTCTCCTTGGCAAAGGTCCGTCCTGATTCCCAGAAGTGATCTAAAGTTCTGGGCCCCAATATTTATACCAGTAAATCCTTTGTCTCTGAAGGCAGAGAGTGTCTGTGCCTAGTCCAAACCAGTTCTGGGTGCATTCTGCCAGTGCACAACGTCTTCCTTTGTCAGTGTGGGCCAGGGTCATCAGACGCACCCCAGGAGGTGGAGCCAGCATTGTGGAAGGCAGGCACAGCCCTATTCAGGCCCAGGTGCTACTCCTCCCACCACTCCTCATGCAGATAGGTCTATTCAGCCTAGTGCTGACTCACCCTGTCTCCTGGAGCCCCCCACAGCCCCTGTCACTCACAAACCAGACATGCAATACACAACCTAGCAGAGGCAGGCTGGATGGTTAGGCAAGAAAATACCTACTTTCTAAAAGTGGTATTTTCAAACACAGAATGCCAAAACCAACTTCACTAAAAGATGTATTTTATCTTTGAGTTCAGGCATACTAAATTCGTTTTTCTACCATGTTCCCTGGGTCAGTTAGGATTATAAGGTGTTATAATCAAACTGCCCATTCTGGCCTATGGGGACAGGTAGCCTTGTAATAGTGAATTACAGCCAATTTCGTTTTTCACTATCAGGACATGCCACACACATCAGGGCATGTCCTACCTTTTACACACAATGCACCCTGCCCTTGGGCCTACCTTAGGGGTGTCGGATATGTAGAAAAGGGAAGGTTTAGGGACTGGCAAGTGGGTGCACTTACCAAGTCGACATGGCAGTACTAGACTGCACACAGGCTCTGCAATGGCGGGAGACAGCCTTTACAACGAAACTGTTACAACGCATGCCTTTACATCGCATGTCGTTGCAACGCAAAAGGTGTGCAGCAGTGGGTAGAAGGTGTTGGATTTAACTCCAACACCTTCCCTACTGTTGCACACACTGGAGTTGGAATAGAAAATTAATCTATTCCAACTTCCAGCGCCCCCCGACAGAAAGTCGGAGTAAAAGTTTGCGTTGCAACGGCATGCGATGTAATAGCATGCGTTGTAACGTCACCTATTCGCAATGGCAGGCCTGAGACACACTTTACAAGCTGCTTCTGTGGGTGGCACAACCAGCGCTGCAAGCCCACCAGAAGCATTTGCTTTACAGGCCCTGGGCACCCATGGTGCACTGTACTAAGGTCTGACAAGTAAATCAAATAAGCCAATCATGGAGTCACTAATCCATTACATTAATTTAACATAAGGAGCACTTGCACTGTGGCACTGAATAGCAGTGGCACAGTGCCCAAAGCATCTAAAACCAGCAAAACATATCAAAAACAGAGGAGACAACAGCAAACAAATGGAAGGGAGACTCACGCCAATGGTACCAGGTCTAACAGTGATGCTTAAGATGTCCTTGAATGAGGAAATTTCTTAGTGTCAGCTGGCGGTGGTGAGAGAGAGAGAGTGTGAGTGTGAGAAAGAGAAAGAGTGAGAAGTAACTGAATAGTTACAGTAAGATCCCGCTTCCTAAATAATGTAAAGCAAGCTTTGTTACTTTGAATGCTTTTAACTGTGTTGGAACTTTTAGCAGCCAGTTCTCCAAGGTTGGGCAAACGGGATGACCTTAACTTGGGAGAGTTAAAGGGGGTAGGAGCACACTGTCATCACGTCTCAGCGTCATTACCTTTGGGCATCTAGGTCGATGTAGTGCATTATTTTCAGTTCAGAGCAAAGTTCGTAGTAATAATAGGCTAATGCCTTAACTTGTTATTGCGTATCCCTAGACACGTGTTTCTGGATTCCTCCGTCATCACTTGGGAGAGTACCTGTGAGAATGTGCCACAGTGACATGAGGCCGCATGGGAGGAGTCGGAATTGGTAATTGGTGCCGTATCCGGGTAATTGGAAATATTTGCAGTGTTTGGGACGTGTGGGGATGTGGGCATTCTGATGTTTAGAAAGAAGATAAAGGATGTGTAAGATGAGAGCCACACGTGAGGTGTAGGATTCGATTTATATTTTTAAAGCGCGGAATTTACCCTAAGGTGTCTTGGCGCTAGGTCTGCACTTCTTGCCTACTGGAGAAACAATCATAAGACGATACAAGAGTAGTTTACACAGTCGATGAAAGCGGCCAGGTTTTTAGAGGCTTTCTGAAAGTTGTGAGGTTTGCCTGTGATCTAAGATCAAAAGGCAACTGGTTCCAAAGAATGGAGGTAGCATGACCAAAGCTTCTACCCCATCAGGAGCCGTTGTGAATCTTGGATAGTCTTAGAGTGGGTGGAGGGCAAATTTCTTTTGGTGATGTGCCAGGATATTTGTTCCCTCAAGTAGGCGGAGCCCTGTCCGTGCAGGGCCTTGTGGGCCATGCACAGTGCTTTAAAAGCCATCCTGCTCTTGAGCAGCCGCCAGTGTAGCTCCTTGAGCACCTTAGCCACAGATTCGTTTTTCTTAAAAAATTTCAGCAGCTGCGTTTTGCAGTCTTTGAATCTTAGTTAATAGTCCTTGTTGCATGCCTAGGTAGATGGCGTTACAATAGTCTAAACGGGACAGTATTATGGAAACCACCACAGTAGCTTTAAGGTCTGGTGGAATAAAAGGGAGCATATATTTTTTCTTTAAAAAGATTTTCCCTCGATAGAAGGATGAGATTAGATGGTTGGTCGGTTCCTTGAAGGTGAGTTTTGAAACAAAAACACTCTAAAGTTTCTTACCTTGGAAACAGGAGAGGGTCTCCATTCTCCCGTTTTTTTTTTTTTAAAGCAGGAGTAAAAAAACAAAAAAAACAGCTCAACGGGAATATGGATTATTATTGTTTTTTGTTTCCTTGTCAAAAATGATGAGGACTTCTTTTTTCAATAATTGAAGACAAGGGGGAGAACTACCCCTTGGTGGATTGGTCTTTGGTGAAATCCAGGGTATGGCATAGGTGACCAATCTAACCACCATCTGACTGAAGTTCTCTTTTTTCAATGGGGAAGGTAGCTGGAAGTGTTCGCACCCACGGGATGAGTGGGGATTGGACATAGGCGGCATATGACTGAGGTCACCATTTGGGTACTGTCTCTCTGACCCGGAGGGGTGTGGGGGGGGGATTTGTGGGGGGGGGGGGAGATTCGGGCAGAACCCTGGTTAATGTATGCCGCCACAGGCAGTTGCCGATATTGTTGTTTCTAGCAGGTGGGCCTGCCTAGCAACAACTATTAGGCATAATAGTGATAATAACAACACTTAACTACACCAGTTGGTAGATCACTGAGCATAGCTCAGTGAGACTCCCTCCACACAATGTGCAGTAGAAAATCTGAGGGACTCAGCCTCTGCTGGGAGTGTTCTAGAAGGTGCTGTTGCCTGATTGGTTATAGTTCAAGTTTGGTCCTTTTTTAACAAGGACATAGATAGGCTATTAAACTGACTGTTCATTGCCATTATAGCCTATAATAGTGATACATACTGCTTTATTATGGTACCGTGGGACTCCCACTTTGACGACAAGGAAAGATTCAAGCTTGTAAATCTATGAAAGATCCAATACTGAATAATGTTTAATATCTGTTGATGCTAGCGGTTATGCAGTCGGTGCAGTTTTAGTCCAGAAAAATAATCATGCAGAATGGATCGTGGCATATGCCTCGTGCACATTGTCGCAAACTGAGAGCAATTGCTCAGTTATTGAGAAGGAGTTTCTAGCAGCTGCGTCGTCAGTAGAACGATTCAGACTGTAGGTGTGAGAAAAATAAATTGGAATACGCGCGGACCATAAACCCTTAGTCAATATCTTGAAACCAGGTGGGGGTGGAAATGTTACTCCCAGACTGGTGAGTTTGGCATCTAAACTACAAATGCTTCATTATGAAATTGAATACATCCCTGGCAAAAACAATAGTATTGCAGATGGATTATCAAGATTACCTTGTGATTGTGGGGATTAATGTGCGGATAGTGGAAGTGAATGTGAAGTAGATTTTACTTATCAAGATGATGTAATATGCGGTGGAATGGAAAATTGAGATGGGCAAGACTTCGTGGATGCAATAAATAGAAAAGGATGCGACTTTGAAAACTCTAAAGCAGTACATTTCTAAAGGTTGGCCAAAAGAAGGCCAACTGTGGGGGGAGGGGAGGTGAAGTGCATTCTGGAAGGTTAAGGATGAACTGTAAGGCGATTGTGTCGAGAGGAGATAAAATTGTACTACTGTGTGGAATAAGCGAGAGTATTCTGAAAACTGGACACACGGGGCATGAAGGAGTGTCTAGTACTAGAAGGGAGATTAAGGAGATTCTTGATGGACGCTATGGTACACCGTGACTATACATTTTATGGGACCTTTTGCAACTTTATAGTCTAGAGAAAATTACCCTTTAGTATTAATTGATTATTATTCCAAATGGCCGGACGTGCGTATGGTGAGTAAAGGGACCACGAATGTGGTCTTAAAGTTTCTGGAGGATGTGTTCTCTCGGGAAGGTATTACAGAAGTATTAATATCAGACAACAGGGTGCAGTTTACTTCTGAGGAAATGAAGTTGTTTCTGTAGAATAGTGGAATAAACGTGAGGCTCTCACTGTACCACCCAGAAGATAATAATGGTCAATTGGAACGTTTTAATAGAGTCATAAGTTAGCCATTCAGTTAGCTTTGAAATCTGGTTTTAATCTGGCTTCCATGGAGAAAATCAATTCAGAAAAGACTAACAAAGTTACTTTACATTCTCTGATGGGTGGTTGCCTTTTGACTTAAGAGGAAGGAAACCTTCTACCAAGTTGGTTCCATGGTGGTTAAGGAGTAAGAATGAGAGGTTGTTTGGAACACATGTGGATCAGGAAATGAGGAGAGAGTAGAATCATTACAGAAACAAACTAAATGTGAACGAAACTTCCAAAAGAAATGGCCTGTTGTAATTGTGGGACAGTATGTATGTGTAAAGAACCCAGGGTTTGTGGAAAAAGGGGTAGCGTGTTGGTCAGAACCTTTAAAAGTGATTAGGTGTTAGGAAGTGCTATTTAACTTGAGGACGGGAAATTGTCAAATTTACGTCATGTAAATTTATGAAGTGTGAAAACAGGTGATGGTGAGTTTGAGCATGAAGTAAGTAATGGAAGTGGATACATGACGGGTGATGTGATGAGAATAGGTGGTGGATGTAGAAGTGTGATATGGAATGAGGATGTGTAATGGAGGCGTTGGTGAGAATGGTGAAACAAAATGAAAATGTAAAGAACAAAGCAGGTGAGACAAAGTTGTGTGTGCGAGGGAGAAGAAACCACCTGAACATTTTACAGCTTCTGTACTAGGGTGATCCATCCTAGTATTCTGGTGATATTGATTATCACCTTGGAAACTGGTCCGTTCTAGGATTTTGTCGATATTGATAATCATTTTGAAGTATTAGCTGCTTTTATTCTCCTTATTTTTCTCTTAGTTTTTATTTGTATATTGTCATTTATTTATTATTATATTGGGGGAAGATGTGTGGGACATTGATAGTGGAATGTTTTGATGAGTTGTTGATTGGGTTGGTCAGTTGAAGCTAAGGCGGACCTACCTGGAGTCATGCTAGCACCGCTCCTTACAGGAAGATCTTCTTGAATAAACATCCTGACTACCTACTTGAGTGGGCCCTTGCTTTACGACAGAACAACACTAATTTATCTTGTCAATACGGAGACTCATTTATCATGAGCGAAGAAATATAAAATTTGTTTCTATGAAACTTAACAGTTAACACTATTTATATAATTAGGAAAATGGGTGCATACACATACCTCAATGTTTCCAAATTCTGTAATGTTGGAGCGTTAAATGGATTGAATGTATGACCTTATAAGGGGCCTTTGACCTCAGCCTCATTCCTCTATATGGTCATGGAACTCCTCGGACTCTTGCAATATCCTTCTAAAGTACGACAAGTGCACCTTTTCCAATACACAGTGACAATTCATATGCACACAATGTGTTTATCAGGTGATGCTCAAAAATCCACCATACTAAATGGATGCTTGTCGCTGGGTGTCTCAGAAGTGAACAGCCAGCATTCATCAGACAAAGCAACTGTAGTTTGCTCTGACGGTAATCAAGGGAGGTTGCAGCAGAAGCTGGAGCAATGCAGACTGTGTAATTTGACACTGATCACTGGGACAAATAGGCAAATCCTCTAGATTCAAGGAAGGATACAGTACAAACCTTTTGAATAAGATGAAGATAGCCACTATTGCATATGGGTTTTATAACTGGCCACTTCCTTTAACTAGCACCCATCAGTGGATTTACACCCCAGGAGGGTGGTACCATCTTCTGAAATTCCAGCCTTGCTGAACGTCAAGCCTTTGATGTCCTGGTGGTTAAAACGGCAATGAAGGGAGGTTGAAGTGGAAGCTGGAGAATATAGACTGTCCCAGTGACCACTGTCAAACTACACAAATAGGCAAATACACCAAATACCGGAAGGGAAACTGGATACTCTGAGACACCCCTGAACATGCTGTAATGCACTTTAATAATATCCTTGCTACCATCACCCCTGGAATGCAGCTATCTCCACCCCCGCCTCCCCTCCAAGAAGGTAGCTAAACATAAATCAAGGATACAGATAAAAAAAGAAGTTCCTGGGAGTTGATCAACTTTACACAACATTCAAATAATAACTGTCATAACTGTAGCTACTTGAGTGACATTATGCATTTAAGTTTAAGGAAGTTGTAGGTGATAGTTTCAAAGCATAGTCAGGACAACCTAGAACTATGTATAGTGGACGCCTGACACGAATGCTGTGGTCACGTTGGAAAATGATAAAATGAGACAATGTTTTCAGTTCTCACACCATGCTATGGGAGTATTAATTACTGTTCTCTTACCTCTAGCTGTTTCAATTTAATCTCTTCTTTTCGATGCAGTTCAATCATATCCTCCAGCTTTTTCTTCAAAGGGTCTAGATAACTTTGAAACTTTGCCTAAAAGAAGAGAGTCTATATTTTAAAAGCCATAAAGATATTGATAAAGATAGTGTGCAACTCTCAGGGTGGGACTGGCCTGTAGGGCAATCAGGCAGTGCCCAATGGGTTGGTCTGACAGACCAGTGGGTGGGCCTTTTTTGGCTATTTGTGGGCTGGTTTGTTGGGTCCGTTTTTACTGTAGATTTTCTTAATATTAAGACAAATATTGCTAGAAGAAAGCTCCAAGCCATGCAGTCTTCAATACCTTGCAAAACATAATGTACCTTTACAAGTTTAAAACTGTCCCAGTTTGTAAACATGGACCACTTTTTTTTTTAGCTAATTCAATAATGGGCACCACTTTAATTTTGTCACCCGGGCCTATTTTCTGTCCCAGTCCGACCCTGGCAACTCGGTCTTTTAACAGGATGGGCATCTTCTAGACATACAATATTTCCAAATGGGCACGTTAGGTAGCACATCATTTATGACGATATACATGTTGTACTATTATGGTGATAGCTAGTTAGCAATCATTTGAATTATGATGGGCATGATCTCTGGCACATTTCTGATAATAGCCTTGTTACCTGGCCACAAATCCCGATAATAGGCATCTTCTCTTGGCATCACTGTGATGATGCGCAGAAGGGACACAGTCTATTAGCCTGGTCTTTTCCACCAGCGAAGTTGATGTGGCAACAAGGTATTGCTGCTCACTCATAGCTGATGGGAGGAGTTTTAAAAAAGGTGAGGGGCATAGAAAAATTGTGCCCCGGCCCTTGATCAGTACAAGTTACTTAGAAATGGTGTAGTGGTGCTTTAGCTGCAGGATTACTCTTGCCAGCCCTTGAATAAGAATGGGGAGCTAAAGAGGTGTGGTGTCTTAGACTTTAGGGTGAGTTCCACAGCCACTGAGAAGGGATGGGGAAATGGCAAGACTGTTCGCAGGCAGGGTCATGCCATATCCTGCGAGCAAGTTTGCGAAGCTAGAGCTGAAACAGGGTGCTAAAACACCAGCCTCCCTTGTGCTCGACAGACCAGTGAGGGGAGTGAGAGTAAAACTATTCTTGTAAAAGATGGAGACTCCTGCCCGAGGGAATTTTTGATCCTCAGTCGTTGTCCTATGGGAAGGGGGCACAGCCTTTTTTCCTGACTCATGAGCTACATATTGCTATAGCTGCTTTCTCCTGATCTCACATCAGCACAGCATACAACAAAATATACAGTGAAGGGCTTTTGGTCAACCACCTGCTGTCACTGGCTTTTCTTGGTAAACCACCTTCAGACAGTGGCTTGCTGTGTTGTCTTTCAGGTTTTATTAGCAGTCCAAGGCATTAAGCAAATGCTTAAATTTTCTCCTACAGATCTCTCATTGGTAAATATGTAAAGAGCCATCTGGTGCTGTATTTTCTGAAACTGCCACAATGTCAGTGTCATCACCCAACAACCACTTACACCGCCACCAGCCGCCACGCCCAGTTTCAGCTGCACAAGCTCAGACTCACCAACAGCAGGTGCAAGGGAGATAAAATGGGATCAGCGCTAATGGGGCGGGGGTTTGGGAAATTGAGCAATAGCAAAGTAAGCCTAGGGCCACAGCCCATCGCCAGTAAGTGCGGAGGCGGCCGTCATTTAGGCCGGTGCAGCTTGTGGCTGACACGGGACCCCCTCATTAATTACGCTTAAACCCCTATTAACTGCCAATCCTCCAACCAATTTCAGCTGGCCCTCCTCCCTCAAAAGTATAAGGTCTGGCAAGATACAGGGCAGCATGAAATCCACCACAAAATGTGGGAGTAAGGCGAATGCAAACCGGAGAATGAGCCGTTGGCAACCCTCAGTAGCACAGGGGTCACATCAGTTACAGCAATAACTCAACAGCTCCCATTACAAGGGGCACCAGGATAACAAAGAGTACAGACTTCTTAAAATCACCCACAGAATCAGGCCCCCATGTTGGGGCCAAAAGATGTTGCCAGAGTGTGGCCAGAATCGGATCAAAGATAGTGAGAAGCAGGCTCACAGCCTCTGGCAACCTCACCTACCCTAAGGCGCCTTGGATACGTCCATTAAGAATCAACTACTCGTCAAAGCACAGGTGCATACAACTTACCAAGATCAAACACAGGGCGGATGCATCAACACTTCCACAGCCATGATGTCGACAACCGTCGGGCCTCAAACATACCTCAGGCGCAAACCATAAAGACTCCCTCATGGTCCTCCATTCACAGTTTAGATAATGCACTATTAGAAGAGGCACCCAACGACTCTGTTGTGTTACAAGAGCTTCTACTTAGTCCCTTCGAACAGTCCTTTTGTAGTGTAGCTCCTTTTTCCCTAATAGGCTCTGCGCATTGGAATAATATACCCTATAGGTTTGACATAGGACTAAGGTCAATATGTCCCTATCGAGTACATTAAACTTAATTACTTGTGCCAGCTAGCTCAGAGGCCACTAGAAACTCCTTGATAAACAAGAAGGGAGTAGTTTCTGGCAGCCGCAAAACATGACAACTTTTTTTCCCTTTTAGAATCAGAACGTGTCCCAGAGTCGTGGAAACAATAGATAACTATTTCACTCAGCTCACTCATGCATACTTAGTTTTCCTCAAAGTTACACAGAAAGAATAGACGGGCGTTTCAATAAAAGGTTTATTGAACAGTCTTGTTTCTCGTGTAAGTAATATGTGCTGTTACGATCACAAGACAGTATGCAAGATAAATAATGTACAGCGTAAGCAGTAGAAATAAATAATACTGCGCTAGCATGATCTTTAGTAGATATTCATTTACATAAATAACAGACTAAAAATGCGAGTACTCATACGATGCGTTTCTAAGCTAGTTCTACCCCAATGTACCTAACCTAGGTATAGGGAGAGGTATGAAGTAGGTGAAGTATTCCTTGCTATGGTATACTAAGAGTATGTTACGCCTAGTATGCCAAGAGTCCCTCTAGGTTTCTAGTCAGCTCCATACCTTAAGAATGAGAGAGGTGGGAATCTCTTGCCAGACTCAAACTCCAACACCCCGCAAGGGAAGTCAGATCACTGGAAGCTGGATTCTCTGCGTGCAGGGATGACAGCGTCTTCTCAGTGCGTTAGGCCGGGAAACGGGCTCCTCTGAAGTCGAGGTCTCCTCTGATTTACAAGGTATATTTATACCTGAGAGGTACCTTAGAATGTTAGCATTGACGTGAATCGGACAGCGGAAGATGTCATGAATGAACCCCTAAGGTATAACGGTTCATGCATAATAGATGAGTCCTTGAAGAAATCAATAGTCCTGTGCTAGGGAAACTCCCGAAGCCTAAGGGTCTGTTCTTCAAGAACTCGTTGTGACGTTAGGGTGGACGGATGTCGGAGACCATGCCTGTATTTGGAGTGAACGGTTTAATGCCTAAATAAGGACTGGGATTTTATGCCTATATAAGGGCAGGGCGAATTGTGCCTATATAAGTACATGATACAGGAAAACCCGTGTACGGACACCCTAAGAGGAATACAACACTTTGACGGCGTTACAGAATCGCATAACCCCTGAGCCAACTCTGTGCCGAAGCACGATTACAATATCTTGTCCAACCCAATTAAATTGCCATTCAGGAACCCTACAGCCCAGACCGATGCTAGTCCACATTGCAGAATGTGGAAAGAGGGATGGGCAGAGGGCAAAATTGAACCTAGTGGTGCGGATGCCCTTTGCACCTCCGACGTACACAGTAAAGAGAGCTCCTTGCCTGCTGAAAAAAGTCCACTCGCCCAAAATCCAATATGGTTCCCCAAGTTAGACACTATTGAGGTGATAGCCTCGGCTCTACCCTTCCATTCAGTTAAATTAGAAATACAGGTGGACTTACTAAACGCCCTGGAGGTCTACGTACAAGATGATCCGGCGACCACTCATGCCAATGCTCCTCAACTTTGGAGCTTCTTAAAACTGTCTCAACCATACTCTCAGAAATGTTAGCATAAGTCAAAGCGCCTAAAGACTTCCCGGTTACTCGCACAGAACTTGCCTCCTTTGAATCTTTAGACTATTCTTCACAAACCACGAATCAACCGGAGCAGGACCCCCAACTGTCATCAAATTTGCAAAATCACAAGCAAGTCTTGGAAAATAGTGACAAACCAAAGTCGATCAGCAATATAATGTCACCGGCTGACGCAACAACCATTCACCTTTTTAAGGAGGCCAACCCTCTCCTGACCACCCCTACTTGGAGCCTCATCAAGCCCCAAGATCGACCCTCTCGAAAAGAGTGCAATAAAGATTTAATTACTATACTTCAATTCAGACTATAATGTTTACTTATATTCACTATCTGACCTTAGAATATACATAACAGGAAACTTGTCCCAAATTAGTGTCGAAAACTATTGAAAAGGTAGGTGAAACCACACATATATACTCTTCCATCGTTAGTGGATCCATGTCCCTGTGTCATTCAGCTACTAAATGGGATATCTGCTGTGCAAAACCTATTGAAATGGAATATCTTTGCTGGTATGACTGCTAATTCACACACCCAACATACATTAAGCCTTTTACCTTTTGAGACTCACTTTCCTTAATAGAAGTAGGATGCAATACTCATAAAAATAATATGAATAGAAGAAAAAAAAAAAAAAACACACACACACACACACACCACCCCCCATACCGAAGAGCTCCTTCTGGAACCCGCGGACCCATGGGGAAGTGGTGCGTACGTCGGGGGAGAACACCAGCAATCTTTGATAAACAAATCCGTTTCTGTAAACACGCACTCTCCGAGCCAGGCAGACTAAATGCTCAAACCATTTATTTTACACAGCGCGTTTCGGCTACGCAGCAGCATTGATCACATGTAAACCACCACCTATCGAGAGCCCTTATGACTACGTGTCAAAAAATAGAATTAGAAAGGGGACTGATGATACACAGGTAACAAGTGACTGTCCGCCATCTTGGAGTGTTGCAAGCAAAATGTACATGAATTATACATTGACAGTGATACACAGGTAGCAAATGACTTGGTCGGCTGTCTTGGAGTATGTTGCAAGCAGAATGTACATGAGTTATACAATGGCAGTGTAGTCACAGAGAACCAGTATTCTATGAGAGTAAATGCCCTGGTGTATGTTGTACGCTTATCGACAGTGCGTCCTGGTCATAGTGTGTAACAGTACATGAGTGTACTTGCTAGTAGTGCCTACATAATCCGTAAGGAAAATTCCCAGGGAATGTGAGCCAGAGTCATCACGTGGCATAGTGCCCTAGTGATGTCAGTCCCCTAATGAAATGCAAGTGCAGAATATAAATCCCATAAGGAAGGGACCGGAATGAAAAGGATCGATATATAAAGCAAACAGCAAGGGGGAACACGGGCACCCCTGCCTAGTGCCTCTATTTATACTAAATACTTTCGATTCCTGCCCCGATATGCGGATCCCAGCTTCAGGTGATAGATAGAGTGCCTGTACTGCTTGAATAAATTCAGGACACAACCCCTTCCATCGCAGGACAGACCACAAAAACCGCCAGGAGACCCTATCGAATGCTTTCTCTGCGTCCAACAGGGCCACCCCCAGCGGAGACTTCGTGGCCTGAGCCCAATCAAGAAGGGCAATAACACGTCTGACATGATCAGCCGTATCCCTACCTGGGATAAACCCATGATGACGGAGAGAGACCAGAGGGGTGATAGTCTTCCCTAATCTAGAAGCTATTATTTTTGAATAGATCTTACTATCAGAATTGATAAGAGAAATGGGTCTGTATGATGATGGGCTAAGTTCAGGTTTGCCTTTTTTTTTAATACTACTATAGTAGTCTTCCGCCAAGAATCAGGGGTTCGCCCGCTTTGAGCCAGCTGAAACAGACACCAGATCTGGCCGAAGTGCCTGTCGAAATGTCCTACAAAATTCCAAAGGAATACTATCTGGACCCACAGCCTTACCGGCAGCTAAAGACATTATAGCACTTTCAGCCTCTTCCCAAGTAATCGGGACTGCAAGGATCTTATTTTGTTCACAAGTAACCTTTGTTGTTTCGAGATCTACACAGAACTCCTCTAGAAATTCTTCCCCGCTCACATCTACTGTCATAAGGTTTCTGCACATACAGAGCTATGCACAGGATAATAGGACCTCGGAATATAGTGGTGAGCCAACCATAGACCTTAGCACCCAAAACCCCAACCCAACTAGTCTTAGCGTCCCATTAGCACTAATGTACCAATGATTAGACAACCCAGAACACGGTATCTCTCTCTCACTCAGGACTCGCAGAGGCAAGAACACTCTTTCGTCACACTTGTACCTGTCCACAACATGCGTAAGAAGAGACACTGTATAGGTTAAAATGTTTATTTCAACTTACGTGCTCTAAGATACAGTACACGTGTCAGTACTAATAGCATAATACATATGAATAATATAATCAGCATAGTTACTACTCCATAGAATACGAACGGGGAAAGCATCTCATAAAGCAGTGGATATATGTCTAACGAACATTACCACCCTCCCCGTGCTAGAAGCAAGTATATTATGAAAATAGAAGACCTTTGGGCTTTGACTAGCAGACCCCCATACCTCAGTCTCTAGATGCAAAACTACATCAGCAGACAATCACAGCTCTTCTCTCTGGAAAGGTCGTCTCCAAGTGTGTTCTAGAGCGGGCTGCCGCATTATTAAAAGCGCACTAATTTCTCCATGGCAGCTGTACATGGTGTTATGTCTAGGTGCGAGGGACGGGCCAAATCAGTAAGAACCAGGGTGATGTTATTCGACCTTGTAACTGTTGTTCAGATTGAGCCCAGAAGGAACAGGAGAAAAGGTGAGATACAGAAATTGCAGACAGTTGTAAAATAACTTGGCAGTAACAGAGGGTGACAGAACAACATCCCAGAGTAACGTGCGCAAAAGCCATCATGGCAGCCAGGCCTGTGCCAACGTAGCCAGGCAGGCCAGGAGGCCATGAGCCACAAGACACCCTCCCCTGGACAGTCCATCGGCCAAGACGAATATGAAGACAGAGTTCCAAACACCTGAGCAGAATTGAGGCTGTTCACCGACCGTGAACGGCAAGTCAATCAATCCAGAAACGTGGAGGAGCAGAAAAACGCTATACCGTCCAAGAGGATGTCATTGGAATCGTCAAAAAACGTAGACGCCATCCAGGTCAACAGGTCAAAGCTGCAGGAATGTTCCTCAGAGGATGGAGCATCCAAAAGCAATGCGGGACAGCTTGCGTGATATTCAATATAACTCTGTTGTAGGAGATTCTGAGCAGCCGCCCAGATATCCCATTGTGCCAAAATCCCCAGTGCAGCCGCACGCATCATAAAGCCATCAGCGGAACAGTCCCGTTCATGGGCCTCTAAGGGACCCACCAACTGAACAAAATCCGGGACAGACAATGATGAATTGGAGAGGCAATAATCCATGGTCCATGTAAAAGGACAGCGGATGCAAGACATCACAGGTTGCACGCAAGTGAAATACGCAAAGCGAAAGGAAAGGGTGTAGGACACACTGATAGTTGCCAAGGGCAGAACATCGAAGCCAACCAGAAGTCGCTCACGGAGCAGCTGGAGGCGTTCGGGATCGAGAAGGGCCCAGTGGTGTGCAGCCATTGCGCAGAAAACAGATCAACAGCAAGACACCAGCCGCCAAAGCGAGGATTAAAGGGAAACCACCAAATACGCTAGAAAAAATAGAATGTAGAATGCCGGTATCACACCGAAAATAGTTTGAAAGGTGGGGTGTCCAGATCCCACAATCTTAAAAAAGTGCACCAGACCCTCAGTGTTTGATGCGTTAAAAATACGATGAATCAACTCCCCAAAATGTTGGGGGAGGTCAGTGTTCAAAAGGGCCTGTATTTCACTGTGGGTACTCGCCACCTGGAGAATGAATGTCTCCCGGGCTGATGTGAGCATAACCTCCTCATTCAATAATAGGGCCTTTATTCTGCTCAACTTATTGAAATCTGCCTCCATGGTAGGAATGGAAGGCCAAATAGAGTTATCAACGATGTCGTGAGGGGGAGGAAAAAGCACATTCTTGCAGCAGACAACTCTGTGTGAGACCGTAACAATATACGGAATGCCAGCCTGTAGGCCACAACAGTCTTCGTTATTTAAAAGCAAATAGCTACCGTTAGTAAGCAAAGTAAAAGTAGGAGAAATAGCAGGAGCAGGAATACCCTTTAGCACACATGCAAGATTCGGAACTGAAACGCTACAAGCCCCGTGCAATTTAATATGTTTACAAATAAGCGAATGACCCACAGTTGAATCTCAAGACTCCCCCGTGAGAAATACCTCCTTGCCGTCTCTAAGGCATTTATACATGAAAGGCAAGGACCAAAGTTCATGCAGGAAAGCACTACCCAAAGGCTGGAAACGGCCCACAGGATAATGTTTCATGCAGGAACTAAATTCAAACAGGGAAAAAGGTAAAGCTATAACCCCATGAACTAGCCACACCGCAGAATCTAGTTCCGCTACAGAGAATGGTAAAGGATCAACTTTCTCGATATGTAACAAGGTGTAAGATGCATCTTTCATGGACATGAACTGCTGTTTTTCCGTCAAATTAAAAGGCAGAAAAAGGGCAGTGGTGTTCAAGAGATTCCAAGGAACTTTACCTAACTTAAGGGTTTGCAAAGTCCAGGCAAATTGCATCACTGAGCGCAACTGATTCTGACCATGATACAACATAGAAACATCATCTTGTACAATATCAACAACAGAGGATACAATATTCTCTCATGTGTAAATGCGGGAAGACAGGGTATTTATACTATTGTCAACAACAGCAAGCACCTTTTCCAAATTTGCTTGGTCTATTTCCCGAAGGCGGGAAGCAGCTTCCATTTGTGACAGTTTCCAGAGTTCATTATACGTTTCATAAATGAATCTCTTCGGTCGGGGACCACGAGGTCCCAAGATAAAGTCAGATAAATCAATAGTGCCTGATAGGAGGGACAAATGTTTCTTAACAGAGTCTAAGGACGAATGTTGTAACCCTTGTTTACATAATTTACCAACCGAATACGTGGTGACAGTACGAGTTTCAGTAAATCTTGGATCAGGCTTGTCCTGTATGTAGCCAGGAACTGTGCCATGAAAACGCAGTTGGCATGCATTAGATGATATGGGCCATGCCAACCAGGGTGACTGTATCAGTGCAGAAACGTTAAAGGAATTGTTTTGGAACTGTGCCTGTAACGTCATAAGGGACATATTAAAACGCAAACTATCATTTGGAAAACTCGACAAGGATGGGATGGCTGGCGCATTTAGTTGTTTAACGGTAGCCAACCCCCAACACGTGGTCTGATAAATGGAAGCATTTAAAAACATAATTTGGGCTGGGATAAGGCAAGCGCGGTGCAAAGCCTCGGTGCCCTGCACCTGCCATGGCTTTGAACCCCAGATTGATTTTAAATCCACTGTGTCTTTCCAATACTCATAACCACCCACCGCCAAGGCGCTCAAAAAGGAACCCGAATAAAGTAATTTGGTGTGGGTCAACATTATTTTTTGAGTCAATGTGGTTTTCAATTTAAAATAATAGGACCCAGGGTTCGATCGATTGAAATCAGTAAAATAGGTGAATTTATTTCGAAGAGTCTGGGAGCTACCTGGTATGGGGTTTGGGCAGTGTTCCCATTGGGTGTAAGTAACAGGGCTGCGTAGTGCACTCGGTTTGTGGAGAAAATGATTGCCCCAATGCTGGTAGCAATACAAATCGGCATAATTCGCAGAATTCATATACAAGTCCTCAGCATTAAAGGAAGCATAATATTTTAAATCAGCAAACAATGCTTCAACGGCATGCACATCCCAATCATCAGAATGAATATTACTTTTTACTACATCACCCATCGAGACTCGAAGGACATTTGGTACATTAATAATTTCCGTTGGGCCATGGATTTGAAAGTTTACCGCATCCCATACGATGCCATCAGCAACTGGAAACGCCGAAATGTTCACAAATGTATGGTCACGCTTCATGATGTGTGAAGAGGAATGTGGAGCCAGAGTCCCAGCCACACTGTTCACAGCAGAGCGTTCAGGTAAATAGTGACCATTGATGAGTAGAAAAAACACTGTGACAAAGCCAATGGACATGAACAAAAAAAACAAGAAAAGTACCATCCAAATATATGTCCAAGGTGGAATCAAAAAATTGTCTCTAAACCAGGATACAAAAAGACTAAACTTGGACGGGACCGTTGATTAATTGGAATCCGAGTCAAAGGAATAACGTGTCGGGCTCAGTGATGATGTTGGTTGGTGTGCCACCGACTCTGTGGCGGGATAAGTATATTCGTCCTCATCCATGCAGGGGGATGCAGGGGGTTCACATATGTTTTCAGGCAAATCAACCATCTCCATGGTAACATCAGTGACTGTTCGTGCAGGCGTGCCTCGAACACTTGTCCGATAAATGACAGGACAAGAGACCGCTGGTGTGACACTATTCAGGATCGGCCAGATGTTGTAGCTTGACATTTTCCACTGAGATGTATCTGTTTTCCTTGCGACCGGGAAGCGGTGGTAGGATGACTGTACGTGTTCCCTTCAAGCCCAGGACTGGAACTGGTGCACGAAAAGAGGGGCTGAATTCTTTTTTGTTCTCCACCTTCTCTCGTACCAGGTCGCCAATCTTCGGAAGCCAGCCGGCAACCGGAATCTGCAAAGCAGGGTCTGTGGCTGAAGGCAAATGTGCAATGGCTAGTTTGTCTCGGGCTTCTTGTAAGTCCTGTAACATAGTAGAATGATTATCTACATCAAACTTGGCGGATTGCGCCGCCATGTCTAGACCATCAAGGTCAGGCACAAACATTCGTATGCCAAAGAGCATTTCGTAAGGGGTCCGCCCACCCAGAGGCCTTCTAGGGAGATTATTAATTGCACGCTGAACGGTATACAAGTGGGCCAGCCAGTTCCTGCCAGTACCTATAACTCTAGCTGTCAAGGATTGCTTTAAGTCACGGTTCATTCGTTCAACGATGGAGTTGCCCTCAGGCCTATACGGAGACGAAAATTTAACCCGCACCCCCAAGGAGCCCATTGCGTCCTTGTAAGCCTTAGAGGCAAACGCCGGACCTTGGTCAGAATGGAAGGTGCCGCATGCAAAAATTCCCACAAAGACACGCAAATCCCTTATGACATTTCGAGCGTCAGCACTCCGTTGTGGCCAGACCCAGATGAACCGTGTGCACGAGTCCACTGCCACTAAGATATATTTATAGGCAGTGTCTGAAGAAAATGGACCGCAGTGATCCAAGTAAACACACCCAAAGGGTCTGTTTGAAATTGCAAGCGAGGTCTGCGGTGGTCTTGTGACTGTTGAAGGCTTGATCTGTTGACAAACGTCACAGGAAAGCACATAAGTACGTGTATCTTTATATAAACCCCGCCACCAGTAACGCTGCTGCAAAATGGAAATTGTCGCTGACACACCAGCGTGAGCCGAAGCCATGCCTTCGTGTGCCGCTGCCATCAAGGAAAGTCTGCGGTCCGCGTTGGGGATCAGCCGAACCCCAACGTCAGGTATTGTTACATAAGGAGCCTGATCGGGACCTATCTGGTAAGAATATTTAGAAGGGAAACCTCTAGGGTAATTCATTCCTTCTTTTGTTGCAGCTATAGCTGCCAAGATATCAGTGTCTATTCTAGACATGGATCTAGTAACTGCTGCTACTGAACACGTGAGTACTGCTGATCTGGCAGCTTCATCTGCCAGACTGTTACCAACAACGTGTGCGCCCACCCGCTGATGGCCTAGGGTGTGAACCACCTGCGTGAGTGGCAGATGTCTTTGTAATTCTGCCACTCTAACACAAAGCATTTTATGCTGGATTGTGTTGCCTTTAGCGTCTCTATAGTCATTTTGTGACCAAAAGAACAGATTGTCATTGTATGATTGAACACAGTAGTAAGAATCGCACACTATTAAAGTGGTCACATCAGGATTTACAAACTCAAGCGCAAGCACCAATGCACGCAACTCGGCCAATTGTGCGGTACTGTCCCCGAGTGTCTGTGTATGCACCACAGTGGATTTGATTTTTCCGTTCACAAACGTACCTGCAACAATAGCACATGCGGCTGAATAAGCATGTTTGGAACCCGTGGCCGGTTGTGCCGAACCATCGGTATAGATCACACAGTCGTAATCCTCAAGCGGCAATAAGGACAGAGGAGGAGGATGAACGAATTCATACTGTAAGAACTCCTGAGTCTGAAGTGAAGAATCGAATATAAAAGTGACATCCGGAGACGTCAAAGATGTTGCCCATTGAATCCAACGGGGGTGCAATGCTTTTGAGTTCGGTACACTTGCTTTGGTCACTGCTTCTAGAGCAGGATATGGTGTTACCACCAAAATGCGTTTTCCTTGTGCCAGTGCGCGCTCCTTCAGGATCGCCATTTGCACTGCTGTTAGCACTTTCTCCACAGATGAAAACCGCATCTCTGCGGAGGTGTACAGATGTGACTTGTATGCGATGGGTACTGTATCGCCTTCATTAAAGGTTAAATACGTGAAACCCACTGCCCCTGGGATGATTCTAATCACCAAGTTTGTGTGGTTATCACGCGTCAAAAGGAATTTAGACTCAAGAAGGTCTGTTTGCAAAGACTGCAGAATGGAGGTATGCTCCGGAAGCCAGCAAGACTTCGAATAAGTAGGTTGTATCAAGGCATACAGTGGCTTGATACGCTGGGCGTATTCGGGAATATATGTACGTCCGAAGTTCAGAAAACTCCAGCAAAGACTGAAGTTTCTTCAGATTAGTAGGAGGGCACAGAAGTGCACATTTCTCCAGAAAATGGGGGCTAAACCCTTACCTTCATTGTTGAGCTCATAGCCCAAGAACAAAACGGTAAATTCAGCAATATGAGATTTGGCAAAGTTAATTTTGTAACCTTGAACCGCGAATTCAAGAATAATGCGGTCTACTCGAGTTAGATGCGGAAACAATTTGTCATCTGTCAGATAAATGTCATCCACATACGAACAGGCGTCTGTATCAATGCCGTCTAACAAAGAGACAACACGAGCGGCGAACACGCCTGGACTATTTTTGTAGCCCATAGGAAGACGCCTGAATTTGAACATTTTACCACCGGAAGTAAAAGCACACCATTGGCCACTTTCCGGGGCCAAGTTGTGCGTGTAGAATCCATTTGAAAGGTCAAGTGTCGTTTTATATTTTTTACGAACAAGACTGTCTACAAGCGCAGAACTATGGGTATTTTGCACCGCGAAGGTCCGACAATGCGAGTTCAAATGCCGGTAATCCAATACTAAGCGGTACGATCCATCGGGTTTAGAAACCGCGAAAAGGGGATTGTTCATAGGTGATACACAGGGTTCAATTACTCCCTGATATTCCAACTGAGTCAGAATTTCGGAAACGGGGCCTTTGGCTTCACGTTTTATGGGATATTGGGGTTGTGGCTGGGGTAACGACCGCAAAGGTATTTCATGGGGGGGAGATTCTTCATCCCAACCCACGTGATTGTGGAATAACGCTGGAGCTAGGGACACAGCCCACTCTGCTGCAAGAACCTCCGCTTTGTCCTTTGGGACATGTCGAGAAAAGCTCGGAAGGATTACCTCCTCCCCTTTACGCGCAGCAAGGACGAATGGGGGTGGCCAATCCTCCTCTGCTAACAAAATGTCATATGAAGAGGTCAGATGTTCCCAAAAATCCCTTTAATTACACGCTGTATATCACCTTCTATTTGAATGACAATATTAAATAGTCTGTCAGGGGGTGCCACTCTGGTGTCTGCTGTTTCAACAGTAATGAATGTTTCAGTTGCTGTCGCCTCCATATGAGGACGTAGCGCCTCCCGCACTATGGTAACTTCCGCGGCGCTGTCTAGGAGGGTTACTGCCCACGTCCAATTCAGGAGCCTCGTTCTCACCGTCTGTGGCATATTTCGCTGTTACAGCGGCAACTTTCTTCTTCTGAAATTGTGGTCGAAAACGTTGAGCGTCTTCCTCTTTTCCTCTGACTTGTTGTCGAGGTTGGTCTCGTCCCTGTGGGGCCTCACGGGCCCTTCCTCTATCCTGGCGGTCTCCTCCACCGGCCTGTGACGAAGTCTGTGCCTGTGAAGAACGAGGAGAACGCGTATCAGGGATCTGAAACCTATCCGGTGACTTAATTCTCGCTCTATCGCGTAAATCATAAGTGCGTTCAGAAGAAACTGAAACCGGGGATGCGCCTCGCGACCCCGGCTTTTTTTGTTGCTTACCCTGTTTTTTCAGCCTCCAGCTCTTTTTAGTGAAGACTGGTTTCTCATCTTTCTCAGATTGAGATTTGGTTTGTTGCTGTTGTGGTTGCGATTGTGTTTGCTGTTTTGCAAAAGGCTTGTTACCCAGGCTATTTCTACCAATAGTTTTGTAAGCCTGGGTAATAATTTTCGGTAATTCGCGAGGCTTGTCCAATTCTGGGACTAAAGCCAAAGCGTTAGCTACTTGAAAGTTCACTGCATCGCCCTTGACATTCGCAAGGATCAGCTCAGCTACTACTTCAAACACTCCCACCAGTCTCATCCCTAATTCCACAGCCGCTTCAGGGCCATGTTCGTCCTGTACTTTTTAATTACAGAGGGGAGAACCGTCATGGAAGGAGTACCAAAACATTTAGAATATACTGCTGCGAATACCTTACCCCAGTTGTCACATGCTGTCAACTCGGGAATTAAGTCTTTTGGCAAACTAATCGTTAAAATACGATGTTTATCCACTGGAGTTGTATGTGGAAAAACTGCCTCCAACTGATCAAACTTTTCTGCAAGCCAATAAGGAAAATCATCCTTATTTTGTGGACGTTTGCCCATCACCGAATTCACCATGACGGGACTTATGGTCACTCCGCCTGCAGCAGCTGGTTGGCCAGCAACTCCAGGAGCGGCTCCATGGATGCTGCCTGTAACATATCGCACTAAAGCTCGATGCACCTGCACCAAGGCCGCATACATAGTGCGCAGTTCCGCGACTGGTATAGTCCTATAACGCGGATGTGGGGTGTACCCGGCCAAAACAGGCCAAGTGGCCCCCTCTATAGATAAGGGGCCTAAACGAACCGTGGTAGTCGGTTGTGGGAGGGCGCCATTAAACCAAACACGGTGTTGCCAAGCCGTGAGCGGTACTTCAAGATTAGTATAAGGTCTATAGACAGCAGGAACAACGGTGGGTTCATATTCATGGAACAGATTATCGTTCGCATTCACCGCTGGAAAAGTGATCCAAGAGTAGAACACTTCAAAGTGGAAAGCCGGGTCGGCTTGAACCACAAAGACTAATTCAACTCCCGCGTCTGGCACTCCATACACCCGTAAGTGATCCCGGAGTGCTGTGCGGTTATGCGCCGCGATGTCTATACCCGCCATTACTAACGGGTCTATCCAACAATCTTACACTAGGCAGCACAAAAAGGGTTATATTTAAAAAACCTTTTTTAATAACATCAAGCTTGAAAGAACCTACAAAATCTACAATATAGGAGGTATCGCCGTCACACACGCTTCCGGAAGCGTACGTGAGGGGTTTGTGGACAAGCACAAGTACTACTCAAGCATCTCGCAAGTAAGCTGCCCCACCCGTTGGTCGCGCCATGTCATAAGGTTTCTGCACATATAGAGCTATGCACAGGATAATAGGACCTCGGAATATAGTGGTGAGCCAACCATAGACCTTAGCACCCAAAACCCCAACCCAACTATCCTTAGCGTCCCATTAGCACTAATGTACCAATGATTAGACAACCCAGAACACGGTATCTCTCTCTCGCTCAGGACTCGCAGAGGCAAGAACACTCTTTCGTCACACTTGTACCTGTCCACAACATGCGTAAGAAGAGACACTGTATAGGTTAAAATGTTTATTTCAACTTACGTGCTCTAAGATACAGTACACGTGTCAGTACTAATAGCATAATACATATGAATAATATAATCAGCATAGTTACTACTCCATAGAATACGAACGGGGAAAGCATCTCATAAAGCAGTGGATATATGTCTAACGAACATTACCACCCTCCCCGTGCTAGAAGCAAGTATATTATGAAAATAGAAGACCTTTGGGCTTTGACTAGCGGACCCCCATACCTCAGTCTCTAGATGCAAAACTACATCAGCAGACAATCACAGCTCTTCTCTCTGGAAAGGTCGTCTCCAAGTGTGTTCTAGAGCGGGCTGCCGCATTATTAAAAGCGCACTAATTTCTCCATGGCAGCTGTACATGGTGTTATGTCTAGGTGCGAGGGACGGGCCAAATCAGTAAGAACCAGGGTGATGTTATTCGACCTTGTAACTGTTGTTCAGATTGAGCCCAGAAGGAACAGGAGAAAAGGTGAGATACAGAAATTGCAGACAGTTGTAAAATAACTTGGCAGTAACAGAGGGTGACAGAACAACATCCCAGAGTAACGTGCGCAAAAGCCATCATGGCAGCCAGGCCTGTGCCAACGTAGCCAGGCAGGCCAGGAGGCCATGAGCCACAAGACACTACCTCCTCAGTATATAGTTGCTGGTAATAGTTCTGAAATACCTCCAAAACGTTTGTTGGAGAATCCTGACTCTGGCCAAGATGATCTTTGATCCTGCAGATTCTATTCGACACTTCCCTCTGCTGTAGACGCTTTGCCATGACCCTCCCAGTGTTTTCCCCAAGTTCATATGTTTCAGCCCTATACTGTACATACTTAATAGCAAGCTCTTCCCCGAAGTGCTGATGCACTCTAGACTTCATAACAGCTATTAACTGATGGCACTCTTCTATATCTTGTCCGTCCCCTATTTTCCTCATAAGCTCAATCTCGGCCAACCTGAGCTGTTCAACCCATCCTCTGATCTTCTCCTGTATAGCCTTCTGCCGATGAATAGAAAAGCTGAGAGTCTCCCCACGTACGGCTGCTTTAAACGCATCCCACACTACGGTTTCAGAAGCAGTGTTCCTATTTATGCTGAAGAATTCCATGATCCACTTGGCCATATGCTCACAATATGCCTGATCAAGCAGCAATTTCCTTTCAAAAGACCACGTCCTCCGAGCTCTAGAAATGCCACTTAATGGCAATTCTACAACTAATGGGTTATGATCTGAAATGATCCTAGGGGAGATCTCAATACGAACTCTCTCCGCAATTTGGTGTGAAATGAAAAAATAATCCAGACAGACTAGTTTGTTATGAGGGGCTGAATAGAAAGTAAACCCTGGAAACTCTTGTCTGTGCCTATATCAAACGTCAACCAATCCATGTTCCCTAACTAATCCTTGGAGAGCCTTAAAATTCCTGACCTTCCTTCCTTGATATGGAGAATTACTGAGAAGATTGAAATTGCTATCTAAAGAATGTTGAAATCTCCACAGAGAATTAACGGATACACCCATAAAGCCAGTTCTACACTTAAATGATTCAGAACCTCCGGATCATCCAAATTTGATCCATATAACGAACAAACAGAGCGGGGTTTCATTAATTACAAATTCCAAAAACGCCCATCACCCCCATTTATCCTCCCCGATTCGTTTACAGATTCCAATACCTCGCTTTGCTAACATAGCTAACCCCCTTGTTTTTTTGGGGGGTTTTTTTGTCCTCATTTGCCTTGTTTCCACCCTTCGTCTTTCTACCGATGCCAACCTTGGGTTATCTAACCTCATTCGCTGTAGTAGGGGTAATAAGTTGAAGGCTCCCAAGACATCTTCCACGCCACCTTTCAAAGAAACCTCCTCCTTCTCTCGACCGCAGACCCTTCCCCATGTCCTTCTGCTCACGCAGAGAAGACTATAAACAGCAGAGGCACGAGAAGGCTTAATCATAGGACCAATTCCTTCAATCATGGAGTTCCCCTAGACACAAAGGGAGTCCAAAATTCATATTTCCTTTTCCCCTGATCCGAAATATCCAAATTAGCAATATAACTCATAGATTTCAACCAATTCTCCAATGTTGGAGGTGTCGGAGATATCCACAATTTACATATCTCCCTACGCGCTAAAAGCATAGCAAAAAAAACAATTTTGCACAGTCTTTAGTGACAATACTTTGGCATTCCAAACTTCCAAAAATAACCAAAACAGCGCTTACCTTAATCTGCAGGTTTAAAACGCTAGCCAGGCATTTACTTACGGCCTCCCAAAAGAGCTGTAACTTCGGACAGTATAGAAACATGTGTAAGTCGTCTGCACTCTGACTGCCGCATTTGGGACACACCACAACTCTTCCTGACCCAAATTTAGAAAGCCTTCGTGGAGTCCAGGACGCCCTATGCATAGTAAAAAAATGGTTCCTCCTCAGATATGCGGGTTTAACTGTTTTGTAAAGCATAGACATAGATACTTGCCATTGGTCTTCCAGCTCGGTCTCTGGCAAGCATCCTCCCCACAGATCCACCGGCAGGGTAAAGACACTGTCCTCCATCTCCAGGATCATCCAGTACCATAGTGCAATTTCTTTTTTAAACACTGCAGTAGAGAGAAGCTTTTCCTCAAATTCATTTGGATCTCCTAACGTTACACCCGTTGCCATGAACCAGCTTTGTACCTGGAGGAATTTAAATCTTGAAAGCGATGAGCCTACTACCTGCTCACACCAGCTCCACGAAACCATCTGACCCTCCGACAGCAAGTGCTTCCATCTTAAAATACCCGCTTCTTTTAAAGGTAAGGCCAATAAGTCTTTTGTCCATTCAGGAGAGCCTGGTGCATCCCAAATCGGGGCCCAATAACTAAAATACGGTATATTTAAAACCTTTCTGATTTTAAACCACATTTCCGCCATTTCCCTTAGAATCTTAAGCTTAAACTTCTTAAAGTATTTCGGATCAGCAAATTTATACATAAAACCCACGCCAGCTCCCTTTTCCTTTGTCAGCATCACTCTAATACATCCTACCTATCTCAGAAACTATGGGGATGTCCAGTACCATTCTACCATTTTTAAGTAAAAAAGCCCAGGAATAAAACAAAAAAATCTGGAAGAGCTAAACCCCCTTTCACCAGCCTCCTTCTGAGTTTGCGCCATGATATTCGCGGCCCTTTTGATGCCCAAATAAACGAACTTATATCGCTCTGTAACTTAGCAAACCACTCCTTTCTAAAAGATAAGGGGATTGAATCAAACAAGAAAGTTAATTTCGGAAGCACGATCATCTTTACTAAGTTCACTCTGCCAAACAAAGTTAAAGGAAGGTGCATCAACCCCGTATACTAGCACAAATCTCCTTTCTAACCCGGTCAAAATTAACCTTAGTAAGGTTTGCAATATTCTGAGTAATCCTAACTCCCAGATATCTCATTTCGCTCTTAGTATCAATCCCAGTCACCCCCATATTCCAACTCATCACTTCTGTCTTATCTTCGTTAATATCCCTGACACTTTGCCAAACTCGGTTGTTATTTCCATCATCACCCTCAGGGTTTGCGGAAGTTTCGTTGTAAAAATTAAAATATCATCTGCGTATAGCCCAACCTTCTTTGTCCAACCATTAAACTCAAACGGCAAGATACCACTACTACTCCTAATTTTCCTGGCCAATGGCTCAATTTAAAGTTCAAACAATAGAGGAGAGAGGGGACACCCCTGCCTAGTACCTCGCATGATCTTCACTGGCGAAGTCAAAGCCCCATTAACTAACACTCTAGCTTCCGGAGCAGCATAAATACTTTTTAAAACTGTACGGAAATTAGGACCCAAGTTAAAATGTTTAACCACATTCTGCAAATAGGCCCAATTAACACGGTCAAACGCTTTGGCTGCGTCTAATGCTATAACTGCCAGGGGAAGACCGTAAGCAGTTGCCATATCTATGGAGCCAATCAATGAGTACGTCAGCTCTTTCAGCGCTCTTCCTCTTATAAAACCCTTTTGGTCTTCATTCACCATCTGAGACATAAAACCATTTAGCCTTCCCGCCATAACTTTTGCAAACAGCTTGTAATCTGCGTTTAGCAGGGAAATGGGCCTATACGAATCCACTTTTTTGGGGGATTTACCAGGCTTTGGAATTAGGGTTATAATTGCCTCCTTCCAAGATTCAGGCGGGGCAGTATCTGTCAAAAATATTGCGTTAAAAAGTTGCCTTAAAATAGGAATTATAGTACCAGCCAAGGCTTTATACACCTCAAGAGGGAGGCCATCCGGCCCTGGAGCCTTCCCCCGCTTGCCACCCCTTATCACCTCTTCAAGCTCCTCCGCCCTGATCTCCTCATTTAGTACCTCCATTGCCTCTTCGGGAAGAGGTTCTATATGCTCCAGCCATGGCGACACAACCTCCTCATTTATGACCAAATCTTCTTTATATACTTTCCCAAAGTGCCTAAGAAAAGCCAAACTAATCCCTTGGCTGTCCCTCAGCACTGCCCCTGTCTCTTCACATCTGATCTCCTTTATAAAATTTCTAACTTGATCACTCTTCGCCTTCCATGCTAACAATTTACTGCATCCTTTGCCATACTCAAAATGTGCCAACTGGCTGGCCTCCCACCTCTTTCTGACTCGATCACTTATAACTCCCGACAAACCAGCCTTTAGCTTCATAATTTCGGCCAACTCCCTCTCGCCTTCCTCCGATCCTCCCAAGTTGCTCAAAACCCCTTCCAGCTTCCGGATCTGCTCTTCTAATTCCAGAACTTTTCCATAGTAAGCTCGCCTTTTACTTGCCGCTAAAGTTCCTAGTCTGCCCCTTAAATAAGCTTTATAAGCATCCCAAACCATCCCAATCGTGGCTGAGCCCAAATTACTCTAAAAAAATTCTCTGGTCTCCTCCCTTAAAATCTCGACAACCTCATCCTCCAGTAAAATTGTGCGATCTAACGTCCACTTAGAGCTTACACTCCCTTCTCCTAACCTCAAATGAAGGAGAATAGCTGAATGATCTGACAGGTGTACGCCAATGTGTTTAACTTCCACTACGGCGTCCTTTAGAACCCTGTCAATCAAAAAGTAATCAATTCGAGATTTATGTTTATACTTTTTGTTATAATAAGTAAAACCAAGTTGCGACCCAGCCCTGCACCTCCATACACAAACCCCACTGGGCCATCAATATTCGAACCCTATCTGACATTTTGGCATTAAACGCCGCTCTACTGTGCTCTGATCTATCCAATTTATGGTCCAAGATGGTGTTAAAATCTCCTGCCATAATAATCTGATCCGGGAAACCTAAAAGCTCATTTACCAACTCATCCAATGGACCGGTTTCATCCTGATTCGGTCCGTAGTACCCCACCAGAGCATAATTCTGACCAAAATGTCTTAACTTTGCTAACAGCCATCTTCCTGCAATATTTGAGACACTTCTTTCTACTGAGATATTTGTACCTTGCTTAACCAATAATACTACTCCCTTCGTAACCATTGTCTGCTTCGTATAAACAGCATATGCAACCCACCTCTGATTTAAAAAACTTCCTACTTTCATCTTCTGTAAGGTGTGTCTCTAGCAAGATAACTTGTGCTGGGCAGTCTTTCACATATTGCATTATCCTATCTCTCCTGCTCTTTACCCGGAGCCCATTTACATTCCATGCTAGAACTTTTATCTCATTTGCCCTATTCCTAGACATCCCTAAAAAGCTGGCATTGCTGACTGATTTAGTGTAAAACAAGACATTTGAGGTATTTTTTTTTTTTCCTTATGCTCCCCACCGTGTGCTCCCCCCCACCCCACCCCCCCACCCTTGGAAAACCCTAACCAACTTCCCATGGCAAAAAGCCCTATGGGAGAACCTCAAGGCGTGCAAACGGAAGTTAACCAAATAAATGCACAGTAGAGCTACTAAAAAGAGACCTTATTACTAAACCTCCGATTGGAGCTCCTCAATAAATTTGTCAACCTCCTCCACAAATCGGAAAAAGTGCATTTTGTTGTTTAACATCACTTTAAGTAGAGCTGGGAATTTCAATTGAACCGAAGCTCCCATCTTTCTCAGAGGCTCCATTCTTTTCCCCAGCTCCCATTGTCTATTAGATGTAACTACTGAGAGATCCGATCTTATTTCAATTTTTGCTCCGTCCAGATCTAACGCTTTATTCTTCAGAGCCTTGGCCAGGATCTTTTCTTTTAAGGAATACGAGAGGAAATTAACTAAAATTCTCCTAGGTTTGGATCTGTTTGCATTTAGCCTGAACTGGTCTCTGTGGATCCTTTGAATATCTCTGGGAATTTCATCTTCCGATTCCTCTAGCTGAAGCTCCTTTCTGAGCAGTTGAACCACAAAACTCTTAATGTCACTGCCTTCCTTGCCCTCAGGGAGTTTTAATTTTTTTAAATTATTTCTCCTCTGGAAATTCTCCAACCGCTCCACTCTTTCATCTTGATCTCTCCCCCTTGCCTTCAAGTCTTCTATCTCTTTTCTGTTTACTTGCGCCACTTCTTTAAGATCTCTTACTTCTGCTTCTAAAGCTAGAGTCCTTCCACTTAAATCATCTATCTTCTTCTCCAAAACATCGCATGCAGACTATTTCTCTCGGATTCAACTCGGAGGTTTCAAATCTATTACGAATCTCAAGCGTGAGAGAGGCAAACAAACTACTGATAGGGGGATCCCCATTCTCCGGGTTTATATCAACATTACCCGCCTCATTCTGCACAACCCTAGAATGATCCCCAGACAGTTGCTCAAACTGACTCGCTTTACTATTTTGGGATCCCCCCTGTAAGTCAGGGGGAGACTGATCTAAAAATCCCGTACTGGTGGACGTGATGGTGGTGGTGGTGGACGTGGATGAGGTGGTGGACGTGGTGGTGGTGGACGTGGATGAGGTGGTGGACGTGGATGAGGTGGTGGACGTGGATGAGGTGGTGGATGAGGTGGTGGACGTGGATGAGGTGGTGGACGTGGACGAGGTGGTGGACGTGGTGGTGGACGTGGTGGGGGACGTGGACGTGGTGGGGGACGTGGACGTGGTGGTGGACATGGACGTGGTGGTGGACATGGACGTGGTGGTGGACATGGACGTGGTGGTGGACATGGACGTGGGGGACGTGGTAGTGGTGGAGGACGTGGTAGTGGTGGAGGACGTGGTGGTGGTGGAGGACGTGGTGGTGGTGGAGGACGTGGTGGTGGTGGAGGACGTGGTGGTGGTGGAGGACGTGGTGGTGGAGGTGGACGTGGAGGTGGAGGTGGACGTGGAGGTGGACGTGGTGGACGTGGTGGACGTGGACGTGGTGGACGTGGTGGACGTGGACGTGGTGGACGTGGTGGTGGACGTGGTGGTGGACGGGGACGTGGTGGTGGACGTGGACGTGGTGGTGGACGTGGACGTGATGGTGGACGTGATGGTGGACGTGATGGTGGACGTGATGGTGGACGTGATGGTGGACGTGATGGTGGACGTGATAGTGGACGTGATAGTGGACGTGATAGTGGACGTGATAGTGGACGTGATAGTGGGCGTGGTGGTGGACGTGATGGTGGTCGTGGTGGTGGTGGACGTGGTGGTGGTGGACGTGATGGTGGTGGTGGTGGACGTGGTGCTGGTGGACGTGGTGGTGGACGTGGTGGTGGTGGACGTGGTGGTGGTGGACGTGGTGGTGGTGGACGTGGTGGTGGACGTGGTGGATGTGGTGGACGTGGTGGTGGTAGACGTGGTGGCGCAATTTTGGGAAGTTTAACAGAGTGATCTGCGAGGAGCGCCGCACTATTGGTAAAGACTGCTTGGAGTGCGGGTGCAAAGATCACTCTGCAGGTGTGCGGCGCATTAAGAAACAGGACGTGAGCAAAAGGGTTTTTGTAAAGTAATGTGTGTCAGGGCTGTAATGAAAATAACGGAAGGGGTTAGAGGAAAGTCCAGAAACGCAGAAGAGAAAAACGACAGACCGATGTGTGTAGTGCATGCGGAAGGTGTCATGTTTGGAATTAGGGCAGATTTAGGCTAACCCTAAACCATGACTCATGGAGAATTGGAAGGTCAGTCATTTGGAAATGGGGGGGGAGAATTTAAATTAACAGCGACTGTTATTGAGTCCCGAGGAAGAGAGGAACAAAACAAATAAAATGTTAGAGCATCGGCACCATTTGCAGTGAAATGCAAAACAACGTGGCATACACTGGGATTAGTGTAAAAGACCACATGAAACTGTCCGGAATTAACTTAAATAAACACATGAAAGTCTTTGTAAGCTATTTTCATTGAATCCCCCCCCCCCTCCCCCCCGAGAGGAAGAAACAAAGGCGTTGGGTCGCTCTTGTGGATTGCAGTAAAAAGGAAAAAGAAACAGCTCAAGGTGGCATATACACCTTCATCAATCAAAATGAACACAACACAAGGTGTTGAAAGTCACCATCACTGAGCCCCGAAAGAGGAGCTTTAGGTACAACAAACACAACGTCGCAGAGTCGGTTATCGTTCAGCAGTGAAAACAACAAACAAAACGTGATATACACCGCAACTCACTCAAATTAACACATGAAAGTGCATACAAGCAGTATCATTGAACTCCCGTGAAAGGAAAGAAAAACCATAAGAAACGGAGCGCCGCAGGAACAAAGGAAAAACAAGCGTGCGCGCCTCGGCTCAAAGTAAAAAAAAAAAAACAAGATTGACAAGAGGCAGCGGGGGAGGGGAGAGAGGAGGGGGCCTACGCCTGTTTCCTTTGCGGGAGCGAGCAGGAACTATCTGTTAATTACAAACAGATGGTTTGAAAGCTCGCTCCCGCAAGGGAATCGCCAAACGTGCACACGTTGCCATTCAAAGCAATGCAATGCGTGCACGTTTTTGACTGCAAAACTGAATTGATTTCAAAAGGTCTTTTTCCTATGCAGCGCATGCGCGCTGTGTAGGCGAGACCTAAAAATGAAGTCTTTCATCAGGTCTGTTGGAAAAGGAAGTAAAAAGAAAGTAAACTACGTTATTGAGGACAGGAAAGTGGAATGTGTAGAACATTTTTCATACCTGGGCATTGTTTTTGATACTAAATTAAACTGGAAAATGATGGTGACATCAAGGGCCACACATGAACAAAAGCATAGCTGCAATCTTTACGTTTACTACGAATCTAGGTAATAAACCAATAGATGAGATGGTTAAAATCTGGCAAAAACAACTTGTTTTTCTGTGGCAACTTATGGGGCAGCAATTTGGGGTATAGTTCAAGTGGATAGCCTGCTAAAGATAGAGGATGGGTTTGTTAAAAGATTACTATCTGTTCCAAAGGCTTGTACAAATGTCGTCGCCCACAAAGAACTAGGCTTACCTTTTATCACAGACACAATTAAATTGGCCCCTTTGCTATTATGGTTGTCTATTTGGAAACGGAAGATGGTCCAGCCAAATCAATGTATTTTAAGGGATATTATGAACTTGGAGCACGCTTCTAAAATCTCATGGTTTCACTATATAAGGCGTACTTTTGAGTCTTTGGGGGACCTTTATGAGCACCCTACTCACTGCGAAACCTTCCCCAAGGCGAGATTAAAAAACCTTTTCTTAGAGAAATGTGCACAAGATAGATGGAATAGAAACAAAGAAGAAAAAGCCACAGTAATTGCATATAACGCTATACCCCCCTCATTGCATGGATCATTTTCATATCTTGCTTTTGTCGGACATAATCATCATCGATATAGCTTGACAAGATTTTGTTTAAACTATGTGACAATAATGTTGGGTATCCTGCAAACGTGGTCTTTCTGAATCAATTGGAATGCTGCCCTTGTGATACCATCTCAAAATAAATCGATTGTACATATTGTATTCTTTTGCCAATTGTATGTAAAAGGAGAGAAAATGGTTTATCATCCTAAGAAATTTAGTTTGCGTAGCCATGTCACAGCACTTTCGTTTATGCAACAACTAGAGACACCGTATGTTTGCTTTGTGATGGCCTCGTTTTTATGTGTAGTTTTAAAAACTTGTGGGGTAGTTAACATGTCATCAATTTAAAGTATTTTTAAGAATACCAGAAAGAGTAAGCTCAGTATATTGTAATATAAATGGATTTTATATAAATATTACTGTTTATATGCAAAATATTTTTAGCATTTTAGGAAAAAGCTATATGTATGTGGTTTTTATTTTATTGAAATGTCCTTTTTTATGTACTTTCATGCATTTTTTAAATGCGAAATAAAGTTATTATTGATTGAACTAACAGGTGAGGTGGTTACTTGATGCGCGTAGTTACGCGGGTGATCCACATTGTGAAGAGCAATGGAATGATCTAGAACTAGCCCGGTCCCTTGTTCTGAGGAAGAACCGATCCATCTTTTATGAATCCATCAAGGTCGTCCCAGTTGCCACTCTGCCAAGCCGATCTATTGCAAGAATTGACCCCATTCGTCTGTCTTAACCCTCAACTTTGATGTGGGAGGTTGTCTTTCCCGTGACTGTACAAGTCCAGAGACATTCAGGAAGAAGATATTCTGGTTCATCAACCTGGCAACAACTTACTAATACCACCAATCACAATGTCACAATGCAGAGAACCAATAAGACAAGAAAGAACAGTGCAATGGAAAATAATTCCTGAAAGTCCATTGATTATTTCATTTATTTTTTGTTGTGATAACATACGCCATGAATAGCTCAGCCAAAACTAAAAACAAGTAATCGTCAATATTAGAGCCCTCAGAATGACTGGCCACATGAAAGTGCCAAAGTCCCCTCAGTATCACATTGTATGTATTGTGATAAGATCATCTTTCCTCCAACAGCAAACTGAACCCAGCCTCACCCCATCAGTGACCTATAGTCAGAGCCACTGGAATTATGAGATTGTGTGGCTGCAGCATTTCTCACATAATTATGGATCTGCAGCATTTGCCCCATAATCCATCATCTGCAAATTTTAACAAAAACAAATTTGTTTCTAGCTCAGACGTCTCCACACAGTGGAAGGCCCTTTGCAAACGTCGACTGGTCACATTTCTCTTGCTCATTGCTATGTTAGGGTGTTAAACTGGTAATAATGAGGTGCAACCCATGCCTAGATAGTACTAACAAGTGTAACAAGCATAGGCATAGCCAATAGGTCTCGCCTTTTGGACCTTATGAGTGTTTAGACAACTTTGAAATGTGGCTGGGGTTGGAATTCGCGCATAACCATCAGTGTAGTAAACTCATCATAATTTCACTTTAATTGCTCAAAGGAACGAGAAGGAAACAGCCACCCACGTTTCCAGGTATTTCCGTGGACACAGGTTCACAGAAAGAAAATAGCAAAACTTGAGTCTCAGTCCTGAGCAGTAAAATATATTCAAATTATCAAAGAGCAAGTGCATAGGGGCATATTAGTCCAAAATCAATTTTCATCTTTATTCTCAAGAAGTCATTATTTCCAAAAGACACAGATGTTTCACAGATGATTCATGTCATCACATTGATGTAGCCTGATTCATGTCATCACATTGACGTAGCCAACACGTGTTTCGTCTTGGGGGCATCACCCACCGACTTCCTCAGGGCTACAATAACAATAATAGTATATACACTCAGAAATCATCCTATATCAATTATCAAAAAAAAAAAAAAGACTTACAGGAAAGAAACAAAAAGAATAAGAGAGAGAGAGAGAGAGACCACCAGAGAATTCACCATGTGAAATACACCGTCAAATAAACCAAAACACTAAAAAAGTTCAAAAAGGAGAAAGAAACCAATGAATGAGGAGAGAAATGCCACGAAAAAATAACAGGGTATTAAAAGGAAAACACATTAAATTCGAGTGTGAATAAGGTTCTGTATTATAGATCATCAATGCCACACCAAAATAGTGTGCAAGTACGAAAAGACGCCCAGAGAGAGAATTTCCAATTGGTGCATAAAACACAAACATAGCTCACCAATTTCGTCAAGAAAACGGGTCCGTCACTATCCAGACAAGAATATTAAAACCCCATTCGGCAAATGCCTGAAAAAGTAGAAACCATTATCTCAGAGACTATCATCAATATATAATATTTAAAATAATGATCGCCAACAAATAATACCTGTATCCATAAAATTCAGGATATCGGGTATAATCACTAGGTAAATTTGAAATAATGAAGAATAATTCATGTTAGTTTTTCCATATAAGGCCCTAATGTCACAAATTGACCTATGTGCCACACGCCCACGGTCAACAGATATCTAAGAAAAACATGGCCCATAGAATGGACCCAAATTACATCATTAATATCATACAAAAGACTGGACAAATATCAAATCAGGAACATAATCAAAGCATAAAATTAGTTCAGTCAATATATTTCGGTAAGAAACCCCAAAGTGACCAAAGCAAACAAATAGGTAAATAATATATATATCGGGGGAATCGTTCTGGTATTTAAAATGCTCAACAAGTATACAGAGTATAATAAGGTGTTTAAACAAAAGCAAAGGTGCACCACCAAGAGACCCAGACAAGGAAAAAGAATCTTTAAATCCGTGTCCACAAATATATTCTTCCAAGTTCTTCTTTTATTTTGATACAAGTTTAAAACACGATCAGGGCGATCAAAAAACAGCCGACGCGTTTCGTCCTTACAAAAGGACTTCTTCAGGGCGAAATAAATCTGTACACTTATTAGGGCGGTGAATGATCCAAGGAGTGAGAATAGCCGAGGATGTGGTATACTTCCGTCAGCTTGTCTGTTTTGTAGAATAGGCAAAGAGCTCTTCACATATGTTGAGCGAAGGAAATGGTCCAGATAATCAAGAAATTGGTACCACTAGTGATATCAAATTGGTTGAAAGCTTTGATTTATTTTGCTTTGCGTTTAAACAGCGCCTTATCTACCAAGACAGGCAAATATTTGTATAGTCACACCATGGTGAAATAATCCATGGTCCAAAGTGAGTAAGGGGGAGCCAAAGTAGTTGGCAAAAGTGCCACGACCGGCCAGGATCAGTCGGTATGCGAGTTCCTTACGTCTGCTTTCAGTACATGTGTACATATTCTCATACTGAGAATTGATATCCATTTGATATTTGCTTCCAATTCCACGGCATAGAGGTTGTAAAACTCGATCATAGGGGAGGTAACAGGAAACTCAGATTGAGCAAATGTGAAGCCCGTTGGATCATGAAGCTACGGGCAGTGGAACTGGGGATTAATGTGGATAATGAGCTACACTATTTTCGACATGTATGATTTGTCATATGTATTGATAATTGTCCATGTTCCAACCATGTAACTGTGATTTCTCATGGGACTTTTCATTAATGTTTACATATTCCCTGACCTCTGCATGACCCTTAATTTCTGAATTTATGGTCTTTCTTTTTTTCCACTTCCTCTTGTTATACCCCTTGAGACTTCTCATGATGTATCGGATAACCATCAGATTTTTGGGATGGTGATAATATCCTGAACCCCCTTTCCGGATCCCCAATGTGCTATTTTTTTTTTTTTCCGGATTATAATAATGGTTTTATACATTATTCCTCTCTTTTTTGTTGGCAGCCAATGATATTGGCCGTAGGATTCTTGTATGCGACAAGTCCTGATTTCATATGGATATCAATTCTCAGTATGAGTGTATGTACACATGTACTCTGTATACTCCTTATAATCAACATGGAGTCTTGAAGATCACTCAATATGAAGATTATAATTTCAGCCTGTATATTTACTTTCCTATTCCTCTGTCCACTTCGAGCTGACCGTTTGCGGTAATATTTAATATTGGTGCCAACACTTGGAGTGTGTCTTGTACTTGATTGGGTCACAAGTAAACTTTATTTTACATTTATTTTATTTCCTATATCTTGACTGGACGGTATGTTCGGATTCTGTTTGCCTATATATTTTTCTGCCTTACTGTATACCATTACAAGATGGCGGACATTTTTCTTTATCCATTCTTGTGTTTTTAAACCACTAGAAGATGGCGCCCGTTCACAACGCCATACGGACTCCCGCTCCCGCTAATTGAGCACACACGCTCATGTCAGCTACTTATAGTGGTACTGCCTAGGGGGTTCCTTGCTGGAAGCCGGACTTTTGTATTGGAGTACTCTCCTCGTACTGGTAAGATCCCCCTTTTTTTCCTAGTTACATATTGGTTTGTGACCAGCAACCTCAGGCTAGGTTTAAATACTGCAGTTGAGTTCGTCTTAGTTTTTCGAGGCATCATGCCTTTTTAATATGCTTTCTCCTCTAGAAGGGGCTCTCCCCGTTTGTTATTCTCCTGAATACTCGGGGAGTAACATGTGTACGGTTTTTCTAGACATCTTTTTGGCCTTTAGTATGATTTAACATGAGCTATGTTTGTCCAATAATGCGGGATCTCTCAGATATATCTGATACTCGCGGTAACATGAATGGACATTAACGACAATGGGCGCATGGTATATAGGTTTTAGTGAGAGATGACGACACTAGTTTACTTTTATTGTTATACCGGACTGTGGCGAAGATTAATGTATGCCACTTTTCGTTTTAGATCATCAACTTTATCACACTTCCAATTTCTGTACACGAGCGGATTCAGGTAACACCTTATTATACTCTGTATACTTGTTGAGCATTTTAAATACCAGAACGATTCCCCCGATATATATATTATTTACCCATTTGTTTGCTTTGGGCACTTTGGGGTTTCTTACCGAAATATATTGACTGAACTAATTTTATGCTTTGATTATGTTCCTGATTTGATAGTTGTCCAGTCTTTTGTATGATATTAATGATGTAATTTGGGTCCATTCTATGGGCCATGTTTTTCTTAGATATCTGTTGACCGCGGGCGTGTGGCACATAGGTCAATTTGTGACATTAGGGCCTTATATGGAAAGACTAATATGAATTATTCTTCATTATTTCAGATTTACCTATTGATTATACCCGATATCCTGAATTTTATGGATACAGGTATCATTTCTTGGCGATCATTATTTTAAATATTATATATTGATGATAGTCTCGGAGATAATGGTTTCTACTTTTTCAGGCCTTTGCCGAATGGGGTTTTAATATTCTTGTCTGGATAGTGACGGACCCGTTTTCTTGACAAAATTGGTGAGCTATACGTTTGTGTTTTATGCACCAATTGAAATTCTCTCTCTGGGCGTCTTTTCGTACTTGCACACTATTTTGGTGTGGCATTGATGATCTATGATGCGGAACCTTATTCGCACTCGAATTTAATGTGTTTTCCTTTTCATACCCCGTTATTTTTTCGGGGCATTTCTCTCCTCATTCATTGGTTTCTTTCTCCTTTTTGAACTTTTTTAGTGTTTTGGTTTATTTGACGGTGTATTTCACAGGGTGAATTCTCTGGTGGTCTTCTTTCTGTTATTCTTCTTTTTGTTTCTTTCCTGTAAAAGTATTTTTTTTTTATCATTGATATAGGATGATTTCTGAGTTTATATACTATTATTGTTATTGTAGCCCTGAGGAAGTCGGTGGGTAATGCCCCCAAGACGAAACACGTGTTGGCTACGTCAATGTGATGACATGAATCAGGCTACGTCAATGTGATGACATGAATCATCTGTGAAACATCTGTGTCTTTTGGAAATGATGACTTCTTGAGAATAAAGAAGAAAATTGATTTTGGACTAATATGCCCCTATGCACTTGTTATTTGATAATTTGAATATATTTTACTGCTCAGGACTGAGACTCAAGTTTTGCTTATGAGTGTTTAGCCATGCAGCACATTAGCTTGGGATAAATACAGTATGACGTAAATATTATACGTGCGTGTTTATATTTAAGCATATTTTACCTGTGCCTAATAGCATTCAATTTAAAACGCCGTAAGTCCTTTTCTAGGATAACGGTGTGTTATGACCAAAAGAATCTTTTACAGAAAAAAAATATTTCCGTTGAGGGTTACCTCGTTAAAATTATCGAGGCCGATCAACATAAGCAACAACACAAACAGCAGCTTGCTACCAATGCAGACACAGAACACACACATGCTGCTACTATAACCAGAGTAGATACACACTATTAGTACTGCAGCCAGGGTGTGTGTGCACACAAAGGAAATACTGCCACTAGCATTGCAGTTAGTGTGCGCACACAGCACTACAGGAAGAGGTGTGGCGCACCGGCCAGGGCGACTGACTCCGGAACCCGGGGGCTCACGGTTCGATCCCCGGCGGCAGATCAGCCCAGCACCATGTGACTCTGGGCAATAGCTCGCTTAATCTTCCCGACAGCCCCCAGCGCCTTGACACCCTCGGGTAATTGTTCGCGCTTTACAAATACTGGACATTTACAGGACACCACAACACAATACTGCACTTAGATTACGCAGACACTGTTTGTATAGTAGCCAGAGTGAACACACACTGGAACTGCAACCACAACCGACCCCTCCCCTTCTGCAGCCATGGTCACTACTATTAGCAAGCACTTAAGACAGGGCAAACGCACGCAAGAACAGGCACATGCTGATAAAATACAGTACACTCGAGCCGACGGTCATTTCTCAGGCTCTAGATTGCATTCACCTGTAGCGCCTACACGGTCATTCCAAAGCACAAAACTATGCGCATCCCCTTCTCGCTGGCAACATGGGGTGCTGGGGAATGAGGGTCACTGCTTCACTGCGGGCTCCTGAACACAACCCTTTGGTAACAGAACTGTACCAGCAGCCTGCTCCAACCCCTGTTCATCTTCCTGGACTGCAGCGTTACCAGGAAACACCGGATTGGAACTCTTCGAGCGGCGTTTAGGTGAGGCGAAGAGAGAGCGGAAAGGGAAGTGGGTGAGAATGGAGGAGGTGTTGGGAGATGAGAGGCTGGGAGAGGAGAGCGAGTTGAGGAGAAGCAACAGTGAACAGCAGGAGGAGGGAGATAGAGGGGAGGAAGTTGTTGCAGGGACTGAGTCGAGGCATATACATTCTCTGTGCACCTAACCAGCTTGATGTCTATGGCATGAAGAAAGAGCTGTTTCTAGGCACAGGACACCCAGGCAGTCATGTCTATCGCCGCCTACTGGCCGGCAGCCTCATGAACCCACTAAAAAGAGCTACACGAGTAGAAAAACACCAGAAGGTGAAAAAAACAACCAGGGCTTGAAAAATCTAAAAAAAATGGTACTAGTCCTGCAGGTCTAGTACCTTGAAAAATCTCCTCGACCTAACTGCAACCTACTTGACCTCAGTCTCTGAAAGCAGAGCAAATGTGACAAGATAACAAGATTTAAAGGCATCTTTATTGCTCATTAACTTTGTGAGCAATTAAAATGCCCACCTCTGACCCAGCTCTAGTCTACAGCACACATACCTTGTACTCCTGGGCAGCTTCTCGTATGGGGAGCACAGTGTGAGGCTTGTGATCACGTGACACGCCGCAGACCACACAGATGGGCTTCTGATCATCTTCACAGAACAGTTTCAGTTTCTCTTCGTGTTCTCGGCACAGATTCACCTCCTGTGGAGTCTCAGTCGATACCTGAAGCTGTTTGGCGATTTCCACCATGTTCGCTAGGTGCCTGTTGGGCCGGAGGGTTTTGTTCTGAGAGATTTCTCTGCACTGAGGGCAGGGGAAGTCTGTCTGCAGCCCCTCCCAACACCGAGTGATACAGGACAGACAGAAGGTATGTCCACACTCCACAACCACGGGGTCTGTGAAATACTCCAGACATATGGGGCACGTGGCCTCCTCCTTCAGGCTCTGGAGATGAGCTGCTACTGCCGCCATGTTCCTGTCAGAGAGGAAGAGGTGAAGTTAAGTTTGTGCAGAGGGAGCGTCTGTCTCGCTCACTCTCTCTCCTTACACATTCTCTCACTGGTGATGGAGTAGGATTTCTCAGAACGAGACCTGCTCGAATTAACACCCCCATCACACGTACTAACAGTAAGTAGTAATAGAAACTAACGTGCACCCTACACACAAACACGAGGGAAATAGCTTTGCGCATGTATGCGCTAATGTGAAATAACATATGAAAGGACTAAAACCCGTCGTATTTTCAGTGTGCTTTGAAAGATACGAGAAATAATGAAGGATTAGGCCGCATGTGCATTTCGTAGCTGCATGTTGCATTTGCTTCAAAATAATAAATAATGCCGCTTTTGGCTTAAAGCTTATGCTAGGTAATGGTAACAGGGAATAGTGCAAAGGTGGGTGGTAAACAGTGAAAAGTGCATTATTATATAAATTAATGAATGCTCTGTTCTATTTTGCCATAGTGAGCTGAATAAACGTCCATTTTCCTAAAGTTGGCTAAGTTGGGAGGGGTCAAAACGAAGAGTGAAACCGATCTGTCAAAGGCAAGACAGAAGTGCTGAGCACAGCAGGAAAGACGCAGGGGTTGAAGGCCAATGGCTCCCTGTCAACAAGAGGATAACCTTCAAGCTCCTCACCCACGCACACAAAGCACTCCACAACTCCGGACCAGCCTACCTCAACAGACGACTCAGCTTCTACACCCCCACCCGCCAGCTCCGCTCGACCAGCCTCGCCCTCGCCACAGTCCCCCGCATCCGGAAAACGACAGCCGGCGGCAGATCCTTCTCCCACCTCGCCGCCAAGACCTGGAACACCCTCCCCACCAACCTCCGACAGACCCAAGACCTACTGGCCTTCAGAAGACTCCTCAAGACCTGGCTCTTCGATCAGTAGCAGCACCACCCCCCTCTTCCCCCAGCGCCTTGAGACCCTCGCGGGTATGTAGTGCGCTTTATAAGTGACATGATTGATTGATTGAGGGGTTGCAACACACCAAAACATTTTAAAAACACCTCTATGTCATAGATGCATTATCACTCATTCCTGATTTGCTATACTGATTTTGTACGCTTAAGCACTAACATATCTACAATTACATGGCTTGTGTTCGAGAGTTTTAACAGAGAAATGTCAACACATGCCTGTTTTATTATGTCTTTTTATAACTGGCCTTAATTTCTGAAAACTGTTACTTAGGCGGGTTCGAGGTTTCCTTCCCAGTCCCCAAAAACGATTACTCAGGGTGACTTTCTCGATTTACAACAGGCTGGAAGTACTACAGTCAACCAAGAGCGCCATAAAGCAGCCGTACACATAACTCCCTATAACGAATGACTTGACTTACCTTACACTGATCCTATCACACTCAGCCCCTGCAGCACGCTTCCTCTTAGGTGCCATTCTGCGTTGCCTCTGTGTCCGCCTGCTCCACAAATACGTGTAGGACTCTCATGCAGCCGCGGCTCCACTAACTCCTGGGGCTTGGAGAGCCTCCCTCGAGCTGGTAATGTATCGAGATCACAGCTATTCACGGCCCAATCAGTGACTCCAATACTGACTCTTTTGCGGAGCAATGAGGAGTGAAAAACGGGCGAAGTTAAAACGCGAGTACATCTACCAATCCCATGGTGGATAGGAATGCCGCGCAGCGCTAAAACGCACGTGCGTATACACAAGCACGATGTGGTGTACTGCCTTTCTTCTGTATTGTTGTACGATGTCCTTATTAGAATTGTAACATGTCATCAAGAGAATCTTACTGATGTCACATGACTATGTCAGGGAAACTGGAGCAGTTGGTGACAGTGCCTGACTGTTGATGGATGGGATCCTCTGTGGAATAAACTTATGAAGAACAGCCTTCCTGTGTCCAGCTTTTACATTACAGGAATGCTTCACTGGCGTAGTCGGCAGGATGCCTAATGAGGATCCCAACACAAAGGATTGGTGAGAGATATCTTTTATTTCATAAAGATACTCGATATGCTGGGAATCTAACTGATTCAGGAATCCTTTCTTTCTTCAAGGATTTCATACCGCGTTAAATTGTTCTCCTTCTTAGGATTGGGAGCTTCGCCGCATACTCGCTCCTCTATCTTGATTTGTGGGGTTGGGAGGCAATTGTCGTTGCGGGCTCGCCGCATACTCGCCCTCTATCTTGATTTGTGGGGTTGGGAGGCTATTGTCGATGCGGGCTCATCCTTTGCTATTTGGAGTGTTTATTCGGTTAAACGCTCGATATTTTGGCAGTGTTTGCATCCCTGAATTGTCCTGATGAAAGCATAAAGAAGTGGAAACAAGCTTGGCGGTACTTTTGTGATTTGGCTGCGGAGAGAGCAGCGTTGCGAGAGCAGTGTTGTTTGTTCAACTTTTAAAACTGTACACACAAACGGAGATCGTTTGTTCTACTTTTAAAACTGTACACACAAACGGAGATCGGCGTCGTTACCTGAGTGTTTCAAAAGTATACACAAACGAAAATCAGCGTCGTCACCCGAGTTGACGTAGCTTGGAATCTTCTGTGCATACGGCTCCGACATTGTCGCTCAAGTAGCTTGGAATCTTCTGTGCATACGGCTCTGACATTGTCGCTGAATTCAGAGTTTGGTTGGCTGTCACTTCCCAGCTGCGTCCTACGTCATTCCGCAGCGTGAAAATACGTGGCAGCCATCTTGTTTATTCATTGATCGTCTCATGTTACCAAGAGACCACATCACCTGGCAACGACCCTGAGACACCACGTTGCCCCGACAACTCTGATGTGCATCATTCACCAATAGTTATACTGTTACGGTGAATAACTTGCGCACGGCCTTAATTTGCTCATCGCGCTGATGTACACAGCTTTGCTAATTATTGCGCACGGCCTGTTTTATTAATTTGCACATCACGCTGATGTGCACAGCTTTGCTAATTGGCTATACCTTTTCCTGTTGGATGAGCAAATCTTATATACTTTGAGTTTTACTTTCCGCTGATGCGCACAGCTTTGCTCATCTATAAACTTTCTTCTGGTATGTGCTCATACACAAAACGAACAACTAAATTACAAATGGTAATAATTTTCTTGCCATTTGATAATTAGTTATTGCATTTATTTATTTGATTCATTTTCTTTTGTCACAAGTCATTTGGTATTTCATTTAGTCATCTAAAATGCAAAATGTTACTGCTGCTCCTTTCTTCCTTACTAGTTCAGGAACTCCACTCATACAATGGAAAAAATGGAAGGTTGTTTTTGAAAGGTATGCTAGAGTGTGTGGTCCTTCACTCAGCGCAGAAAGGAAATCTTCATTACTTCTGCATTGTTTAGGGTCGGAGGGTCAAGATGTATTTGACCATCTACCTGATCTATCATCGGAAGAATCCAGAGATCTCAATGACTATGAAATATGCATAAAAAACTTGATAAGCATTATCTACCAAAGGTGAGCACCATTTTAGAAAGGTATAAGTTTGCAAAAAGACTGCAGGGTGATGAGGAAACTGTAGAAGGGTATGTAACTTATTTGAGGAAGCTTGCCTCTTCATGTAAGTTTGAAAATTTAACTAATGAACGCATTCGTGACCAATTCATGTTTGGGTGCAACATGGAGAAAGTCAGAGAAGAGTTATGGTTGCGTGATGAACCTACATTGGATGAAGTTCTCAGTGTAGCCAAAAGGATTGAACACTCTTTGAAATGTGTCGCAGTTTTAAAGAAAGACTCTGAAAAGGAATGGAAGGTTCAAGAAATTAAAAGTAAAAAGAAATATGATGTTGCAAATAAGGGAAAAAATCCTAAAGATATTACATCAAACAAGGCTAGATATAACGAAAAATTGGACTATAAATGTTATAGGTGTGGTAAAACAGGACATTTTGCGAACGATAAAAAATGTCCTGCATTAAGTCAAACCTGTCCTAAATGCAAAAAGAAGGGCCACTTCGCCTTAATGTGTAACAGTAGGCCTACACCCAGAGTTAAGGAGGTGGAGGTTTATGATGGGGACAATGGTGAATCAAGCACGGATGATTTTGAGTGTGGACAAATTGTGGTACAAGTGGAAAATGGAGAAAAGAGAAAAAGTTGTCCTTTTGACGATATTGTGGTCGAAGGAGCAAGCACGAGAGTTCTGTTTGATTCTGGTGCTAAGATCACCATTGTCTCTAGTGGTTTTTATATGAGAAATTTAAAAGATAAAGTTAAGCTTTTGAGACCTGATATAACGCCCTTGGCATATGGAGGGGAAATTATCAACTTACATGGATATTTTGTAGGTCTCATAGAATACAAAGGGAGATTGACCTCAGGGAAAATATATGTTTCTAGAAAAGGAGATAGCATTATTAGTTGGTTACATCAAGGTGATCTTGGGGTCTTTCTTGATCCTAATGCTGATCCTCCTATTCAACTTAGATATGGTGTGAATTCTATTCTTGAAAAGGAAGATGATGATTTGACCTCCACTCTTAAGAAGCAATTTCCAAGTGTTTTCGGAAAGGATTTGGGTTGTCTGAAAGGTTATCAACATAAGATAATAATTAAGAAGGATGCCATGCCGGTATGTGGCAAAGTAAGAAATGTTCCTCTTTCTGTTAGAGAGGACATGCAAAAAGAAATTGTTAAATTAAAAGAGTGGGGTATCATTGAGAAGGTCGAAGGTACAGAATGGTTGGCCCCGGTTGTGGCAGCACGCAAACCCAATGGGGACTTGCGTCTCTGCATTGATTTGAGACAGTTAAACAAATGTGTGGTGGTTGATAGGTACCCGTTGCCTAATATAAATGAGTTATTAGTTTTACTGGGTGGAGCCAAGATTTTCAGCACGATTGATCTCACTTCAGCTTACCACCAGATAGAGTTGGAGGAGTCATGTAGAGACTTTACGTCATTTATAACACCCTTTGGCACTTACAGATTTATACGGATGCCATTTGGGTTAGTGTCAGCTTCATCGGTTTTCCAGAGAGTGATGGATAACGTACTTCGTGGTCTCGAGGGTGTATGCGTTTATCAAGATGATATCCTGGTTTTTGGGGATGATGTATGTCAGCATGATTCACGCTTAAAATTGGTGTTAGAGAAGCTATGTGACCATAATCTTACTATCAGAGCAGAAAAGTGTAAATTTAGGACTAACTCCATAGACTATTTAGGACACAACATTACTGGTGAGGGAGTAAAACCCAAGACTGATTTAATTAACACCATTCAAGAAATGAGTTCCCCTGCTAATAAGAGTGAGCTTATGAAGTTTTTAGGTGTGGTGGAGTATTATGCGAAATTCGTTAGAAACTTTGCTGATTGCGCTGCTAACATGAGGTATCTATTAAGAAAAGGTGTTGATTTTGTATGGTCTGATCTTTGTGAGAAAGAGTTTATTAGCATCAAAGAGAAACTCAAAGGCGCGCCTTCACTTAGAAGTTTCAATCCCAAGATTAAGCCAATTCTCATCACTGACGCTAGTGATAAGGGTCTGGGGGCGGTTCTACAACAACAAAGCTCCAATGGCATGCAAACCATAATGTTTTTATCTCGCAGTCTTAAAGATCCTGAAACTAGGTATTCGGTGGTAGAGAGAGAATCTCTCGCAATCTTTTGGGCCATTAAAAAATTAAAAAATTCCTCTGGGGAATGGATTTTGAAGTACGCACTGATCACAAGCCCTTGGTGGAGATTTTTGGTAAAAAGGGGCTTGACTCAATTTCGAGTAGGATAACTAAATGGGTTATAAGTCTACAAGAATACAATTTTGCACTTAAATATATCCCTGGTGTAGACAATAACATTGCTGATGTGTTATCTCGCCTTACACCTAAAGTATTATCTGAAGAGGAAGTATTAGATGATGTTGATGAATGGGTTTGTGTGGTTGACCAAGAAATAATTTCTGAAAAGAGGTGGGGTGACGAAGTGGCTCAAGATTCCATTCTGAATGAAGTCATGATCCTCATTCAAAAAGGTTGGCTTAGCAATAAGGAGGGCTCTGATGCCACCAAACAGTTTTGGATCATGCGCAATGAATTGTCCGTGGACAATGGACTGTTGTTTCGTGGTACGAGACTAGTTCCTCCCAGTAGCCTCAGGAAGGAGCTTATTGATTTAGTTCACTTCTCTCATGCAGGACTCACTAAAAGTAAAGAGAGGCTACGCATGTCGTATTGGTGGCCAGGCATGGACAGAGAGGTTGAACGCATAATACGTGATTGTATTCCCTGCTCTTTAAGTGACAAGTCCAACTGTACGCGTGTTCAACCTATGGTCTTGAGAAGACGTCCCTCTAACCCTTGGCAAGATATAGCATTAGACATTCTTGGTCCGATACACAATAACAATTCACAAACTTTTGTGTTAGTTGTGATAGACATGTATTCACGGTGGCCAGAAGTTTTCTTTTTATCAGTTATTGATTCTGCTCACATTATTCAATGTTTAAAGAGTTTGTTTGCAAATGAAGGGATTCCTGAATCCATCTTGACTGATAATGGTGTTCAGTTAATCTCAAAAGAGATGGAAGAATTTCTTTCCTCTAGGGGTATTTTACACAAAACCTGTTCTCTCTATCATCCCGAGGCAAATGGAATGGTTGAGAGATTTAACAAAGTAATTAAAGAAACTATTATTTTAGCAAAGTCATTGTCATTAGATTGGAAGCGTGAAGTTACTAAGAAAATTGAAGAATATAGATTGTCTCCTCATGCTACCACTGGGAAAACACCTTTCTTACTGTTCCGAGGTAGAGTTCCTAATACATGTGTAGAGCCTGCATGGGTCAACAAATATGAATTGAGTAAAGGTAAAGAAACAAAATGTGATAACTTTCTCATTCAAAGAAGGGAAGAAGAGAAGGCGAAGCAAAGGAAAATATATTTTGATTCTAAAAAGGCGGTAAGAAAAACCAAAGTCGAAGTGGGGGATTTGGTAATGGTTAAACGTGCGGGTTTTGGTGGGAATTCTACGTCTAAATTCATGAAACCCATCAAGGTAATAAAGGTGTTCAATAATGCAATAAGAACACATGACCATCGTATTTGGAATTTGAATAGAGTGGTGGTGGTCAAAGGAAATGTAGGTGATGACTCAAATGTAAATCCATGTAGCTTGGACAGCACTCGTGTTCCTCCACAGATTAGTGTGGGAGGTAAAAGTTGTAGTTCATCCAGGAAGTGCAAACGTCCGTCATATCTTTCTGATTATGTATAACCGTTGTTACCCTCTTGTAATGTTATTTAAATAAGGAAGGGAGGTGTGTGGTGTACTGCCTTTCTTCTGTATTGTTGTACGATGTCCTTATTAGAATTGTAACATGTCATCAAGAGAATCTTACTGATGTCACATGACTATGTCAGGGAAACTGGAGCAGTTGGTGACAGTGCCTGACTGTTGATGGATGGGATCCTCTGTGGAATAAACTTATGAAGAACAGCCTTCCTGTGTCCAGCTTTTACATTACAGGAATGCTTCACACGAGTTCCGGGGGACGAGGTGGGCGTGGTTACAGAATTCAGACAGTCCAATCAGTAATGTGCAAAATTAAAACTTACCTCAACTACTATTGGCTGTTGCGACCCAGCCGGTCAATGTCAACGTTAGGAACAAAGACAAGCATTTGCAATGCAATAGGTCTCGCATTTACGCGAGTTTAAACTATTGGCATTGTAAATTACAATGCCTTTTATTTATGTTTTAAAAAACAAAAATAACAGGCATTGTCATTTACAATGCCAATAGCTTAAACTCGCGTAAATGCGAGACCTATTGCATTGCAAATGCTTGTTTTTGCTTTCCCTCACTTCATATGTCAGCAGGGCACCCGTTTCTCCGACGCTGCGCTCATGTACGATGTTAACAATGCTTGTTTGTTGAACTTCATGATTTGAGGAGCACGATGCTAACTATGCTTGTTTGTTGAAGCGCCGCTCCGTGTTTAGCTAATGGCATTTAAAAAAATTTTTTTTTGCTAAAGCACCACGCATAGCATGTTTAGCTGACACCAATTTTTTTACTTATTTTACCGCTGTTAATTGTAACGCTACAATGTAGTTACAGCAGTAAATCACCAGCGGCAATTCATCAGCGCCTTGGGCAGAGGAGAGTATGCCAAAGTGCAGCGGACATAGTGCCATTATCGGCAACTACTCCCACCCCCCCCCGTCTGAGCATGCAAGAATGAATAAATACACAAGACAACTTTGTAGTGGGAAAATATTGCTGCAGGTTTATTCCATACAGGAGTATGCAATATGTGGGTTATCTTACGGGCAATCCAAGGGCGGGGCAGCTGTGCCAACCTATGCTGCCCCCGCCCGCCTGGTGAGCCAGCACTGTGGGGCACCCCGTCAGTGCTACCTTTGATGATCCTCTTCCGGATCACGTGACACGTTGGTCTGTTCTACTCACACCCTTTTCAGGGCGGAGCGTAGCAGGGCCAACCCCCGGTTGGTCAGGCCCCCAACCGCCCGAAGGACTAACGGGGCGCCGTCGCGGTTTTCCAGGAACCTGCCCTGAGGCTCCTGGTCTTTGGCTCTGGCACCCCTACTGTGCCGCGCAGAGGTACCCTTACTGTACCGGTCTGCCGCAGAGGTACCCTTACTGTACCAGTCTGCTTCCAGATCGCCCTGTAACTCCGCCTGCAACACAAAAGGAAAACATTAAAACATTCAGAGTACCCTGTCCACCAGCCAGGGCGCCGGGTAAGAGGTGGGGTGGGAGACGGCGTGGCTGGTGAACAGAGACCGCCAGGAGGGGCAGGGGAGGCATATATGCCCTCCCCCCACCTGTCGCACCGGAAGGACGTCACAGAGGCGACCTAGCTAGAGGGCTCCGCAGAACCCTTCCAGAGACTAGAACGGATGGGTGGTGCCAAAATGGCACTAAAGGGCCGCCCTGCTGAGGTGGCCCCCTGCGGGGGCCGCGGACAGCCGCAATCCTTTGCGCCGTTGGTCAACACACTGGAATGTAGTGACAGCTGAACAGCCAATAACAATCCCATGCTCTTAAAGAAAATGCTAAGCTATTTTCACCTAGTTTTCCCTTGGGCATTGAGACAGTTCACATTTTGTACTGCAGCCTCATGTGCCAAGAGAAAAAACGTAAGTTCTAAAACGTATACATTTGATCCCAAATGTGTGTTTTCTCTTCATAGAATATAAAGATGGTTGTAGACCTGCACTGTAATGTAAGGCTATAATTCACTCGAGTGGTTTTATCGATTGCCTTTGGATTTGGGTTTAGTGTTTTTCACAGCCCAGCAGTGAAATATACCTTTTAAAACATGGCAGGCTTTTCAGCAGCTTCTGTGTTATACATTATATATTGCACGGAGAAGGCACGGGAGTCGCCTTGCTTGCAACTCACGACCGCAGAGCACAGACACTTTAAAGGAATTATAAAGATTGCCAAAATGATATTATTTTGATCGCCGAATTCTCGAGGCTTGGGGGCTGCAGCAATGCAACAGCTGCCTTCATGTGAAAGGATTTTACACGAATGCTTACGGAGGTAACAAGGGGTCAAGCATGAACTGAATACGTTTCCAGCGAAATATACAAAATATCAAAAGCACACTGGAGCTCTATATCTGTCCCCACCCGCACAGAACTCTGCATTCCAGGGAGCAGTTCATTTGGGATGATTACCGGAGCAAAACCTCCGTTTGCTACTTAAACAAGTACATCAAGGCGCCACTCGGTGCACAGTGTGATCGTAGACATATGAGGTACACAGAAAGTTTGCAACGGGGGTGGGTGGAAGCCATGCTAAAGCGCTGCTTTAAGAGGCAGTGCTGTAGTTCAGAACTCACAGCTGAAGTGTTGGGTGGTCCCGGAGCGAGCGCGTCTTTCACTTAACTTCAAAGTCAGCGCTGTTTATGTGTCTAGTTCTCGTGGCAATTAGTGGGCCATGCAAAAGGAAGGAATCTATGTTAAACAAACGAAACCCTTAACTGCAACTCAGCATGCTGGGCTGCCAAAAACGTAAAACAAAGTTCCCCTGAAAGACACATCAAACAGAAAAGCGGATGAAAACAGAGCTTAGGCACTGCTGCTTCCGAACTAAACGGAAGTTAGTATGGGATGAACAGCCAGTAAAAACACAGCTAACAAAAGGTATGCCAACTTTAAACAAATGGCAAGCAGCAGGACATATTAGCGGAGTTTCACTCAACATATAGATTACTTTAAGTCTCGGAGAGACAGCGCATGCGCTGCCTAGGCGAGACCTAAAAAACAGACCAGCTTTTCTCTTTAACTAATTTTCGTGATAATCTCCATCCTTGCGGTGATGCAGGAACTTGGCTTAAAAAGCGTTACTATAAAACGTGGTACTTGGCAGGGCTGCATGCTGTGTGTGCGCAGCGTTGCTGAGTGTTAGCCTATGCACTCAGAGTGTGTGCAGCAGTGGTGAGAGTGTTACTTATGCACTCAGAGCGTGTGCGCGGCTGAGCTGGGAGCTTGTGCAGCGGTGCTGAGTGTTAGCCTATGGCCACAGAGTCAACAGTTTACCTGGGACTCTGGGAGCATTCGCCTCTGAGCTGGGAGTGTCGACCCCCTGACGATGTCTGTAACTTGAAAATGAGAGAGCCTGCATGCCTAATGCTTAAATAGGAAATCAATGAAGAAGAAGCACTGGCAAAGCCAGAAGGCTTGGCTTATAACTGACAATCCATCCACGAAGACACTAATCCGTCTGTCCATACACCATCGCTCATGTCCATTGAACTCCTGCATCTATCTATTCATCCACCCATTGACGGTCGGGTTGGGTGCGTTTGGGTAGAGGTTTTGGATGGGTGGTGGGCGGGGTGCACCTGGGAAGGCTTGTTTGCGGGGAATGGCGCTCGTGAAGGGGGGTGGTGTCTCGGGCTGCTGGATGCTCAGTGGAGGGTTGCTGATTCGTAGATGGGGCTCAGGAGCACAGGGTGTGGCGTAAAAAGACAGTGGGTGATGGCGAGGCTCCCGGGGGGGGGGGCTTATGCTATGAGCTGCCGATTTGGAAGGGGGGGGATTGGGTTTGGGTCTCGGCGTGGTTCAACGTCCTGTGATCCTGGGCAGAGTGACTGGTCTCCTCAGAGTACCTTTAAAGAAGGGGAAATGGTTAAAAAAAAAAAAAGACGAAAACCTCTTGTCCTCTTGTCTGGTTCAACGTTCTGTGATCCTGGGCAGAGTGATTGGTCTCCTCGGAGTACCTTTAATGAAGGGGACTGCAGGGGGCGTGGCTCACAGTTAGTGGTTGGCACCATTATTATGGTAGCAGGATTCATTGGCACACAGGGGTGGCATGGCGGCACCGGTCTGGCGGTTTGGGGGGGGCCCGTGTGCTCGGAGCGGCCGACTTTGGAGCGGGAGTAGAATTGGGTTTGGATCTCGGCGTACATCGTTATGGTGTGAGCCAGGACAGATTGGGTGAACTTGTCAGAGTAACACAGGGGAGAATATGTAGTCCTGGTGTGTAGTTAGTATGGTGCTAGGGGCCTGCACCGAGGCCTGGTTCACTGACTATAGTAGAACACAGAATTAGGGGGGGAGGAGGGGGGTCAGTTTCTGGCCCCTCTGGCCTTGGTGTTGGTGGGCAAGGCACGTCGCCGGGGGTTTGGTGTGGGGGGCGGCTGGGAGAAAGGGTGCTCCTACCACCTCCTCCCCCCTTCCCCAGCACGCCTCCATCAACGCCAGACGGGTCGGGGGGGAGGGGGAGGATATGGAGACACTGTCAGTGTGGAACATAGAATGGCTGGAAGGGGACAGGAGCAGTATCTTTATTAAGGATGGAGCTGGTAGGGGCTAAAATAGTGTTAATGCAGGTAGGTCAAGTAATAAGGCGGCCATGCAGGAATGGGGGGAAGTCCTGGTTCATACGCATTGTCCCTCTTACAGCAAGGTATATTAACAGAGGTATTAAGCTACAGGGCGATGGCACGTACGGTTCACAGGGGCTGGTGCGACAAACTCTGGGTGCAGGTAGTGCGAATAAGAAGGCTAACATGTTGTTTCTCTTTTAGATAATAAGCAAGGTGGCAGTACGTTTTGATGGAGAAGGGGCTGTGTAAACTGAGCAAAAAGTGGTGTCAGTAGTGGCGGAGGTCACGGACTGGGGTAACAAAGCAGGATCAAGCCTAAGGGGTCGGGGGACTCAAACAGAAGGTAAGTCTGGAAAACAGGATGGGCGGCATGCTTCAAAGTATAGGGAACATCGCCAGGATAGGGCTGGGGGGTACCGTAGCAAGCGTATGGATCACTGCGGCCGGCCACATTGGCATAAGTGTGGGTTTAATAGCTATCACACACATAAACGTACCCCATCAGCATGACCCCAATTTGCCACATACCACAGCCACCGTTCTGCAAGGCTAACGCCATTTTCACTTTTAGGTCACCCACAAAAAGGGGAGTGCTCCAGAACACGCCAGGCCGGATGATGGGAGACGAAGGGCTACCTCACAGTGTTATGCTGGAGATTGCAGCGAATGAGGAGGCTGGACCGAGCGGGGGTTCCCCAGGAGTTGAGTACTTCGGCGGCCAGGATGTACAGCAGCTTTGGGCCCGCTTTGCGGCAACAGCAAAAGCAAAGAATTGGGAGGGGTGGGAGCTCGCAATGGCTCAAATGCAAGCACCCGCCCCGAAGGTGGTGGACAAGGGGGGGCGTGGCCAAGCCGGCGACTAAAATGGCCGCTCGGCTCTGAAGCTCCGTCCGGCCCTCCAGCAACACGACGTGTTCCTTCTGCCAGCGCCGGCACCGCGAGGCGAGCGCTGAGAGGCGGACGACCGCAGCGATGCTGCGCCCTCCGGTGAACAAGCGGTGCCGCTAGGTGCACGGGATGGCCGGACTGGCCCTGCGACACGGCTCCCCCTCCACGAGTGTGGCTCCTGTCTCCCGGCCCGATGCATGAGGCCTGAAACCACTTGTAAGGTCCCGGCCGCAACGGACTCCGGTGAGTGCCGCCGCGCCCCCCCCACGGACAAGGCGCCCGCAGCCCCTTTCTAGCAGCGCCGCTGGCCGGGAGATCCACCAATACCGGCGCAGGGACAGAGCCCTGCCACGGCTGCGGGGGCGGCGGGGGGAGGGGCGTGCTACGAAGCAACGCGTACCTCCTCAGCCACTGCCGGGGACGTTCTCCCGCGACTGCCTGCTGCCCGGTGTGGGGCGCTGTGGGCGAGCGGGAGGCTGGGGCAGCGCTTGCCATCACTAACCATTGCTTACCATCACTTGTGGCATGCAATCTACGCTGGGGGCCGAGGAGCAACGGCTGTCACGTCGCTGGGGGTCGGCCTGAATTGTGATAATCCCTCTCAGTAGCCTGCTAGCGTAAACGACATTGCGCTGCTCTACAAGGCCTACAATAAAGGTGCCTGGTCCCCTGTGGCCATTGTATGCCTGCTTTATATTTGCGGCCACGGACACTGTGACACAGCCATGCAGAGCTGAGGCGTGCCCCCCCCTCTTTCTTTGCAGTGTAATCAGTTATTTGGAGCGGGGTGTTACATCTAGCTTGCCTGCCGTGGCACACTCGCGGATCGCCCACTGACCCTTTTGATTCAGCGCATGGAGGCTGGAGGTGGCTGACTGCTTTAGCACGCACGCGTCCCGGAAGAGAGCAGTTCACCTTGAAGACGCCCACGGAGACCTAGCGGGTGGCGACAATTGCACCTTCTGCGGCATGGGCCGCAAGGACCCTAAACAGAGAACGCTCCCTTTCGAAAAACTTGCAGACACCGCCCCAGAGCAAAATTCCATCATGGCGGACTCTGCGCGGGGCCCGGTGATGGGAGATGGCGCCGCGGACACTATACACTCACTGCTCCAAGAGATGCGGGCGGGCTTTAAGTCGCTAGACGGACGCTTCGATTCCCTCGACCACACCATCGCCAGTCTTGGCGCTAAAGTTCAAGCACATGACAAAAGACTAGACGTGTCAGAGGCCCATCTCTGATATTGAAGATGGAACGGCCCAGTCAGCAAAGCGCCTGGAGCGAGTGGAGCGCATTTTAAAAGAAGTGGCTATCAAGAATGAGGACTTGGAGGCGCGCAGTCGCAGAAATAACGTACGCATTCTAGGCGTCCCCGAGACAACTCCCACCGGGCGCATGGACCTGTTCATTGAAAATATGCTGGTAGGCTTGTTCGGCAAGGAGGCTTTCACCCCTGGCTTTGTCATAGAGGGGGCGCATAGATCGCTCGGCCCCGCCCCAACCCCAGCCTTCCTCCCAGGCCCATTGTAGCGCGCATCATGAACTACCGGGACAGGGACACGATTCTTCGCCTGGCACGAGAAAAGGGAGATGTGGGCTGGCAAGGCGCCAAACTTTCCTTCTATCCAGACTTCACCGCCATGGTACAAGATGCTAGGCGGAAATTCAGTGGTGTTAAGGCCGCCCTGAGAAATTTGGGTCTACGTTATGGTATGCTGTATCCTGCCAGGCTGAGAGTTGCTGTGGAGGGCAGGGTCCGCATATTCGATAACCCGACGGAGGCGCAGGAGTTCTGCCGTGTATACAAACAGAAGAACAATCCTACGAGCGGGGCTGGGTCAAGATCTTCCCCCTGCACAGCGGCTCAGATGCAAGTGCGGAACTGTTTTCAAGTGCTGGCACGGGATGATTGGACTATTTCATAGCACATGATCTATTGTTTCAATATACAGGAACACGTTACATAATGTTGTATTGATATTATAATTTGCTGGAGATCGGCCGGGGCGTTGCTGCCCCCCATGGTGTATCCTTTGGATATGGTTCGGTCCACTTTGGGGTACTGTTTATTGGGAACGTCATTTATGTGTGAAGATATTGGGTACTTCATGTTTATTCATAGTTGGGGTATGGCCTTTCTCCTGTTGGGGATTTGGCTGGGTGGGGGGAGGTGGGCGGGAAATTTCATTAACAGGTCTATCCTTTTCACATGGTTACAGCATTCCAGATCAATCATTGATGTTCGTAGTCAACTGTATGCACTCCCAGAACCGCTTCGCCGGCTAGATGACCAAGTTTGGTAATGTAGAGGGCCCAACGAACCTTACTCTGCTCTCATGGAATGTGAGGGGCTTGAACAACACTCGAAAACGCAGACAAGTCCTTCATTACCTAATAAGACACAAGGTAGATGTTGCTTTTTTGCAGGAAACTCACCTCCCAAAGAATGACGGGGCGCGCTTTGGGTATAGTTGGGGGGCAAATAGATATTTTGCAAACTACAGTAACTACGCCAGGGGGACAGCCATTCTAATACGCAGCGCAGTTCCATTCTGCTTAAGCTCCTGCCAACAAGACAGCGAGGGACGCTATCTGACAGTATCTGGGACCCTGTTTGGTAGGAGGGTTACATTCTTATGCATATACGCCCCCAATGTGGATTCCCCAGAATTTTTCCACGCTCTGTCCACACAGCTCGACAAACTTGATCCACAGACATTGATAGTTGGCGGGGATTTTAACATACTGCCAGACCCCGTCGCGGACAGTACCTCGGGGGCACAAGACACTAAACCTCGAGCTCGGCGCGCACTCAAGGAGCTCTGCGACAGGTTCTCCCTATTAGACGTATGGCGTACACGGAACCCAAACACGACAGAATACACACACTATTCAGGTCAACACAACACGTGGACGAGGATCGATTTTTGGCTGCTCTCGTCTGACATACACGGCTGGTGCTTGCAGGTGGAGACTCTTCCTAGGACATATTCGGACCATTCCCCGGTCAAATTGCAGTTACAGTTCCCCCGCCCTGAGGGCTTTGAACGCCAATGGCGGTTCCCTAACCGCGCTTTACAGGATGAGGCCTTCCGGGCCGAGATACAAGAGGCCATCGAAGATTACTTTGACATAAACACTGGCTCGGTAGATTCATGGGTGGTTCTATGGGAGGGCTTCAAAGCGGTTCTTAGGGGTACATGCATTGCGAAACACACTGGCGTCCTCAAAGATATACGTACCACATTGACGAGACTCGAACGTGACCTCAAAACACTGGACGAGGCCACTACACAACAACCTACACCTACATATGAACAGAGGCGATTGGTACTCTTGGAGGATTACAGAGACACTGCAGAGAGGGAAATTTTATTTATGGGGAAATACCAGGCTGCCAGACGGTACGGAGAAGGGGAAAGACCTGGTAAAGTTCTTGCCCAACTGTTACGCCCACCCTACCACAAAACATACATTACTGAACTGCGGGCCTCCGACACACACACTTATACCACCACGCAAGACATCCAGAGTAGCTTTCTAGGATTTTTCACCAAACTATACTCGTCTACTATTGGAGAGTACCAGGGAGCGCAAGAGGGCTACTTAGACGAAGTTGCGTTAGTATATCTTGAAAAGCATATGCAGGACTTTTTAGCTGAACCCATTTCAGTTGCAGATGTGCTTCTTGCTATAGACACTATCCGGGGTTCCTCGGCGCCGGGGTTGGATGGATTCACGGGGGAATTCTACAAAACGTTTAAAGATATCTTAGCCCCCAAACTCATTGAAGTCTATGCAGAGGCATTGGAAAGGCAGATTCTCCCCCCTACGCTTCGTGAGGCGGTCATAATTTTGCTTCCCAAACCAGGCAAAGACCCTATGCAATGCGGCTCGTATCGGCCATTATCCCTCTTAAATTTAGATTATAAAATATTAGCTAAAATTATCTCAAATAGACTGTCCCAACTGATGCAATTTATAATCTCCCCAGCACAATCCGGGTTTGTGCCGCACCGCTCCACCTCCCTGAATCTCCGCACGCTCTTTTCGGTCATCCATAGGATTGACCCAGCTACACCGGCCGCCGCCATTCTGCTGGACACAGAAAAGGCTTTTGATTCCCTGGAATAGTCCTTTTTTCTCTCTATAATGCGCCGCATGGGCATGCCTGTGGGCTTTATTGCCACAACAGCTCTTTTATATAATAAACCAACCGCCCGACTGCACGTAAACGGCACACTTTCCAGTCCCTTTAAGCTAACACGAGGAACCAGGCAGGGATGCCCACTTTCCCCTCTATTGTTCATATTGGCAATGGACCCCCTCATACGCCACTTCCAGGAAAAGCATTTACATAGGGGACTGCAATTCAATACCGGCCCCCTATTGGTATCATTATATGCAGACGACACGATATTGTATGTTAGACACCCCCAAGAAAACTTAAACGAACTGATTGGAGAAATCACTAGATTTGGCAGATTCTCGGGACTGGGCATAAACTGGCACAAATCAGTCATATTTCCATTGACAACCAGCACACAACCATGGGAACTTGAGTTTCCCCTCGAATGGTGCACAGAGTCAGTTAAATATTTAGGTATTCACGTCCACCTAGACACCGCCCAAATCCTCAGTCTTAATTATGGTAGGGCAGTAAGCACGCTCACTACTCAAATTGAAAAATGGTTAAAATTGCCTCTGTCGATGGCAGGCCGAGTTGCTATTATAAAAATGGTTGTCCTTCCCAAATTTTTATATTTATTCAACAATATACCGATTCCTCTCACTAAGCATTTCTTTAGTACACTCCGGTCTCTCCTGAGTCGTCTTGTTTGGGGCGGTAAACATGCACGGGTCCGGTGGGCAGTCCTTACGATGCCATATGAAAGAGGGGGTTACAATGTTCCAGATTTTGAGCTCTATTACTTGGTGGCACAGTGTAGTTATGCATATACCTGGTATCATCCAGATGCCAGAATCCCCTATTTAAGGACTGAAGCGGACTTGGTGCTGCCCGGGCACCTCTCCGCTGTATTACCCGTGGGTTTTCCCAGAGACCCGCTCGACATTCAGACAGTATCCTCCATGTGCTGGGCATGGCATAGACTGTGCCGTATCACTGGAACGGAGAGGTTATATTCCTCTGCCCTACCTGTCATTAATCCCCAATTAATTCCCATCAAGGGGGAACGACTGGTGCAGCGCACTATGACGAAGCTCGACTTGACCAAGCTGGGAGACCTATACCCTGATGGCCACATCTTCTCACCCTCGGAGGATGCACGCTTTAACGCAGTAGACTTTATGGACAAATTTGTATTGAGCCGCCTTCACTCCGCATTACGCTCCAGTTTCCCGACATTCCCGCTAGAGCCAGCCTCGTTTCCACCCCTAACAATGCTTATAGAAAATGTAGATGGAACGCACATGATATCTAAACTTTACAGAGCATGCGCCACACTGAAACCTGTACAGGACAGCAAGACTCGCAGAGCATGGGAGCAGGACCTGGGTATTACAATCACTGATGAGCAGTGGGCTTACTGCTGCTCGGTCACGCAAGACATTTCTCTTAACAGCAGACACAAACTCCTACATTTAAAATTTTTACGTTGCATCTACTTTACCCCGGCATTAGCACATAAAATAGACTCATCTAAACCACACAATTGTCGCAAATGTTCTGCCCCACATGCGGATTTTGCACACCTTACTTGGACATGCCCGCAACTACACGACTATTGGGTGCAGGTACACCGCACGCTTGGGCTGATGTTGACCATCCCATTGACCCCGGCTCCGGAGATCGCCCTGTTGGGCTACACTGCAACTTTTCCCCTAAAAATCAGTAGATTTGCTGCATTAGGTCTTTTGTTGGCTAAGCGGGAGGTGGCAATACACTGGGGGCGCAAAACTGCCCCAAACGTCCAGGGTTGGCTGCGCAGTATCGCCTATTGTAATGTGCACAGTGAACTTTATGCAAGCATGATGCCCAGCACGTCACGCCCCAAAGATATCTGGGGACCCTACAAGACGTACGTCGAGACTCTTAGACAAGAAACCGAGTCTCAGCTAGAACAAGGAATTGTCCCGGCTGGAGAGCAGTATATTATTTGGCTTGAATACTTCTTGATGATGCAAAATGTAGGTGCACGACACTGACTGGTGGGTTCGCTCTATGGGGGGAGGCAAAGTAACTGTTTTGATGCAACCTGCCTTTTCGTAGGTAACTGTGAGTGAGGTTGGTTTATGGACCGTAATGCTGCTGGCAATTATTAATGTCTTTGGTTTTCTTATTTGATGTTTCTTTGAAATATTACCATGCTGCTTAAGACACTGAATCTGTATGATGAGACAACCTGTGACTTTGGACTATTACACGAACATTCATGCATGTTGTTTGTATTGATGAAAATGCAAAAAATATATATAAAAAATAAAGTTTAAATTTTTTTTTTTTTTTTTTAAAAGGTGGTGGACAATGCAAGGACATGGAAGAGTTGCAAGGGGAACTTTTTACAACCAATGGACATACTTACGCATCGACACGTGGGGAGAAGCGGGGTATGGAAAAGAAGGCGAGGGGGAGGGGCGGGGGTGTCATAGGAGCGAAAAAGGCAAGGATGCCACTGGAAGACATAAGAAGGGCAGTAATGGGGGAGGACTCGGAGGCAGCAACAGCGGTGTTGCGGGCGTCCCTGCCATGTGGGGGAATGGGAGAGGACAAAGACCAGGCAAACAAGGAGGGGTCAATAACACCTGACATCGGTCCCTTGGGTGAGTTTTCTGAGGTGATGCTGAGACTTCAAGCATTGGCACGGGCGAATTGGGAAAAGCGATGTTGAAACATCAGGGGGCGTGAAAGGGATCACGGTGGGCAGAGCACCGGATGGGTCCCCAATCGAAGTCTGGGAGGGGGGTACTAAGGATCATAGGGTACACAAAGGGACAGGGAAGAAGGTAGCCGAGAGGCAGGTAAAAAGTGACACCATTGCACCGGAGAAGGCTCCCTTGACAACTGCATCTCAAGCTAGCAATACAAACACCACACAATCCAGTCAGTCATGGGCGGGGGGGCATAGCGGGGCACGCTCGCAGGCATGGCATATCCCGCTGGAGGTTAAAGAGAGAGTTTGGAAGAGGGAATTCATAGATATTTTCACTCTACTGGAACATGTGCGCAGAGGGGCAGACACGTTACGGGGATCCAAGCACAGCAAAGAGAGCAAAGAAAGGAAGAGGATCAGGCCAGACGAGAATATTAACAACTGGTTGGATGCATTTGCTTTACTGGCAGCCATAATTTTAGAGTAATTTCCGGAGCAAGGTCCGCAATTGAATAGGTACAACCAAGCTATCCTGGACAGGTTCAGGCGCTATGGAGGCATGGGTTGGCTGCAATATGATTTAAACTTTCGCCAACGCATGGAAAAGTCACCATCGATGTCTTGGGATCAAAGAGAGGCGAATGAATGGATGGAGCAGATGGGGTCCAAGGCAGGTTACGGTTTAGGGTTAGCCGGGGTGGGAGTTGGTACTCAGCAGTGGAACACACCACTATGGGGGCAGGATTGGCAGGCAACTAACACGCAGGCACATTCTTTGCCACACGCTCAATCCGGATTGGGTCAACAGCTATTCTCAAGCTTCCCACAACAGCAGGGGGGACAGGTGCCAACTCAACACGGGATCACTTGTACAGCTGGTGGAATGGGGGGAGGTTCCCAGCAGCAAGGATTAGGAATTAGTCCTGGTCAGCAATGCAATGCTCTTTGGGGGCGTGGGACAGCAACATACTTGCCTAGGTCCCACGCAGCAGCTGTCAAGTGGAGGACATACACTACAACAACAATTGGGGATGGTAGGACCCCAGTTGAGACAGGTGGGGCCTAGCCAACAGTCAGGCACTGTTTTCCCAATTTCCGCCATGCAGGCTGGTGGGCAGTTACAACAGGGCAGCAATGGACTACCAAGTTCGCAGTTTGGCGGCAGCAGGGATCATCAGACTTTGCCAACGGGGGGGTTCCCGGCTGGCTCGGGGCAGGTTCCATCAGGGCAGCAAGGGGAGCAATGTCAGGGTGGCATAGTGGCAACACCAAATACGCAGGCCCCCGTTCCAGGCCATGGGCATATCATGAAGCCTCACCAGCAGCCGCTCCAGGAACAGCTGCAGTCATTTCGAGCAACAAAAGGGGCAGATGGATTCAAGCAGATGCTGCAGCGTAGACCAAGGGATAATACCTGTCGCCTGTTCAATGCAGGCAACTGCACCTGGGGGATGCAATGCAAATTCCGGCACGGGTGCTCACAGTGCAGTGGAGACCATCCCGTTTTTTCATGCAAAGCCCACCATAGACCTACACCGGGTGCCACTTTCATGGGTCAGCCATAGTTGGAGGCCAGTAACAAAAGGACCATCCCCAATAAACTTTGAGATGCTAGCAACACTTTTGAATAATTACCCAAAGGAAGAGGACAGGGAACTACTTTTTTGGGGTTTCAAAGAAGGGTTCAAAATACCTTACAGTGGCCCGTTAGCAGGCAGGTCATCTTAAAACCTTCGCTCAGCGGAGGAACTTCCAGAAACAGTTGCGGAAAAGATACAAAAAGAACTGCAGCTAGGAAGAATAGCAGGCCCATTTGACACCCCTCCCCTAAACAATTTTATTATCTCGCCTCTAGGTATTGTCCCTAAAAAGGAAGCAGGTAAATATCGGATGATCCACCACCTCTCTTATCCCAAAGGCAACTCAGTAAATGACTGGCTATGCCAGGATATGTGTTCGTTCTCCTATGCTACATTTGATGAAGCCATCGAATTGGTCAGGGAGGCGGGAACAGGAGCCCTCATGGCGAAAGCAGATGTTGAAGAAGCTTTCAGGCTGCTGCCAGTGCACCCCGACAGCTTTCATTTGCTGGGTTTCCAGTTCAGAGGAAAGCTGTACTATGACAGATGCATGCCCATGGGATGTTCAATTTTGTGCGCTTATTTTGAGGCATTTAGTTCCTTTTTAGAGTGGGCAACAAACAAGGTACAGCCGGTAGGTGGCGAGCTCCATTATTTAGATGACTTCTTGTTTGTAGGCAAGGCAAACTCATCCGAGTGTGCCCAAGCTTTGGCAGCCTTCAAAGCCACATCGCAAGCATTAGGACTGCCATTGGCTGCAGAGAAAACAGAAGGCCCCGCAACTAAGCTAACATTTTTGGGAATTGAGTTGGATTCCTTGGAAGGGGTGTCACGTCTCCCAGTTGATAAGGTGCAGGACTTTGCAGCAGCTATTGAAAAGGTATTGGCAAAACAAAAAACAACATTAAGGGATATTCAGGAGTTAATAGGTAAGCTCAATTTTGCATCCAGGGTCATTCAGGTGGGGAGAGTTTTTTCCAGAAGATTGGCAGTGGCTACAGCAGGTATTACTCAAAAACATCATTTTGTAAGATTGAGGGGGGGGCTAAAACAAGACTTGCGGATGTGGCTGTCTTTTCTGCAGGGTTTCAATGGAGTTAGAATATGGCCAGAACCATGGACAGCAAATGAGCGGTTGCAACTGCACACAGATGCTTCCAGGCGGAGGGGCTTTGGAGCAATATTGGGTTCGGCCTGGTGTGCCAAACAGTGGCCACCTGCTTGGCAGAAAGGTGGCCTGACAGGGAATATCACAGCACTAGAGCTCTTTCCCATTATAATGTCATTGTTACTCTGGTCGGATACCTTAGCTAACAAGAAATTAGTCATCCGGTCAGACAACATGGCAGCCGTCAACGCAATTAATATGCAGGCGGCATCATGTCCCGTTGTATTGGGCTTGTTAAGGCATCTGGTGAGCACGTGTCTCCAGTACAATATCGAGATAAGAGCAAAGCATGTGCAAGGGGTTCAGAACAAGGCAGCTGATGCTCTTTCTCGCTTGCAGTGGGACAGGTTCCGGGCAGAATGGCCAGAGGCGCAACAGGAATGATCCCCTTCAACGAGGAATACTGGAACCTAATGCATTAGAAATTCAACTACAAGGCATGGCGGAGAAGGCTCTGGCTGTTGGAACAAGGCAACGGTACCGGCGTTGCGTGGAAACTTTTCTGAACTTTACAGCTAACGTGTTCGATGTTCCAAACAATTTTCAGAAACTGGTGATGCAGGTCAAACAGTTTGTGGTGAGGGCCAAGGGAGCCGGTAAATCTAGGTCATGGGTTCTAGAGCACCTATCAGCGATAGCATGCCATTCAAAACTAAAGGGTTTTGACGATCCCACTAAAGGGTTTGTTCTTAAGGAAGCCTTAAAAGGTTGGGCCAAAGGGGAAAGCAAAAAGCAGGATACCAGGTTTCCGATTGATTTCAAGACACTAAAAATTCTAAGTGACCACCTCCCTTTAGTTTGCCACTCTGACTTTGAAAGTACACTTTTTCGTTTAACTTTCTCACTTGCCTTTTTTGGGGCTTTTCGCATTAGTGAACTAGTAGCCAGAGCCAAAGGAGATACAAGCAGCAGGGCCCTGTTGGTTAAGGTCATATGCTTAGGCACACACAATGTATCCTTACGGGTGAGATGCTCTAAGACAGATCAAGGGGGAAGGGGGCGGTGCATTACACTGAATAAGATGGAGGGGCCCAGCCCGTATTGCCCAGTTCAGCTGCTGGCAGGTTACATGAAGGAACAGGAAGGGGTCAACGGCGAGACATACCTTCTCACCCATAAAGATGGGACGCCTGTAACACTTTATCAGTTCAAGAGGGTGTTAGCAGCAACGGTACAAATGGCAGGGCTCCAAGGGCATCACTATACTACACATTCCTTTCGCATTGGGGCAGCAACCACAGCCTTCCAGGAAGGGATGTCAGCAAACGCAATAAAACGAATAGGGAGATGGGAATCAGATAAGTTTCGGGTTTACATTCGCCCAAATACTCAACAGATAAATGATTAAGAGGCAGGTTTGGGGGGCGAGTTTTAGGGGACAGTACCACACCTATGTATACCAAGTTTATACTTGAATAAAGGGCTTTAACGACTCATTATTTACCTTTCTGTGCTTTTGCACATTATAAAGAAGCTCCCTCGTGACCTATCTTATTGTGTCCAATCTAACTATATTTTAACATGGGCTAACATCAATGTGCTTAAATGACAACGAAATATCAAAAACATGAATGCATTTAGATTTTTATTTATTCAGTTCTTTTCAATATCAAAACTTTCTTTACTTTTTTATAATTAATTATTTTTTTGAGAAAATGAAGAAATTGTTTCAAACATTTACATACAGTTAAGCATAACAATTTCATAAAATGTTAGATACAAAACATTTAAATTGATACCCCTGATTGCAATTTCATAAAAGAGAAAAAAGAAAAAAGAAACTTACTTTCATACTATGCTGTACACATACAACCACATACATACTATGTTTTAAAATATATCTGGAAGGTATGAGACAACTGATGACATAGTCTCTGTGACCAATAACGTGAATTGCGAACAATAAGGTCTAAACAGCATTGGTCGACGCGCGTTTCGGTGGCTGAACAAATGATGACACCACCTTCATCAGGACCTTTGCCAGAATACACGAAGACACACACCAGGGCACTCAGGGAAACTATTTATAGTACAATAAAGAGATGTGCATAGATCAACCATGAAGGATCAATACTGGTCGACGTCAATTTTTTCTTTTGTCAATACTGGGTATGTTCGTTCCTAATATATTTTTTATCGACTGTTTCTTAAGAGGATGTTTTATGTTGAGATTTATATCCACAATAATGGAGTATCCTACTGAATCGTTTTCCAAAAATTGATTTAAATAAGTGACTATATCCAAGTCACGTGTCGGCCGAATATATTCGTATTTGTTCCTTTCAGAGTCAGAGTTGGAGGTTCTGTAAAGTAGTGTGCTGCTTTTCCCTGTAATAAGTCTGCATTTGCTGTCGTCTTTAAAGTATCTCATAAGTTTTCTTGACTTTTAAATCGATGTACGGAGGCGCTGCCGGCCACCACGCCGTATTCATGGAAACAAGTAACAAATGAATTTCTTCTTATGAACTCTGGACTGATGCAATATAAAAGGACTGTGAAAACAATTTGTGACTCTTATGAGATACTTTAAAGACGACAGCAAATGCAGACTTATTACAGGGAAAAGCAACACACTACTTTACAGAACCTCCAACTCTGACTCTAAAGTTTGGGTACAAAAAGAAAGGAACAAATACGAATATATTCGGCCGACACGTGACTTGGATATAGTCACTTATTTAAATCAATTTTTGGAAAACGATTCAGTAGGATACTCCATTATTGTGGATATAAATATCAACATAAAACATCCTCTTAAGAAACAGTCGATAAAAATATATTAGGAACGAACATACCCAGTATTGACAAAAGAAAAATTGACGTCGACCAGTATTGATCCTTCATGGTTGATCTATACACATCTCTTTTTTGTACTATAAATAGTTTCCCTGAGTGCCCTGGTGTGTGTCTTCGTGTATTCTGGCAAAGGTCCTGATGAAGGTGGTGTCATCATTTGTTCAGCCACCGAAACGCGCGTCGACCAATGCTGTTTAGACCTTATTGTTCGCAATTCACGTTATTGGTCACAGAGACTATGTCATCAGTTGTCTCATACCTTCCAGATATATTTTAAAACATAGTATGTATGAGTATGTATGTGGTTGTATGTGTACAGCATAGTATGAAAGTAAGTTTCTTTTTCTTTTTCTCTTTTATGAAATTGCATTCAGGGGTATCAATTTAAATGTTTTGTATCTAACATTTTATGAAATTGTTATGCTTAACTGTATGTAAATGTTTGAAACAATTTCTTCATTTTCTCAAAAAATAATTAATTATAAAAAGTAAAGAAAGTTTTGATATTGAAAAGAACTGAATAAATAAAAATCTAAATGCATTCATGTTTTTGATATTTCGTTGTCATTTAAGCACATTGATGTTAGCCCATGTTAAAATATAGTTAGATTGGACACAATAAGATAGGTCACGAGGGAGCTTCTTTATAATGTGCTATTGTTTTCCCCTCTTCTCCCTGACCTCAAATTACCCTATTTAGAGGGGGTCCCCAAATACAGCGTCACCTTTCTGTGCTTTTGTTCTACTCCACAGAGTGTAAAACCGTGTGGGTCGTCGGGCACTCTTACGTGTCCAGGGCTGCAACCAGAGCTCGCAACAATGGGTGGAATGCAGCATTCCGGTTTCAACGTTCAAGTGTGAAATGGTTTGGAAAGACAGGGTTACAGTGGACAGAATTGGACAGTGTCATTCATGCGTGCCGCACCCACTCAAAGGACCCGGATGTTTTAGTAATTCATTTAGGGGGAAATGACCTTCCAGTGCTAGGGAGGGGTGATCTACTGCACATGCTAAAGAAAGATCTCACCAATTTAGCCAGGAGCATGGATGCCACAGAAGTTATATGGTCTGAGATCATTCCCAGGATGGTATGGGCTGGTGCTCGCTCCCAAACGGGCATAGAGTTGTCAAGGAGGAGGCTAAACAGCCTCATGGGCAAATTTCTGTGCGGGTGCAGGTTTAGGCAGCATTAGGGATAGCCTGATTAACTTGCGGCAGCCACACTACTACAATGCAGATGGGGTGTACCTATCCGATACTGGGACAGATGTACTGCTACGGAATATACGAGCAGCATTAAATGCAAGGGGCTGTTGGTAGTTTGGAGGAATTGGGCCGCAGGTATGGCGGGTGGGGGGGGGGCCTCGCTGGCAGCGAAAGCTCCCAGCGAGGCATGGCGGTACTTACAAAGCGATCCGACACAATAAAACAGGTTGTGAGACGGGAACAGGCCACAAGCGGGACAGTCAGGACCCAGGGGGTACTGGCAAGCTCTCCCAATGGCCTTGTTCAGGGGAACCGGAAGCAAACAATTAAGTACACACTTAAGGGTGGAGCCTGTGGCATCGAAAGAGTGGGGTACCGGGTCACCTTCGCAGAGATGGGTGGGGGAACGTTCAACCAGGGTCTGGGGGGCTGGAAGCACATATGCTTGCCCACGTAACAAAGTTTGGTAACGCCGGAAGGAAGAAGTCAACCGGTCGGGTTGGAAGCAAACGCTTACCCGGAAGGAAATGTGTGGACACCGGAAGTGAAAGGTCACCCGGCCGGGTCGGAAGCAGATGCTTACCCGGGGAGTGTGTGGACACTGGAAATGAAAAGGTCATCCGGTTGGGTTGGAAGCAGACGCTTACCCAAAGGGAGTGTGTGGATACCGGAAGTAAAAAGGTTACCCGGTCGGGCTGGAAGCAGACGCTTGCCCGGAGTGAAAGTGAAAGGTTGCTTTCCAAGGGGATAGGTTAACTGGGGCAATCGGACCGGCACTGAATGTAGGGCACAGTGCTGAGCTTATTGGTCAAGGACACAGGCTCGCCTAATAAGTCAAATGGTGTTTAAAGGATCGCTTGTAAGTTGAAAAATGCCTAATAAACTGCGCCTCAATTCTTCCATAAACATGAAATTGGTGTGGTCTGAATTTATTGGGATCCGGGTGGGGCGACCAAGTGGGGGTGCCTCTGCTATGGTCGTCCACATATAGGAGTGTCAGCCTGTGTTGTAAGTTTTGTCATCATGGGGCAGGAGCGCCTGCATCAGTCCTGTCCAGTGGCTCCATGTCACATGTGGCTCCTTTTCCAGTTATGAGCCTTTACTGAAAACAGCACTCTGGGACTGAATGGGGAAAGCCCAGAATGCAAAGCGCTGTTTCCTAAAAAGGACATGAGATGGGAACAGCCTTGGTTCTGAATATCTGTTTCTAGAATTGTGTGATATAAATCTCTGATGTCACTCTGAGCAGCCTGAGGTAGGAATGTCTGCCGCTGAGATGGGGGTATCCAATGATGTAAACTGGGAGCATTCGCCTCTGAGCTGGGAGTGTCGACCCCCTGACGATGTCTGTAACTTGAAAATGAGAGAGCCTGCATGCCTAATGCTTAAATAGGAAACCAATGAAGAAGAAGCCCTGGCAAAGCCAGAAGGCTTGGCTTATAACTGACAATCCATCCACGAAGACACTAATCCGTCTGTCCATACACCATCGCTCATGTCCATTGAACTCCTGCATCTATCTATTCATCCACCCATTGACTGATTTTTATATTCACCCACTCCCCCATCCACAATAGCACAATTACAAACTCGTAAATAAATCAAAAGGCCTTGTTTGTGTTCGGGTGTTGTTGGTAGTATCTGCCTGGTAATCTGTGATGGGTGTAATAGCGTTTCCGGTCGTGTGGGAGATTGTGACAGTGCTTCTAGTAGTGTTTAACTGTAGTCCGTGGTCTGTGACACTGCTACACTCGAGAGGTGTGAGAGTGCTATCAGTGTGAGATTTTGACACAAGAAGACGGAGTATGCCCTGGAAGTTGGGGTGCTGGGCGTGCTACAGCACACCCACATAAAATATTCTATAATTCTGAAGGCGAATGAGCAATAAAGATGTCCTTAAAATTAGTTTTATCTGGTAATATTTGCTGTGCTATAAAGGTCAAATGTCAGGCTGCCAAATGGCTGTTTATTTTTTTTAACATGGAAATTGGTGTTTACATTAAGTGCAAAGCAGGATCATTTTGTAAAGTGAACTATTTGGCAATCTTGTAGAGGTACAGTATATGCCATTTTTTCTAGGACATAAGAACATTTAAATACCTGTACAAATGTTTCAGAGTATATCATCTGTTCGGAAAGCACAAATGAAGCACAATTTCTTTGTAGTTCTGAAGTGTGATGTAAACAAAGATTTTAATAGGATCAAAATAAATCAAGGTATATTTCTTGAAATCCGATTTCCACACATTATCGCTTATGCACTTTTTATCAGTAAAAAACTGCCTGTCTGAGCAAATTTAGTGGCCATTTCAATAGAAATTGTGCTGAATGTAAAAGGCAGTGTGCTAGCACACCATGCTTTAGTAATATATTTGTGACAGTGTTCTCCAAAAAGCACCACCAGCTACATACTACACTTTTACCACTGTCCTGTTGAGTACATATTCTTTCAGCACCACTGTAAGAGGGATACATAAGGAACCAGGGGCAGTCATATGTCCCGTGCAGACCCATTGTCGTTTTTCATATGTTAGCATGGGCATGTTGTAGACTGCTCTCTGCTTTGCACACGTTACTATATAAACTTATTTTGATTTGTGCCATCTTGTACTTTCACACAGAACCTACAGTTGGTTTTGCATTCAGTTCTTTCCTGGGATTTAGTCTGCACACTGTAGACAAGGTCAAACAACACTGCCCCTTGTTATTCTGTTCTGGTCAGGTCCTAGCACCTAGACAAAACACACAAATGCAGCTGTTGTTTGGGAACACGTACTTTCGACATATAGGTATGCACAAGATAGTCAACAACACACTTGGAGAGGGATCTGTCCAGGGAGGAGATCGCGACTACACCTGAGATGTAGAACGTTCATCTGCGCATGCTAAGGTATTTGGTCTGCTGCTAACACCCAGAGATCTTCTGATATATAATCACTGTGCTTCTGTAGAAGAGGAGGGGTGTTAGGCTACTCTGTCTCCTAAAATGACTGCTTTTTTTTATGATTTATTGATTACTTACTATGCTGACTGTATTTGTGTTAGGCATTTTCTTACTTATTGTGGCATGTATACTGCACACTAAAACACGATAGTGAAAAATAAACATTTAAAACTTTTTTCGTGTTTTGTCAGCTATTATTGTGGACAAGTACGAGTGAGTGAGCGAAAGGGTGTGTTCCGAAACCGCAATTCCTGAGAGAGTCGGGAGTGTTGTGCTCTGGGGTGTCTAATCACTTGTTCCTCTGTAAGTGAGTAGCAGGACAAGTGAGACACTATAGCTAGTCAGTTCCGGGCTCATGGGTGCTAAGGTGGTAGGATGACTCAGTCTCTGCCTACTAAGGTTCTGTGATCCCAAGCATAGTTCTGTGACTCAATCCCTGAAACAGGGCTACCGCCTGCATTCCTAACTCCAGTGTTTCGCAGCATGTGCCAACTCCAGTAAATATGACCAACCAGTCCCCCCCTAAGGAAAAGACTATATGCACCCCAAAAAAACAGCATACCCCATTCACCATAGACAGACAAGTTGTGGACCCCTCTACAGGAGAGAACACTATATGCTAATAACCACGAGTGAAAGTGCTAGAATGCTGGACAACAATCCTACAGGACAACTCAAGAGCAGCAGCACCTCTTTTGGTTTATCGACATCCCCCCAGAGGCAATTCTGAGTCTTGCAGGACCTCCCACAAGATTAGCAAACTCTTTTTTTTGCAATAGTTTCTATTACGTTTTTCAGATAGTTAAAAGTACTCATCTTGCCACATTATGACGTCAATTGTCATAGGAAAACTTAGTGCAATCAGTTAGAGTATAAGTTGCTTTCAATGGTGTAAAATAAAATACATTTGTATTAAAGCACGCAATAATAATCCTAATAACAAAACATGAGAAAAAAACACCCACTCAACTGTCGTGTGATTGTTAGGCCCTGTGCACAAACACTATTATTTTACATGCTCACGTTTAAAGTGGATGTCTTTTAAACGGGGACCTTAAGAACACATTTTGCTTGCACATCAGCACATAATAGTGTACTCAGAAATAATTGCGTAGAAGCATGGTAATCCCCAACAGTGTACCATGCTTCTAAACAACAACAACAATAATTAATTAAGTCCCAAAGACTGTTACTATGACATGTAGACTGCAGTGTGAAGATGAGAACCAGGCTTATTTAAAGCAAAGAAGAAACATTACAATCCTTGCCTTTTGGCAGATTCCCAGTCTAAACCTCTAGTGAGCAGTACCCATGAGCCTCAATTGAAATTCGTATGGGAATGTGGGAACTGGCTCAGGGACAATTGGGCTACACAGCTCTTATTGTTCTAACTGGTGCATTTTACCATTGGTGAATTAGAACCACCTTACTATGAATGTGAGGTGAGAGATGGATCAATGGTTGGCTAGGTTCTCTGAATCTAAGAAAATTCAACAGATTCTGTGCAAGGTACGCGGTACAATGCGCAAACTGTGTTGTGGGATATTGTCTGTAGGTGACAGCTCTGGGTAGGTAGAATAAACAAAATTCGGCCAGACCTGAGCTCAGGCACTGAACGCATGGGTTGAGTTTAATATATAAACTGAACAAAGCTTTTGCTTAGGCAGAGGAGCAATTTGATGGATTGTCCTAGCCACCGCACCTGAATTCCAGCCCAGCTGAATTCTATCTCTACCCTGAGAAGGACTGCGGCCTGCTCTAACACCAAGACTGGCTACCTAATGATACACGAACACAGGTAACTGGGGAGTTAGACCACTGTAAGATATCTGGGAGACCCCCACACCATACACTTATTTAGGTTATGGAAAAACTAGGCAGGAGTACAATTATATGTATTCATATACTCGAATGCAAATGTACAATGGTTGAATTATCCATTCTTTTCACTATTCTTGTCATGCTGGTAACATTGTTTTGCTTCATTCTATTAATCATTGTAGTGCACATATTTTACACAAGAGTCTAATTGCCTCAATAAATATTGAAACACCAATTTGGGTACTTCTTGTGCATCTCTTTGGGCTTCCCTGAGTTACTAACGAAAGGGTAAGATCTGGTTTCACGATTTCCTTGGGGGAATTAAAGTTGTCGAGTTCTGAGGTTGCAGACAGCATCAGGTACCCTTATAGTTTTACGTTTCCAGATGGCGCACTGTGAGTTAGCCAGGAATCAGGTCAACATATTCTGATGTACAGACTCATTCCTCATATTTTTGATGCTTACGTTGCCCTACCGCACAGTTTTATTTACTTAGTAGGAACCGTATGACACAACAAACCCTTCAATTTAAGCTTTGTTCAAATTTGAGCTTCCAGTGTTTATGTCTTCAGTGTAATACAGTAGCTGCTGAATACTGCAGATGTACGAATCACTGGGGATGGGGATATCAGTTATGTGAAGTATGGTGTTCGGGGGGGGGCGGAGAGGTGGGCATTCATGTAGTGTGACTGTGGTCTCTATACCATGACTTTTGGGAGAGAGGGGGTCTGTATAGGGTGAGGAACCCTGGAAATAGACCTAAGGGTTCCAATCGTGCCTGGGGCAGTGACATTGTCTCCAGAGAGTATGGGTTGTTTATATGCACTGCTAAGGTGGCATGGTACTGTCTCCATCCGAAATTGTTTGCATCAGTGTCTCCCAACTATCAGATATAGGTTTCTTATGCCATCCTCTATATTCTTCCTGATGCAAGGATTTAAATTCCAAGTCAGCCCAACACCCCACCTCCTTTCTCCAATGTGGCACATCTGGGGGATTGTGTCACTTCCACCTCATAGTAATTGCCCTCTTTGCCAATAACAGCGCCAGGTCAATACATTTTGTGCTAACCCTGGCATTTTGCGACCTGGGGTAAATGCCTAATAGGCAGCCCTTCACCGAGAGGAAATCATCTCCACGAGTCACCTGCATCACCTCCCCCAATACTGCAATCCAGTAGGCTTGTACTTTGGGGCAAGCCCACATCATGTGTAGGAAGTCAGCTAGTTCCATATGGCAACAGCGGAAATGTGCACGTGTGGAATGGAACATCAGGCTAAATGCCCTCAGGGTAAGATATGCTTTATGTAGGATATTGAATCAATGTAAATCAAGCATTATGTAACACTTTATGGGGGTAATCAAAGGCCTTTTTCCACTCTTTATAATGTAAGCATCATCCCAGACCCATGTCCCATTTATCCCTGAGAGGCTGTAGGTTCACCCCGTGGACTCCAGCAGGGGTTTGTGTATCCATGTTATCATGCCGCCATATAGTGTTTGTGTAAAGTGTTTGCACCAATGTATGTGTGGGAGGTTTGGTGGCTCCCCCTTGCTGGTGATATTGTAGTATTTTTGAAATTCTGTTGTAGAGCAAGAATTGGCCACGTGGGAGGTCCCATTGCTCCACTCAAGTGAGAAAGAGTATCAGGGCATTTTCGGAAGTAAAGATCCCCCAGTGTTTCTATACCTGCAATTTCCCAGGATTGTAGTGCATGGTGGTTCAGTGAAGCATTGCCCACCCCTAGTCTCTTAAGTGGAATTTCTGAGGCTTAGGGGACAGCGCATTGTGAACATGCTAAAGTTCATTTCCAGCAGCACACTGCAGTACTAGGGAGTATTATATGTGGAGGACGACAACATTGGCCCGGGAAGAGCAACCTGTGCAAGCCCCCTTTGTCAAGTTGTAGTCAGGAAAGGCCCATTATGCGATGGTGTTTACCTGCCAGCCAGCCGGCTATCCATTGTAGCTGAACGGCCATGTAATAGTTTTGGAAATCTGGTGATCATACTCCCCCCCCCCCCCTTGTCAGTGGGCAGCCTCAGTTTGCTAAGTGCTACCCTATGCCTACCCGAAGCCCAAAGCAGCCGCACCAACAGCATTTCCAGCTTTCTGAACACACTCCCCAGTAATATAAAGGGGAGGTTGGCAAAATAGTATAGGAGGCGGAGGAGCATTACCATTTTGGAAAGTGCTATGTGACCGGCCACCGACAGGAGCAATTTGATCCAGTAGGATACCTGAGAGTGCAGTGACCTTATGGCTCGGTGTATATTACCTTTGATAGTGTCTTGTTCTTCATGATATATGTTGACACCTTAATACATGATTGTGTGGGGTTCCAATCTAAGCGTCTGGCCATCAAAGATTAATGGACACTGCGTCTCAGCGGGTCATAATGGTTTAGTATAGTTAAGGTAGAGCTGAGAAACCTCTCAAAAACTTGACAATAATTTGCAGATTTTAGTCAGGCTGGTGCAACTATCTCGGATATAGAGCAACATGTCGTCAGCATATAGCAAGGCAATATGTGTCTCTCCTCCATCACAGACCCCAGCTCCTCACCTAAGGCTCTCAGTTTCATGGCCAAGTGTTCGAGGGCAGAGCGAAAAGGATGAGTGACAATGGGCAACCCTGCCTAGTGCCCCAGGCAATACTATATGCCTCCGAAATGTGTCTTCCCATCTGTGCTCACGTCATAGGTGCAGAGTAAAGCAGGTGTATCCAGCCTATTAGATTAGGTCCCAAGCCAATCCGAGACAGTGCGGAATAAATATAGTCCCAGCGTATTGTGTTGAAGGCTTGTGCTATGTCTATAGCAATACAGGCTGCATGGGGCCGGGTCGCGGGGGATTGTTCTATGATATGGTATAGCTACCTCAAATTCAAGGATGTATTGCGGGATGGAACGAACACATTCTGGTCTGTATGGATGAGCTCACGAAGCAGTGGTAGTAGTCTGTCCACTAATAGCTTACTTTGGATCTATTAGTGTGTGTTCAAAATAGATTGCAAACTGTAAGAATCCAATGCTGCGGGGTCTCTACTGGGCTTCAAAATAGAGTTAAACAGTGCTTTCCAGGTGGTAGCAGGGTGGGAGCCAGCCGTCTTCGCTGAGTTGAATATTATGAGCAGTTTAGGGGCCAGTAATGCTTTGTAAGTGGCATCAAAGTCTGTAGGTAGCTCATCTGACACTGGTGTCTTATTCTTAGCCAACTGCTGTTTTATTTCTTGTTCTGTGAGTGGCAAAGATAAGTTTCTCTTCTGGTCAAGAGATATTTGAGGAATACATGTAGACAGTGCTTTCCAGGAAGTAGCAGGGAGGGACCCAGCTGTCTTCGTCGAGGTGAATATTATGAGCAGTTTTGGGGCCAGTAATGCTTTGTAAGTGGCATCAAAGTCTGTAGGTAGCTCATCTGACACCGGTGTCTTATTCTTAGCCAACTGTTGTTTTATTTCTTGTTCTTTGAGTGGCAAAGATAAGGCTCTCTTCTGGTCAAGAGATATTTGAAGAAGGGGAGGGTCCGCAAAGAAATACTCTACTCTCAGCTGGTCCATAGGGAAGGTAGGGGTGTATAATCTCTCAGAATGTTCTTTAAAAGCTAAGTTGATATTGCTTTGCGTTTGAACCCGTTGCCCACTGTTATCAATTATGTACGGGGTTGCACTGCTCGGGTAAGGGAAAAAAGTACTAGGAATGTATGCTACAAGTTCGTGGGTATGTGTGCTTGCAGTGCTCTCCTTGGAATTAGAACTCCCTCCCCAAAACTCCTGGGTAAGCACAGAAACACCGACCTAAGCAACTTATCCCTATAAGTCAAACCATTGAAACATAGGAGTACTGTGGGCAAAACCAATGGGTTAACAGGCCCTTGCGTTGGTGGTATCATAACTATCCTGCCTTCTAATCGTGGTAATCAATCTTATCAATCAATCAATCAGGATTAGAAAGTATGGTTAATCACCCAATAGGGTATCCAGGTCCCGAAGGCTTATTCGAACAGCCAGGTCTTGAGGACCATTCGGAATTCCGTAAGTGAGGTGATGACCCGGAGGGGCGTGGGGAGGCTGTTCCAGGTCTTTGCTTTGATGTGGGGAGTATGGGCAAGTGAAAGGGAGGCAGAGCATAGTCTTCTCAACTGTTGGTGGAAGTTCAGGGGGATCGTTAATGTAGGCGGGTCCTTGGTTGTGTAGAGCCTTGTGTGCATGGGTCAGCAGCTTGAATTGGCATCTCTTCTGTACTGGGAGCCAGTGGAGTTGCCTGAGGTGGGGTGTGATGTGGGTTTGTCGGGGAAGGCTGAGGATGAGTCTGGCTGTGGCGTTCTGTATGGTCTGAAGTCGCTGTAGGAGGTTTGCGGCGATTTCTACATAGAGGACGTTGCCGTAGTCCAGTTGGCTGGTGATAAGGGCGTGTGTCCAATGGTATCCAAGTTCAAGCTTTTATATTACAGAGTATCGGGACCAACAGGCAAAAACTGCTGGGGGGGAGCACCGGCAATGGCAACAAAAACAGTCACTCTGCCGCTTATGCTGTGGTCCCTTTGGGCAGGAGGCCTCGGGCGCAGCCTCAGGTCAGCCACAGGAGCAACACTTCTTAGGCAAATGTAGGGGGAGGCCAGGCCGCAGTGTGCTCAATGTGGGCTGAGTCTCATTAGAGGAGTTTGTCTACAGTTTGTGGCGCACACTAGGCAGTCGATCCCAATTCATACTAGCTTCAGTATCTCCCGCGCTATCTTCGGATGTGACAGGAATGTGGGACCCTTCATCTCCCCCAGGGCAGCCGCTCTCTGGATCGCTGATCTTCTACCCTCTCTGGCCTGGCCCCTGGAGGGTGCCGCAGCAGAGCGCATGCTCCATCCCCAGTGTCCAGGGTGCTGCCTCCTAGGCTTACTCTGTGTCCAATCATCTGTGGGCTTGTTCGAAGGACGCTAGAGAGCCTGGCTGCAAGATGGCCACCACCCTGTGAAGGCTCTGCAGGCTGGACAGACGATCCGTACTTTATCCGTCAATCTGAGCAGCACTGACACAGAGTACTGAGTGGAGCTGATCCCACAGTTGCCGGTGCTCAGGTGGGACCCATCCCGGGACGGCGAAAGCAAGGGAAGACAGCGAGGCGGGACCGGGCTGCCAGTGCGGCCTGCGGCCCTGGGCTGGGCGAGCTGCGGAGCCCTGGGCTGGGGACACCCCCGCACAAAAGAAGACCGCAGTGAGCGGTCGCGGGTGACCCGGCGAGTTGAGCAGCCCCCCAGATGTGAGAGGCGCTTGTCGGGGACCCACAGGCGCACGACGAGGGGGAGGCGGAAGGAGTGCCCAGCAGTCCCTGGAGGAAGCGGACATGAGAAGAGGAAGCCGGAGGCGGAGGTGAGGCCTAAGGTGCTCCCGGGCTGTGACGGAGACAGCGGGAGAGGTTGGAGCACCGGAAGGGAGTTGGCGTGGATTCTGTCACCGGAGGCGGGCGAATGCCTGAGCTGGCTGCGGTTACAGGTGAGCGGGGAACATGCAGAAATTGAGGCGGTGGGGCCCTGCAGACTGTGGTTCACTTGGAGTGGCGGCATGGGGGCTGAGAAGTTACACTTGGGGCCCCGCCGAGAAGGAGACTGCAGTCGGCGGCACAGAGAATGCCTGATTGTAGGGGACCTGATGGAAAGAGGAACCAGCAAAGAGGCTGAGGCAGGCGGCAGGCCTGGCAGCTCCCCTGGAGTTCAGCTGGGGTCGGGAGGGGGCCTTAAGGGCTACTGGACAGGACTGCGCTACCTGGAGATATTAGGACCAGCACCCCACCTCAAAATTGGGCCCTTTTGGAAGGGGGAACCTAGAATTGTTCGGTGGCACACTGACAGTGGACTTGATCCCGTGAGAGCACAGTGGCAGCCCCATAGGACCCCGCAATTGGAGTCAGCGGGTGCCATTGGCCGCGGGGACCCCTGATGTTACCCTGCCAACATGGGGAAATCTGACACTTGGCAGTCCAAGCTGGTTTTCGAACAGCGCAAGCCACCAAGGGGAGCGGCGCTCCTGGAGGATGGACAGCAGGAGGCTGAGGAGGGGGGTGCGTCCTCCCAGGGGGTGCTTCCTCCCAAGAACCAGATATCAGGGAAATGTTCAGGAACCTTAAGCAGTCCCTCACAGCTATTGATAGCAAAATCGACTTCCTAACTGACAGATTTGACTGTTTAAAAGAGAAGGTGTCTACCCATGATGAACACATGAAGAGAGAAACTGCTCCACATGGAAAAAGTCTGGAGGTGATCCGCAACAAAAAAGAGGACTTGGAAGCCAGGTCAAGGCGTAATAATGTTAGAATTGTGGGGTTTTCAGAGTCTACTGCCATGTCCTGTGTCGAGGATTATGTGGAGGAAATGCTGAGGGCCCTATTTGGAGAATCACTGTGACCTGTATGCATAGTAGAAAGAGCGCACAGATCGTTGGGTCCGAGGCCTCCACCTGGTGCGCCTGCCAGACACATTATTGCCCGTCTACTAAATTACAGAGATGGGCAGTGTGCTCAAGTTGGCAAGGGACTAGCAGACAATCACCTACCAGGGGAACACTGTGTCCTTTTACCCTGATTTCACCTTGGTTGTGCAGGCAGGAAGACAGGACTTCAGGCCGATTAAACGATCTCTCCAAAAGATGGTTGTCAAATATTCTTTACTTTATCCCGTGAAAATGCGCATACTCCATGCTGGCAAAACCTCCTACTTCACCAACCCGAAGGCTGCTACCAGATTCATACGAGATCTCCGGCCGGCCAAGTCGACTGCACAATCAGAGCAGTATTCAGAGGACTGTAGCCGCATCAGTGATTATGGTTAATCTCACTGGGTGATGCTGCGCCATAGTGGGAAAATTAAGTCTGCGACTGCATGATGGAGACTGCTGCTGTGGAGGAATGTGGGATTCCTCTCCTTTAATACCTTAATTGTTGATTGGCTGTTGGTGTTTGCTCTTCCTTAGCAGCTGGTCATAATCGTCCGGCTGCAAATTCCTGGTCCAGCCACCCAGCTTCCCATAGCTCGGACGAGCCGGGCAACTAGTGATTCCCCTCAGGGATGATTCCTATACTCTGTTCTGATGTTAGCCCTCGCAGGCTTTGTTTGGGATGGGGGGGTTGTATTCAGCCTGTTTGGGGGCTGTATTTGGGGTGTAGATCTTGACATGCTCAATTTTGTTCTGTCCCTTCCCTGTCCCTCCTTGCTTCACTGACCTCCTCTTCCTTTTGCGCTGTTCAGGGGGGGGCTCTCGAGTGAGAGAGCACGCTCAATGTTAAGCAAATGTTAAGCAAATGGATGCATGAGTCCTATGGATGGCACGGTTGAAAGCAATAACTTGAAATGTCTGAGGCCTGAATGATCGGCGCAAGGCGAGACTAGTAGCTGCTCATTTGAGTCGTCATTGGGCAGATATTTGCTTCTTACAGGAATTGCATTTCACAGAGCACACCTGCACGCGCCTGTGGGCGGGGTGGATTGGTGAAAAACATGTGGTATGCTACTCGAATTACGTGTGGGGTGGCTATTCTTATCAGGAGGGAATTGCCTTGGCGCACGCGAATGACCCTATGCAGCACACAAGGGAGGTATGTGATGCTAGCTGGCACGCTTGGGGGCATCCGATCAGACTGGTCTCAGTCTACGGCCCTAATGTAGCTGACCCAGAATTGTTTGCAGAGGTTTGGAGGCTCATTTATAATCTGGGGCAATATTATGGGGAGGGGACTATAATGTAGTCACTACTTTTAAACCCCGTGTTCTGTACTGTATCTACTGGTGTACCCCCCTACAAACATCACCAGGAAGAGGGGTGAAAAGTGGGAACAAAGAAGGCAGTGCCTCACGGGAGTAACACCATGGGAGTTTACAGACTGGTACTCGCCTGTATCCTCAGGTTCTCATCATTAGCAACTGCCAACTTATAAAACAAAATAAGGAGTGAGGAGAAAGAAAAAGTGCAAAAACTGTGTATGTTCAGTGCACAATATGTGAACCCTATATAGGAAACCGGGGTCTAACGTAGAACACCCAGTATACCTAGTCTAAAACCGAGCTAGACAACCACTAGCTGAACTACTTTATTTCTTTGCTGTGTGTCTGCATTGAGGCGAGTACCAGTCTGTAAACTCCCATGGTGTTACTCCCTTGAGGCACTGCCTTCTTTGTTCCCACTTTTCACCCCTCTTCCTGGTGATGTTTGTAGGGGGGTACACCAGTAGATACAGTACAGAACACGGGGTTTAAAAGTAGTGATTTCAGTCACTTGATGGCAGATGGGAGATATTGATCCACTGCTGCGTCACACAATATTGTGTGCCTGAGAAAATATATGGTGGACGTCCATAGGAGTCCAGACAACTAACAGAGCAGGTCTTTGATTGTATTGAAGTGAGTGGGGGGCGACCTGTTCTTTTTCACCCCCTTGGCTCCCAGTTGTGAATACTATAATGTAGTACCAGATCCTAGGAGAGATAGGTCGGGTGGCTGTCGGCACGCGCATCCCAGAGCAGCGGCGCAGTTTCACTCTATTCTAGCAGACAATTAGCTGGTAGACATTTGGCAGTGTAAGAATGGGGATACGGAGGAGGGCACATGTGTGACCTCCGCTGGCCCCTCCTGGTAGAGGATTGATTATTGGCTCGCTTCTCGGGTCGCAGAGGCTTGGGTCTCTCTTGCCACACACTTAGCTAGAACGGAAGAGGAGGTGATCCAAGCAATCAGAGCTTTGCCAGTGATAAAGCTCCCGGTCTAGATGGACTCTCTACAGCGTTTTATAGAGAATTTGCAGCACTACTAGCCCCGCATCTCATAAACATGTATGGGGAGTCACTAGAAAGAGGGGAGCTGCCCCCATCACTTAGAGAAGCGCTCATTATTACGATTCTAAAACCTGATAAAGTTCTACTGCTGTCCATGATTAATCTGGACAACAAAATTCTGGCCAGGCTTATTGCCTCACGATCTCTCCCTCTGCTGCCCCTCATAATGCGGCCTGGTCAGTCGGGCTTTGTCCGGGGTAGGGCTGCAACGAACAACTTACTCACCTTCTTCACCACAATGCAGGAGATTCACCCTTCGCTGCAGGCGGCTGCTATCTTCTTGGACGCCACCAAGGTAAATCTCTCGAATTGCCGTATCTATTTGCGCTTTTAACCCACCTGGGGATCAGTACTAAATTCATTCAGTTGGTTGCCCTCTTATATTCAAGACCCACTGCGAGGCTCCGGATTAATGGGGTGATATCTCCCCCATTCTAGGTCTCTCGAGGGACGAGGCAGGGGTGCCCATTCTCCCCACTTCTCTTCGCCATGGCCATGGAACCCATGGCGGGCTGCCTCAAGCAGCACCATGCACACCGAGGTCTGGCTTTCATGCCCCGGGTGGTCCTTGTTTCCCTGTACGCGGATGATGTTACTCTATATATGAAACTTCCAGCTGAGAACATAGATCCTTTGATCAGAGAATTCATTAGCTTCGGAGGGCTATCAGGCACATTCATCAACTGGGCAAAGTCGGTCTTTTTCCCGTTAACAGAGGCCACGGTGCAGTTTAGATCAGAGTTCCCCCTTTGCTGGGCAGAGGGTCCGGTGAAATACCTGGGAATATGGCTAAGCCGAGATGTTGAGGTGCTATGGCGATACAACTATGGCCGACTGATGGATTGGCTGGAGAGTCATTTGAAGCGATGGACGGGACTACCACTGTCCTTGGCGGTCTGCCTGCCCATAGCCAAATTGATCATTCTGCCCAATTTTTTTAATCTGTTTATTAATCTCCCCTTCCCTCTTAACAGTAGCTTCAGGCGTAGACTAAGCTCAAATATGATTACATTGGCATGGGATGGGAAACAACCCAGGGCCTCTTGGGAAATATTAACGCTTCCCTTTGAGCAGGGGCGGGCTCGGTGCACCAGATATGGATCTCTACTATCGCTGTGCACAGGCGCAATTTGAATTCCAGTGGGTGTGGCACACACTGCACCTGAACATGACCAAGCGGCACCACATCCGTTACATATGGTTCTTTACAGGGCACAGTCAAGGCCGTGGCCCAGAGTGGATACGGTGGGCTGCACTATATGGGCCTGGCACAAACTGCGCCAGCTGTTATTCCCCCCTCTATACCGCTGACTAGACATCTCGCCCTACCTTTCTCTTGGGACGTAGTAGCCTGTGATAGATTGAGGAGACTTCAGCTTACCACAATGGGAGATGCGTTCCCAGAAGGGAGTATTTATTGAGCCGCAACAGGCTCTGGAGGGAGCAGAACTCAGCGTGTTGGACAGATTTACCTATTATCAGCTCCGGGCTGCTCTGCGTGCCAGTCTCGCTTCATTTCCAATTGCGCCGCCCACGCTTCAGGTACTGGAAAGTTTTTTGAAGAATCCTTCTCCTCGCAAACTGATAACGCGACTATATTCTGAAATGCACAGCGTACAGCACTGGTGTGTGTCCCTAAGGCGCGTCAGGAATGGGAGATCCAGTTGGACCCACCTGTATCGGAGGAACAGTGGTCATTCTGCTGTGCGCAGGCTAAAGAACTGTCCTCTAACTACATGCTGCATCTGATTCATTTTACATTTTTGCATAGATTATATAGGACGCCGGAGTGGCTGAACAGGTTATGTCTGATTGAGGATGCGCGATGCGTTAGGCCCCCAGCGCGGCCTTCTTGCATCTGTCTTGGGACTGCCCAGACATTAACTGCTGTTGGGGGGATATCTTTGATGCAATAGAAGAAATGGTAGACTTGCATCTAGAGCGCTCCCCCTTGACTGCGCTGCTGGGATATGTTGGGAACGTCCCCGTAGACAACAGGAAATTATTCTCATTGCTCCTGCTGCTTGGTAAACGATGCATAGCGATGTGCTGGGGACGCCGTCAAACTCTTCGCTTAGTGGATTGGCTTCCAGAAGCAGCGTTCTGTCAGGGCCAGCTGTCAGCCTACTGGGACCGTATGCCTACCCAGACACGTCCCCAAGATATTTTGGGCCCATTTGCAGACTTACCTGTGGCAGCGTACATGGGACAAGGGCGGGTCTTCTCTCTCTGCCCCCCGCTGCTGAGCAGACCTGATGACAATGGAATAGATTGATGGCAGTTGAAAATGTAATGATTGCATGGCACAAACTGAGGAGGTCATCCCCCTTTTTTCCTGTTGTTTTCTTTGATATGAACCTAAAGTTTGGTTTATACATGGATGATGTGATGATATTGTGTTCTTGTATTAGAAGATGCTATGTAAAGGCTATATGGAGCTCATGCTCTTCTCCTAAAGCGAAAATGATGATGCTTTGCTGCAATATCCTGATTGTACTTACCGATATCTTTAAAAAAAAAAAAAGAAATCTGTGGGCTTGTTCAGGTGGGCACCTGGGTCTTGTTGAAAGTGGTCCAGCCAGTTTGAAGCCTCCCCAGTGTCGGTAAGGAAAGTTTTGTCCTGTCATAATTTTAAGACGGGTTAGAAACATTGATGCATATTTTATTCCCAGGTCACGTAAACGTTGTTTGATCAAGGTAAAGGTGGCAGGGCGTGGCTAAGCCAGCAATGGTGGCAGACGTGCTTGGGTAGAGCTCCGGCGGGGGCTCCCTGACCTGACCACATTTCTCCGACTAAAACGATCCGCGGTGGCTGCAGACAGGAGGCGAGGCACTTGAGCGTTCGTTCAAGCTTCGAGCCGAACGCGGTGCCAATCAAAGCCCGTGCAGCGCGCTGGGACCCTCGGCCCTGCGGCGCGCCGGGAGAGCTGGCCGAAGACTGGGGACGAGGATAACGCGAGCCCAAGGCTGAGCCCCGCCCACAGGGCCACATCGAGTGGCGCAGTGGCCCTGAAGAGACGCCGCTGGCGGAGACAGGAGCCGCACTGCGGGGAGGTGTGCCTGCGGCGCCTTGAGCCCATCCATGCGCCAAGCAGGGATTACCCCAGAGACACGGCCTATGTTCACTGGCCTTCCATATTGGGACCTAGCTGCGTAGCGGCGACTTGCGGATGGATTCACCCGCGCGTCATACCCTGAGGCCTACAGAGGAGGCCCCGCGGGCCATGGTGACGGCTCGGTACATCGACAGCCCTGACCGCCCTGCGATGCGCTGCTGAAGTGTCCACGGTCCTGCGGGTGGCCGGTGATGCCGGGAGCCCCCGAGGTGATCGTGATGGGGCCTGTGTGTTGGACCTGGTGACCTCCCTGAGGGCCTCACGCGGAACAAGCTGGGAGGCGCAGGCCGCTCGTGTGGGCTAGAAGATCGGAATTATTTTGCCCTGCATTAACCCTATTACTGAGAGGGCCGCCGTTGGACGCTGGTCGCCCCGCCGCAGGCCCCGCTGGTGATGAGGATGACCTGGCCCTCTGCGCATATAACTGAGGTGAGAGTGTGGGAATTGCAGTGACGGGAGCCGGACATATGGTGGTGACCGGTACTGGGGTGGACCTGGGCCCCTCCGGACGCATCTCCGTGCCGGAGATCTCCAAGTGGGCGATGATTTCCGCGTCCCAAGCGGCTGGGAGCTGTAGCATTCATTAACGGAACTTCAAAGCAGCGGTGGGGCGGCTAGCAGTGGGCGCGAGTGAGTCACTGGGTGACGGTGTGAATAGTGGCGCCCCTGCTCTCCCTGGAGTGGCCATCACAGTGACATTGTCTCTTATCTGTCCGGCTGGGATTCTCGGGAGCACACTGACACTGGAGTGCCTGCATCACGGCCTTGGAGGTGGTATCCAGGAGCTGCCTAGCCGAGCAGCAAATTTGAGGCCTGGCTAAATTAACGACCAGTGGCTTGACAGACGCGCGAGGGCACGGGAGTAACCGTTGGGAGAGTTCCAGCTGACGGCAGTTACTGAGCTATAGTAGATGGCCACCCCCACATTGTGGCAGACGCGGTAGACGTCGGTCAGTGCGGAGCCGACCCTGGTGAAGCGTTTTCCTCAGATCGATGTTGCGGGACAGGCGACTCAAAACAAACGTGCCTGGTGCAGCGGCCCCACCTCTGCAGACGCGAGCAAAGACGGGCAAAATGGCAGAAGCGGGATCACAAGCTAACATGTCCGGGAAGCTGGACGCGGTCCTGGCCGCTGTGGAAAAAATGGGAGAAACCTTGCAACATACCCGCACTGCCTTGGAAAGTAAAATAGACAAAGCAGTTATAGATCTAACGCTGCTGCATGCAGATCATCGCAAGCTAGCGGACCGCACTGATGTGCTTGAGGTTAAGATGGTGGAGATGTCGCCCCGTGTGGCGGAGGCGGACAAGCACATTCAACAACTGCTTAACAGAGTAGACTTTCTTGAAGACAGGGCGGAAGATGCGGAAGGACGGGCCCGCCGCAATAACGTGCGAGTGGTGGGTCTGCCGGAGGGAACGGAAGGAAGGAATCCTGTCGCTTATGTTGAATCTTGGCTGCCTGGCCTCCTGCCAGAGGGAACCCTCTCTCCGCACTTCATGGTGGAGAGGGCACACAGAGTGCCGACCAGGCCCTTGCCATCAGGATCTAATCCCAGGCCTTTGTTAATTCGGCTGTTGAACTATAGAGACCGGGACACAATATTGCAGGAAAGAAGGAAATTGCAAGACATCCAAGTCGACAATCATAAAGTGATGTTCTTCCCCGACTACACCATTCAAGTGCAAAAGCAGAGGTACTCATACATGGCTGTAAAGAGACGCCTCCGACAAAATGGTTTGCAATACTCTTTATTATTCCCAGCACGCCTACGAGTGGTGGGAAACGAGAAAACACACTTCTTTAACACTTCCGAGGAAGCTGAGGACTGGCTGGACCGGAACGCACCGTCGGGGAGTGTGCCCAGGTCTGGAAACGCAAGCACTAAATCGACGGGAGAGATGTTGCGCCGCCGCCGCCCCAGGAGAAAGAAGCCGAAACACACGCCACCCTCTTCACAGATGAGCCCGGCTCCGGACCAGGTGCTACAGGAACGGCAGGGAGCTCTACAGGCGGTGGCAGGTATCAGCGGAATGCAGATGGAGGACAGTGCATCTGCCTCAAGTCAACAGGAGCGGGCTAGCGAGGCTGATGCTGAGGATCTGTCCGATGATCCGCTCACAACGCAGGACTCCTATGCTCTGCCGGAAGTCACTCCTCAGACAGCTGATAACATTACTTGATATACGCTGTGGTTTCCAGTTGTTTGAACTTATTCATGACCAGTGTCCCTGCACGCAAGTATATAGTTATAAGATGAGCAATATTAAGTTGTGTTAGAACTATAAATTACGCATGGTTGTATGCTCTATCCTACTGTCAATTGAGGTTCTAGCCACCCCATTATTTAGCACAGCAGTGTTCCTTATATGTTCCATAGTGCTTCTGAGGCTTATTTGGAGTAATACTTTACTGATTGTCCTCATTTGCTGTAATGTGAAGGGCGACTGGAGATGTTCCCTGATGGGCGCAGTATTGGATAATTTCTGGTTGGTCAGTGGCAGGGAGCCCCCTCGAGAGACTCTCTCCCTCCTAGACATAATTAGATTGTAGGCGCAGCACACCCCCACAGAGTTAGATAGTTAGATGCTATTGCATATGGTTTGGACGATTGCCTGTTGCACACTCGCCCTTTTGGTATTCCTTTTCATTATGGGCGCATGCCTGTTGTTCATCAGTCTGAGTGAAGACGATTTACTTTCTTTTATTATTGCGAATTATTGCAATTATCATCCTATGGTTTGCCATGCCATGCTTCCAGAATTAAGTCAGGACAGTTGTGATGCTGATATTTACAGGGGAACGCGCGCCAGGGTTGCATGCATGCACACTACACTTCCTCCCTCTGCTGAGAGGCTTGGCCAAGGCGCGCACACGTCTAACTCACAAATGGGATGGCACCTGTAAAGATAATGACCTGGAATGTGAGGGGCATCTACAGCCCGTCGTGCCGATACCTTATTTATTCGTATTTAAAGCACCAACACGTTCAAATAGCGCTTTTGCAGGAAACGCATCTGCAGAAGTCGGAAATACAACGCCTGCACCGGCGCTGGAGGGGGCAGCTGTACGCAACGGGTTACTCGGCGTATGCCCGTGGGGTGCTGGTGTGGGTAAGGCCAGGGACCCCCTTCCGGGTGGTGAACTCCCACATAGACACAGAGGGCAGATACGTTATAGTAAAGGGTGTGTTGGACGGTAGACAGATACTGCTGGCCTCATTATATGCACCTAACACGGAGCAGGCAGTCTTTCTAGCTCAGATCTCCTTAAATTGGCAGAGTGGCATGATACTCCCTTAGTGCTGGGTGGTGATTATAACAGCGTATTAGATGTGTCACTGGACCGTTCCTTCCCGCCGCTGCCAGGCACAACTACAGACACTGCGGCGAAGGCGCTGAACCATTGGGTCACACACTGGCATCTAGCGGATGCTTGGCGCCACCATCACCCACATGACAGAATATATTCTTATTATTCAGGGGCGCACAAGCTCCATGTACGCCTAGACCGATTCATGGTATCCGTTGACCTTCTCCTGAGTGTTACAGGGTCCTCATACATGGGGCGGACACATTCGGATCATAATCCGCATATAGTGGAGCTAGATTGGGAGGACGGGATACCGCCGATCCCCATGTGGTGACTTCAGCCGGATGTACTCCTTGATGCACCATTCCGAGAGTCCCTGGCTACCAGCGTGGCTCAGTACTTTGATGATAATGCAGGCACTGCCTCGTCCGCGCTGGTGGAGTGGGACGCCCTTAAGGTGGTGGTGAGGGGACACTGCTTGGGTGCACAGGCGGGCATAAGAGTACAGCTTGAAAAGACCTTACCACTCTAGAGAAACAACTGGCGGATAGGGAGAACGCAGGCGATTGCGGGGTCCCAGGGGCAGCTGAGACACTGTAGAGAGGAGCATGCAAGATTGCTGGAAAGGCTGCGATGCCTTAATTATGCAGCGCATTCGGCGAGACGCACCATCTAGGGGATAAGGCTGGGAAGCTGCTCACGTGGCTCATCAGACAGGAAGAGTCGTCATCCCTATTACATCCGTGCGAACGGTTTCGGGGAACATAGTGTACACGCAGCGCCGACATTCATGCTGCGTTTGTGACTCACTATCGAGGTCTGTACGAATCTCGGGCGCAGGCCGAACCCCTGGAATTACAATTTTACCAAGCGCAGATAGAACTACCACAACCCACCCGCATGCAGAAAGAAGATTTAAATGCTACTCTCACTGGGGAGGAAATACGAGAAGGTATATTCTCATTATCCAACGGAAAGTCGCCAGGGCCAGACGGATTACCAACTGAATTTTATAAAGCATATGCGTACCTACTAGAGCCACAGTTGCTGAAGATGTATGAGACTGCCCTAGATATGTCCACGCTTACTGATACGCAAAATGAGGCTCTGTTAGTATCCCTCCTGAAACCTGATAAGAGTCCTGAATCCCTGGGATCCTATCGGCCTTTGGCACTTCTCAACACCGATTATAAAATCTTTGCGTCGCTGCTGGCTAGGCGGCTCTCGCCCTTAGTGCAGACATTGGTGCACTCAGATCAAAACGGTTTCGTTCCCATAAGGAATACCTCACTGAATCTCCGTCGGTTCTTTAGGATACAACAATACGCATTGCGCGGATGGCCTCGCTCCGGCTGCCTGGTGCTTGATTTAGAAAAGGCATTCGATTCGTTGGAATGGCCTTACCTGGCAGCAGTGCTCAATAAATATGAGCTCAGAGATTATTATCTAAGCATGGTCCAGTTGCTGTATCGACACCCTACTGTGCGGGCCCGTATCGGCAAGCTCCTCTCGGATTCGATCAGAGTGAGACGGGGAACACACCAGGGTTGTCCGCTATCCCCGCTGCTCTTCTCCCTGGCCATGGAGCCACTGGCGATGTTGCTCCGTGATGGCGGTGAGGACTGGGGCATACCGCTGGGGGACGGGGCCCACACGGTGTCCCTATATGCTGATGATTTATTGTTGTATGTCCGAGACATCACGGCTATCCCTGCGTCTATTGCGGCCGTGTTGCGGACCTTTGAGACAATGTCGGGCCTCTGGGTTAATTGGACCAAGTCCAGGGTGTACCCCTTCGATGCACGAGTGGAGGAAATGGACGTGGTCATCAATGGCTCGCGACTTCCGTGGTACCCCACCACTTTCCGGTATCTAGGACTATTTATTTACCGGACGCCTGCTGATTTGCTGGAAGGTAACCTAACGAGGGCGATCACAGCGGTGCGAGCACAGGTACAGTTCTGGAAAACACTCCCGCTGAATGTCATGAGCCGCATCACCCTGCTGAAGATGATAGTCCTTCCCAAGTTATTATATTATTTCTTGAATCTCCCAATTTATGTCCCGTCCCAAATATTCCGAGAATTGGAAAGCATGTTCCACGACTTCATATGGAATAAAGGCAGGCCTCGTGTTGCGTTGTGGAAATTATACGCACCTGTCAGTCGGGGGGGGTTGGCGGTTCCCAATATGGAACTATACTATTTGGCTGCCCAGCTGCAATGGGTAACAAAATGGCTAAACAGAAGCAACCTGGAGGACACGGCGACCTGGCAACAGCCATGGACGCATACCCAAATTTATCATTTGTTTCACCCAGTGGCCAGATCCACGCACCCGACCCAGTTACATTTAGGTGCAGCGTACAGATGCTACAAGAGGAGCTTGTATCTCACCCGCGCGACACTGCCATACGCCCCGGCACTACCGCTTCAGTGGACACCACGGGGGAGGGCGGGCACCACTGCAGACGCCCTCAGACATTGGCATACAGCAGATGTACATACTCTGGGTGACCTTTATCGGGATGGAGTACTACTGACGTTTGAGACCCTGGCAGAGGACACCGACATACCTGTAGGCCAATTTTTGCCTCTTTAACAAGGACCTTATCGACTCGCTGGGGAGACCTAACGACCGAGCCTCCAATGCATTTATTAATACAGTATCTTCATGTCATGGGGGCGGGGTCACACATAGTACACTGGCTGGTGACGGCCTTACTTACACACACATTGAAACCACTGCTGTCCCTCCGTGCCCGTTGGGAAGAGGATCGCGGTAAACCCTGGACTGACAGGGAATGGGACACTATCCTGGCTGGCCCCACCTATATCCCGAGGAGCTTCAAATTTAAATTAATACAAGCTTATATTTTACATAGGGCGTATCTCTCTCCAGATAAAATTAACCGGTATTTCAAAATCACTACATCGGAATGCCCGCGTTGTCGGCGGCCTGCCGCGGACCTGCTACACATGATATGGTCTTGTGTTACCCTCCAAAGCTACTGGCGCGATGTCGCCGCATCTCTGGCGCTTTGCACTGATACATCCCTGCCGTTAACATGGGAGGTTTGTATATTGGGAGTTTATGCAAGGACCAAGAAAAATAAGGTAACATCTCGATTTCGAGACTTGGGGTTGATAGTGGCGAGACGCTTAATTACGAAGCGATGGAAACATGTGGACCTCCCTGAACTGATCAGCTGGAAAAAGTCGCTTTCAGTCTGGGCTCAGGCGGAAAGCACAGCGCTGCACAGAGAGGAAACTGCGGGGCTGCGTAAATTTCCTATTGCACAATATAGGGACACTATACTCTTAGCCTTCACCAACGAGGGAAATGGGGCTGCGAATGACACTCACTCTACTGACACATAATGGATATGCAGGCGATCCTGGGTTGCAGAGGATATGCTGTAGCACGGTAGGGCCCACCAGCTATCGGAAGGTGCTATGCAACTGCAATATATTGCGGGAGACCCCACTGCCCCCACCCATCCTCTTTCCCGCCGGCCTATAACTTAACATTGCACTGACACTCTAGGTCTCGGTGAGTCCACCCTACCCTGGTGTGCACCCCCTATCACTACAAAGGTTGTGATCCGTAGCACCGCATACAGTCCGACAACAGTCATCATAATGAGATAAACATGGCAGTCTTCCCTCCCCCTCTTTTTTGGTTTTTCTCTTCTCTTAGATGTTTTATTGTCTACACTTTAAAGATGTTGTTAGTAATCATTCATTATGGTATATATGACTTATTGAAGCATATTCAATTTCATTTTTCCCTTTTGATTTACTATGCAAAGTTCCACTGTTGAGGAATTACCATGACCACACGTTGCCTTTCATTGAGACTACTGATGATGAGTACGCTGTGTATCGTAGTACTGTTACTGACAAAATCATGTGCATGTATAGACCTAACGACCATCATTATGAACTGGCAATAATGGTGCAAAAACGCTGATAGGCATCTGTAGTACTATAGGATGCGCAGACTGTGGATATTGGCTAGGCGTGCTAAGGCTTGTCCTGACAATACTCATGTACTATACAATACTTACTTGTATGATGATTTAATGATGTTATATAATGTAGTTTAAATGCAGCATTTGATCATTTTTTTTGTATTGTCATGCAAAGTGAAAAAAAGACGAAGTATTCAAATGACTGTAAGAAAAAATCAATAAAAATATTTAAACAAAAAATCAAGGTAAAGGTGGCTCTGCATTTCTGCACCGCTAGGGTAAAATCAGGAAATATCCACCTTAGAGTTAGCAACTGTGATGGGGCCCTTGGAGCGAGAGGCTTTCAGCAAGAGATCACGGTCGCAGTAGTTCATGATCCTAGCTAGGATGGTTTGCGGCAATGCTCCCAGAGGAAGTTGCCATGTGGGTACTCCGTGGGCTCGCTGCACCATAAAGCATGTGGATAGGCCATCTGGTGATAGGGTGTTCTGCAAACCATGTTCGATGAATGCAGTAGGGTATGATCACTTGGTACGCTTGGAGAAGCCAACTATACAGAGGTTGTTGCATCTAGAAACACCCTCTGCGTCTTCAGCCGGATTTCCCAGAGAGGGAATCCATTCAGTCAGCACTTGCTCAGCCATGTCCTACAGTTGTGGTGTCAGCGCAGCTATTACCGTGACATTGGTGTGGACTTTGTCCTTAAGCTTGCGCTGGTCGTCACAAAGTAGGGTGAGATCCATTGGCAGTGTCTCGATATTCACTTTTAAGAACGCCTAAGAGCCCTCTATAGCCTCCAGAATACAGTCTAATTTGCTTCTATCGGGGTCCAAGACCATGGTTGCTTAGGGTCCTGTGGGTGGGATCACTGATGGAGCCAGGGGGGTATCCATCAGTCTGGTGCCCTGGGTAGGGATATTCATAGACCTGTATTTTCCGATTGGGAGGAAAGTGATAGCAGTGGCTAGGTGCTGGCAATCCAGTCCGGTGAGCGCCGTCCAAAGCAATACAGCCTGCCAGGCACCTGGGCTAGGCTAGAACAGCAAAATGCACTATGCCCAGCGTGGCACGAGCAGCTTTTAAATGTCAAGAAGATCTGGTAACGTGCCCTTGTGGTGTCTCGCCATTCAATTTGATGGCCTTGTCTTCAACTGTCAGGGAGGGGCACCCCATGGCAGTGAAGGCAAGAGCCTGGGATCGGCGACGCTGAGGCTTGCTTTTGGCCTCGGATGAGGGTGGCTCCTTCTCAACTCTTGGGTCTTCCACCGAGGAGTCGAGGTAAGTGTGGTGCAAAGCCTCCCTTTAAGGTATCCAGCAGGTATTGACCCACCATTTCTCTGGGGTCTAGCCAGAGGGGGGAGCCAGCACCAGAAAAGGGGAGGCCAGAGGGCAGAGGTGCGTCCACCCCCTTGAAGGTCTCAGGATATGATTGCCCTATCTATGTTAGTGTGGCTGGGCTCTCTTGAGTCGTGGGAGGCCCGTAATCCTCACTCACCATGAGGGAGGGTGGTGAAGAGGCCTCAATGCTAAGGAGAGGGAAGCCAGTGTCCACCAAGCTCCCGCACTCACCTGCCACCATTTGGCTCCTCAGGTCTGTTGCTCCTCCTTGCGATGCATCTCCCAGTAGGTGCATCAGGTTCTCTGCCTCCAGCCCGATATGGCCTCGGGCGCGGTCTCTCTCAGCCTTGCCCCAGATGTGCAGGAGTATTCATTTTTTTTAAAACATATTTTATTACGTTCGCATTCATTCCAATTCCACATTGCATTTCGCATGTACGTCAGGTATTTCTTGCTTTACAGTTCTTCATTATGTGGTTACAAAGTTACATAGAATATGCATATCTATCATACAATCCAAATTCCTGTTAACTCCCCCTGCAGATCCAAAGCCATAGGTCCATAACAAACTAATTACTGTATCGTTACATAGGGTTGATGTGCTCCCATTCTTGCTATCTGCCCTTCTATTCTTCGGTTTATTAGTCACGCTCTACTATGCTTAGATGTGTTTATGTTCTGATTTCACCCGCCTCCTGTCTTGTCGGACTTCCCCTAGGCGTCGGTCTCTCAGGGCTTGACTCACTTGAGTCCAGTTCTGGATTCTTTGTGCCTTCCACTAAAGCCTCCCATGCACTTGCTCTTTCAATAGTTCCAATCCCCCCGCCTTGCATTTCTAAGGAGAACCCTTCCCTTGCAGATCGCCCATTTCCATATTAAAAATCTGGGCCCCTCTCACGCTTTCCAGTGTCTCATTATTTCTCTTCTTGCCAGTACCAGGTCCAGGTCCTGAAACCTACTGGTTACCCCTATTTTGGAGGTGTTAGACTTGGCATCTTTTCGCGTGTTTCCCCCGAGTTTTTGCTTTCTGCCCTCCCGGTTTTGACTCTGTTTTTGCTGGTGTAACGTTTCTGCGCGCTTTTCGCACTGCTGATCAGTGGTAAAGTGCTGGTGCTCCTGTGGTAAATTGTGTTATGATTGGATGTTTGACTTACTTGTCGGTCCCCAGTAAAGGGCACTGCGGGTGCCGGGGCTTGTGAGTCAACCGCTACTCGTGGGCCTGCAGCACGGATTGTGCCACCCACGTACGTAGCCCGAACAAGGTATAAGTGAATGAAGTTTGGTATGCCTGAACTCAGCGTCTCAAGACGCAGCCTTTAGCGAGGATGCCCTTTTCATTCTGAGTTCATAAAGGCTACTCTTAGAAAGTGGGTATTATTTTGCTCGGTCATCCCGTGTGCCTCTGCTGTAATGTGGATTGCCTGTCTGGGTTTTGGACGACAGATGGCTAGGAAGCAGGGTGGCTCCCGATAGTCTAGGTAGGTCAGGAAAGGGCTAAATAGACCTGGGTTGCGATGGGGGGGAAGAGGGAGGAGATTTCCTTGCACCTCAAAGGGCCTGGTCTGCCTCTGACAAAGCCGTCTCCACCTCCTGCCAGGAATTCACGCCAGAGAAGGCCAAACTGGTTCTGGCCGGACACATACACCCTCTGCCTGGAAGATCAAAGGATTTTTAGATACAAATACTGGGTCCCAGACCCCTGAACTTTAGAACTCATTTGGATCAAGAAGACTGCCAAGAAGAAGAGCTGGAGAAGCTGCTAAAAGGAACGACTGCTTTGCTGCGTGCTTTGCTGGGCTGACCTGCAGTGGCTGCTTCTGTCTCGGGCAGTGAAAGGCCTGGACTGGACTTTCTGCACCCGCATTGGTGAGACTCTCCAAGGGCTTGAGGTAGAGCTTGCCCCCTGTTCACGGAGTCTCAGGAACATCAAAGACTCCAGGTTCTTCGACCCGCAGCACTGGGGACTGTGTGTTTCGTACTGCAACCCGAAGAACACCCACTCGACGACGTCTACGACGCCGCTGCCGACTCCGTGACCTGAAGGCACCGCAGAGGGCACCACCGCAACGCCGCACCGCAACCCTGGTCTCACCGACGACGCCTGTTGACGCCGCCACCGAGCCGCTGCTTGCACCGCGACCTGTGGGCACCGCACTCCGCACCGCCTCGCTTCACGCCGAAGCTTTGGCACCGCAGAGAGCACCGCCACGATGCCGCACCGCGACCCTGGTCTCACCGACGACGCCTGTTGACGCCGCCACCGAGCCGCTGCTCGCACCGCGACCTGTGGGCACCGCACTCCGCACCGCCTTGCTTTACGAGGACGCCTTGGCCTTCCTGACGCCGCCACTTCCCGCCGAGATCAACGCCGCTGCTTGCACCGTGGTTCGGGGGCACCGCTCGTAAGTTACACGACGCACCGCCATCATCCCACACCGCAGCCTTGGCCTACCGACGCCGGCGCCATCGACTCCCGCTCGTCAGCCAACGACAGCGCTTCAGCAACGACGACGCCGCTGCTTGCACCGTGACCTTCTAGCCCCGTGACGAGCACCGCCTCCATTTCGCACCGCGACCCTGGTCTCACCGACGACGCCATCTGACGCCGCCACCGAGCCGCTGCTCGTACCGCGACCTGGGGGCACCGCACGCCGCCCCACTGCCCTTCGCACCGCAGCACCCGACGCCTGTCGGCGCCAGCGCTCCTGATCCCATCAGAAAGGAGCTCGACCTGCAACGCGAGTGACTTCAAGGGCCCCATCGCCCTGCATCTCTGAAAGGTACTGTTTGCGGGTCTTCCCGACACCGTAGCTGACCTGCGACCCCGCGGCCAGCCAGAACTGTTCTTGGATTTGTGTGTTCACGACGCCGTGGTAGCCCGGACGGAGCTATCCACCCAAGGAACTCTTTTTAATCAACGTGTTTTTGAACTGTGAACTTTTAAGTATAGTATCGTGGATTTTTATCGTTTTTGGTCTTGTTTTAATTATATAAAAATATTGGCTATTTTTCTAAACTGGTGTGGTGTCCTTTTGTGGTGCGAACACTGTGTTACTGTGGGTTATGTGCAAATGCTTTACACACTGCCTCTAAGATAAGCCTGGCTGCTCGTGCCAAGCTACCAAGGGGGTGAGCAGGGGTTATTCTAGAAGTGTGACTCCCTTATCCTGACTAGAGTGGTGGTTTTTGCCTGGCTTTGGCCCGCGCCCTAGCCTACTAAAAATCCCATTTCTAACAGGAGGTATAGGGGAATAAGCCCAGAAGACAGTGCACGGGGTCTTGCGGTATCGGTCGTTTGTATGATCTCTCCAATTGCGTCAGTGACGCCCCTCCAATAGTCCCTCAGCACTGGGCATGCCCATACCATATGAAGGATTTCCACTCCTAGTTCTCCGCACCTTGGGCAGCTCATGTCCTCTCTATGGAAATATTTATTGATCCGTCCCGGGGTAAGATATGCCCTATGTAGTATGAAATAATGAATTAGGTGGAAGCGAGCGTTCCTTGACACTTTAGGGGTCCCGGCTAGTATGGTTTCCCATTCTTTATCCTCTAGGGGGATATTTAGGTCTTCCGCCCATCTGTCCCGGAGAGTGGTCAGCGGTTGAAGGGCATTTCCGCCTAGTGCTCTATGAAGGCACGTGACTGCCTTAATCCTACCCCCTCCCGTACCTATATATCTACAAGTTTTGTGATGTGGGGTCTCCGTAAGTCCCACCCCCCAATATTCCCTGATTGTTGCCGTTACCCTACCATGTAGGAAGATCAGAGCTCTCTCTAAATTCTTCAAATTGGAGCATCACCCCGTCTCAGAATAAGTCCCCCAGGCGTGATGCCCCGCCTGCTCCCAGTCTCCTAGCCCCTCCCAGTGCCCCCGTGTGGTAACAATCGCAGCACTGTTATGGGTAAGTCGGGGGAATAAGGGACCCACGTCCGCATCTTCTGGAGGTATCGCCTCCAACAGCGCCATACTACTTGCAGCTCCCCGGCCTCTCCCTTCAGTGGCCTGCCCATTTGCACCAACAGTCTCAGTAATGTGTTTAAATATGGTACGAACGGTCCCGCACCTCGTTCCGGTGCTTGTTGATCTGCTATCCATCGAGCAAACCACTGTAGTTAGGCAGCTAGGTAGTATCTTTCAAAATCAGGGACTGCAAGGCCCCCCGCTGATGTCGGTCGTTGCAATGTTTTCAGGGCCACCCGTTTGCGACCCGTGCCCCATAGGAAGTTCGCCATTAAAGAGTGTAACTCAGCATGCCATCTAGGGGTATCCATATTGGGATTGTAGTGAAATGTATAATAGTCGCAGTAGTGCCACCATTTTTAAAAGGGCAACCCTCCCTGCCAGTGATAGCGGGAGGCCCTTCCAAAATTCCATACTGGTTTTCAAAGATCTCATTGCCGTCCCCATATTTCCCTCAAACATGTCAGGTTGAGTATGATATATCGTTACCCCTAAGTACTCTAGGCACCTAGGTTCCCATGATAGGTTTCCCAGCTTGCTATCTTTAATTAGAGGAAATAATTTGGACTTTTTACAGTTGATATGTAGCCCGACATTTCCCCAAATTTCACCATTAAGTCTCTGGCTCCCACCAAGATGTTGCCTGTGTTTTCCAGGAACATCAGGAAGTCATCCGCGTATAATGCTATATGATGGACACTAGTTCCCAGATGTATCCCTCGGTATTTTGTGTTTGTCCTGGCCAAACAGGCCAGTGGCTCCATAGGCAAGGCAAACAACAGTGGCGAGAGGGGGCATCCCTGTCTCGTACCCCGCTCTACTAGGCACTGTTCCGATATTGTCTTACCCGTTCTGATTCTGGCTAATTTGCCCGTGTAAAGCAGCTTGACCCATTTCAGAAAGCCTTGTCCTAATCGCATTGTGTGTATGACACCATATAAAAATTCCCACTCTAGACTATTGAATGCCTTCTCGATATCCACTGCAAAGACCACCCCCTCTCCCCCTATCTCACCTTATGCTTCCATGATCGCCAGTAGCCGTCTTATATTGGGCGTGGTGTTCTGTCCCGGGATAAATCCAGCCTGATCAGAATGTAGGAGTTTTGCCACTAAAGGCTGCAGTCTGGTTGCCAATATCCTGCTGAGAATCTTAAAGTCTAGGTTGAGCATAGGTAGGGGTCTATAGGCTCCACAAACCCGTGGAGATTTGCCTGGATTGATGAGGGGGACTATCAACGCCTCTCGTGTAGTGCTAGGGAGATGACCTTCGTCCAGTGCTGCTCCAAATAACTCTACTAATTTGGGGGGCCAGTTCCTCCACATAGGCAGCGTAAAATTCTCTAGTGAACCCATCCGTGCCAGGAGTTTTGCCTCTGGCAAGTCCCTTAATAGCCTGCCTGTGATTGTTACATATCGCCCATTCGAGTCTATCAATTCTCCGGTTCTTTGAAATGGGACCCCCGCTCAGATCCAGATCATAATTCCCCTGGCATAGGCGGAGTATGATGTATAAAATGCTTGCCCTCGCCACCTGCGCTGGAGAGCGGCCCCCTCCGCTGCCAGCAAGTGGGTCTCCTGTAGCAGGGCTATGTGAATCTCTCGCCTATTTAGATAGGAAAAAACTTTGTACCGTTTGCCCATTGTGTGCATTCCCCTCACATTCCATGTAATAATCTTATACGAAAGGCGGTCAGCCATTGATGAAGGTGCTATTGAGAACAGGTGCATCCCCCCATCAGGTGCATCCCCCCATCGCACCCTTCTTTATTTTTGTGAGAGTGCAACATCTCCGCCACTTGTATCATTCCATGGCCTATGGTGTCTGCAATTCCCAAATTTCTGAACTTTAAACAAACCCAACCCCCCCTCCCCAGGACAAATGAGCAAACCCCCTCATCCAAACAAAAACAAACACTTTAAGCATCATTAACTCTTGGGGTAGGGCAAAGTTCTTTCACACCTATACCGACCAATTTCTCTGCCCCACCAGCCTAACCCCCCCTCGTGAATAGTGTAAATTATGTCCATTCCTTTCCCCGTTTGAGCCCCCTCCTCCAGTCCCCTTCAGTTTTGCTTCATCACGCCCCAGTAGGGTAACAATCTACCCCTCAGGTCCCCAGTCCCACTTTATACTTGCGAGATTAGACTGATGTCAGATTATTTCATCCGCCATTCCGGGGGTGACATCTGGGATGCTCTGGCTGGGCCCCCCCATCATGCTGGAACTGTGGTCCTTATCAGAGTCTCTCGCATCCTCCCCTGCACAAGAGGAAGCCTCCCCTCAATCAGATGCACTTTAAGATGCGACCGCTGGCACCACTCTCTCCCTTTCCTGTTGCGTCTCGGCTCTAGATGGGCCACAGTCAATTCTTTCCGGTCCCTTCATCTTTGGTTGCCCCTCCTCTGGCCCCGGGCCAAGGGGATCTGTCAGGGTTTCCATTGCTCAATCCAGTCCCATGTCTCCTGAGACGAATTAAAGAATCAGGTACCCGTCGGTGTTTTCACTCTGAGCCGCGCTGGGAAGAGCATTGCATATTGTACTTCCATTTGGCGTAGCTTTTTCTTTACTGCTTGGTAAGAGTATCTCTGCCGTTGGACCTCCCTAGAGAAGTCAGGGAAGATTCTAACACTGCTGTTGTCCACTATTAGATGGTCTTTTTGTCTGGCTTGTTGTAAGATTAAGTCCCTGTCCTTATAGAACAAGAGCCGCGCCACCAGCGGTCTCGGAGGGGCTCCAAGGGGAGGAGATCTCGCTGGCATCCTGTGTGCTCTCTCCAGGGCATAATAGGGGGATAATCTCTCTGGCGCTACTTCCTCCTTGAGCCATTTCTCTAGATAGTCCACCATATTTCTTCCTTCCACTTTTTCCGGCAGGCCAATAATTCGCACATTGTTGCGGCGGGAGCGGTTTTCAGCATCCTCAGCCCTCGCCTCTAGTACACGCACTTTTGCCTCTGTCATCAATCTATTATCCACTGCACTTGATGTCGGTTGCATTTCCTCTATCCCTGTTTCCGTTGCGCTGACACGTTCTGCCAGTCGTCGATGACCAGCTCTCAGCAGCCCAATTTCTTCTTTTACCGTATCAATTTTGGCTTCGACAGCAACCCCTGAGGTGGTTATAGCTTGGAGGATATCCTGCAGCGTTGGGCTTGGTTCCGGGCCCTGTTGTGTTGGGTTATTTGGGGTGGTCGAAGTATAATCCTCTGTTTCCGTCTGGTTCTGAGCCAGGGGCTTGGGCTCACGTCTTCTGCCTATCTTCCCCATGTCACCGGTATCGATCCCCCAGACCAGCACAGCTGTTCCCTTTTCCGTGATACCCTTCTTCTGGGGAATCTCCTGATCTGCCTGCCTCCCTTGGGGCCTCGGGTGGTAATCACTGTTGTTCTTAAGATAGGTCGCCTTCTCCGATGTGCCTTCGATTCCCTCATATTACAGTCCCTGAAGGGTTAGATTCGGTGTGTTAGATTGTTATTGTCCAAAGTATGGGCCAAGGCTCCTTGTGCTGTATGTGCCAGCGCTAGGCTGGGGCAGCCGTCTAGGTCTGTCCCTCTCCTTAAGGCATGGGCCCCGTTGCTAGAGCTCGTTCCGCGTGTCCTGGGCTTCCTATCATTGACTCCTCCATCTCCGGAGTTATGTGAAGCCCATCAGATCTCCTCCCCAGGCAAGGCTGCAGTGTCACCTCCTATTCACCAGTCGTGACCCGTGTCGCGGGTCTCTTCCCCTTCTCAGTGCAGTGGGCTTCCCCACTGCCCTCCTTTCAGGTACGGTCTGAGCCTGTCCCAGGGGCAGGTCCATTCTGCCACATGTTTGGGGCCCCTTCCATGTATTTTCCACTATATAGCTCGCAGGGGTAAATCCCGGATCCTCACCTAGTAGGTAAGAGAAGTAGGGGGGGGCTTAATAATCTCCTCCCTCCTAACCAGCTCTTGTATTCAGAGCAGCAGTCTGTGTGGGCTCACCGTTTTCCCAGTGTCCTCCTCTCTTCAGAAGAGACTCACCTCCAGCACCTCCGGACCTCCGCTCTCTGCCATGGGAGGCCGCCTGCAATCTCTCCTCTCTCTGTGGCCAGGACTGGCATCCTACTCGGGGCCCCGCACCCGGCTTCTCTCCTCCTGCGCAGTTCACGCTACGAGCCACCAACAAGCAAAGCATCACCACGGTCCGTAGTGCCTCCGCTGGGCCGCCAAGGGTAAGGCTGTTGTAATGTGGCACTTGCATTGTGCAGTGCTTGCTGTACTTTTGTGCTGCCTGATGAGAATAAAGCCCAGATTGAATACCTCTCTGTTGTCGGTGTCATTACCACAAAGGCCCTCCGTCCGCCACTCGCCGGCTCCACACCGGGGCGACTCCCTGCAGCCTCCCACTCTTCCTCGCTTCTGGCTGCTGGCAGGTGTTGCTAGCTGTTCTCCTCTCATTCCGGGCCCACTCTCCGTGTATCAGGTGCACTCTGGGCTCCGCTCTAGCATTAAAGGGACCGCACCTTGTTGCCGATCTCCTTCGATGGCCAGCGGTAAGGGTCCGCCTCCAATTCCAGCAATCTACTCCGTGGCCGCAATCTTTGCGGCTGCCCGCAGCGCACACAATGGGCCCCTTAAGAGGGCGCGCCCTAGTGCTGCTTCAGTCACCTCCCCGCCACTTGTCGCTGAGACCCTTTCCCTGGGAGTCCCCCCCTCGGGTCTGGCGCCTCTATGGCATCATTTCCGGTGCACGGTGGGCTGGGGTCAGGTATTTATACCTGCCCCCACCCACTGGCCACCCTCTTTGTTCCCCGCTGGACACGCTGTTAGGCGTGTCGCGTCCCGTGGTCGGCCGATACCGCGTGCGTCGTTTATGTTGCGGTGAGTGTTGGGCCATTATCAGCTCCTCCTGGATGTGGCCAGGTCCGGGGGCTCGGCCGTCCCGGGTCCCGACTGGTGTTGTGAAGGGGGTGTGTAAGCGGCAGTTACCCAGTACTGGCCGGTCATCCCATCGAGCTGGGGCCGAGCCGGTAGCTGCTTTTCAGGTTGCCGGCTGGGGGGACAAAAGAGCAACATAGGTTTAAGGCCCGCGACCTGGTGGTGCCTGGGCCCAATGGGTTTGTAGGATGCCCGACGGCACGGACCGGCCCTAGCTCATAAGGGGTGCAGTAATGGAAGCAGGGACGGGGGGGTTAGTGCTGACCCCCCCCACTGGACGCGCAATTAAGTGGCATGTGGGCAACTCACCCCCAACTATTGCATGTCTGGCTAAAGCTTAATATCGGACTGCGCAGTTCAAAGGCAATCTGTGAGCCACCTTGTGTCTCATCCTGTCCCTGGCGTCCGGGTAAAACAGTACGAATGCTGCGGAGGGCAAGGTTTCAGCGCTTAGCCCAAGACACACTTTCGGATGTGCACAATGAATTGTGGGCTGTGTTTCGGTGCACGTGCAGGCACAATACCCCTCGGAGGTGTTTAAGAAGGGCCAAGACACTAGCGGCTAGGGTTACGGCACTGTTTTTGACAGTCGGCGGGTGGGGGTGCATAAGAGTAAAGCACAGCAGGCCCGCGGCTCAAGCGAGCCAGTGTCCTGACTGGGCCAGCGCCTGCCAGCAACGAGTCGCTGTGTCTGCCAGCACCCCCAGCTGTGCATAGGGACACCACTGCCATCATCCTCTCATGCCAGCAAGGGGGGAATTTTGTGGCCACAGCAAGAGGAGCAGAGGAGCGTCAGGGTTTATTCTTGGTCGGGTGAGCATGCCTGGTGTCCCCAGCTTTTGAAATGCTTGAGTTTGATCCCGCATGGAAGAGCGTCGCGGGGTTCTGCTTAGGCTGTCAACAGTATCCGTGTTCTTCCCGCCTCCGCTCCTCTACTGCTGTGGGGCGGTTACACTCTTGAGAACTCACAGTTTGAGTGATTAGGCAGGGGCTGTATATCCATGTAAAACCGCCAGGGAGCGCTTACCGCGGGGGTCCGGTAAGTTGTAGTTGGGGCAGCAGTTCATGGGACTCCCCGGGGTGTGCGCAGTCCCGCGCTGACAGGGCTCTTGACTCCTGGCCTCGGGTGAAGGCCTCCATGCTGTTTTAGAGGCTGGCTTCTTGCGGTGGCAGCGGGATGCGGACCTGGTAGGCACGGCAGGCACTGCGGCCCTTCTTGGAGTGCCTTGGTGTCAGGGGTCACTGGTTTTGCCTCCTCGCAGTTGGCCCTTGGGCGCAAGTGGCCTCTGGGTGGGAGGGACTGAGACCGTGTGCTGCCGTGCCCGCTTTTTGTCTACCATGAGAGCCACATGCAGTGTGGTGTAGGGCTTTCTTTGCTGCTGGTCCTAAGGCTTCCTTGCCGAATCGGGAGGGTTTCGTGGTTACCGCCACTGGTCAGCTTGGAGGTCTTTCACAATACGGAAGGAGGTGGTGCGGAGCAACGGCCAGAGCTGCCACTTTGGAACTGGGCACCCGGGTTCGGGTCTCGGCTCTCCATCCTGTGACTCAGGGCAGGTTAATTGGTCTCCTTTTGCCTCTAGAAGGGGGTGTGTAAGTGGCTGGTGCGCGTGGGTGCTCCATTGCCTTTCGGGTCCAGTTCGCGATATGTAGAGAAGCATAAAGGAAGAAGGAGAACAAAGAAAAAAAAAATGTGGGCGCCATTGTGAGTTGTGCTGCGCCATTGTTGTCACTTTGGATCACGGTTGGACAATTGTGCAGGGGGTAGTTGGCATGGGTATGTTGGATGTGTGGTTCTTAACGCGTAGTGTGTTGGCGCAATGAAGGGCAGATCGGTTGGGCTCCTCGTAGAGCTGAGCAACTGGTGGTGCTCATGGGGTGGCTGGACTGGATGCCAAGGTCATTGCCTGGGGCGCGATAGATGGCCCTGCAGATTATCTTGGCTGATGGACAAACCAATGGAATATGCTGGGATTTGATCCCATTTCCTCGCCCTATTTTCTTGGCAGCTATTAGCCTGGGCTATTGGCTAATACTTGCCACGGTTTCTTGGGAGTCAGTTTGCCAAGGAATTCAAGCTGGGGTTCCACAGGTTTATTAGCTAATAGCTGCCCAGTTTTATGAGCAAAAAACCTGCATGAAATTTTGATGTGAGGCTGCTGAGTTGCTCTAGCATTGTTTACCTTGTTTTCATGGTCAGTGATTGTTCCTTTTCTGGGTTGAGGTCTCATTTTCTTAGTTGCGTTTCGTGGTACTTTGATAGTTGTAGTTTTGTGGAGTTTTGGGACTGTGATGTAACTTATAAGAAACTCATTATAGATCTTGCAGTCTCATCATTTCAGAACTAAAGCATTTTCAATATTCTTCAAGGAAGCCATAGTTGTTGCTTATTTACCTTATGCAACTATTACCCATGGATAAGTCAATAGTCCTGGCTGGCGATACGTCCAATGTGACAGGTTGATTAAATAGATGGCTATAATGACTGAAGAGGCAGAACTATGCGGCACGCTATGCCAAGCAAAGATGTCAGTTTAAAGGTTTTAATCCAATGCCAATAGAGCTTCGCAGTTCGGGCCAAAATCATTAGCACATCGGGTGGCTTTACTAAGTACTTTTAAGCGTGCAGGTGGCAAATGTGATAATGGTGCAGGATAATTATTCCTTAAGGACCACCTTGTGCCTGTCGAATGGGGATGACCTGTCCAATAGATGAACATGCGTTTTAATCAATACTTTGTTTCAGTCTGAAGGGATGATTGGTCTATTTCTGACATGCCCTTGACTATTATTCTTTGACTTGAAACTGGGTCATGGCCAGCTTGTCTAAGCTGGGTGGGGCGAGTTGCACAACAGCCGATATGTACCATCGACTGTTCGGATGGCTCGGGGAGCAAGGGATGCCTGGTCTGCTTGCATGGGCAGGCGATTCGTTGCGGACGGAGCTTTGCATGCTACTCTGCGGTTGGTTTAACAGACTGAGATGATGCAGTTGAATTTATTGCAGGCATGCGTTGAGAGATGGGTCTTTCGATGCCACACATAAGCTTAACCTGGTTTAGTATTCAGGCCAAGGAGTTACTGCATGACTCTCTGGTGCTGGAGATGGTTAGTTTGTTGGCATGCCTTGCTAGATGTTTGTTGCAAGCCCGCGCATTTGAGGTTCCGCTCTCCTAGGGTAACATCGTAGGGCAACATCGTTAATAAAACAGAGGGCCTGACTTGTTCCTTAATGTAGATAACAGAGCACCTCGCTGTGGCCAGGTGGGCCCAGCGCTAAGGACTGTAGATTGGTCACAGTTTGGGTTAGGATTGTGACCAGGATATGGGAAAGGCCCGGTTTCAGACATTTATTTAATTTCAAGCAATATCATTGATGAATGATATGGTAGAGCGCCAAATTTAATAACTCCTTTTCTCGTACGGGCAATACGACTGCAGAGGATGGGAAAAGTGGCGCTGAACCTATCGGTGGTGGGTCAATTCTGTTAAATTCACGGGAGTATTACCAAGCGTGTGAAACTGGTGCTTAGGGAGCATGGGTGATTAGTTGCCAGTAGGTCCACAGCAATCCACCACTTCGCCTCTAGCACGGGTAGTAACTGGGCTGCATCCATGACCTGCAGCTCTGAGGCAAGGTCTTTCGCACCTGGTTTCAGCGGCCCTGTCCAAGCCAGCCCCAGAAGTAAGGGCAAGGGCACCTTTCATTGATCACCTGACTGCAGCACATTCACCCATATTCAATGCACCAGGCTTGGGATACAATTTCACCTGTCTGTTGAGCTACAGCTGGCGGTTCGTTTTGGGGGCTCCATAACAAGGTGGATCATGTTGGCCTAGAATACAAAAGTCCCTATGGGCATAGGAGAGGCACATGGGTCCTGCATTTTCCGACTCTTCCAGGTTCCTGTAAAGCCGACATATGGCTTCATGCTTTAAATCTGGAGGTGCAGGGGGAAGCAGGTTTTGGGACAGGTTAGCATACCTCAAAGGTGTATCTGTGGGTTTAATGTTATGTTATGTTATGTTATTAACACTTATAACGCGCACGGATACTCAGGAGTGTCCCGGCGCGGGAGCCAACTGCGAATGCAACGGAGCTGAGAGGAGCTGTGGATTAATCAAAAAGCAGGGTCTTTAGCTGCTTCTTAAACAACCTGGGGTCTTGAGTATTCCACAGTTCATATGGAAGGGAATTCCAGGCTTCAGCTGCCTTAAAAGATAAAGAGCTGCCCCCCATTCGAGTAAGACGAAAACGGGGAATCACTGCTAGACGCTGCGCGGCTGAACGCAATTGTCTTCGGGGGACGTAAAAATCAAAGCGTCTCCTAAGATAAGGCGGCCCAGATTTGTGAAGAGCTCCATGGGCAAGAGTGAGGGCTTTAAACTGGACATGTTGCGCCACAGGGAGCCAATGTAGGTCCCGTAGATGTTGTTTTATGCTCGATCTTCCCGCGATGCAGAGTAGAGCTCTTGCTGCAGCGTTTTGAATAGTTTGCAACTTTTTCAGCTGGTATCCAGGCAAGCCAATATACAGTGCGTTGGCATAGTCAGTGCGTGACAAAATAAGGGCACGCGTCACCATTTCCTTGGCTGGCCGGGGTAGCAGTGGAAGGAACTTCCTGAGCGATTTCAATGTACCAAAACACACTCCGGCCAGTTTTTTTTTATCTCCGTGGAAAACCGGAGGTCCTCACTAAACCAGACCCCCAGATTCTTAACAGGATTGCCCACAGAATTAGGCATAGGGTACTCTGTGGGCCAAAGCTCCTCCCTAAATTGTGGGGGAAAAGACCCATACAGAAGTACCTCAGACTTGTCCTCATTGCACTTAAGCTGAGCCCGTGCAAGCCAGTTAAAAACGCCTGAGAGACAATTTTTGGCTCGATCCGGGGACGAGTCATTTTCCTTCCACGTGAAGGGGAACTGTGTATCATCTGCATAAGCTATAATCTTAGCTCCCAGCTCCTCTGCTAGATAGATCAGGGGAGTAAAGTATAGATTGAAGAGAAGAGGACTCAAAGTGCCTCCCGTGGTCACCTTTCTTGGGGCCGAGGAGAACGGAGGCAACCATATCTGCTGTGTTCTATCCTCTAAAAATGATTTGAGCCAATCCCATGCCAGACCTTATACGCCAATGCTTGAAAGACGGGCAAGTAGTTGGCGATGGGGCAACGTATCAAAGGCGGCAGAGAGATCCAATAAAATCAGCGCCGCTCTGCCGCCTGCATCCAAACATTCTCTTATAGCCTCTGACATCTCAACAAGGGCCGTCTCTGTGCTATAAGTAGCCCTGAATCCCGATTGAGCTGGGTGGAGGGCGCCAGATGAATCAACAAAGTTGGCAAGCTGTTTGTAGACTGCTTTCTCACACACTTTTGCCACAGCCATATGTGTATCGCTGGTCTTATGGCTGTGTAGAGCCATTCTCATTTGGCACACTGCCGGTGTCTTGTGTCGCCGGCCACCCCACCTCTGAGACATTTAGAGGTATGGCCATGGTAAATTTTGCCCTTATTAAGGTTCTCATGACCAAAGCGGTTTGTTGTATCTTTTCAAGGGGAAGAGATATATGTTAGGTACCGAATTGCTTACAACGTAGCACATTATGGTGGTCGGTAAAAATGTTCAAGTTGCAACTGGGAGATTACTCCATTAATGTCAGCAACTGCTCACATTGCTAGCAGTTAAGCAGCCTGGGAAGTCTGGGGGCAAACATAACAGATTAAGCTGAACAGGCAGGATTCCTGTAAGAAAGGAGGGATAGATGGCAAGTACACAAGTACACCCTTACTTAATGTCACATAATTCTAAGCTCATCGGATAGTTGAGCCTTTACACATCATAGTAGGATAGTCACCAACGTGGAACAAGCTATTGGGTATGCCTTGCCAGGACATTGACACACACTTCATACGAACTGGAGCCTCTATAAATGATAAATGCTGAAAACACAGACTGGGGTACGTTTGGCTCAAAAACCCTCTTCACCAAGCTGCAGCGCATCATGTTGTTGCCAGGTGTCTTTGAATGACAGGCAAGTGCATTAGGGGAGCTGTATTAAGTAGCAAAGTGAGGCAGAGGGGTCCCAGCGGACCCACAAAAGGTGGGCTGCGGCAAAACATGAAACTGGGAATATTAGATTCCAACATTATCATTGGTTTAATAATACGCACGACTCTCTGGCCATGCGGGGTAAAAATGTCCCAGCATGAATTACAAGGTGACTAGAAGGTAAGCCGGACTCGGCGTTGATTCTGTGGAGGGCAATCAATTCCGGGGATAACGAAGTGCCTAGTATTGTGCCTGACTGTTGTTTAGTTTTTCCATATTTCCCTACATTTTCCCCCCGTTCCCGCCGCCACTTGACCCGTGACCCCTCCCCTGACCGCCCTGCTTCCGCCTCCCAGCTGCTCATCCCTCCCCCCTCCCCTACATAATGGCGGCCGCGCCTAAGGCAAGCCCATCTGCGCCCGACCAGCGCCAGCAACCCTGGATCTCCGGAACCCCGCCGATACAACTCCGCGGCACTCCACGCACTCAACCCCGGAAGACACACCGACTGCGAAAGATCCTCGCCCAGCACCACCCATGGACAGTTCTCGTGCAGACTCTGCTGCAGATCCTTCACCGTCGACAAAACCACCTCAACCGCCGAAGGCCCGCATGATGCACGCACCGCCGAAACCCTAACCTGCATTCTCCTCAACGTGCGCTCCCTCCACCGACACGCCGTAGAGATCTGGGACTTGATCGACACCCTCTCGCCCGACGTCGCCTTCTTCACGGAAACCTGGACCAACGCCACCCCCGGCCCCGACATCGCCACTGCCATCCCCGACGGCTACAAGATCCAGAGAAAGGACCGGCTCCACCGCCCAGGAGGAGGACTCGCCATCGCACACAAGACCCCCCTCCGACTCTCCACATCCAGCACGAGTGACCCCCACTCCAACACAGAACACCTCCACTTCCAGATCCAGACCAGTCCTAGGACCACGCTACGCGGCACCCTCATCTACAAACCACCGGGACCTCGCACCCAGTCCACAACTACCATCGCCGAACTCGCCGCACCCCACGCCATCACCTCTACGGACTACATCCTACTCGGGGACCTGAACTTCCACCTCGACAACCTCGCCAACCTCGGACTGAAGCAGCTGGTCAACACGCCCACGCATATAGCTGGACACACCCTCGACCCAACCTTCGCGGGTGGGACTAACATCCGCTTCAGTCACACCACCCAGCCCCTCTGGACGGACCACCACTGCGTCCACTTCACCTTCAACACCACCACCGAACCCAAGCCTCCCCGCGCCCGCCAGGAAGAAACTGGAGCAAGGTCTCAGGAGAACTCCTCAACACCACCCTCCGCCAAACCCCCCCCAGCGCCTCGACAGACACCAACTCCACAGCCAGGGAATTCCACCGCTGGTTCTCCTGCTGCGCCGACAAACTCGCACCCCTCCGCCGCCCCGCCAAACAACGCCCCTTGAAGGCCGCCTGGTTCAACACAGAACTACAAGAAGCCAGACGCTCCTGCAGACGCCTAGAGACTACCTGGTGAAACCAGAAAACCACGGAAGCACGGAACAATCACAGGAGCGCCCTGAAGGAATACCACCAGCGCATAAGAGACACCAAACGGACCTTCATAAGAGACAAAGTCCAGACCAACGCAACCAACGCCAAGGAACTGTTCAACGTCATACAGCAGTTCGCAAAACCCCCCAGCGAAGCCATGGACATCACACCTTCCCAAGAACTCTGCGACAAGCTCAGCGCCTACTTCCATCTGAAGATCAAGGTCCTCTACGACAACTTCAACGAACAGACGCCGGACACCACCCCCCGCCCCCCCGCCACCGATAAGCCATCTATCATGACCTGGAATCCCGCCACCATAGAACACATTACCGCGACTATGAAGAAAACCCACTCAGGAGCCCCAACGGACCCCTGCCCACCGCACATATTCCACAGGGCCGCCGCTGCCATCGCACCCAAACTAGGTCGGACCATCAACAGCTCCTTCAGGTCCGGCATCTTCCCAGACGACTGGAAGCAGGCGGAGATTAAACCCCTCCTCAAGAAACCAACGGCCGACCCAACGGACCTGAAAAACTACCGGCCCATCTCTCTCCTCCCCTTCGCGGCCAAAGTCACTGAGAGACTCGTAAACGCCCAACTGACCGCCTTCATCGAAGAGAACTCCATCCTGGACGCCTCCCAATCTGGATTCCGCAGCAACCACAGCACCGAGACCGCCCTCCTCGCCGTCACTGACGACATCCGCATGCTACTCGACCAGGGACACACCGCGGCCCTCATCCTTCTGGACCTCTCCGCAGTCTTCGACACCGTTTCACATCGCACACTCGCAGCCAGACTTCACAACGCAGGGATACAAGGAACCGCCCTCGACTGAGTACAATCCTTCCTCTCCGGCCGAACCCAGAGGATCAGACTCCCTCCCTTCCTCTCCGAACCCACCGATATCAACTGCGGAGTACCCCAAGGATCATCGCTCAGCCCCACGCTCTTCAACAGCTACATGTCCCCCCTCGCCGCCATCGTCAGACAGCATGGGCTCAGCATTGTATCCTACGCCGACGACACCCAGCTCATCCTCTCACTCACGAAGAAGCCCGAAGACACCAGACTCTGTTTCCAGGAAGGAATGAAGAATGTGGCAGCCTGGATGAAAGACAGCTGTTTGAAGCTCAACTCTGAGAAGACCGAGGTCCTCATCCTCGGACCCTGCACCTCCGCCTGGGACAACACCTGGTGGCCCGCCGCCCTCGGGACCCCGCCCACCCCCACAGACCACGCACGAAACCTCGGCATCATCCTCGACTTCTCCCTCTCCATGAACCGCCAGATCAACGCCTTCGCCTCCACCAGCTTCAACTGCCTACGCATCCTCCGCAAGATTTTCAAATGGACCCCCCCCGACTGCAGAAGAACCGTCACCCACACACTCATAACTAGCAGACTGGACTACGGCAACGCCCTATACGCCGGTATCAACAGAATCCTTCTGCACAAACTCCAAACCATCGAGAACGCCGCAGCCAGACTCATCCTCTGGACACCACGTCATGAACACATGACCCAACACCTACGAGACCTCCACTGGCTCCCCGTCGAGAAGAGGGTCACCTTCAAACTCCTCACCCACGCCTACAAATCACTCAACATCGGACCCAAATAACTCAACGAGAGATTATCCTTCCACGCACCCAAGAGGAACCGCCGATCTCGCCCTGGCAGAGGTCCCCCACATCCGCAGAAGCAGAAGGCGGGAGAGCCTTCTCCCACATCGCAGCCAAGACCTGGAACGAGCTCCCTGTGAACATCAGACGGTCCCCGACCCTGCACACATTCAGGAAGGACCTCAAGACCTGGCTCTTCAACTTATCCGGAGCTGCCCCCTCCCCCCCTCCAGCGCCTTGAGACCCTCACGGGTGAGTAGCACGCTATATAAAACCCTGATTGATTGATTGAAGCACCATGGGTCACAGCTGGTTAGCAGGTAGTAAGTATCTGTGATTGGACTGCAGTTAAGCAAGCCTGGTGTGCTGCACAAGTTGTCACTCCAAAAAGGGTGCGGTGACTGCAATAGTGTGCACAATACGAACATTCCCTCAAACCAGATTTGACACCATTAATGTGTTCGCCATGGTTTAGCATCAAACAAACAAATTCCCTTTTCTACTTGATAAGAAAGCAGAAAACTAGTACTAGAATGGTACAATCTAGGCAGATCATGTGTTTTAGGTACCTTGAAAAGGATCATCCAAACATCTTTGGAACAGTAAATACAAAATACCTCATTTGAATTAGGAGACAAAATATACACATTTATTGTTGCTGCATTACAATAAACAAAAAAACAATACTTTTTTTGAAAAAGAAGTGTATCCAACTATGTAATGTTAATTATAAAAACATTTTTTATTAAGAAATCTTTTATTTAAAAACTTAGTTATCGTATATTAAAAAACATATGACAATCTCTTAGAGACCAAAATTACGTTAATACATCAGTATATACATACACAGAGTGAATTCAAAAAACAATTATAATTCATAAACCAATTTTTCAATGGTTCTGAGAAAACTGTCGACGCGGCGTTTCGGTGACACTTCACCTTCTTCAGGACATTTTTCCAATTATATCTGAATGAATAAAAAACATTGAAATAAGGCCCTACATACATAGTCGGTATTCACAACATATATTTCGCAGCTTGTGTTCCACAAATGATACTAACATCTTTATTCTAGCAGCTGTGCAAACCTTTTATATCCCTACAATGTACATATATCACATGATCACTAATATAGCTAACTGATGTCTAAAAATAGGAATAGAAAGGAGACATACCTAATAGTACAAATGGAGACACAGACTCTTGTTATCTCCTGCTATCAATCGCCAAAACCCAAAGTAAGTGACCAGATGTTTTTTCATGGATTGAATACTGCAAAAAGGAAACAATGCTTCCATTATATCAATCATCAAAATAAAATACTAAAAATATATACTATATGAATCATAAGAGGAACCCACCTCTATAGCCTGTTTTATAGGCACATATTGCACGCAGTGCTCAATGGATTGAATCAGACATCCCAGGGTTACGAAAAGCAGTAGTTTTGCATCCCCGTTTGGGTAAGATTTCTGGCCGGCATGGTACTCCTATACAGGAGGAGGCCAGCTGGCAGAGATAAGGGGATGGTAGTGGCCACAATCAATAACTTGTTAAAAAAATAATAATAATAATACTCTGTTGGCCTGGGAGGCGAACTCCAATATGTTTTCCAGCGTATTCTGAAACCAGTGACTGGGCTGGAAACACCTAACAAGAAGGCCCTACTTGGCACAGTGCACCAGAGGGATTTCACCCTTAACTGCGGGTAAAGTAGAGAGCAGTTGTTTCAATTCTGGGCGGGCCATCGAACATGCCTATGGATGGGTATATAAAGCTGTGGTTAAAACAGAGGACAGTAGTTCCCATTTTAAGTGGAGGCCATCAACCTTGCCTACCATGCACAAGCCCACCAAGCAGGAGGGCTTGATTCAACTTTATTCAAAAGCAAATAAGCGGGCTTGGTAAATAAGGCGTTGTCTCTTGAGTGCATACGCCGCAAGGTTCCCCAGATAGGGACGGGGAACACCTGTGGACTGTTAACCTGTCAGAGTTAGATGGGAATAGTCCAGCTAGAAGGACTAGTACCCACATGTTGCAGGAGGTTATGGAGCCTGCCATGGTGGGGGGCCCTGGATATGACGGCGGCCACATCCAGGGCTTTGGCGGAGTTACAGGGCGATCCGGAGGCTGATTGGTACGAGGGGTACCCTTTTAGGAGCACAATAAGGGTGCATTATGCCAAAATCCCAGGAGTCTTTATGGCAGGACCCTGGTTGAAAGCGACGGCGCCCCACTAGTCCTTCGGGCGGTTGTAAGCCTGAGCAACCGGGGGCTTGCCTGGTTACGCTCCGCCCCTAAAAAGGCATGAGTAAAAGGTATGGACTGGTGGTCCATGATATGTAAGGGGGATAACCCCCACATAAATGGTAGCACCGATTGGATTGGCTGCGGTGAAGTTTCGCTCATCAGGTGGGCAGGGCAGATTAGGTGAGTCACCGCTGCCTGCCATTGGATCGCCCGTAAGTTAACCCACCAAGTTGGCATTCTCCTTGTATGTAATAAACCTGCAGCAAACTTTCTCCAACAAAAAACTTGTGTGGACTGTTTATTTCGCGCAGCGCGACTAATTACTGCTGAGCGGGAAGGTTGCCGATATCGGCACTATGCGGCTGCCCGCGGCGCACGCAGTGGGCCCCTAAAGAGGGCGGCCCCCTAGTGCCACTTCAGGCATCTCCCCGCCAATTGTCGCTGGGACCCTTTCCCTGGGAGTGCCCCCCCCGGGTCTGGCGCTTCTATGGCGTCATTTCTGGTGCGCGGTGGGCTGGGGTCAGGTATTTATACCTGCCCCAACCCACTGGCCATCCTCTTTGTCCCCCGCTGGACACGCTGTCACCCTCCCAACCGCTTACCCTGCGTGAGGGCTGGGCTAGTGAATTGAACTTATTAATGTATTCATTTGTGTTGCAGGCGGAGTTACAGGGCGATCCGGAGGCTGATTGGTACGAGGGGTACCCTTTCAGGAGCACAATAAGGGTGCATTATGCCAAAATCCCAGGAGTCTTTACGGCAGGACCCTGGTTGAAAGCAACGGTGCACCGCTAGTCATTCGGGCGGTTGTAAGCCTGCGCAACCGGGGGCTTGCCTGGTTACGCTCCGCCCCTAAAAAAAGATTGAGTAAAAGGTATGGACTGGTGGTCCATGATATGTAAGGGGGATAACCCCCACATAAATGGTAGCACCAATTGGATTGGCCACAGTGCAGTTTGGCTCATCAGGTGGGCAGGGCAGCTTAGGTGAGTCACCGCTGCCTGCCCTTGGATCGCCCGTAAGTTAACCCACCAAGTTGGCATACTCCTTGTATGTAATAAACCTGCAGCAAACTTTCTCCAACAAAAAACTTGTGTGGACTGTTTATTTCATGCAGTGCGACTAATTACTGCTGAGCGGGGGGGGGGTTGCCGATATCGGCACTAAGCTCCTGGGCGTGTATCTGTAGTTGCGGGACAGTCTCTCGGCTCAGTCTCTCGTGCACATCTTATTCCACCAGTATTTCCATCATGCCGGTCCTCTATGGTATAAGGGGTACCTGAAGAGCATTCAGGGGCCACCCGGGTCAGGTATTTCTGCTGGATGGCACCGATTAGGAGTTAGCCGGCCGGAGCCTTTCACGGCAGTGCCTTACTCCATCGGCTGTTGGCCACGCTCCCCCATGCACGGGGGTATTGATGTAGGCACTTTAGTTCCGCTCAGTGTTTTGGATGCAGGCCGGGGTGAGTCTCATAAGTGTGGCCCGGCTGCACTTCCTACATCCGCCTACCCCCCAAGATTAGCAAACCTTGGTGGCCATTTTGTGGACCACTAGTATAAATGCCACTGTAGTAATATAACTTCAGTGCAGTCTAGTTGTTGTGGAATGTTTAATATGTAATCAGTGATGTGTTTAGAATATTCTGATTTGGCTGATGTTAGAACCTGGGACAGTTATGTAGTGGTGCCTGACCAGAGGATTTCACAGGGTTTATGGCTGAATATACATCTTCTTCCAGCAACTTGTAAGCATTTCCTCTCTTTGTTTACAACAGCCATGCCCTAGCAGCATACCATGCTTCTAAACAACAGCAAGAATCAATTAAGACCCAGAGACTGTGTTACAATGCAATGTAGACTACAATGTGAAGATAATAACCAGGTTTATTGAAAGCAAAGAAGAAACAATACAATCCTTGCCTTTTGCCAGATCCCCAGTCTAAACCTCTAGTGACGGGTACCCATGCGCCTCAATTGAAGTTCGTATGGGAATGTCGGAACTGGCTCAGGGACAATCGGGCTACTCAGCTCTTATTGTTCTAACTGGTGCATTTACTATTGGTGACTTAGAACCACTTTACTTTGAATGTGAGGTGAGAGATGGGTTGATGGTTGGCTAGGTTCTCTAAATCTAAGAACATTTTCTTTAGTAGTCGAATGACCAGGGCCGACTTTAGCACTGGTGGAGCCCAGTGCAACAATCTTTGTTGACACCCCCCACAAAAACCACTTTCTCCACAAATTCCCTTACTACCACTTTCCACCAGTGCCCCTCTTCTCTCAATAGCCCCTCTCTCACATGCCTCTCAATTGTTTTATAGTGCTACTCATAATACTGGTGTGTCAAAGCACTTTACATCACACACACATTAGACAGAGCCAATGAATCATACATCTGTTCATCAGTCTATAGGAAATGTTACATAAGACAATGAGGATTACAAGGTATAGCAATCACACGTCATCAATACTAGTAGCCAGTATATTTTAAGAGTGTTTGGTCTGAAGAAGCACAAGCTCAGTATTTAAAATGAACCACAGTGGTTGGCTTTACTAATTAGAGTGTATTTCTACCCAAATGAACCCTTTTTTTTTTTTAGCAACATTCGGATAATGACAGACTGGGGAAAAAACATAACTTTCTAACCTATTTTATGCAGTTTGGATGCAGCTCTCTCATGGCAGTTCATTCACTGTGCTATATAGGGTTATAACTTGTGAACCGCAAGTAATAAAAAGATCTCTGTGACAAAAACAGTAACCCACTGAGCTATCCACATAAAATACAGTTCTGTGATCTTCATGGTATATGTTCTTTGCAGCAGGCATATTAACCCTCTGTGCTACTTTATCATGAGCAGAAACTGCCAGTCGACAAAACTTTGATCTCTCTCTAGCAGGAACATTAATCACCATAGCTATATTAACACTTTTATTGCTGCCTGATAACTGCTGGACACACATGGAACTCTGCAGCAGGTGCTTTTTAAACCTGTGTTATTTCTAAACATGGTGTCCCAGGAGGTGAGCACCAGGAGTGGCTGTACTGGTCGCACCACCCTAGAGCCGGCCCTGGGGGTGACCCACCCTTTTTGAGATGCTTACTCTTTTGTGCAGAAGTGTGAGTGCTTTTACTGAAGATGGTCATAAGGAGGATCATCTTTATAATAGATTCTGTTAGGGCTAAGAGGATGTCTGTAACTAAGAACTTTATAAAGATAGGACCCCTGCCTAGGGTACCTTTAATGAAGAAAGGTCTGTTGATACGTTACTTTCTTTTGCCAAATCCTGTTGATCTTCTCTCGGAAGCATTGCATTGTATTGATTTGGTCTGTAAACGATTATTACCTCAGAAAGCGTAACTTTGTCATTTATCCTTGTCTAGTTTTACTTTGTCAGAATATGGATTACATTAAAAATTACTTCAGCACTCGTCCTGTCAGGATTCTCCCATTCTGCCACTAGGCAGCGCCCAAGAAGGCCTTCTGGATTCCTGCATTTATCACTAAATATAATGTTATACACTTCTACACCTTGCCTTGCCAGATACACTTTGTATTCCTGTCCCGGCGTCCACTCTACTGTGCCTATGCATCATGGTCCTTGTAGTTCCCTCTGTCTTCAGACCCTTCCTAGATCACATCCTGGTGGTGGTTTTCTGTTGGCTAGATTTGTTCCTGGATCCTATGGTTATTTTGAACCCTTTGTCTTTATTCTAGACATGTCTCTATGTTTGCTCCATCCACACTCCGTTCCAGGTTTTCATGTGTACTGTCTTGTGTCTCGTGGTTCCCCTGGTCTTCCCTTCTCCAAGCCCAGGTTCAGCCATCCCTTCATTGGTGGTTCCCTGATTCCCTGCAACTGGTTAATTCTTTGCACATGGCTCTTTCCCCCTGCACCTGTGTTCCTCCAGCTATTTCCACTCTGTGAGCGCAGAGTGTGCCGGCTTATATCTGACTTCTGTGGAGTCTCCTTGTGTTCTGTGTTCCTGCTGCTATCACTACATGCTTGACCTTTGATTTGGTTCCTTTTCCCTGTACCTAGTTTCCTATTTTTTGGCTATCTGTTTCTTTCCTTAGCTTTCCTGCATTCTGTTCCTGTGTTAGCCATAAATCTCTTGTTTCTGTTCCTAGTGTTCCTGCATCTCTGTTCCTGTGTTAGCCATAGTTCATGGTCTCCTGTCTGCACTGTTCTTGATCTGCCCTGTTATATGCAGACTCCTTGCCTTGTATTCTGTGTTCCTGTTTGTCTGCATATTTGTGTCTTGCCTTGTTTGTGTGCAAAACGTTCCTAGCCTTGTTCTCAGAATTTCAGTCCTGTTTCTGACCCTGACTCTAGTCCTGTTTTTGCATGAGCCTAGTTTCTATTTTGGCGTTTCTTGTTCTGTTCCCTGTTGTTCTGTCTTGTATTGTTATCTGGATTTTCATTGCTTCCAAGGGTGCCAGTTAGATTCCAAGACTTGTGCCTTTGGCACAGAGAACCACCCAGCACACGTTCTTCATAGGTGCTGCTGGGTGTCTCTCAGAACTCTGAGATTAATCTGCTCCTTACTTTCGTATAAGATCTTTTCACCTCACAGACAGATAATTTCTGAGGAGCAGACAGACTGTCATTTATGATAGTTGTCTATCGTTTCCCTACTTTATATTCCTATTGTGTGTACTTGTGTTTTCCCAGCAGACTTCAGGTGTTCTATTAACAACCTGCTTCTGTTCTGCTTTCCTTTCAGCTTTCTGGTACTCTCTTGTTTATATTCCCTTCACAGATTACTCACAAACCCAGTATCCAGTCTTGTCCCAGTCTCACCCTGCTAGTCCTCTGACCAATCACCCTTCTCGTTCCCTGCAAGACCCCCGACAAGTCCTCAAATCTGACATTCCTAACCCTCAAAATTGCATGACCCATAGTAATGTTTGGAATATACTTATCATTAATTTAATTACAATTAAAAATATGCCATTTGAAAACTTAATTTTACCCTAAAACTAAATATAAACCAAACTATAGCATTTGTTAAGTAGGTAATTGCATTATTTCCACTTAAATTAATTACATATTATTTATTTTAAACATCTAAAATAAGTACTAGCCCTTATGATAACCATAAAACTAAATCTGGTTAAATATTTAATTTTATTTTGGGGTTGTTTGTTGGTTTTTATTGCAGTGCTAGCCTGTTGACAGTGCACGTATCTCCTTGTTTGGCGGCTCTTGACAAGGAAGATGGGGAGGGTGGGAATGTGGGTGGGGACACACGAGAGTGCACACTACCCATAGGGTTGATCAAATCAATATTATCACATGGAATGTCCGGGGGCTCCGAGGTTACTAATAGCGGACCTCAATGTCCGCTATTGGCCGACCTGCAAAAACAGGAAGTACACTTGGCCAATGTGCGTGCAACAATGCTTGGGGAACGTAGGGAACTGCAGTCACTCTAGGACACACTGGATAAGACTGTCCTTAAATCTTATTGTCAGTTATTAAGTAGAGAGGGCGATAAATCTGGCAAGCTCCTGGCTTGAGTCTTTCGGCATGAAACGGAGATATCTCCCATTTTGCACATCCAAGACGTACATGGGCAGTTACAGTCCCAGCGACGGAACATTTAGTCAGCCCTACTGGATCACTTCAAGTTGGTGTATCGAGCTGGTTTGACAGTCCTCGAGGGCGAGACAGATAGCTTTATGACTAGGGTTGGGCTTCCCCGGCTGCAACAAGGCCTCTTGCAAGAATTAGAGGAGGACCTTTCAACAGAGGAGCTGGGTACCGCCATGCAGGCGCTTAATAGATCCAAGACCCCGAGGTGGAGATGGGTTCCCAGCAGAATTTTATCACGCCTATTTGGCTGTCCTCAAGGAGAAATTGCTGGAGGTCTTTCTTGAAGCAAAGGAGAAGGGTCTCCTCCCACCGGCTTTGTGAGAGGGGATAGCGTACTTAATATTGAAACCTGGGGAGACTCAGCAAACCCTTTCTCATAGAGACCCCTCACCATGCTCAATATAGATCTTAAGATATTATGCAAGCTACTAGCAACCAAACTGCAGGGGGTGGTCTGCGAATTGGTCCATGAGGACCAATGCGGTTTTATGCCGGCATGTTGCTCTACTCATTATTTGCACAGGCTGACCCATGTATTACAGGATGCTTTAGAGGGAGATGACTTTTGTCTCCCTTGATCTCGAAAAAGTGTTTGATATGGTGGAATGGCAGTGCTGCGTGGCATGGGATTTGGGCCCAATTTCTGTGCCTGGATACAACTCCTGTATACTGAGTCCTCTATCTATATCAAGGTAGCTAGTGAGCTTTCTGAGTCCTGGGCTGTAGGTAGAGGAACCCGATAGGAGTGCCCCCTTTTCACCACTTCTTTTTGTGCTAGCAATTGAGCCCCTTGCTCTGTGATTGCGCAAGGACATGGAATCTTGGGCGATGCCACTCATATTGTCTCATTATACACGGACGACGCGTTGGTATATGTGCAATCACCAGATGAGTCTGTCCTGATTCTGCTGGGGCTGCTGGATACTTTCAGCGAGGTTTCGGCCTCAAGGTCAATGGCCGCAAATCGCTTCTGTTCCCTCTCGTGGACTAATTGAAAAACAATTGGGCCAATTATCTGAAGTGCGGCTTTGCTGGGAGTTAGTGGGGTTTTGGTACCATGGGATCTGGGTCACACACAATGACACTCAACATCAACTTAAAAATGTAGATAGAGTCTTGACGGGTCTTGAGAATTTATAGGAAAGTGGGTTTCTGTTGCAGTAACCCCCCCCACTTTTTGCCAGATTCTCAATGCACTTTGAATGTGCCCTGCGTCCCTGCCAATCAGCTTCCCAGGGCCTGTGTTCTTTCCCGAAACTGTACCTTTGTTTCCACAATTGGCACATCTCTGGCCCACATGTAAGTCCCTTGTAAAAGGTACCACTGGTACCAAGGGCCTTGTGACCAGAGAGGGTCTCTAAGGGCTGCAGCATGTATTGTGCCACCCTCAGAGACCCCTCACCTAACACTTACACACTGCCATTGCAGACTGTGTGTTTTGGTGCTGACAAAACTGAAGAGTCGACATGGCACACATCGTGCCATGCCCACAAACAATGCCTGTGGCATAGGCAAGTCACCCCTCTAGCAGGCCTCACAGCCCTAAGGCAGGATGCACTATACCACAGGTGAGGGCATAGCTGCATCAGCAATATGCCCCTACAGTGTCTAAGTCCATTCTTAGACATTGTAAGTGCAGTAAAGCCATATGGAGTACATGGGCTGGGAGTTTGTCATTACGAACTCCACAGCGTCATGATGGCTTTACTGAAAGCTAAAAAGTTTAGTACCAAACTTCTCAGCACAATAAACCCATACTTATGCCAGTGTTGGATTTATTGTAAAATGCACTCAGAGGGCATCTTAGAGATGCCCCCTGAAAAACGACCAACACACTAGTGCACAGCTGACTGGTCTGCTCCAGCCTGCCACATGCAGACATGTTTCTGACCCCCTGAGGTGAGAACCCTTGTGCTGTTGTGGGTCAGGAACAAAGCCTGCTTGGGTGAAGGTGATTCACACCTACCCCCTAGCAGAAAGAGGATTCAGGGCGGTGAGTTTTAAAGGCTTACTGGCCTTTGTAATGCTAGGCAGGGCCTCTCCAGCCAGTGGAGATGCCCGTTCACCTGACCAAGCCCAACTTTTGGCGGCAAGGTCGGTGGGAAAATTAGTAGTCAGGAGAGGTGTGTCCCCTCCCAGCCAGGACCACCCATAAGGTGTCCAGAGCTGAAGTGACCCCCTCCTTAGGAACTCCTCCATCTTGAATGGAAGGATTTTAGCCAATCGGGTTAGGAGATGCCCCCTCCCCAGTGGGAGGTAGCCACCCTAAAGGCAAGTAGCCCATTGGCTGCTAGCTGCCAGTACCTGTTATGCCCCTAAATGCAGTATTTAGGGGCACCCCTGAACCTTGATCCTCAGATTACTGTGACGTAAAAGAAGAAAAGGGCGAAGAAGACGCTGTGCAACCGAGCCTGGAAGACGACTACTAATTTGTCCCCACCCTACCGGCCTGTCACCTTCTCAAAGACCCTGTGAAGAAGACAACGCCTGTCCTGTGGCCAGCGACTTCCAAGAACCCCATGAAGACTGCCACTCTCCAGCAAAGACCAGATCTCCAGAGGACAGCGGCCCTGTCCAGAAAAACTCCCACTTTAAGGACTCTGGATCCAGACGGATCCGCGACCCCTGTCCACTCTGCACCCGATGCCCACGGCCTAAGTCTGAGTGGCCAGAATTCGACTCCATCAGTGGCTGACCTCTCCTGGACCCCATTAAGTCGCCTGTGGGCTCTACACGAAGGGTCCCCCTGATCGCGACCGGCTCCAGTAAAGCAAATCCAACACCAAAAGGCACCCCTGCATCCTCCACCCCGACTTCAGGGAGCCCTGCCGACGGTACCCAGTCTTGCTCCTGCATCCCAAATTACCTGCCCAGCCGGTGGTCACCTTCATCCAGACTCCTGGTCCGAGCATGCAGCCTCTTTGTGCAACCGAGATTCTCCATTGAAGAGCATTGGGTGCCTGACGTTGATTTGCACCTGGCCGCCCCTGTGCTGCTGCTGGTGTAGCTTTGGTGCTACTTTGTGGCCCCCCCCTGTGCTCACCTTTACCCTTGGGTCCTATGCCCTGAAACCGCAGGTACCTACCTGCAATCTACACCTTGTTTGGTGCCCCCTATCTCCATTCACTAACATTGGCCTTAAACTGAACCTTGCCCAGTGTTGGTCTAAACCCCTGAAGACTGGAAGAGTAAGTTGTGTACTTACCTGCTAATGCATATACCTGTTTTCCTCCCATAGGGTTTAATTGCATTTTATACTATTGCATTTACCTGTCTATCTTTTACAATTGCTAAGTTCTACTGTTTCTGATTGACAATACAAAAGTATTTCCATTACTGTAAAGCATTCTTACTACCTTGCAAAACAATTCCTGCTGCATCTCGAAAAGTATTATTGCTATTGTTGCAAACTGGTACTTTTTGCAACTGAGTTCCTCTTGGTTCTAAAATAAAATAACAAAGTAATAACTTTTTATACAAAACAATTGGTCTGGGTTTCAGTCTTTGAGTGTGTGTAATCATTTCTTGTACAACAAATGCTTAACACAGCCCTCTGATAAGCCTAACTGCTCGACCACACTACCACAAATAGAGCTTTTAGTGTTATCTACTTAAGCCTCTGTAAGCCTCTGGGGATCAACTGGACTCTGTGCAAACTATACCTTACTTTGGTATAGTATATACAGAGCCAGCTTCCTACAGAATTCCATCAGGTTCTGGAATAAGTTCCCTCTTTCTGTAATGGGAAGGGCAGCCATAGCAAAAAATAAATTTCTTCTATGCTGCTTATATCTTGTCCAAAATTGCCTTTTTCTGCTGAGGGATCGTTTTTTCCGTAAACTGGATAGCCTGTTAGTCTCTCTCCTCTGGGCGGGTAAGCACAGTAGTGTGGCACTGGCAGTACTTAAGAGGGAGCTAGAGGATGGTGGACTGTCTGTTCCCGGACATACAGTTTTATAACTATGCTGCGCATCTGCAATATGCAGCCAGATGGCTGTCAGAGTCTGACAACTGGGGAAAAATGAATGCTAGCTGCCATGTTGGGAGGAGACACTTTACCACAATTACGGATGCGGGGGGGGGCAAATCTGAACACCCAGTCCCATATTTAATCACTACCACAGCGGGAATCTGGGAGAGGGTAGTCCAGAGGGTTATCCGTAGAGCCCCCTTCAGTAGGGAGCTTTGGCTATGGGATCTTGCTCCTTTTAAGAAACATAGTCGTAGGCTTGTCTGGAACGCTGGAGAATGGGTGCGTGTCAGGTGTTGATGATATTTACCCCCTGGAAATGATGCCAGCATGAGTAGACAGGCCAATGGTTGGTCCCCTAGTCTGACAAAATGAGCATCATCAGGCAATAAGTCTGGCAACTGTATAGAGAAAACCTCTTTCATGATTGGACTGCGTCAGAGGAGAGTGCTGCCTAGAGACAAGGGATCGGGGAGGAGGATCTTTTTAGAGGGGTTGGGTTACCCTGGGCAGCTGCCTCTTCAAATTCTTTTCTCACTGGTGGGAGCTTATTGCCAAAGGTGCAGTCAATGGGCATCTGGGGACTAATAGCCCTCCTCTGGGCAAGTACCTCCTCCCATTTTAAGGAAACCATGTACATTGGGCAGATATACTCCTGCCCATGGGCCTGTGTTACCCTACAAACCTGTCCTGGTAGCTTCTGTTCTGGGGAAACTAGCCCTGCTACCACCATGGTCTGGCTGGCACAGGTATCCCACACAGAGGAAGCATGGACCCCTTTCACCGCGATCTCATAGAAGTAATGTCTACCACCCTCAGGGATCATAAGCTTACCTTCTTGGTCCACCTCCCAATTAATTGATACTTGGGCATGCTCAACCTTTTCCTCCTGGGAATAACCTCCCCCTAGTGCTACACTATAAACCTCTGCTCTCCTGTGGGCGGCTTCTTGGGACATACAGAGTCCCCCCTCTTATACCGAGTCTGTAGAATTATAACACCAGACCTAATGATATGGCACCATAGGCTTTCTCCCACCAAAACAAACGCTCTTTTGGTGTCTTTTGGGAAACTTCTCGGTCCTATCCTGGCCTTTTCCTTCCCTCTGCGAAAGGGAACCCTAAACCACCCTTCCTGTAGTCATTCTCAGGTATATTTTTTAACACTTTGGTGCTGAGCCCGAGGTCAGCTTCTTTCCCCAGTTCTCTTTGCCCGGTGAGCTTGGAGTCTATCAGGTACTGGCATAACTCTGTAAAGCAATTACACAAAATGGCCTCCATTTACATGATAATTCTTTACTTCACTTTCTTTCACCCAACCTTCCAGTGCCTTCTTAGATGCGTCTACAAATCCACTGAAGGCAATTGTGAGTTTTAATGGCTATCCCTGAACTTCATGCGATACATCTCTGCGATTAAACTAAATTTGCACATGAAGGCATCTTTCATGGGGTCATACCTAACTTAGTCAGCTGCATCTAGGGCCAATAGTGTAGACCTCCCCACAGTGGGCATGTGCTTCCACAGGCTAAGACCTGAGTCCTCCTCTAGGATTCTATGCATACGCAGGGCCTCTTAATAGGCTGCAAACCATTTACTTATGTCATCCCCAACCACATTACTAGGCAGCAGGTCTATTGAGGTGTGGACTTTATTACCTCCGGTAAGCTCTTTTGTATCACTGCCACCATCATCACTGGACTCAGAGGCCCTTCGAGACCTCTATTCAATCTTGCAATGGCTCATATAATGCACTTCGCGGGCACTGGGGCTTCCTCAATGTCTTCCTCATTTCTCTTTTCAACCTCATTCTCCTCTGAGGTGCACTCTAGCTGATGGACGTCCTCCCAGGGTCTGAGGGCAATGTGATAATCCTCCTTCTTGGACTGCTTGTTCAAATTTAAGTTCCTTTTGCTTGCATATGCTCCTCAGCTGTGCTCCCTAAGGCTCTCCCCATTAGCCACATCCACCTCTATATTCCCAAAAACTTAAGGTGTAAGATTTGAGGGTGATTGAGGGCAAGAACGAATTTAGAAAAAATAAAAAACCAAAAGACAATTAAATGTTCAAAAAATCAATTTTTTGTGTCAATTTAAGAACTGATTTTTTTATTTCAATTTAAGTCACTGTGTGGTACTACAAAACACAAGTCCGGGATCCCATTGCTGTACCCCAATGTAGAAAATTGCATTATTAATTGGCATGGGTACCTGCCCACTTCAAAGAACAATAACAAAGCCTGTCAGTGTGAGCTCTTAAAGTCACTAAATTAACCTGAGCTCAACCCCCTGGTAGCTATGTGTAAAAAATTGGGGATATTGGTAAAGCAATAACTCCAATGCTCGTTAGTGTGAGTCATTAAACTCACTAGATTAACCTGAGCCCACCTCTGGTAGCTATGGCACAGAGCAGACAGGCTTAACTTAGAGGCAATGTGTAAAGTATTTATGGAGTACCAAAACAGCTATAAAGTCAAAACACAACGCAAGAAAAATCTCAAGCCAATTTAGAAAAAAGATGCAATTTTAAGAAATAAAATGACACTGAAATGACAAAAATCCAATAAGCGGAACTCAAGATAAAAATGTTTTATATAAAAATGGCACCTAAAAGTGTTAAGCACCAACAGTGGTCAACTGGTTGAGGGAGACCGGGACTTAGGTATGATTTGATGCCGACTACAATAGAGAGCAGGTCAGCTACACTAATCAGGTTTGAACCGCTCTGAAGTTTTACCTTCAAACTTAGGGCCTGATTTAGAGTTTGGCGGATTGGTTACTCCATCACAAACGTGGCAGATATCCCGTCTGACGTATTACAAGTGCCATAGGATATAATGGACTTTTAATAGGCCGTCGGGATATCCTTCACGTTTGTGACGGAGCAATCCGGCCCACCGAACTCTAAATCAGGCTCTTAATCTCTGAAATATAAGTCCAAAATCTTCAGTAGGGCAAGGAGGTAGGCTGTGGTCTAGGATAGCTCATGGAGGTCCATATGAAGCCATTGGTTTTTGAAGGGAAAGCTTAGAGTGGGAGAAATCAGAATTTTGAACCTAAGGAAAGTCCCTCGCCAGCTGGATACTTTTGGTGCCTACACCCAGTGAAGATTTCTATCTTCGCACTTAGTCCGTTAGTTGGAGCTCGGATTCATCCAGCTTGGCAAGGCTGCAGGCTGTAGCCAAAGAGGGCACCACAAGGCTGGGTACTGTCTCTGCGAGGTCCCACCAGTGGCAGCTGGTGACATTTGAAAGTGGTGGGCGTAAAAGTTGGGCATGACTTTTATGTAGCGAGCAAGCTTAATGGACAAATGTATGGTCTAGGTTGGGTCCTCCTCCCAAGAAACAATTGGAAAAAGATTGGCAAATGGTGCATTTTAAAGGAAATGAATTTAGTGAGAATGCAAGGTTTATAAAGCAGTGGAAACGTATAGTCTTGAAATATTAAACACATTAAAAACTGCCTCATATCTTATTGCATTAATATTTTCAACAGTTACTGTAAGTGCAAATTGCACAGTGCGACAACTTGAGCCCTTTAAAGTGCGTGCTTGCTTGGTGTCTTGCACTGCAGGGGGCATCAACTTTGGAAGATAATGCTCTACCCCGGCTTCAGAAAGCACCCACAGCTGCCGGCTGCAATCAGTCATATTGAAATATGTGCAGAAAGGTCCTTTAGTGGGATGGAAAAAGTGGGGCTCTCTAAAAGGGAAAATTTTTCTCTTAACTGTTTGAAAGTCTTTTCTTCTTATCTTTTCAGAGTCACCTGAGTAGAAATAGGTAATAAGATTGCCATGGGTAGCAAGCATAAATGGCTTTGAACAAGAGAGATTCTGGTTGGAGTGGTGTTTAAAGTCGACCAACTTATGCCACACTTTACGGGAAGGAAAGATTAATGGAAAGCAATTCGGTTCCAGGCTTGTGACAAGCAAACGTTCAGGAAGAGACGGGCCTACACAAGCGGAGGCAGACCCTGCCAGTCTCTAAATGGAACGATATTGCTTTAATATGACAACGCATAAAATAAAATAGAAACACGTGAAAAGAGAATAGAATGACATGAATTACTAATAATAAACCATAAAATAAGAAGGAATGGCACGTGGAATTTACCACAGCACCAAACCGTTTAAACCAGTTGGGGAAAGAATGTGGCCTAACGGCTAGGGTGGTCGACCTCGGAGCTGGGGAACCGAGTTTGAGTCTCGGCAGGGACGCTCAACATTCTGTGATTGTGGGCAAATCACTTAATCTCCCTGTGCCTAACAAAAATGAATGTGACTGTCTGTAATGTAACTGGTGCTCATGTAAAGTGCTCTGATACCTTCGGGTCTAGTTAGCACTATATAAAACTCCACAAAAAAATAAAATATAAACACCTGTGGGCTTAGGGTGGGAGCAGCGCATTGGCAATCAATAGTGCAGCAAGTACAATAGGATCAGGGCCCAGGATTGTAATAGGTGGGGGGGAGGGGCGGGGTGCTCATTGTGTCCCAGTTATGGCTGTCCTTTAATACCCAGCTGAAGGGAGGAAGGCCAGTTTACCTACACTGCCTCAAGGCTCACAGCACCCTGGCTATGCCACTGCGTTTAGAAGATTTTCCCTAGTTGTTTTGCGACTAGCTAATATACTGCTTCCTGCTGTTGCATTTTCTCAAGCTTGAGCGTGGAGTCTCAGGAAAAGCCATCTATCCAGATAATGTAGCATACCTCTCGCTCGGGAGCCCCCAGGTTTCTTTCCAGCCAGGCCCTCCAAGTGAGAGTGATTACCCTGAACACAGCATTGCCTTTAAATCTTCCCTTAAAGTGATCCAGGTCTTTAATCATTATTTCTAAACCGCAAAACAGCTCCAGACGCGGCCTCACTGAGAGAATGATCAAGATGGGAGCAGTAATTCCAAAATATTTTCCCATGCGACAGCTCCTCCGACCGCAGTAGCACGTCTATCCAGTCTGGCTGCAGGAACAGCGTTTGCTATAAATACCACTGCAATATTTCCTGCTCCCGAGCAGAGCGACAACTTCAGTGAGCTGATAAAATAGAAATTACTTTCTATCCCTGGTCTTGCAGGAATGTTAATGTCTTGTTTTGCAATAAAGCTGCTCCTGCACAGCTTGATCTGAGAGAAAAAGAAAACAAAACGGCTGAATTTAGTTACAAGCATGCATCCTCCTCCACTTCATTTTGGTATGAGGTATTTGAAAGAACACAACGACAGCTGTTGCCGAATGTTAATTTTACCTTAAAAAATTAAAAGACAAGAGACGTTTGGCAAAACAGGAACAGTTGGCTTAATTAAACGCAGTGGCCGGGCCAATCTTGGCATACACCGCACCCTCCATCAAGGTCATCATGTCCAAACATACCGATGTTGCATTACCATGAGGCGGATGGCTCTTAGCTCTTCCCTGATAGTGTTTACGCCGAGCTTATTAACTTTAACATAAAGTTCACCTGGGTGTTGGAAAACAGTCTGAACTCTTCTGGAATGTCCTTGTAATGAGCCCAGCCAAAGTATTCTGCAGTCCGTTTCCCACGAGCCTGATGCAGAAGAGTTGTTTTCTTCTGTAATGGATGTTGGGACAACTCAGACAAATCTTCCCCAGGGATGACCAGGGTTGGGGTGTGTTTGGTCACGAGGATGCAGAGGCCCCACCATCCGGGGACGAGCTGGGTGTAGGCAAACTCGCCGCACTGCCAGTAGATATTCATCAGTATGGAGTTGCCCTATTGAAGGTCCGGTACGTGCAGAATGGCTTCACGTTTTTCATTAGTACCAAGAGGTATTGTACCTTTGCCTCTGAAACATAAAGAATATTGCGGACGTTTCCGTACAATCAGGGGTTGCCCCTTCCTTTACATCCAATGTGTATCTATTTATTTTGGCACTCCAGGTTCTCTGACATGGGGTTTATAAGCTGGCATTTGATACCCTCCCCTGGGAATCGTTACCCCTAGTGTCAGTGAAGTGAATGGCTGTAGGAAAGTAGGATCTGCTTTCATGGTTACCCCCACTTTGTGCTGGTGTTACTCTGTTTTCTGACTAGTCTGACTGGGCTCCTGCTAACTAGGACCCCAGTCACTGTGCTTCCTCCATAAATTTGACAGTGGTAAGTACTTTGGTACCTTCCCAATTGGCTACCTGTGTACCCATGTAAGTCCCTAGTATATGGTACTAAGGTACGCAGGGCATAGGTACACCAGGGGTCTCCCATGGGTTGCAGCATGTATTATGCCACCCATGAGAGACCACTCAAACTGTGACTACAGGCCTGCCATTGCAGCCTGTGTGAATTGGTGCTAGCTCCAATTACAACTGATATGTTTCCTTATATCTGAGGTCACTGCACTTAAAACATATAAGTCCTCCCTAAGGCAGGGCTTTCAATCCTGAAGGCAGGGTGCTAGGTTATAAGTGTGAGGGTGCCCTGCATGAGTAGGACACCCCCTACAAACCCTGGAGTCGATTCTCTGGGCTTTGTAAGTGTGGTCAGCCATTTAAAACATATAGTGGACATCAAGTAAATTACGAGATGTCTAACTATATACTGGCTGCACTTAAACCAGTCATGTTTGGTATCAAACATGTAGGATTCCTACCCCAATACCGATTCCAGTGTTGGATGTAGGATCCCATGTACTGGGGGGCTCCCCTAAGGTGCCCCCCTGTATTCCCGATACCAGCCTTTCAGGGTCTAACAGCAAGCTAGTGCTGATGCTGACCACAGACGCAATTCTGCCCTCCTGCTGCTGAGCCAAGCTCGAGCAGGGGAAGGTAGAACAATAGGTTTCCTGTCACAGGGGAGGTGTGACCACCTCCCTAGACAGGACTTAGTGTATTGGGCTGGGGTGGGGGCGCTTGCCAGCACCACCAGACTGCTTTGAAGGGCACATTTGGCGCCCTCCTTGCATACTTCAGTTAGAGCCAGTTCAGGAAGCCCTTAGCTCTTGCTCTGGCACGAAACTGGACAAAGGACACAGGAGTATCCTCCCCTCTGTCCAGCCCCTCCTCTGGGAGGGAACCTTGAATCGTCCCAACCCTTTCCCTAGGGTACTTAAGGGCTTGCCTGTGGGTGATTCTTCAGATCCGTCGTGGCACAAGATTCAAACCCGAAACCACTTCAACTTCTACCGCCTGGGCACTTTGGGCTTCGTTGGACTTCGCCTTGGAATCGAGACTGCACCAAGGAAGACTCCTGCTGCTCTTGGTCTCGTCATCCTGACAGTCTTCTGCGTCATCTGTGCCTGTGCTTCATCCAGGTTCCTCTCCAGGCCTGTGGGCATCAAAGACACCCGAAGGAATCTCCCTTGTAGTAAAGGTGTCACTCCCCTGCATCTGCAGGCAGCGCAATCAACTGACTGGTCTGCTGCTCCCGACGTCCTACAGACTCCGAAAGCCTCAGCACTAAAGGTGGTGGTTCTGCAACTCCCTCAAGGCCTGTCCAGTCTTCTCAGCAAATTTGAGGCCAATATCCCACATCGGAACCGCTAGAACAGCACCCCTGTGCACCGTGTCAACTTCCTGTTGCCAAGACTTGTTGACTCTGTCCTCCAGAGATATTCGGCTACAAGAAGCCCCAGCCTCCAGCATCTCTTCCTGCCAAGATATTCATCCTCATCGCATCCTCTGCACCACGGGCCTGCATCTTTTGTGAGCTGCTCGAGGTCCTTTTGCGACTCCTGTGCCTTCGGCCTGTGGGTCCTCTTGAGGGTCTTCTTTGGCTTCAGTAGGCTCCCCTGCTTGCTCAGGGCCTGCTCTGACTCTCCTGCACTTGCTGAGTCCCTTGGGTCTTGCTGGTCCCAACGTTGCACCTTCTTCATTTACCACGTTTGTTGCTGCTGCCAAGGCTTGTTGGTGCCCCCGCCAGACACCGACCCTCTGGTTCTTGACTTCCAGCGTGGGACAGCTCGTGAACGGCTCCTGGTCTTCCACAGCACCGCCTGGTCCTCACAGCTGCAGCGACAATGTCACCGTCATCACTCCTGCATCTTCCGTCATCGGGGGTCATTTGTCTTCCGTGCCTCCTGGTCACCTCCGAGTGGCATAGACTCTGTCCCCTCTGCTTACAGGTACTCCTCTTCAAGAATCCAACCTTGGATTCCACCGGACTCTTTCACCTTCGTCGCCAGTGGTACCTTTTCTGTAGTCTACGGCGGTTTCCGACGTTACTTCGCACCTATGCATCCAGCTTCCCTGGTGTAGGTATCCTGGTTCATGGGTATCCACGGGTCGGGTGACTCTCCAATGCTCTGTCTTCCATGGGGTTTCTTCAGGGTCCACTGGGAAGGGTCCTTCTTCTTGAAAATTGCAACCGTGATGTTCCTTTGACTTGCATTGAGCAGCTGTGTTTCCACTCTGCACACAGTCTCCATGGGGTTCCTGGGTACTTACCTCGGGTGGTTCCTTGTGTCCCCAGCTCTTCAGAGTCTTCTGGTCCAAGTCTCGACTACAGTCGCAGTTCGCATTCCACTTCTTTAGTATATGGTTTGGTCTCCCCCTGGAGACCACTGTGTGATTGTGCTTACTTACCTGTTTTACATTTGAAGTATTGTGTGTATTGTGTTGATATGTCCGGGTAGAAGATATACCAATGTGTTAGTGAGTGTGTATAATAAATATACTTATTTTTATAACTACACTGTGTGGTTCTTTTTCGTTTAACCTACACGATATGATTAGTTCTGGTGAATCAAGCTGCTTAACTCTCCTTCTGGACTAAGCCTGAAGGCTGCTCTCCACAGCTACCACTTAGAGAGCTTTCTAAGGTTGTCTAAGACCACTAAAATCACCATAAGGGTTGTCTGGAGTAGTGCAAGGTGCTTCACTTAAATAAGTGTGCACCATATGCTAAGCCAGCCTCCTACAATGGCCCTGCACTGGAACTCTATATCAGAGGTCCATTTGCCATCTAGGAAGGTTGCCTCAAATACGCTAAGGGCCACCCTGGGACCACAGACGGAGGCAGGAGCGAACATATTGGTGCACTGGTTTTGCTGCCTTCAAGAACCTCTTCTCTACAAAGTCTCAGGGCCAAATAGTGTCCTCCTCTATGGTGCTTCTTCTGCACATTCTGTCTAGCTCTGTCTGTATGTTGCTAGGTTGGGTGAGTAGGTATAGGGCTGTGGGGTTGGTCTCATACCGGATGATGTTTACTACTGTTGTACGGGGTTCTACTCTATTGGGTTGTATCTTGGCCCTAATTCTACATAGGTAACGGTGGAGGAGGCATCTCGCTTTTTTGGGGGCTATCTCTTGGGATAGGTAAAGTCTGTCTGCAACTACGGCATGGGGAATTGTTCTGCTTTAGACTTGAAACAAATAGGACACACTTACACTCAGCACTCCCAAAATGAGGCAAGTATATCCAGGTGCTTTTAAAATGAAACTTGTGTATTTATTAGTACCACATTTTGAAAAGGAAGACAAAATGTATTTGACAATGCACCTTCTTCCCGGATGTCAAATAAAAGAAGTCAAATATAAAGAGCTTGTATACACCACAGAAAAACATATGAAATATACACATGGAGTATGAAACTCGTAGCATATATACACAAAGTAAGTAATAGAAATACATCACAGAAAGAGTGTCTTTCAACATTCTGGCCAGCACGACAGGGGAGCCTTTTAGAGTCAGTCAGAAGTCTTGATCGGGAACACCGCAAGTTCCTGTGACAACACGTCCGCTTCACAGGCAAGCTCCTATCTGAGAGCCAAGATTCCACGTCTTTAATATCTTTTACTCAACTCAAGGAGAGATTTCTAGAAACCTCTCCCCCTTCCTTCTGTTGCAAAAACAAGGCTGGCTGAACCGGTCGGCGTTGAGGTCACTCACAGAAGCTGGCCAGGCCCCCGTGTTTGCTTAGAGGCAGAACTGTACATTCCGCACATTTCTCTGGCAAAAACAGTCTCAACCCTGTGAACGGTACCAAGTGCGCATCTCACACGATATGTTCTAGCTTACTCTGGACGGTAAATAGTGAAAACATGTAAAGAGCAAAAACATCCCCTCCCCACCCTGCAACTGCATGAAGTCAGTTATACAAAATGGAGTCGATGGTCAATGTATCGTTCCACATAGCATCACAGGTGTCAGTGAGCATATGTAGCATGACTTGTTGGTAATCTGGGTGCCCATGCCAGTCATGTGCCTGCAACATGTACTGTGTAGGAGTGCGCGGTCTAGTGCTGTGGAATGCTAGCATTAGGTCGGGGTAGGTGTGAGTGGGGTGGGAGAGGTCCCTATGCATGCACTGTAAGAATGTCGAGATGAGTTCCAAATGACTAGGCAGGTTTCAGGTTTCAGATCGATGTTGAAGCATCCATGCTAGACAGAAAGTGTACAAGAAAACATAAATGCATAAATTTTGCCACATCTGCAGTTCCTGAGATGGCTTCTGGAGGGGAAATGTCTGTCTTCTGTGCGCCCAGGGATGTCTTTGGCTTGAGGCAGTGCAAAAAAAGAGTCAGTTCACAAAAAGGTGTCCGTATGGCAGAAAGTGTCAGTAACTACAGTTTGCAGTCTGCAGTCTTTGAGCAAGTGGGCCTCATTGAAGTCCGTTTGGGAGCTCCAGTTGAAGGGCTGGCGGGTTGTTGCAACAATGGTGCACATGCGGCTCGACTGCTGAACTGTGAGATAAGAGCTGTGGGTTGCAGATTAGCTTGGAAAAATACATGTCATTATACACTTTGCAGAAAATTCCTGCACCTTTTGTTTTAGAGGTCCACTCTGCAGCTTCTTATTCACAAAAATAATTTTTAATGGGGGTGGAAAGACTTGTTAGGGGATAGTGTGGTAATTTTACAGATCGCTTCGGGGTCACTTTGTGGGTAATTTGGCTCTCCCTCTCTTGCCAATCAGGGGAGAACGTTCTACTCTGGGGCGGTTTCTTTTGGGTGTGTTTGTGTGTGTGTGTGTAGTTTTTTATTGGTGTCGGGGGTACCTTTTAACCTACATGTGTGTTGTGCGGGGTGAAGGGAACAGGATGTGTCACGTCTTTCAGGGGCTTCGTGGGCAGTGGCAACGTTTCCATTGTCAAGTGTCTCCCATTTGTTCCTGCACGAGGCATGTGCAGATGTTCTTCCTAATGGACTTGGGTGCATTGTGTTACTCTCTTGTTCTGGATGCTTTCAAATTTTGGGCAACTTTTTTTTTTTTTGTGCGGGGTCAGTTTGGTGTTCATCTACATTGTTGGGGGATGCTACTTCTAACAGGGCATACTGGAGGTGATCGGGGACCAGCTTGTGGACTCACTCCGGTTCTGCGGAAAATGACTGGTATTGGATTTATTCGTTTGTGCTCCCGATGGGAGTCGGCTGCATGGTTAAGGGTCGTGGTAATCTGCCCGATGCGGGCAATACTAGATGGCTTTGATGGATTCTCTCTGCAGATTGGGGGTTGTGTGGTGATTTGCTTCTGATATCTGAGGACGTCTTGATCCTGGTGTACTGAAAACCTGGCTCCTGACACTGGAACGTCCGCCTCGTTTTGGAACCGTAAGGGGGCCTCCATGCGGTGGAGACTTTGGGGATGTTGGAGCCTTTGCAGAGTGCCTTAACCCTGGAGCTCTGGGCGCATGCTGCCAGTCAGGGACTGCCCTGCCCCCTTGTCAGACTGTTCTCCCCCGGGGTGTGGCCAGCCAACCCCTCCATGGGGGATCAACAGCGGAGTGGGACCCAAGCCCCTGCGGGCATCCGGAGGGCATATTCTGGCTGGTTTCCTGGTCAACATGGTACTTTGCAGCCTAAGGCTGTGCTTTTGTATGCAGGTAAGCAATTAGATTTGAAGTAGGCATGAAGGGGATGCGTTAGGTTGGGGGGGGGTTTGTGAGATTACCGCATGGTTTTATTCTGCAGTGGTGCAAGGGCAGTGCCTCCCCAAACAGTCACCTCTCCCTGCAGAGACTGTGGCCCCGGACTGTGCTGGGCTGAGTTCCCTGTCCACTGCAACTGTTGCCACATGCTCGGCCAGCCACCCGATCCCTGCTGAGGTGGGGTGGTGGCCGTCTGACATCCCTGGGGCGGATTGTATGGTGCACTCGCATTGTTTTGTGCTTGATTTTGGGGGTTGGAGTTCTGTGGGGGCTGTCCCTAAATTATCCCTCTCTGCTCGTGATACATTTTTAGGCGACATCGATTGGCCATGTGGCCCATTCTGTGGCAGTAATAGCACTCTACGGCATCCGGCTGTGGCCAGTTTCCCTGACCTCTGCTGCCTGGGCTAGGAGCCTACCCTCTGCATTTCGGAGGCGGAGCTCCCTTCAAGACTGTTGCTAGTTGAATGTTTGCGGCCAACACGCCCCCCTCAAAGGCTGTGTTTTTCAACTTCTGTTGGACCAGCTTGGCGGTATCTCTCTGGGATTACTCATGCTTTTCCCTGTCCTTATCCTGTCTTTTCTGGTAGAAATGAAATATGTGGGCCTATATCTCTCGCCAAGGTTTAGTATCTAGCCCAACCACACCATCTAGTCCACTCTGTATCTCAGTGGGCAGTTCCCGTTTGAGGATGTTGTAAAAGAATGCAACCTGGGGGCCTGTGTTGGTCTAGAGCTGTCCGGTCTCTCGTCCTTACCGTTCCTTCATCCTATCTAGGAAATTGCTCATGGTCTCTACAGGCTTCATGCTTTCGCCCATCAATCCTCCTACGTCTGGGTGGTCAGGGAACACATCCCTCAGGGCCGTCCATATCTGGTGTCTAAATGAGTTGAATGCGTCCCGTCATGCTTGTGTTGGTCAGTGTGACAGTGGGGATGTGGGCTCGGGAAAACACAGTGTCAGTCTGTTCTCTGATGAGGCTGCTATGAAATCCACTTCCCTGCCCTGTCCATCAATGGGGACAGCTTGTTCCTGAGCCCTTCCTTGTCCATCTATGCCCACGGCACATAGATGGTCCCTGCCGCACCTTTCTGTAGGAGCGGGCAGATTTTGGTGCGGAGTGGCTCTCTCGGTTTCTCCCTGACGTAATGCTCCCATCTTCTAAGGCATTGCTGCATGTAGGGGAAGTTCCACTGTGGATCTCCCCCTCCGTGCCGTATGCAGTCTTAGGCGATGGCTGTGTCCTCAGACTCGAAGGACGCTTCCTCCGGCCAGGGTCTATCATACTGGCCCTCCCTTTTGGTCCAGTAGGTGGCAGAATGGGTGTGCGAAGGCATCGCCTTCTTTTCTGAACACTATCTCTCTCTCTGGCCAGCACGTTCGGGGGAATCGACGGATGTCCTCGTTGTCGCTTTCCTCGTGCGCGTGCAAAGGTGCCATTTTTCTCCTCCTGTGTCTCAATTGTATTCCAGTTAAGCTCTCCTGATCCCTTATTTCTTGGTCAGCCCCCCTCCTACACCGACGATCAGGTGGAGTTCGGGTCTCTGTTGGGGGTCCCTCTTCCGACTCTTACCCAGGCTTATTCCCCTGTAGAGCCCAGGACCTAGCTCTTGCCTCTGGGGAGGGTGCATTGTTCTCCCTTCTCTTTGTGCTTACCAGGCGAGGGCTCCCTCTCTGTCTTTCCTGGATTCTTGCCTTGCCTCTAATTCCCACCTAGACTGCCTCCTTCACTCAGTTCTCCTTCGTAGTGTTTTGACCTCTACCTCACTTCCTGAAGCTTCCTCCGCAGCCTGAGCATACCTAGGGGGAGTATATCCTATGGCACACCCCTCACTGTCGGACCTTGGAGGGCTGGGGCTCCTAACCTTTTTTGGAGCATGCGCTTCTCGTTCCGATGGGGGCTCGTTGGGCTGCGACCGACGAGTGGGGGGGTCAAACTTTAGAGAAGCCTGGCACCTGTCTGGCAGGAGGTTGGTCTCGCCTGGGCTGGTTGACCTGGTGGTCTTGATGTCCTGGGTCCCAGTGCTGGGATGGCAGGCATCAGAGAGAGCCCCTCCCTGCCGGTGTATGGCGGGGGAGGGGTGGACGCCTCGCTTGCGGGTTCGGGGACATCTTTGAGGGACGGGGCCTCCTCAAAGATGGCCCACAGTTCTATTAGCCTCTCGTTTGGCTTTCTTCTGCCCTACGTATCGGGTCTGAATGTGTGTCCGTGTGTGTTGTATTACATTGGTTTTGAATGTCCCCCCTCTGGCCAGGTGAACGTGTACGCCTTGGTATGTATGTGCCACTCGCAGCAGTATTTCTGTAGTGTCCATACCTGTGTGGGGAATCTAGTCTGCATATGGTCTAGTGGTGACTCCATGATGGATCAGGGAACCTTTTAAAGAGTACATAAACTTCCTGGCTTTCTTTGGTGTTTTAAATAATGCTGAATTCTACTCTAGTCAAGGACTTTATTTACAGGGGGTGGTACCGGCAACAACTACTGGCTATGAGCTCTCATTTAAACACGATGCATCACAAAAACATTTAAAAGTTAACAAAAGACCAGCAATAATAACGGCACGTAAAAAAAGTGCAATAATTGCAAGTTGCATTTTAGCAGCAAATATGGAATACTGACTCGTGGAGAAAAACGGTTATTATTTCACAAACACATAAATTTGCTAACAAGACAAGACATTTCAACTTAAACCACAATTGCAATGGTAAAACAGCACCACATTATCAACAATATCAAGAAATGCAGAGAGAGAGAGAGAAAAATGATGACTTTGTCCAAAAAAATAAAAATAAATATACCCCAGCCCACTCCTAGCGCGTGCTGCCCGGATACGACGGGAGCGTCTGCGCGATACACGGAGCTGGATGAACCTAATAGTCTATCAATATCAGCTCGGGGACAAAGTTAGAGCAATTTCTGTGGAGAAGAAGGAGCAACCCGACAACTACAGGCCCTCTCTAGCCAATGCACAAGCTACCTCTACTTTCCAGTGTCCGAATTTTATCCCTAACATCCAAATTACACCCTACGTCACACCCAGGGGTCCTGCGTACTTACTGTGTCACGCCCAGTGGTCCAAGCGAATGGCACCTTTCACTTCTTTGAGATACTAACAGGGTTAAGAAACCAAAAGCACTAAGAAAACCCCTTTAACTGAAAAATAAGATCAAGGTGGTGGCCCTATATCACACCCAGAGCCTATGCGTACCCCCTGTGTCTCACCCAGTGGTCCAAGCGTGCTACTCTCTGTGTCTTGCCCAAAGGAAAAAGCATACTCCCAAACTTGCCCTTTTCCTAACTTGCTGACTACGTAAAAGGTGACCTCTGCAAAAGATACTTGAGCCAACCTAGCTCAATAGGCAATATGTCAGATCTCTATTAAGGCAGGGTGCCTCAGGTAAAAGTCCTAGTTTGCCATACGCCAAATGCAGGGACTAAGGATCAGATGTATTCTCTTACCCATCGACTGCGGCTTCAGGATGGACCACCGCTCGCGGATTCAGCAGAACTTTCAATCGATTGCGGCGTCTGCTCACCATTCTTTGCTGCACAGAGATGAATCCGATCAAGCGGCTGCAGTCAGGCTCGAGGCACCAATCTCTCCTATCTGGCTCAACAAAATGTTGCTGAATGTGAATCTTAACTTAAAAAATGAAAAGACAAGAGGTTTTTGGCAAAACAGGAACCGTTGGTTTAATTAAACGCAGCAGCCGGGAATGAAAACTATCTCAATGTACAGAACCTTTGGTCGGCATTTTATACAATTCGTTAGGTACAATAAATTGATTACACATTCTTGTGCAGCACGTAGATCCGGGCTTAGTCATGGGGCCATGAATCTCAGCTGCCTGATAAAGGGCACAGGTGGCTCTTGATCCTGTGTGGACACGGTGTGGGCCAGTGTGTATGTGTCCAGATGTCCAGCCTGGGGTGTACGTGATCACTGTGTGTAGTGTGCGTGCTGTGTTCTGATTGGCTGAGTGTTCCTAACTACATGTAGGATCTGACTCTGTGGTATTTTGGGAACGCGCTTCCCTCCAGCTAAACATGTTTTATTGTGGTCCAACCACCTCAGACCATTGTGGTGTGACTGCCTATCTGTGGGATCAATCTGGGTTTCCCTGCAGGTGCGTTTATCTACGGGCTAAGTGTAACCACACCTGTGACCTGTCAATCGGTAGGCTTGGGTTTGGGTCGCAGGGCCTGCCTAACCATGTATCTCTGACTCGGGTTTGGCGGGGAGGTCATCTCGGGCGGATTCAACAGCAATGATATGAGCTTGTTATTGTGTGTACATACAACATGGCGGTTACAGATATTGCTTTTACCGACATTATCATTGTTATGCGTACATGTATCACGGCTTGCATTGACATCAACATTATCATATTTATCAGCAATATTACAGTTATGGGGGCAGGTATCATGGCATTCATAGACATCGAATGGGCGATATTAACACAGCAAAAACAATTCCGGCAGACAGAATAAAATCTGAAGATTAAAGTTTAATTGTGCAATAGACACCCCTGACATTTATTAATAGAGCCAAGAAGCCATTCATTTGAGCTGTGCATTATGTAAATACATAGCACAATTGCTTTCTAGGAAATACATCTTTCTTTCTTTGCAAAAGTGAGAAGCTAATGGCGACACTTTCTCCCATCTAGAGTTGAGTGCAGACTGCAGAGCTCAGCTCCTGCTGGAATAAACACATGCAGGCAGGAATATATGACGTTACAACACATACCATTACAACTCATACTTTTACATCGCAGTTTTTTACAACGCAACTACCATTACATCGCATGTTTTTACAACGCATGCCATTACAACGCATGTTCATTAAGATACATTAAAACTACCATTACAATGCATTCCATTACAATGCATACTAATACTACGCATGCCATTACAAGGCATAATATATTTTCCTTGTTTTTTTCTTAAAAGTGCTGGATGGTGGTTGGGGCAAAATTTACTATTCTTACTCCGACAGGTGTTTGCCTCAGGGGAAGTGCTGGATGGTGGTGGGGGCAAAATTACTATTCCTACTCCGACAGGTGTTTGCCTCAGGGAAAGTGTTGGATGGTGGTGGGGGCAAATTTACTATTCCTACTGCGACAGGTGCTTGCCTCTGGGAAAGTGTTGGATGGTGGTGGGGGCAAATTTACTATTCCTTACCTCCATTACTTACCTAAAATGCGTTGTAATGGCATGTGTTGTAATGCCATGCCTTGTAATGGCATGCGTTGTAATGGCATATGCGTTGTAAATGCACGTGCGTTGTAATAGTTGCATTGTAAAGGCTTTACGATGTAATGCCTGTGTTGTAATGGATGTTTCCCGCAGGCAGCGGCCTGAAACTAAATTTAATGCACAGATCCCATCAGGGCCCTTCTTTCTATGCAGGCCCAGAGAAGCCCTCCTTTGTGTGGCCAATATCACACATGGCGTCAGTGCTTCGAGGAGTCCTGCTCAGAGAAAGAATCACATACTCCCTGTGCCCAAACTCTAATCCTCGCACTCCATGCCACAACCCTGTATGAATATTAATCATAGGCCCTGTTTCCAGAGAAGCCGATTCTTCAGCAGAGGGAATTAAAATCTAATTGTTTTTCCCTTACATTTTGCTTCCGGGCACGACTATTGAGGCCTGGTGAGTTACAGAGGTGGAGGTAAGAGGATGATGTGCTGGTGTCATGGGGCTGAGGGCACTTCCACTGATGGCTGGCTTTGCAGAGCTGTGATTTACTTGCAGTGCATAGCTGGCCCAGGGCTGGTGTTTCTCAAAGGCCAACAGGACTGGGGCCAAGTCAGCTGTCTCTGCAGCAGCCCTGTGGCCCTGCTTCAGGTACACGTGACCACCTTTCCATCTGAGCATTCACACCCTGGCTGCTGCTGTTTACAGGTTTATTGGCCTGAAATAGTGGGTAAACCATGCGTGTCCTGCTGCCTTCTCTTAATTACATAGGGGGTTTATCACCTGATGTTGCAACTTCCTCCGGGGCTTGCTCCAGTTGCTCTTGTGGTTTGTTGTCCACTGGTTATTGTTATCGCTGTAGCTATTACTGCCCGCTTTTAATGGTAACTGTGATCTCTGGGGGGGTCTCTGGGATAATCTTGCATAGCGCCGGGAGATGTTAATAGCACAGCCGCCATGTTGATAGTGTGTGCGGTACTATCCTCTGCGGACTTAGTCATCGTAGAGATGGTGGCTGCATCCAGTGTCTCTACAGCATGCTTGTTGACTCTGCGAGTGACGTTTTTCTCCTCTTATTCGAGTGCTTTACTGGCCTTGCCCCGTTACTTCAGCGCCACCACTTGACCCCCATCATTAACTTGTAAGTCAAAGTGCACCGGGTGAGATAATTTCATGACTAATTAATGGGAGTGAAGTAAAGGATCTCAAGTAATGGCGGTGCATCTACATTAAATGTAGAGATAAACACAGCCCCCTCCTGCCCTCAGAACAGTAGAACCTGTCTATAAGCCCAGAAGGGGGGAGTCTAGGACAGTGAGGAGGCCAGGGCGAGCAGTCTGGAGAGAGGGAGCGAGTCTAGGGAGATGGAATAAAAACTAAAGATGACTAACCTGCTGCCGGCAGCCGCCTCTGTGTTCTTCTCCTCCTGTCCCGTGTTCCGACTCCCGACAGGCCATGGGGTTGCACTGCACAGGCTCCCAAACTCCCCTAGGCCAATCCTGACGCAGCTCTCATGCTGGTAATACTATTACCCAGCAAGAGAGAAGTGCTGGGATGGTCTGAGAGGGCCCGTATAGCGCTCACAAAGGGACTGGGAGTCTGTGCCTGTCTCCACCCAGCTGTGCAACACAGCTCTGGTTGAAAAGATCCAAGTGCGCATGTCAGTTTGGCCGCCCTAAGACAGCTGACCAAACCGACATGTGCACTTGCAGTGCCCACCACTCCTACTCCCTGCTGCATGGCCCGCCTTAAAACTATCTGAGACGCTAAGTTCGGTTGGCTGGCAGCCTGCAGGACAAAAAATAAAATGATAATAAAATTGTTTTATTATCATTTTATTTTTCATGCTTGAATTTGCTGGCTCTCAGCCAGTGGGGCACTGCTCCTCCGTCCTAACAGAGGAGCCGCCCCTGGGTCCCACTAAATTGGAATTGCTGCTGTAGAAAAAAAGTTTAGAGTGGGAGAAACCTGAATCTTCAGGCCCGTGGTAATGCACCTTCGACGGATCGACTCTGCAGGTTTGTACCAGTCCTCCGGCGGTCTTTGGAGCCAATAGATTTCTAGGTCCCAGATTGCGCAGGATGTCAGGAGGAGTACATTGACATAGCCCAGGGTTTCAGGACCTCAGAAACAGCACTTGGGGGGTCAAGATTCAGTTCAGTAGAAGCCACTAGTAGGGTCTATGGCAGGTCTAGTTGGAACTGGTCAGCTGGGCAGTTGCAGGGAAATTGCCAGTTTGTTCAGGCAGGGGCCCAATGAGGAGTCTCCCTGATGGTCGTCCTGGGGCAGAGCGACGATCAACTGGGTGTCGTCCGCATACGAAATGCCTAGGATGTCAAATTCCTGTATAATGTTGGCAAGCTGCCTTACATATATATTAAATAAGGTCGGGCTCAGGGAGGAGCCCTGCGGCACTCCAGACTTTAAGGGTAGACTGTCAGAGAGGCAGTCCTGATCCATAACTTGGAACGATCGATCCTCTAAAAAGGAGCATAGCCACTCCAAGGCTCCACCCTGGATACCTATTTCCTTCAGTCTGTTTTTTAGCAGTGTGTGGTTGACGGTGTCGAACGCCGCACTATGGTCAAGCAAAATAATCGCTGCTGACCCTCCACCGTCAAGTAGGCTTTTGAGTTCCTCGGTGACAGCCAGGAGTGCTGCTTCTGTACTGTGAAGGGAGCGGAAGCCCATCTGTGTAGGGTGGAGGAGTGCGTTCTCTTCCAGGAATTTGGTTAGGGTTTGGTTAACATGCCTTTCCAGGAGTTTACCCAGAAGAGGGAGAAAGGAGATAGGTCGAAGGTTACTCAGAGTGTCAGGGTTCAGACGGGGTTTTTTAAAAATAGGTTTTATAATGGCGTGTTTCCAAGCCCGGGGGACTGACCCTGATTCAAGTGATTTGTTCAGGATTTTCACTAGAGGGGGAAGGACCACCTCCGTCACCTTGAGGATGGCATGTGGGGGTGCAGAATCTAGAGGGGAGCCTGACTAATTGGCTTTGAGCAACTTGAGAGTGGCTTCCTCATCAAGGCCTGGGAACTGTGCAAGGCTAGGGGATGAAGCTGGGACACTCACTATGAGACTCAGCTAGAACCGGCTGAGGAGTGTTTTGGAAGAGATCAAAGATGTCGGACACTTTTTTCTGGAAAAAAGACGCTATTTGATTGCACCTTATTGTCGTGGCCTTTGGAGGGCCGTTAGTTTCTTGCGGTGTGGTCAGGTTTTTTTACCACTCTAAATAGTTCTTTGGGGGAGTTAAGTGCCTGGCTGATTTTCTTCTCATAAAATAGAACCTGGGCCAGTTTTAGTTCTTTATGGTAGTTTCTGATTGAGGCTTTGTAATTCCTTTTTTTATCTAGGACAAAATCTTTTCTCCAGGCCCTTTCTGCTCTCTTACTGAGCTTTAAGGAGAGCAGATGCTCATTAAACCATGGTGCTTTCTTTGTCTGGTGTGTTTGAGAAGGCATTTTTTTCAAAGGGACACAGGTTGCTAGCGACTGGGTGATTTTTCCCATTGTTTGAAATCTTCTTCTGGGCCGAGGTCTAGAATGGGCAGGGATCGCTTCAGGGCGTTAGACCAGAGATCGGGGTCGATCCGTGACCAATTTCTAGTGGTGGTAAACTGGACCTTGCTTTTGGCCTGTCTGGCCGGGTTTAATAGCCCGAATCGAATAAGGCAATGATCGGACCAAGGAACGGGGGTAACCTCTGAAACCGAGATGATAGGATCATTTGAAAGGCCTCTTGTAGCTTGTGTGTCCCTGTAATTTGAAAAGGAGGTCGGCCTCACAACCCTTGGAGTCCACTCCTTTGTCCTGGGTACAAGAGGAAGAGCACGTTCAGTCCTGGGCTTTTCTGGGGTCTCAGACAGCAGGTTTAGTCCTCTTTTGGTCTTCCTCAGGTACTGAAAGTGTTTTAAGAAATGGAGATGCCACATTTATGCCTGGCACTAGTCTGTGCGTGGGGGTGAATCCTGGCTCCTCCATAACCAATAGGGTAAATATTCCCAGGAGTTGCCCTACCAACTTTTGCAGCATCTCTTGTATGCCCTACTGCAAACAATCCCACAGTGCCATTCTGCCTAAATCCAAGATGGTGAAACCATTCTCTCCTTGTTCAGAGCCTGCGTGCCCATTCCAGAGGGAATTGACAACCCCTCCTTTGTGGTCACTTCAAACCACCTCCTCCCCAATGTGATTGTAGTCTGGCTGTCTGGGAGAACAAATAAGGGGCCTGTGCAGCTGTAATCTGACATCTATCTGTGACAGGGGAGGCCCCTTTGAAGATAATTACGTTTCGTTACACTGCCCAAATTGCCATTCTGGCAGAGGAACAGAAATACTTCCCCACAACCAAACCTTTGTCTCCTGCTCTGGGAGCATTTTCACACCTCCTTCACGGTTAAGCAAATTAGCCTCGAGTCTTAAGACAAGGAAAAGGTAACTTTCGAAAAGTAACTCTTCCTTAATATTTATTAAACATTAGAGTTCACCAGTAAATTGGGCAATTAATGAATAATTATTCCAAATACATAATAAATAAATAAGACCAAGAATGACATTTCTAGCTGTTTTCCCAGCCAGAGATAGCATTATTAAATTTAATATTGCATCCCAGTGTTTTCCTATGGAGCAGCCTTACTTGCTAAAGTGAAAATAGCTTTTGGGGCCTTTTTACTCTAGGGACATGTATAACGCTGAATTGTCCTGGGCGAGTCTGGAACGTGGGTCCCGTTCTGACTGTGTCATTGGAACCAAGCTGTACCTGGCTGATGAGCCCATACCTAGGGTGAAACCGGTCCTGGGTTGCTTGTGTTCTGGTTCAGAGAGGACCTGGCATGGCAGCTCAGGCTGGACTGTTCCCATGAGGAGCAGGGTCAAGACTGATTTTCATATGGCTCGGTCCACCTGAGATGGCATGGTGAGCAAAAGAACAATGGGTCTGAGTGCAACCCAAAGCTATTGACGGTGGTTAACTTATTGCAAGCAGCCTCCCATCAACATTTGTGTGTTTCATGGCTGCTAATATTGCTATAACTATTTATTACAATCTAAGCATGTGACCTATTTGAGAGAATGGTTTTGCCCTGTCAGCATGACAGCTTCTGCGAGGATCTCTTGAGATGCTTCTTCAACTCACCACTTGAAGCCAGGGCATTAATAAAGCTCATCATTTTTGTAAGTTTGTCAAGCATTCTTGTAGGTGCTTTTTCAGGAGCAACTAGATAATTCGGCCCACAATAGCTGGTCGACAGTGTCTTCCTTTGCCGCACTCACTTTAAAACACATTTTTAGAAATGCGGCTTGACCGGCAATTGTTTGGTTGATCAGGCTGAATTCAAGTCTGACCTGCGCTGGTAATATATTATTAGTAAGTGAAAGATGTACTTGTAGATATTAACGGTTAATGAGTCTAACAGAGTTGTTTCACAGCCAAAAAAAGGTTTGCAACCATATGATGTGGTTGGGAGTAGATCTGTGTTCCTTACTTTAAGAATAGGCTCCAGTGATTGTCCCAGTCACTTTTCGTTTATATACCAAGGACCCTTTTTAATTGGCTGCTTACCAATTGCGAGGACTTTGGTTTTGTCTAGATTGATTTCCAATCTGTTTTCTTCAGTATTTGCGGTCAACTTTTTAAGAAGCTGTTGCAGCCCGACTTTGGTTTTGCGAATCGTAAGAAGGCTGTCAGCATTAAGTATGCTTGCTTTCCTTCCACCCAGGATGTGAGAGTACCCAATTATTTTATCCAGCTCAGCTCATAGGTCTGCTATAAAGGTGTTGAATAAATTGGGTGTCGACATGCAGCCTTGCTTAAGACCGATATTTGAAAATACCTTTTAGGACACCATATTACCCTCACCTAATTACACTCGCATCCCAGTATTCATGTAGAGCAATTGAATAGCCCTCCATAGATTTGGGGGGAGAGCCCAAGGATGCAGTTTTTGTCACAAAAGAGTTCTGTCAACCCAGTGGAATGCAGCCTTAAAGTCTACAAAACACGTATACAATGGTGAGTGAGTTTCAATTGTTTAAGTTATCAGCATTGTAAGAGTTAGAGATTTGAAAGCGTGTCCATGCCTGGCAGAAGCCCGCCTGGTTAAGGGGGATTACTGTCCATCTTTAGACCTACAATTTAAGGTCCTCTGATACCAGACCTAGTAAGAATTTTGCTTTGTTGTTGTGGAGGGCGATAAGACGGTTGGCTGGGTTTGACTTGGAGACACCTTTGTAGATTGGGTGTAATATTGCAACTTGACAGGAGTCTGGTATTTGTTTGTTTGACACAATATAATTATATATGGGTATTAAAATTGTTGTCAAGAAATTTTGTTTGTTTTTGAACAGTGCTTGCGGTAGACCATTAGGTTCCATGGCTCTCCTGGTTTGGTTTTTTGTATTATTTGTCGCAGTTGGGAAGCTGTGTAGTGCATCGGGGATTTCTCTAATGGTTTTGTCTTGGTACGTTTGCTGCTAGGAGCGTTTCTTCTACTGTCACATTGCAAATTTATGGAGGGGATTTGTGGGGCTAGCTAATGCATTGTAAGATTACGAACTCATGTTGCTTCCAAAATATTAGCATTATCTATATTTTACGGCATCCTTTTCCAAGCAATTATCTATTTCCCAAAATTCCATTGAGTTGTTATTTTTACTTGCATTTGAGAGTTTTGCCCAGAAATCGCTGCTGTATTCCCTCTTTACTGCTCATACCATTTTCTTATATTCTTGCCTTTTCTTTCTAAAATTTGTTATTCAGATTGAGTCATTTCACTTTTTCTTTAGGGATCTAAGTTTACAATTCATTGTTCTTTTTTTCACCATTTCAGGGCTTTGGTACCCCATTTATTTTTTTACTGCTTGTGTGTCCCTTATATAATGTTTTAGTTGATGGCATGTTAAGGTGCCGTAAAAGTAGCCTCTCAGTAAAGCTCTCCCAGGCCCTTAAAGGATTACCACCATCTTTGTGAACTGACCTGTATAGCAGTAGACATTGACCTTCTATGTCTTTTGATACTGTACCATTCCATTTCAGCCTTTTTTTGGCTTTCTGTCGCTGCTTAGCTTTTAAGATTTTTAGTCTGGTTATGTAATGGAATGCTGGTGTATAGTCCTATCGACTGAGACAGGTGATCACTTTTCAGACTATAATCAATTCTGAATGATTTGGTACATTGACATAAAGATAGCGTCGCCAAGGTATAGTCGATAATAAAATTACTCTTGGCTGCAATGTGAGTATATGCTAGGAGTTGATCCTCCAAGTGTCTGTCATTTAGAACACGTAAACCCATGGAGGTACTGGTTGCCAAGATGGTTTCGCCTATTTTATCTTGTTTCTCGATTGGTCTTACAGTTTGTTGTTGAATGTTTCATATGAAGCCTTGAGATATATGTACGTCATCCCCATAAGGTTGGTGTAGTAAATTTGCATTGAAGTCGCCCGAGAGCAGAACTGTTTTCCCATTGTTCTGTTTTAATATCCAAAATTGTTGCTTCAAGTTTAAGTGCAATTCCACCTTTTTCGTTGTACAATGGGTTTATATAGATGTTTAAGATTACTAGTGGCTGCTTCAACTCCTTTGACCATCTCTCAATTTTTATTGCTGTTATCCATGGGAGGTTTGGTTCTAGCTGCATAACATTTGTATTCACAACACTGGACAAGTATATTGACAGACCTCCCTTTGGGCAGCCCTTTGATTTGTCTTTGAGGGCAAACGTGTTGATTTGTATGTATCCGAATAATGGGATAGAGTGTTGTAACAAGTCCCTTGTAATAGAATGACTTTAAACTGCTTCCAGTATAATGTGATTTGATGGTCTTTTATTAGAACATATTTTTAATACCTGTGGACCTTCTTCCTTGGTTATTGAACTCCGGGTTTTGACCCACAATCAGCTTGTGTCCTGGTTGAGTAATGCTGTGGCTGCCAGCTCCAATTTCTGTTTGGTGTTGCCTGAGTACCCCCCTCTATATTTAATTCTCCTTGTTAAGAAAGGCGTTATTTTCTTTGTTTTGAATTAGTGGCAGGCAACTTAATCATGAGTCTGTCTTTGGTGTTTGTGATAGTTTTACCAAAGATCCGATTAAAATCTCCATTATTGACCACAAATGCAACGAAACTAAGGAGATCCTAGTCTTCAGAGCTGACCTACACCCTCAACTCAGCTGGAAAGGTGCTCTCGTATACCGACCCCCGGGACCCCTCACCAAATTTTCCCCTCAATTAATGGAGTTTATCTCACCCCATGTTATCTCAACTAGAAACTTCCTTCTACTCGGAGACTTCAACATACATGCAGAAAACCTTGGTAATAGAGATGCTGTTTCTCTATTAAAAGATCTATCCACGCTCGAATTAATTAAAATAAATAATGATCCCACCCACCAGGCAGGACACACACTAGACTTAATTCTTACTAACTCCCCCAATATCACCTATAGAGACTCCAGCCCACTGACATGGTCTGACCACTCATTGATTGATTTTCAAATCACCGGCCAGAAAGACAACACAGCCCCCAAAACATATCCCACTAGGAGATACAGGCAATGGCATAAACTCACACCCACGAAGTTTCATGAAATGTTCATACCCCCCCAGAACTCCGACTCCGACAGTACTCAAGATCGCCTAACTTCTGTCCACCATCGACCGCCTAGCCCCACTAAAACGCCAACCAGTCGCAGCCAAACGACACCAGACTCCATGGTATTCCCCCAATTTAAGATCTGAAAAAAGTCGATGTAAAAAACTGGAACGGCTATGGCGCCTCTCCAAAGATTCACAAGATAAAGAAAGATTCAGGACGGCACTTGCAACATACCATAAAAATCTAAAACTTGCTCGGAAATCACACATTACACTACAACTTGAAAAAGCTGATAACTCCCCGCGCACCCTATTTAGGGTTTTAAATTTACCAACCCTAGGGCATGCAACACCGAGGAAGCCCCTTCCCAAGCTTTGTGTGACAACATAGCAAACCATCTCTCACAATAAATAGAAATCATCTTTCAAAAGATTACTTCAAATTCCTATCCTCAGTCAGGCCCAAGCATTGACCTTCCCCCAATCACACCAGACGCCCTAACCCTTGAAACCTTCCCAGCTCTAACCACAATCGAAGTAGAATCATTACTAAGAGTAGTCAAATCAGGGTCTCCACTTGACCCATTACCTGCCAAGACCTCCGCTTTACTATCCAGGACACTTGCAGCCCCCATCGGCTCAATACTCAATAGATCCTTGGAGGAAGGCAGCCTCCCCCTGGAGTGGAAAGAGGCTCAGGTCATCCCCATTAGGAAGAATCCTAAAGCCGCCCTCGAAGATGTCTCTAACTATCGTCCCTTCTCTTTGCTTCCTTTACACAGCAAACTCTTAGAGAAGCACATAAATAAGCATTTGTCTGAGTTTGTTGAATCCTCAAATCGCCTTGACCACTCACAGTCAGGATTTCGACCTAAGCACAGCACTGAGTCAGCACTGGTGGAAGTAACTGATAACATCCGAATGCTAGCGGACCGAGGTAGGGCTGTACTCCTGGTGCTGCTTGACCTGTCCGCAGCATTCGATACCATCTCCCACCAGATCCTGCTCAAGCGGCTTGAGGATGTAGGCATCCAAGGGAAGGCCTTAAAATGGTTGACCAATTTCCTCACGGACAGAACCCAAACCATCAATCTGGACTCTTTCAGCTCACAGACCACCAAAGTCACCAAGGGGGTACCGCAGGGCTCGTGTTTGAGCCCTACATTATTTAACATCTACGTTACCCCCTTGGCTGGCTTACTGAGGCAATTAGGCTTCATTCCTATCTCTTACGCCGATGACACGCAACTGCTCCTCTCCTTTGATAAAACCGATATTAACATCCAATCCACCTTCTCGGAGGGTATGAAAAGCATCGCGCACTGGATGCGAGAAAACCTCCTTCAGCTCAATACTGAAAAATCTGAAATCATGCTGTTTGGAGAAGCAACTGTGAGATGGTCCCCCAGCTGGTGGCCTGAGGAACTGGGATCCGGCCCACCCCCCTCCCCCTAAACAGGTAGTGAAGAATTTAGGAGTGAAACTAGACCAAAAACTCACATTAGAGGAGCATGTGAACAGCACAGCCGGGGCATGCTACCATACACCTGGCCTCCTCCGTAGGGTCTTCCCTCTCCTGCCATCATCTGTACGTAAAACTCTAGTTCAAGCCCTTATCCTCAGCCGCCTGGACTACTGCAATGCCCTGCTGATCTCTGCAAAGGAATCCTCCCTTAGCAAACTGCAAGTGGTCCAAAACACCGCGGAGCGACGGGTGACCAATGCCCACCCCCGAACGGCATCTACCCCGCTACTTCAAAAACTGGCTCCCAGTGAAAAAGAGAATAAAATTTAAAGTCTGCTGCATGGTATTCAAATCCCTATACAACATGGGATCCATCTATCTGACTAAAAAGCTGGTCAGATATATACCATCCAGACCCCTGCGATCGGGTCATCAGGGACTCCTCCATACTCCGCGCTTCAAACTAGCCCGCATGGGCGGTAAAGCATTCTCCCACCTTGCCCCGCGATACTGGAACCAACGCCCAATCCAGCTTCGCCAATGTACCAACTTCCTGGTTTTCAGAAAGTTGCTGAAAACGGCACTGTTATAAACTATCTCCCAGAGTCGGTCACTAGCTGTCACAGCGCGGAGATACGCCGATGGGGGTGATTCGGGCGCTATAGAAATCACATAAATAAAATAAAATAAATGAAGGGATTTCTCATTATTGAATTTGGGGACTCCTTAATCATATGCCCAGTATGTAATGTGGTTTGCCAGCGTCAAGTTGCATTGGCCAGCAAAAAAGGGTAGAATTCCTCACTTTGTTTTGTAATTTTTATCCCCCAATTTCTAAAGACTTCTCTCTCGGAATAAACCACTGATGCTATGTCCGCTTATCCCCATCTTACTAGGGTTGGGTTTGTGTTTTGGGATCTACATGTAGGCAGAAATTCTATTGCATCAATATCTTTAAATGTTATCTGAGATAGAGCAAAAATGGTCCTTAGTCACTTGATGGATATGATGATGCCCCTTAAGAGACATATTCCGGTATCATAAGTAGGTTCATTTGATGTTTCTTGCTTGTTTCCATTCCTACTTAATCTTGGACTGAGAGGACTGTATGTGTTGTTCCATTCTTGTCTTATTATGCCAGTATTTGGATTTCTGTTGGCCCAGAACGACTTCAGTGATGCTTCCCTTTCCTTTTTACTTGGCTTCTTACCATATGTACCGAGGGTAATGTCCTTTCCATCCTGTGTGTTATCAGATAGAGCTGGTCTCTCATTGCTTGGAGACCTTACTTCTTGGGATATTTCTGGACTTTAACCTAATGCATTATACAGTTTGTTCCATTTGGATGACCGTTTGGGAGGGCGGGGGGGGAGGCTAGTTGATTATTTTCGTAGTCAGATTGCTCCTGCTTAATTAGTGGTTCTTTCATCTCTCGTTTATATTCAAGAGATCTATTATCACTATCATCCATCTGTTGTGATGAGGTTGTGCATCTGAAAACTTTCTGCCCTTCTCCTGTGTCTTTGTTAAATACTGGGTACATTTTAACCCTGAGAAGTTATGACTATGGTCCAGCTAGTAGTCAATACTTTCTATCTTCCTTTACAAAGAAGTTTACGTTGCTGTTTTGTTAAATGCTTTGCCTCAGTATTTGCTCTATATTTAAAGGAACTCTGAAATGAATCAGCTACTTTGGTGATTTTTAGACTGGGATGTGGTTGGTCTGTAGACATGTAGTCTAAACAATTCCAGACTTGTGGCTCTACTTTTTCTAGTGTTCAATTGGATACCTGGGAGTCCACTGGGGTGGTTTGAGATTTAAAGGCAGGGCTGTCTCCGTTATTATTCTCGCTGTGAACATCCACCGTGATTTGGTATTGACCAGAGTCCTGTGCTTCCTGGGATTGTTCGAAGGTCACCAATTGAAGATTCGGGGACTACCTTGTTCCTTTATTTAGTTCCAGAGTTTGGGCTTTGAGATTTTGTAGATAATTTTTCTTCGTCTTTCAAGCCAAAGAGGAATTACTGCAATGGCAAGGGTTCTTTTGTATCTCTGTAGTTAATATTTGCAAAATCTCTGGGAGTGACCTTAATGTGTCACGTGGCTCATGTGGAGATTGTCGTTTTCTCTAAGTTAGCATGAGTTCTGCAGTCAGTGCGCAGCTTTGCGCACGTTACTACAAGCCATTATTTTTGCAAAGACTTTCTTCGTCCTTTTCACATGAGAACTGTCTGCCGTGTTCACTTTCTGTCAGTTCCTGGGATTTAGTCTGAACATTGTGTGCGAGGTCGATAAACAATGCCCCTTGTTATTCTGTTCTGGTCAGGTCTAGCACCTAGACAAAACATACCAATGCAGCTGTTGTTTGGAACTCGTACTTTGGTTTTATGGGGATACATGCATAGGGGGAGTCACACTTGGAGAGGGACCTATCCAGGGAGAAGAGCGAGACAGCACCTATGATGTAGAACTACCATCTATAGTCTATGGTATGGGGTCTGCAGACAAAACCCAGAGATCTTCTAATATATAATAATACAGCTTCTAGGCAAGGGGAGGGAGATTAGGCTATATTGTCTTTTTTATAATGACATCTCCTTTCATGATTTATGGCCTAGCTGCTATGCTGACAGTATTTGTATTATGCATTTTCCTGCTTGTTGTGGCATGTATACTGCATGTTAGGGGACGTTAGTTAAAATAAATATTTTAAACTGGTTCGTGTCTCTGTCAGATCTTATTGTGGACAAGCACAAGAGTGTGAGCGAGAGGGTGTGTCTCGCAACCGCGAGCCCTGAGAGATTCGGGAGTGTTGTGTTCTGGGGAGCCTAATCACTTGTTTTTCTGTGAGTGAGTAGTAGGGCAAGTGAGACACTGGGCTCATGGGTACTAAGGTGGTAGGATGACTCAGTCCCTATGCACTAAGGTCCCATAATCCTACACATAGTTCTGTTCTTGGGCAGAATCCCTGCAACATGGCGCCGCCAACGTTTGGTCTGGTACTTATTCACGAGACCCCTGAGTAGCTCTTGTGCTTGTTCACAATACCCTCTCACCGGTATACGGAGACGTCCGTGGTGAGGGGAATTAGCCTCCTATATTTGTAGGGTATACCTATTTCTATAGGTTTTTCAAGCTTGGAGTTTAAAAGGTTTTTTGACCCAATTTTGCGCTACCGTCTTGATTGTTTTTATTTTTCATCTCAAATATGGCACAACCGGTCGCTATTGCGGCTCCTACCGAGCAGCAGTTACGGCTTTATTGAATCAACACGGAGTCCCCAATGCAGGAGCTAATATTATTTTCGTGGTTGAAGCCGATCCAGCATACCGCTTTGAAGTCTTCTATTCTTGGGTTACTTTTCCTGCGGTGAATGCGAATGATGATACGTTTCACACTTACACGGCCGCTGCTCCTCCAGCAGCGTATAGGCCGTATGCATTAATTGAAGTTCCGTTGACGTCCTGGGAGCATACCATTTGGTTTAATGGCGCCCTCCCTCATCCTGTTTCTTTTGTTCGAATGGGCCCCTTGTCTATCGATGGGGCCACTTGGCCTGTTTTGGCAGGCTTTACACTGCATCCAAATTATCTCAATGTTACTATCGCAGAGCTACGTACACTTTATACTCAATTGGTCCTTCTTCATAGAAGGGTCATACAGTTTATGGCTTGTGCACTTCAAGCCGCTCCGGCTGGAGCTGCTCCTCCGGCACCTGGTCAAGGCAGACGTCTTGTGATTAGTCCTGTCATGATTAACTCCGTAATGGGTAAACGTCCTCAAAATCGTGATGACTTGCCGTTTTGCCTCGCACAATAATTGGAGCAACTTGAAGCTGTTTTTCCACATACGACTCCTGTTGAAAAACACAGGATCCTTTCCATGAGTTTACCGAGTGGTCTTATTCCTCCTTTACCGGACTGCACAACCTGGGGTACAGTATTTGCTTCGGTATATACGCTGTGCTTTGGCACTCCCTGCATGAGCGTTCTACCGAGCGTTCTGAAGAAGGTACAGGATGAACACAGGCTGGTTCAGCCCTAGATTTGGGGATGAAGTTAGTGGGCATGTTCCCTGTTGTCTCCGACATTATTCTGGCCAACATTAAAGGTGAAGCAGTTTGCTTACAAGTACGTCAACGCCTAGCGGCAGTGGTAGACATTGATCGGGAACGTCAGTTGCCGATTATTATTGCTGAGGTGTATTCATCCTTGGGTCGCAATAGTTTGGGGGTTCGACCATTCACACAGGCACAAAGTGAACCCCCCTCCTGAAAAGGAGGGTCGTTAAGCCTTTCCTAAAAAGGCTTGGAACAAAAATATGCGGCAGCAACAGCAGAAGCCTGGTTCTCGGGGTTCGCCTCCACCTGACGCTTCTGAACGTAGATATGATTTGCGTGACCGCTCTAAAATTAAGACACCCGAGAGGTTCCACGTTCCTGATCCTTGTTCTCCTCGTTCCTTTCAGGAATCGTCAAATCAACAGTGCAGCGTAGGAGAGCAACAGGATCGCAGACAAGGCGAGTCTACGCAAACGAGACGTGACCTGCAGCGCCAGTTTGACTTGAAAGTCAAGCAGGAGGGACCACCTCAATATCGAGCCCCGTTCCAGAAGAAAAAAGTTGCTGCTTTGACTGCAAAGTTTGCCTCAGACAGTGAGAACCCTGCTCCTTGACAGGAGTTGGGCAGTAACTCTCCTCGACAGCACGGCGGAGGTTACCATAGTGCGGCAGACACTCCACCAGCGTCTAGAGGCGAAAGCAACTGACACTTTTATTACGGTGGAAACAGCTGACACTCGTGTTGCCCCTCCTGACAGGCTTTATGAAGTAGGCCTCCAAATTGAAGGTAATATTAAACGCACTATTAAGGCAGTCTTTTGGGATAACCTAATCTCTTCTTATAATAATTTGTTGATTGGCCTCCCCCATTTGTTCTTGCTTCCTCTAGAGGGGAGGATGTTATTCTCCCAATTTTTTCGCAATATGTATCAGAAGAGGCTAAACTTGCTTATGCGTCGGAGTGGGCACTAGCCCTTGCTCCGGCATTGTATCGTAATCAGGCGGGTTGGGACAGGGATTTGCCAGAGCATGTAATTCCTTTGCGCTCTACACCACAGCCCCAACCCTAATACCCTATTCAACTTGATGCTAAAGCATCTGTTGGTGAAATTCTTACCCAGTTGGAATATCAGGGTGTGATTGCACCCTGTGTTTCATCAATTAATAATCCTCTTTTTCCGATATTGAAACCGGACGGTTCATATCGTATAGTTTTGGATTACAGACATTTGAACAGTCATGTTCGTACCTTTGCGGTACAGAACACCCATAGCTCTGCGTTGGTTAACAACATTGTTCGCAAGAAATATAAAACTACTTTGGATATTTCCAATGGATTTTTTAGTCATACTTTGGCTCTTGAAAGCCATGACTTGACAGCATTCACAGCGTTAGGCAATCAGAAAAGATATGCGAGATTGCCTATGGGATATAAGAATAGCCCAGGTGCTTTTGCAGCATGCATAGTGTCGATTTTAAATGAAATTGACCCTGATGCCTTCTCGTACGTCGATGACATATACTTGACGGATGATCATTTAAATCTGCATCTTGGGCATGTGGACCGCATTATTTCACACTTTGCAGACTTGGGTTACAAATTCAATTTTGCCAAGTCGCATATTGCCTTTTTGGCAGCTCTTTTCCTTGGTTATGAACTTAACAATGAAGGTAGGTGATTGGCCCCCCCACTTTCTGGAGAAATGTGCTCAACTGCAACCTTAAATTTTTTTAATCTTTGCTGGGTTTCTTGAATTTCTGAAGGACTTACATTCCTGAATATGCCCAGCGTATCAAACCGCTTAACGCATTGATACAACCCTCATTTTCTACTTCCAGTTGGCTTCCGGAACATACAGCTATACTTCGGTCTTTGCAGTCTGATCTGCTTGTGACCCAGTTCTTGTTAACAAGAGACAGTACTACAAATTTGGTCATACGGATTGTACCAGGCGCAGTAAGTTTTACCTACGTGACTTTTAATGAAGGGGACACTGTCCCCATTGCTTATAAATCGCATTTGTATACTCCAGCAGAGTTGTGTTTTTCTTCTACAGAAATGTTTTTGACAGCTGTGCAGATGGCGATTCTTAAAGAACGTCCTCTGGCTCAGGGAAAACGCATTTTCATGGTTTCGCCAGTGCCTGCTTTAGAAACAGTCACAAAGGCGAGTGTTCCAAATTCCAAGGCTTTACATCCCCGTTGGATACAATGGGCTAGTTCATTGACGTCGGCTGATGTAAATTTGATTTTTGATCCTTCTTTGCAAACACAGGAGTTTTTACAGTATTAACATGTTCATCTTCCTCCATTGTCATTGCTTCCTCTTGATCAGTACAAATGCATTATCTACACTGATGGTTCTGCACAGCCTGCCATTGGTTCTAAGCATGCTTATTCTGCAGCCTGCGCTATTATGGCAGGCACGATAGTAGATGGTGATTTTAAATCTTCATTAGTACACACACAATCCCTTGGGGATTGTACGGCACAATTGGCCGAGTTCCGTGCTCTGGTTTTGGCTTTGGAATTTGCGGAGCCTGACACTCCTACGGTGGTAGCTTGCGATTACTTTTACTGTGTACAATCCTTTAATGACAACTTGTTCTTTTGGTCACAAAATGATTTTCGTGATTCTAACGGTAGCGCAATCAAGCATAAAAAGCTTTGGGTCCGAGTGGCCGCTCTTAAGGAACGTTTGCCACTCACACAGGTCATTCATACATTAGGACATCAGCGTGTGGGAGCACATGCTGTCGGGCATTCACTGGCTGATGAGGCAGCCAAATCTCCAGTAGCCACTTGTTCAGTAGCAGCAGTTACAAGGGTCCATGACTCAAATTGATGATGATATTCTGGCTGCTATAGCTGCGACGGAGGGAACAGACTATCCCCAAGGTTTCCCTTCGCGTTACACATATCACTTGACGTCCGATCAAATTCCATTTGCAACTATACCATCCGTTGGGGATCGGCTGATTCCCAACGAGGACCGCAGGCTTTCTTTGATAATTGCCGCTCATGAATGCTTGGCTTCTGCCCATGCCGGAGTAACAGCGACAATTTCACTTTTGCAGCAACGTTTTTGGTGGCGTGGTTTATATCAGCAAACGTGTAAATATGTTCTTTCTTGTGACATTTGTCAACAAATTAAACCTTCTACTTTCCCACCGCATACTCAACTTTTCATTTCAAATCAGCCATTTGGCTGTATTTATTTTGGTCACTGCGGTCCTTTAACGTCTGACACTGCTTTTAAATATATCTTAGTTGCAGTGGATTCTTGCAGTAGATTCCTTTGGGTTTGGTCGAAACGCAGTGCTGACGCTCGAACTGTTATAAAAGATTTGCGTGTCTTTGTAGGGACATTTGCCTGTTGCACCTTCCATTCTGACCAAGGTCCGGCTTATGCCTCTAAGGCTTACCGTGATGCGATGAAGTCTCTGGGGGTGCAGGTGCAATTCTCGTCTCCATATCGGCCTGAGGGCAATTCTGTTGTGGAGCGAATGAACCGTGACTTAAAGCAATCTTTAACAGCTAGAGTATTAGGTACTGGCAGGGGTTGGCTGACTCATCTTTATGGAGTCCAACATGCTGTTATATTTCATATATATGCCTTAAGATAGGCATGATTTTAGATGCCCTAATATAGGCATAATCTTTCACCTACATTAGTTCCCTATACTCCACAATAACGGGCTCTGAGGGCTGAACCTTATCTAGTCCGTGGTTTGGGTGCAGAAGGAGGGTTTCCATGAACAATGGTGTTCTATGACTTCATCTTTAGACTAACACAGTATGCATGAATAATTCATTAGGCTACTTGGAAACCAGGCAGGGGCTACACACCACCTTCCTAATATCTACGTACACGGTTCATCCCATACGTCATCCTCATACCCAATTAGGGCTAACATAAGACAAAGGGACTCTATACTTTTCTGTATAAATACAGCACCTCTTGCTAGTATTAGGCACGAGGGAACCGAGACTTCCAGGCCGACACACTGACCAGAGATGCTGAGGCTCCTGCATGCAGTCGCTCCAGCTGACAGTGGTCTAACCATCCCTTGCGGGGTGTCCAACTTGAGACCAGGACAAGGTCCCACACTCTCTCAACTAAGGTAATAGGGTTCGACTAAATCCTAGTGGGAATCTTGGCTCTCTTACACCTACTCACATGCTAGGTACACTTAGGTACAACTAGACACGCATCTTAGGAGTACGCGCACTTTCTTTTACAAATGTATTTTGTATTCATGTATGTGTTCATTACTATTGCAAAATGGTAGAACTGTACTATCCTTTTATATTCACTGTACTGCTGATCATATATCTCTGCTACTGTCTAACAGTTGTCGCAGCACATATATTTTATACTAGAACAACTGTGCAATAAATACTTATTGTAACATGCCTGACTGTTTCTTCTGTGTAACTCTCTGAGACAGAACCGAATGAGCTAGCACGAGTGACTGAGCGAAAAGTAGTACATTGTTTCCACGATTCTGAGGGATCAGGGTTGTCATGTTCTGAGGTTGCCAAAACCAAATCTCTCCCCGATAAGAGGAGACTCTAGTGGCACTGTGAGCTAGCTAATACGAATCAGGCTAACATACTTGGTGAGGGTGCTTAGAGTCAGTCTGCCACCAAGCCCACAGTGTATGTTATCCAAACGCGCAGATCCTGTATAGGGCATATAGGAACTACACGACAATGCACTTAATAATCTCCCTAGAAGATCTCTGGGTGGGCGGACCCCATAAGAAATGCTCTTTGGCATTAAAATGTTTGTGCTATACCTTTATGGTCTAGACGTTGTGGCGGCTGCCGCAACGTTTGAAATAGATAACCATTGTGCTATGTTACATGATCTACAAAAGACTCGTGATACACAGGCGAAAGACCATTTGCCCTCTTCCATGGATGAAGCTGTGCTGATTCCTGTTACTGGCTGGCTTCCTAAAGTTGGAGATCTGGTCCGAGAAAAGGTGGAGAACAAAAAAAGAGTTTGGTCCTTCCTACCGTGCACCAGTCCCAGTCCTTGGATTGAAGGGTACTCGTACTGTGATTTTACCTCTGCTGCTTGGTTGCAAGGAGAATCAATTTATTTCCATCGAACATGTCAAGTTACACCATATGGCCGATACTTGTATGCCTACAAGCATTCCCCGACGGGATGTTTCATTGCGTCGAATGACTGCTCTCCCCTGCCACTTCTCTACAACCTGAAGGGGAGATGGAGTCTTCCATTGACTTGTCGCCTGTTTTACCTTCGACATATACCACTGTGGCAAATGAATATGAATCCCCACCACTCGAAGTTGAAGTTGATATTCCTGATCGTGCAAGTTTTCCACATTCCAATGCAGAGCAACCACCATTATTTACTCTAGGTTCAAGTGGTTACTATATGGACCAAGATAACTTTTCTTCTGATACATCTTCCTCATCTTCATCTGAGGCAGAGCCCCCGACACGGATTTGTGTTTTCATCTCCTGGTTTAAAAGAATTTACCTTGTTCCCCCTTGGACATACGTCTGGATGGTGCTTACGATGGTGTTCCTCTTTATGTGGATTGGTTTCGTGACAGTTTTTTTCCTCCTAATAAATGGTCATTACTTACCTGAACGCTCTGCTGTACACTTGGTGGACGGTGTTCTGGCCCCTCACACTTCATCCCACAAAATGAAAAGGGATCAATCCCTGGTTAATATTTCAGCATTCCCAATTATTGATGGCATCGTTTGGGATAAAGTACCATTCGAAATCTATGGTCCAACCGAAACTTTGCAAATTCCATACGTGTTTCGAGTTTCTTTAGGTGACGTTGTTATGCCTGGAATACACTCCGATGACTGGGATGTGAACGCTGTTTATTCACTGTTTTCGGACTTAAAATATTATACGGCTTTTGATACTGAAGATCTGTATTTAAATTCTGCAAATTATGCTGATTTACTCTGTTACCAACATTATGACCATCATTTTTTATTCAAACCCAACACTCAGAGACCATTTTTGAATTACACACAATGGGAGCATTGCTCGACACCATTCCAGGGGAGCTCACAGACTCAAAAAAGTACATTTGTATATTTTTCTGGTAACAATCTTTCTGACCCGAGATCTTATTTTTACAAATTGAATTTGACTACCAGCACCAAATTTATGCTGACCCATACTAAATTGGTCTATTCTTCTTCCTTCATAACCGATTTGTCCCTGAAGGGTTATGATTACTGGAAAGACAATCGATTTGAAATCTATTTGGGGTACCAAAACTTGGCAGGTGCAGGGCATAGAGTCAATGCATCGTGCATGTTTAATACCATCTCAACTGATATTTTAGAACCAGACGTTTCAACAAACTACATGTTTTTGTTTGGCCACTGCAAAAAATTATTTGAATACTCCCTCAATTCTGTCTTTGGCTGCCCATGATGCATGGCAGACACATACTTACTACAATAGAGCCCTTAACTGAAATGTTTCAAAATGGTACTCTTAATTCGTCTGATATTGATCCTTTGGGTTGGTTACAGTGGCCAACTAGTACTAATGCTTGTCAGTTACGCTTTTCTAATGCCTCTACAGGATTTACGTCAAGCAGACCTGATCCTCGTTTCCCGCATTCTCACACTGTTACTACATACTCAGTAGGTAAATTGTGTCAACAATGGTTAGGACATTCCACACTGTCTTCTGTGAAACAACACCTTTCTCTTTTGTCAGGTGAGATCAATCTGGCAGATTTACTTTTAGGTCCCAAAACCCCTATAACTAAACGTTTTGCATATGAAGCATATAATCAGTTTTGGAAACTGTCCCACATGGAAGCGGCAGTACTCTTACGACAAATTGATCAAGATAATCTTGAGAAAGTTCTGGCTGTGGTTGATAACAGTCTTAACACACTGTCTTCTCGTATATACTTTAGATAATATTGTATCATCTGTAATTGACATTGTTCAGAATGAAGTGTCTGTATTGTATCATGGTCTAAATCAGTTACGCTCTGTTATGCAATTTAGTTAGACTTTGCAAACACTTAAAAGTGGGAAAGTACCATGGGATTATCTGAATTCTTCCACCCTATTTTTACCATTTAATTTGACAGATAAACAAAAACTTATGTCGATGAAGGACGCAGCATACATTGAAAAACTTGAACAGTTACCGTTTTCTGTAGCAGAAACTAATTCTGCCATAAGGTTAATACATGGGGTTATTTCTTTGCCGTAGCATCTGTAATTCTAGCCTCATAATATTCAGCCTTTCTGGCCATAATGGCCTTTTTATATAGGGTTAGCATGGTTTTGTAGCTTGCAAGCGCGGCTGGGTGAGGAGATTTGCGCCATAGCCTCTCGGATTGACGGAGGATTTGCTTCCTGCCGCGCAGATCCTCGTTAAACCAGGGGGCCCCCTTGCCCTTATCTCTGACTCTTTCCCTCCGGGCCGGTGCTACCTGATCTAAGGCCCTACATAAGTTACCAGTGAGGGCTTCACTCTCCTGGTCGAGGTTATCTCTCGTAGGTTCATTACGGGAGGTACTGAGCAGGGTGCCTATTAGGTTGTCTGCCTCGATATTGTTCCAGCTGCGCACCACTCTCCACTCTGGAGGTGGGTGTAACAGTTGGTTAGCCAACGGAACCCAACAGCTGATTAGTGAGTGATCTGACCAGACGCATGGGCTGATGTCTGTGAGGCTAGCCCGCGGCTGAGTAGTCCAGACGAGGTCCAGAATGTGGCCTTTGACATGAGTGGGGGCGTCAACCAGCTGGTGAAGTCCCAACGAGCTCATGACTCCCTCGAATTGACTAGCAGGTAGCTCTCTTGGTAGTTTATCCCAGTGGTAGTTAAAGTCTCCTACCACTAGGAGACGTTGGTACCGGGAGCAAAGATCACTGATAATCTGAGAATAACTCAGAAAACCTAGGAGTTGCTCGTGGCGGCCGATATGCCGCCACGAGAGCTAAGCAGGAGGATTTGGATGAGATTTTTACCCCGAAGATGTCCGCGCTATCAATACTCTCTGCCACTATCTTAGTTACCAGTAGCCGTTCATTGTAAAAAATGGCTACGCCTCCTCCCCTGCTGTTCTCTTGTCTGTTATGCCATAGGACGTCGAAGCCCCCAGGGAGAGCGGTAATAACATCGGAGACTGAGGAGTCCCCCAGTCATGTTTCTGTAACTGCCAGAATGTCAGTATCTCCAGCCTGGAGGAGCGTGAAAATCTCCAAGCTATGTTTCTGTAGCGAGCGTGTATTAAGGACTGCTACCTTGAGCCCTAGCGGTTTAACATGCCCAGCATTTATATCCGGGGATACACCGGAGGACATAAACCTATTACCCCCCCTTATTTCCCAGTATATTTTCAAACCTCAGCGTGGTTTCTAAATTTTTATCTATCTTATGGTTCCCAGTGGCAAGGGTCCGTAGCTCATCCGCAGAGTAGATCAGCGTGTGACCAGGGGTTCTGGCCCCGGCGCCTGGTCGAGCGCGGACGGGCACAGACGGGCTTGCCTTTGGCGCGCATCCGTTGCACGTCAGCGCCATCAGCTGCCTTTGTAGCCGACGCTGGCTGGCTGGAGAGCTGTACCGTCTCTCCTCCAAGATGGCGGCATACAGTGGCCGACCGGAAGTGAGTATTCCGGGGGAAAAGGGCCATCTCCTGGGGATCTCCCTCCACTCACACAGCACTATAGCAGCTGCGGTGGACCGGGGAGAGGAGAGCAGCATGGAGCGAGCAGAGAGGTGAGTGTCCCAGTTTACAAAAATGCCCCAAATGAAAAAGGCCAAAGTTGAAATCGATGCGTAACAGTTAAAAGATAGTTAAAAGCAGTTGAGTTTAGACCAGAGAATGAACACCACGTTAAAATGCAAAACACAGTTTAAAACTAAGAGTGCAAAAATGCAAATTTGGGAAAGAGGTGACAGCAGTTCGAGCCAAACGCTACCTGAGCTTCTCAATTGTTGTGGTACTTTCCAACCTTTTTTAGCCCTGTGGATTTTCGTTTTTGCATTAAAGCTGTGTTGTTTAGCATGCCTCCTTTGTCTGGCCATATAGGCCTACTTGAGTTCATTGTGTTCCAGGCCTCCTGCTTGTTGTGACTGTGAGTGACCATGTGGCTGGTGGCCATTTTGTGATGGTGAGCTGCTTTTGCCATATAGGCCTGCATGTCTTTCCTTTGTTCTTCTTGGCTTATGCTTCTTTTTGTTGTGGCCTGGCCATGTGGCTGGCGGCCATTTTGTGAAGCCAGGCAGTGTGCTTTTGCCATAGGCCTGCATTGTCTGTCTTCCCTTTCTTGTTGTTGTGGGCTGCCTGTGCCTGGCCATGTGGCTGGCGGCCATTTTGTAGAGCCAGGCAGTGTGCTTTTGCCATAGGCCTGCATTGTCAGTCTTCCCTTTCTTGTTGTTGTGGGCTGCCTGGCGATGTGGCTGGCGGCCATTTTGTGGAGCCAGCCAGTGTGCTTTTGCCATAGGCCTGCTAGCTTGTGGCCTAGTCTGCCAATAGGCCTTTCTGCCAGTAGGCCCAGAGCTACTCATGGGTGCATGAAACAACTGTTTCTGTGGTGTCTGTTGAATTTAAACATCATTTAGGGCATGGATGGCATTGGATTGAATTGCAAAATGTGTTTTTTGGTGGGTATTTCCCTTTTTTGGTGTGTTAAATAAATGCCGTTGCTAGATGTGTGTTGTCGTGGTTCCAACCTTTTTTAGCCCTGTGGATTTTCGTTTTTGCATTAAAGCTGTGTTGTTTAGCATGCCTCCTTTGTCTGCTTGTTGTGACTGTGAGTGACCATGTGGCTGGTGGCCATTTTGTGATGGTAGTTTAGTAGTGTGCTGCTTTTGCCATATAGGCCTGCATGTCTTTCCTTTGTTCCTCTTGGCTTACTGCTTCCATCCCCTTTGCCAGCTGCAGCTCCCTGAATGACGCATGTGATGCGCAAATTAAATTAATGCCAAACAGGTTCCACTTCAATTATATTTGTATTTTTGTTTTTGTTCTTCTTCTTTCCTATCCTTCCTGACTGTACACAGTATACCATGAAAGCCCTTGTTGTCAAAGTCTCACAAATGGCTACACTGTTGTTATGTTTTTTTACTAACTGAGTTAATAAAATTTAATAATATAACACTAACAAGTGTGACCACCACACACTAAGTTATATATTATATTTGTTTGTGTGTACTAGTAGTAATTGAACCACAACAACAAATGCAACATTTCACTGATGTTCTTCTGGCTTCTTTGCTTTTAGGTGCACAAAAGATTGAGGAGGAGGTGTCATCGTCACCCGTTGTACTGCCAGACAGAAGTCCTGCTGCGCACGACGTCACGTGACGTGTGACCAGTGACCACAGACATCTCTGCAACTTGTGCAACTGCGTCCTGCTGACATCTGAAGAAGGTGGCCCCAAAGAAAGGTACCAGGTCCTCCAGTACCAAGAAAGTTGCCAGTGAGAAGAAGGAACAGAAGAAGGAAGAAGTGACACTTACCAAGACTGGTGTGCCGGCCAGGATGTTTTTTGGGAAACAAAAAGTGAAGCATGCAGCAGCGGTGTCCGGGGACCAAGCTGGGAGCAGCACCTCCATATCAATGGGCCCACCTCACCAACCTAGGCCCAAGCCCATGAGTGTCGCAGAGGCAGCCAGTCTAATCGTGCAAACGCCGAGCAGTGATGTTGAAATTGACTTATCGTTATCACAAAGTAGTACCCAATCAACGCAGTAGGAAACTCAGCAGATAAGTGGGCAACAACAGCCGCAACAACAACAGCCGCAACAACAGCCGCAACCACCGCCCACAATAGTAGTAGTTCCTCCCGAAGTAGGGGCAGTTCAGGAAATCGAGCTTCCTGCAGAGGAAGAAGAAGAGCAAGCCACTCTTTCAGAAGATCCATTGTCTTCCAGATCCCCAGCAAGGACAAGGAGGGTTAGTCCATCAACTTCTTCTTCAAGCCCCCCTTCTGATGATCTAGATGCCACTTGAAAGCCACCAGCTCAGTCTGAGAGTGAGACACGTCACGAGACAAGGCTAGGGAAAAGGAAGGTTCCAGAAAGCCTTAGAGTTATGGAGGTAGATGTAGAAGAGGAGGATGATGACGAGCCACTCATCTTGAACCTCACTCCTGCCCCAGTGGAGATGGAGACCGACATTACCCCATCCTAAATTGCTGTGAGGGATGTGGCACAGATACCACCAACACAGGCAACACCAACACGACCTCCAGCTTCCATATTTGCATTTGCAAATGCCCGGCAGGGACCTACACCCAGCACAACCACCACCTCAGTAGGTAGTGGTACTGCACAGAGTCAAATTCCACACCCACCCTCCAGTTCATCTGGCATTGCAAGTGGCACCTCCAGCAGTGCAAGAAAGTACACCTCCCCAGTTTGGGACTTCTTTTCGGTTAGCAGTAAGGAGGAGAACATTGCTATATGCTCAATTTGTCGACTAGGTGTTAGTCGGGGTAAGCTTGGTACAAACTATGGTACCGGAGGCCAACCAACCCATCTGAAAAAACACCACTTGATCCAGTGGGAGGCGCACCTTAGCGGCAACAAAACTGCACCCATTGCTGTTGGTGGGGATGAAGTAGTAGAAGAATATACGATCGCGGTAGATGGTGAACAAGAGGGAGACGTTTTCTCTGGTACACAAAGTAGCCCTGTCCCCAGCAGTGCAGTGGTACCACTACCGCCCACATCGTCATCAGCCTCCGCAACATCTCAGTGGCACCGTAGTAAGAGTCAGGCTGAGACTGAGACACCAAGGCAACAGAGTACTGCAATGAAAAAAAGTGCGGCGTTGAGCCTAACAACATCTGGGTTCAAGAAGTCACCTGCATCAGCGGCACCAGAAAGGAAAAAATCCAGCCTACCATTCTCAGCATGTTCAGGCAGGAGGGGCAGTACGAACGCAACCACCCAATGGCATGTTTGTACAATGCGAAGCTGGCTAAAATGTTAGCGCTGGACCTTCTCCCTTTTTCTTTTGTGGAAGGGGTGGGTTTTCTGGAATTTGTGACAGCCATCTGCCCAAAATGGAAGGTTCCCAGACGGTCCTATTTCGCCAGACTTGCTGTTCCAGCACTACATCACGACGTGCTGGAATTGCTTGGACAAGCTTTGCAGCAGAGTGCTGTTCACAATATCCACCTGACAGCAGACATGTGGACCAGTTGCCAAGCCACTGATTACATGTGCATCACTGCACACTGGATCTCTTTTTTTGGGGGTTAGAGAAAAGATATCTGCAGGTGTTGACACTGCTGAGATTTTTAATGCCACTCGGAAACATGCAACTGTAGCCATGTTCGTCATGGTGAAATCTCATACTGCTGCAAACATTTTGGAAGAGTTTAACAGCAAGGTCTTTGAATGGCTGCGACCAAGAGGGCTTAACATTGGTTTTGTTGCCACTGACAATGGCAGAAATATAGTTAGGGCCATGGGCGATGGTGGCTATTTCAGGGTCCTGTGTTTGGCGCACTGCATTAACATAATTGTTCAAGACTTTCTGAAAAAAGAATACTGAGTCAGCAACTTACTGACCACCTGCAGAAGAATATGCACACATTTCAGCCATTCTTTTAAAGCCCGGAAGCAGCTGAGGATCATTCAACGTAAGCATAGAGTGCCAGTCAAAGCACTCATCCAGGAGGTGCCAATACGTTGGAACTCAACTTATTACATGCTTGAACGTCTGTTTGAGCAGTACAGACCAATCAATGACTATGTCATGCAAAGACTAGGGGATGCTACTGTGAAAGGCATGACCGTTGAGATGGACCAATGGGGCCTAGTTAAATGCCTGACAGAGATGCTACTTCCTTTCGAGCTCTTCACACGTGAAGTCAGCAAGGAGGACTGTACTATGGGCCAAGCTATCCCATTGTTGCACATGCTAGAGCAACAGCTGAAGGCGGTGTCTGATACGTACGCAGGTGTGGATGAAAAAAATGAAGCATATGAGTTGGTGCAGAGCTTAGCCCTTCTCTTAGCTGAAAATACAAGGGTGCAAACTAAGATTGTGTCAGACAAACATTACATTTCTGCCACAATTCTGGATCCACGGTACAAATCAGTACTGAACACTAAGACATTAATTCTTTTTTCAGAAGCGGATGTTGCCAAGTACAAAACTTGGATAGCTGAGGTAGCCAGTGACTTTGAAAAAGAACGGCTGTTAATTAAAGGCCCACTACTCCAGCCCACAACAAGTACTGCAGGGCATCTGGCGTCAAGTTCAACTTCAGAGCCTGAGGGCAGTGCGTTTGGCTCACAGCAGTCACCAACACTATCAACAACAGCAAGAACAGGATCAGCCCCAGTAAAATCGGCACAGGATTGGTATCTACAGCAAGGGCTTGTTAGGTCCAGTGCTGATGCAAAGGCAAAAGAGGCCCAGCAAAGCGGAGCACCCATGAGCATTGAGCGGATGGTCCAGGCCTATCTGGATGACCCAACAGAGGTCTACATTGATCAAAACCTATTGGTGTATTGGTGTGGGAAAAGGCGCCAATGGCCAGTCCTCAGCACGCTGGCGATAAACTATCTGGTTTGCCCTGCGCAAGTGTCTCTTCTGAGCGTGTTTTCAGTGCTGCTGGTGCCATTGTAACAGTGAAAAGAACCAGTCTCTCACCCAAAAACGTGGAGAGGTTAACCATGATCAAAATGAATCAGCACTTTATACCACCGGATTACAAAATACATGAATCACAGCAGGAAGATGAGGACAGCGACTTAGGTGACGGAAGTAGTGGGTTAGATGACCTACTTCTGGTTGAAGCACCAGAGTTTGAGGATGAGCTCTTCTTCCCTGACAACTAGGCTTTCAACTCGTTACTTTCTTTCTTCCTTATTTACTTTTATTATTTGTGTGTGTCTCTCTCTTTGTGGTTCGAATTACAACAAATCCATCACTACCGTCTTCTCTTTTTATTGCCATATTGGAGTTGCGGTTTTTGCATTTAAGTCCACTCCTCCGAGTCCTGCTCCATCCTCCAGTCCTGACTCGCCCTAAATCCATTTCCCTCAAGCCAGACATTGGATGGAGAATAGTACAAGAAATGTTGCCTCGTCGAGTCCCTCCAAAAGAAGTGGAACATACATGATGACTATATCTATCCTCCTTTCCGAGCCGAGAGGGACTGCCCCTTAACTTAAGATGAGAAGGAACAGGTAATGATGGCATGCATTGGACGCTGACTCTGAGTGATTGGTGTTTGTGTTGTTGTTGTTTGTTGTGCATGAAGTGAAGTCAAAGTGTACTAGTATTTAATCTACACACTAAAAGTGACTCAAGTCAATGTATCCCTTCTTGTTGTTTAATAACAAAATTGTACTTCTACTGCAGGCCGATCCATTGCATTTTTGAATATGGAATCTGGACTCACTCGGTACACTACAGACGGAGTTGGACAACACCATGATGATGACCACATAGTATCTTCGCAGTCAGTCAGTTGGATCGGAGATGATTGATTGAATAACTCAGGGTGTTTCAAATCACGAAGTGGCATAAAAGGTAAACAAGTCAACAACAACCACAGCAGACCTACATGTCTGTGTAGTAGTGGTGGAGTCGAGTAGTCATGAGTGTAGTAGTGGTATGACTGACAGCCGGGCATTGATTTAGTTACTTACTTTGGAAAATGCTATGTTTGCTGTATATGTGTGCTCTGTGACTGTCTGGCTCAGTCAAAATCTAAGCTAAGTGGAGGTTGGGTCGGCGCCATGGGCCTGCTCTGTCCTGTTGCTGTTGTAGGTTACTGCTGGAAACATACAACAGAGTAGACATTATCTAGCCATGCCGCCTCTGAAAGTGTTTGCACTCCCCCGTAATTCATGCTTTTTTTTCTCTTTGATATCCCTATTGTTTTTCCATCTACACTGACAGGCCGGCCTTTACCCTGTGCTAAACAGAGAAAAATAACTTACACTCACCTACCAATCCGCATCCGCCAGGCAGGCAGTGGCACCTAAGATTGACAGACGCAGCGTCCATGAAAGGGCGGACCAAGAGGAATGCCGAGAAGCAACTCCCCAATTTGACCAGGATAACATACAGTAACTTTAGTATCATTCATCATCTTTTAAATAATTTGATTTATTTTTTCTCTCCAATCATTACGACTGTGTGTTTGTTGTTGTTATTATGTTTGCTCTTTCTTTGCTTAGAATTGATCCCTACAGATATTTTTTAATTTTCTTTGCTAGCTTTAAAAGGAAGACCGGTACAACAGAACATAAAATGTATGTAATTTGGGTCTGTCTGAGGGCAGACAGGCAAGGCAAATAGCATAATAATAATTAATAATATACTGCTGCCCTGTACTGTCTACTAGTCCAGTTAGTAAGTACTATTTATCATCATTAACCATCAAGTCATCATCATGCATGCATTTCCTTTTTCTCCCCTAACAGATATATGATGGTCGTCTGCCAAGATTGTGTGTGTTCAGTTGTTGTTGTCCATGTGTAGTGTTTGTCTTTGTCTAACCTTTCCCTCAAATACCCCTTCCCAACCATTCATCAAACCCTAACCCTCTTCCCCCCGGCTGTGTGATTTATATTGAGGTGTGACTAAATTACATTTACACCAATAATTGATCACACACTTGCTGGGGCGGATGTGGTGAAAGCAACACTAATTCAATTTCAATCAAGGCAGGGCGAGGAACTTCTTCTGCTTGCCAATGCCCACCCATGCCCAGTATATTTGCAAGTCAATTTTTTTCCCAAAGGAACATAATCCATCATAATTAATTGCCGGCATCGATAGGATTCATCATCCCCCTCCTAAGTTACAGCACTAAAGGTTATGCTTGTGTCGAGTGCATTGCTAATCATCATTATTATGGTTTCTTCTTTGACAGTCTTCTTGTGTACTGTACTGTACTTCGTTCTACTACTCCTTCCATAGTCTCTCTCAGGCGACTGACTGTCTCATTTACTTTTTTTGCAAATGCTACTGCCAGTGTCTACTGTCTACCACCACAACCATGGCATCTTGGGAAACCAAACCATCATCACCATGCAGCCATCGCTGTGCCTAAGTTTAAACATCAATCACAGGTAAGAGAAGAAGTTTGGGGGAGGCATAATTATTAATAGAAATTAATTCATTAATTCACACACTCACACCCTTGAGTCCAGTTGCAGACTGCATAGACTAGGAGGAGAGACCGACAGTACTAGTAGGACAAGTCACTCAGTGAGGGTAATGCATCTATCTGTTCATGTGTTACAAAATCAGCAGATTATTTAAATCAAAAACTAGCTGCGGGCGGCCCTGCAGCAGCAAAGGAAGGAAACCGTGTGACGTAAAAGAGTAACCCCCCACAAAACATTTACATCGTATGTAAAGTTTAAGTAGAAATATAATTTAATCCCCTAACAAAATAAACTAATGTAAAAAATCCCACAACACCTGACCCACCCTTCTCCCTAACCCCAACCAATGTCAAAAAAGATAGAGTCCAACCAATGTCCGTTAAATAAAATGCAAAAATAAAATTGTCCATAAATATATAAACCCCAACTTTTCCCCAACGTAGCCCAATGCCCACCCACCAAAAAAAGTAATAAAAAAGGGGCAATCCAACGGGATCTCTATCAGCGGGCTCGCAGTCTCCGGTTAATCGCCAGGACCTCCTTTACCTGCTCCTCTAGGCGCGCCATTCGGAGGAGCATGCGGCGCTTAAAAGCTCGACAATTGCATCCACAGAGGGGGCAGCAGTGCTGGATGAAGTGCGGCGGGCGGCTGCCAGACCGCGGCGCCGTACCACTCGAGGGGTCTGGCTGGGACCCGGGGCATTGGAGGAGGCTGCAGCTGCTGCCGCCTCCTCCTCATCCTCTGCCAGAGCCACCAGCCGCCGATATTCAGTGCGGATGGCCTCAAGCTTCCGGCGCCGGGCCATGGCTGCCAACTCCTTCCTGTCTGGTTTTGCTTTTCCTTTTGGTTGGGAAGAAGTAGCTATATCAAAAAAGAAAAAAGACTATTGTAACCAATACTATTAGCAAAACAGTAACACAAAATTAATTCTACACATAGTGGCACAGTAGCACTAGCAAGCACAGTACATAACATTTGTGGTATCTAAAAAACCAGTTTTCTTCTTCTCTCTTGTTTAGCTAAATTAAGTAACCTTGTTGTAGCCGGCATGCCAGCTCAGTCAGCTGGCGCCCAAGACAAACATACTCGTGATGCAGACTCACGTTATTTTTATTTACTACTGTCTGCAGGTGGGGAAGCTGACTACACAATCATCTTATTTTTTCTATTATGGGTGGCACTGGCCATACTTTACATCAAGGGCAACTGCTCAATTTCACTTTCACCCTGCCCTGACTACTACAACAAGGCAGATGATATCTGATCCAAATGATCATTGCTTATATATATGGGACGACACGAGGTACTTTATTTTGATTGAACCATGCAGCCAATAGGCCACCCATGGCAGGCTGACACAGTCGAAAATAAATTAACATAGGTAGTGAGTGGGCCTCGGAGTCGGAGGGAGGCGCTTGATAACATACAAACACAATATATATGCTGTGCTTGCAAACTACTGTGAGTCAAGGGAGTATTCTGAAAATACAACTTCTATTCTCCTTGGCTTTGCTACTCTGGCGCGGTTTATTTCCCTTTACATTCTCTTCAAAGACTCTTCATCCAGTGACTGTCTCCACCTATGCTATGATGAATACCATCCAGGCATCCATCCATTCAAAGTAAACATGTCTATCATTCTTCTTAACCTCTCAACAAACCTTAGTTTGTTTCAACAACAACAAACATTTTTTTTTTCTAAACCACCACCCATGCATCCTTCCTTCCTTGCTTGCCTTTGAGTTTGACCCATGAAACACCCCGGAGGATTCTTGCCATCACCCATACAGTTTCATCCACCCAGGCAGGCATCTTTTCTTTCACCTTCCACCCATCCTTCAACCACCCATGCATCTGATTCCTATCAGCCACCTATGCATGCATCCCACGTGGCACGTATCCTTCTCTGCCAGTCATATATATTACATCTCGCTCGTCCTTCCTCCTTCCATCTTTCTTTCCCTTTTCGTTCAACTCATCCATCAAGGTCATCTGACTCTTAGTCTTCTCCATAAACCTTTCCCAGCTGAGTTGAAGTCAGATAGAAGAGGCCATTAGTTACTCAACTACTACTCCCACCGCTAATGCTATTGCTCTAATGCTAAGTAAAGGGTGTCTTCTTTAACCGTTGTTCACAACAACTTAGTCTCTCTCAACCTACAGTGTACACCCTTGCAGCGAGTGTGTAACTATTGTCAATAAGTATGGAATACAAGTATAACTTACCACCGCCCGCCACTGCTGCTGGATGCCGCATCCACTGCTCCCTCCTGGCTGGCGTCGCCTGCCCCGCCGCTGGCCCCCGGCACTGGTGGTCGGTACGCCTAGAAAAAACATTACACATTTTTTAGATGCCATATACACCTCCCCCTATTTATTCTTTTTCACTAGCAAGATTGAAAAAAAAGTTAAAATACATATATATATACCACATACATCACTAGTACAAATCAGGTACTAGAGTAGACACTAGTAGGAGTGTGTCCTATCCTATCAAAACTAGTAAAATATCTGGTTGGGCATTATTGGTGGGAATTGTCGAAAAGCCTCTCAAGATTAAGAAGACTAGAAGAGGACAACCCTAAGGACTGGATTCTGTGGCTAGAGCTATTGATGAATCTGAGTTTTAAAACCTTTTAAATAAAAATAAAGAGTGGCCAACTGGGCAAGCTTAGCTACAGACAGACTAATATAGTAGTAGTACAGAGAGTCAGAGCAGAGGCAAGGCAGGGATAACAAGAATTTAGAAACAGATAGTGTAGATCAAAGAAGATTTGGTAAAAATAGAATTAGGAAACGGAAATAATAGTTCGGAAAAAATAAGGTGCAGTAAAAGTTAGGGAAATATAATTAATATTAACAACTGGAGGACTTACTGGGGCCAGCAGCAGAGCCCTGGGTAGAGGAGCTGCCCTGGGATTGGGAGGCATCTTGGTGTTGTCCCGCTGCTCCCGCCGACTCTGACCCCGTCTTGTTGCCCCTGGGTGCTGATCATGTAAGATATAATAAAGAGACAAACATTGATGATTGGTGTGAAACAAATAAAATATTTGTAATAAACGCTCCCAAAAACATTTTTGGAAACAACAATTGCAATAAATTTGACCTATCTAATCTGATCGACTAGTAGTATCGCCGGATTCGCAGACCGTCTAGTTATTATTTATTAACACTAATCCAGTGTTCCATTCTGATTCCAGAATCCTAAGCCTAAGTACCACCTAACCTAGCCCACCTTCCAGACGGGCCAATTGTTCACAAAGTCTGCATTTCCATTTAGTTTAGTCCTCAAAATGCATAGATGGAGGACGCATGCATACATTTTTGCATACACCAAATTGTTGGTTGGTGTTCTGCTAAGCCTATTACTCACTCACAAAGTACAAAAGGTTCTACTAAGGACTGGAGTAAGCAGCACTCAGCAGCACGTGACGTGACCGAGGATGCGTCACGCAGACCGCTAAAAAATTACCAACTAATACTAATGAACTAAGTAACTAAACTACCTATCAATCCACCACTATCTTAGTGACAGGAGGACAAAGGAAGGACTATAGTCTCTCTAGCATTACCTAACTTAAGTTCTCTAAAGTAAACTCTCTTACATAATCAGCCCAAGCGAGCGCGATTTGTTTTTCTGGTGAGGAGGACAGTGAATTTCTGGAGTAAGGTTATCCATAGTGGGATCTCCACCAGCCACTGAAAGAGTAGCTTACCCATTGGATCCTGAGAGACTGCACTGAACGAGAGAGCGAGAGAGCCGCGAGAGAGAGACGCGGGAAGCCAGGAATCGCGGCAGCTGAGAGAGCAGCGAATCGCGGCAGCTGAGAGAGCCGCGAACCGCGGCAGCTGTGAGAGCCGCAAGAGAGCCGCGGGAGCTGCGGGGGCGAGAGCCGTGAGCACCGCGGGAGAACGAACCCGAATCCGGTTCCGAATCCGGACCCGCTGGAACCGCGGGTGCCGCGGAAACTCCGCGTGAGCCCGGGAGGTCGGGAGCCAGGTCGGGAGCCAGGTCTGTATCTTCGCCCTGTTTTGCCCTGCTCTGCCTGCCTGCTTGCCTAACTAACACCTGCTCACCTCCACTTCCAGCTCACCTCTATCGTGCTGGGACAAACTGTTCCAGGTCTCAGGTCTCCGGGTCTCCGTGCAGCCCCCTAGGAGCCGCGTTGTGGTTGCGGTGGGGACGCGGAGCGAGGAGGAAAGCTGCGCTCTGCTTACTAGTTGGCCAAATCTGCTAAAATCTGCTAACAGCTAGCCGCTACCAGCAGCAACCAGTCATTAACAGCCACCAACCGTCAATCCCTGTCGAGCCCTGCCAGATAGAACCCACCCCCACCCATTTGGACTGAGACTGGAAAAGCAGGCCCGGCCGGCGAACCAAAATATCAACTTAACACTTGTACTTGCACTTGTATTAATCACCCTCCCACCTGGACTGTTATGAGGTCGGGTAGGGTAAGAAGGCCCATTACAAAGCCGCCACCCAAACGGAAAAGAATGGAAGCTGCACGAGAAGATCACGGAAATATGGCAGCCCTAGAAAATGATATCACTGGAAAAACCAATACAAAGGGTACGGAAAGTACCAGCAAAAGAAACTTCAAAGACATCAATATCTGTTTATCCGTTGGTTCAAAAGTTAGTAATGAAATCAGTCCAGTAGACGTAAATGAGCTAAAAAACGTAAATCAGCCTAACACAACATCCAGGAGGGACAAAAGAGACAGAATAGACGAACTTATAAATATAGAAGGACAGCACCCAAGGAAGATCTTAAGTACCTACCAGCCAAAAATATACACGAAATTCACCTTTTTAAAAGACCCAGGCAAAGCAATTTATTCTAACAACGAAACCGTTGAGGGTCTACAACCCCCACTGCAACCTGGGGGAACAGAAACTTCTTTGACCCAAACAACAGGTACGACAGTGAATGGAATGAATACAGTCGCAGAAATACATACGGAGAAAAGCCATATGGCGATTACCATAAACCATAACCACTCAAGAAGTAAACCGTGGGACGGAATACAAGGAGGGCAAACTGCAGAAGTGATTGTGGGGGTCAGAAGCCCGGTAAGTCCGGTAAGCGACTTGCCTGCAAGCTTAGAAGACCGGAATAAAACACCTATGGGGTCCAAGTATGAGAGCAAGAGGGTCATAAAACCAGTAAGAACCCCAGAAAGAACCCCAGAGCACCAGGGATCCCACGACTTGAGGGACCAGTTAATTTCCCCTCCCCAACAGCTTTTATTGAACGAACAAGATGGAGGGATTACAACACCTCAGCTAAAAAGTAGTTCTCCATACAAACTAATGAGTGCACAACTAGACACTCTGACAGTCGAGAAACAGCAGGGGGAACAGACCACGTCAATTTCTCCCTGAACCGTCTACAAGAGAATTCGTGCACCACGGACAATGACATGACCTTCCTAGCGTCACAAGAATGGGAGGATTTAGTAGCATCATATAACGTAAAACCCACCATCAATAACTCCACAGAAGAACTGATCAACTTGCATAGTGAGGGGAGCAGAGGGCCTTCAGACACTTTTTGGGTAACTTTACTAAACACCATCCAGCTATCTGCAACAGCACTGCAGTATCAATCTGATAAACTAGATATGCAATTAACCGTTCTTCACAGGCTAGCTGAATTCACTTCTGGAATAGAAAGGAAACTTGCGGACCTTAACGGCCTCATAAGAAGGGGTCAAAAAGCAGCAAAACTGTCACAAATAGTAAGAACTGATTGCATCTGTACCCCAATAATTGATAAGCTAGCCACACTACCAACAATGCTAGGTAACCTCCTGGCTGACCTAAAATCAAATACAACGTTGCATCCCACAATGAAGGCTAAGCCTGGAAAAACAGGCCCTAGCGAAAAACCAATAGGAGTTGGTAACATGCAGCCCATTCCTATCAAAGATGGGTACTCGTCTCCAAATCTTAAACATACTCCAGAAGACCCCCTTTTAAACAACTCAACCGACGACAGGGCTGGTGCAGAGACATTTATGAATGCACGAGCCCGCCGCAAACAAAAAAGGAAGGATAGGAACAGGAAAACAATAGGAGCAAGCCATATTGACGAAAACGAATCAGCGGTAGCCAAAGGGGAAAAAGAGCAAACAAGGGAAATCTTGATGAACATCCAAGACAAAAAGACACCACCCTTAGATAATAGACAAAAAGCTATAAGGAACTTAAAAACTCTGGAAAAACCAACGTCGACAGCATCGATGAAGTTAACAGTTGAACATACAGTGCTGAAGGATAGTAGCTCAGTAATAAACAAGCAGCAACATAAAATAACTGAATTGGAAAGTAGCGCACAGAGCAGAGGAAGGAGATGGGCAGAAAATTTGCCAATGGAAAACACCCAAAGTGGAGAAACGCAGGCTACAGAAGAGCCCTCAGAGGAGTCTAACGGAATCACCACAGAAGTCATAAACAACAACCAACCCCCAAGCAGAGTTAGACATCACATGGTAACTACGTTTCAGGAAAAGCAGCCGATGGTAAATGTACACAGTAGGAACAAGCTGGCCGAAGAGCAGGTGATAGAGGAGCACTATGGAGCCAGCACAGTAATCCTTGAAGCCACAAACAATAATCAAACCCCACATGAGATCAAACAATGTGAGGTAAACACATGCCGGCTAAACCGGATCACTGCATTCAAGGAGACAGATATCATTCTATTCATCCCAGAATATAAATCGCGAGGAAGAGTGGACACCCTAAATAGGGGTAACATACTAAGACTGATCCACACAATTAAAGAACTGAAACACATCAATACAACAGATTTGCTTACAATTGAATTTCAATCCTCATCAAATCAACAAGGCCCTGAAGTGACAAAGACAACATGGAAGACAAATGACCTCGCAGATCAAATTTTGGAGGAAACGAACTAATTCGCTCAGTGGGGGATAAAGCTGAAACCAGGAAAAGACCAGCTTACCCCACTCCTCCTAGAAGAAAGCAACAAAGATCGCTTAGAAACAGCTAAATCAATCTTAAAAGGAGCGCTTAGTCACTCTCCAGGGTCCAATAGCAGACTCTCACATACAAAAAACTTAACAATTCAACAATCGGATTCTAGCTGGGTAAATACACGGCGAACAATAACAATGGGGGATATGAAGTGACAAAGGGCACACGGCCAGACTTCAGCAAAAGCTGACTCCACAATTCTCAGAATATGCATCTGGAATATTAACGGTTTGACAAGCAAGCTGGAAGATCTAGACACATCAAATTACTTAAAATCATTCAACCTGATTTTACTCCAAGAAACCTGGGAAGAGAATGAGATAGCCTTAGTAGGATATACAACACAAATCCACACAGCTACCAGAGGCTCAAAATTTGGACATTGTTCAGGTGGCCTGACGACATTCGCCTCAATATCAACCATAGGAAAAACGGAAGAGATCAAGGTAAAAATAACTCCCCCAAGTGCCATACAGGCAATAATCATAACAATGAAAATTCAACAGGTGGATCAATCATTACTCATAATCAACACATATCTACATCCGAAGCATAGACTTAAAGGGGTAAAAGAACTTGTCAGCGAACTGGTAAGACTTATGGAAGAGAGGGAAGTGGAGAACCTTATTCTGGCGGGCGACTTCAATCTTTACCTCTTTGGAACAACATCAGAAGATGAAATAGCACAGGAACTTAATACAGCGTGGGGAATACCAAATCAAGCCCCTGCATTCCCAAACAAAGAAACAAAATGCTCAATTCAATTATTGAAAGATCTAGAGCAGATAAATCTGAGGGTATTGAATGGTCGATTCAAAGAGGACATCCCGCCAGCACTAACATACTTCTCTTCAACCACTTCTTCCTACCTCGATTTTACCCTGGTAACTCTTCCATTGTTTGACATCATAGGTTCATTTAGAATGGGTGAAAATGGACAAAGTGACCACCTACCACAAGAAATGACACTAAGTGTAACCAGTGGAAAAGACATGGCAACAAGGGAAAGCGCTGGTACAGAGTACACCGCGAACTTTAGACGGATAAAGTGTAACGTCAATAATATTGAAGAACTATCAACCAACGCAAAGTTAATTATTCATCAAAAAACCAGCTTGATAAAGAACCCACTAGAGGCTTGGGAAGGACTTGTAAAGGACCTCGGAACAACATACGCTACATTGCCAAAAATCCTTAAAGGGAACAAACTAGGCTACCTACAAGGAAAGGTAACCTCACCTGAGATAAAAAATCTGAAACGGAAAATAAACCGAACCTTAAGACAGCTTCGTAAACGAGCACACGACGAAGTCCTGCAAAAGGAGTTACGGAATTTAAAGGCACTGCAAAAAAAGAAGATCTGGGAAAAGAAAAGGCAAATGAATGAAGAACTCTGGGTGAAAATAATGCATGATTCAAAAATGAGGAACAGCGCCATGTTCTGGAAGACAATTCATAGCCTTCAACGGCCTGGCAATAACGGAGTAAACTCAAACATATCAGAATCTGATTGGGCATATTATTTATCTAATCATTTTAACGATAAAAACCCAGAGGGGGACTCAGTTAGAGGAAAATTAAAGATAATCGAGAAGAATTCATGTGATAACAACACAGGAAAAAACAAACATGTAAAATGTGAAGGCACCAACCAGGTTGAGACCCCGGGTGAACAAGCTAACCAGGAGGTGAAAGGAACAACGAGCTCAAAAACAACATCAAGCAGGACGGAAAAAAACAATGAAATAACAGCAGCTAGGATAAAGCTACAAATATCAAAAGGAAAATCGGAAGGAGCTCCCGGCCCCAACGGAATACCTCCAATAATGTTCAAACATGATGCTGACTTTTGGAGCAATATATTGGTACCAGTCTTCAAGGGAATCAAGGAATCAGCGATATGTCCATTGTCCTGGACAGGTTCAATAATAAGCGCAATTTATAAGCAAGGCGATAGGAGTAACCCTAGCAATTATCGACTTATCGCCCTAATTGACACAGAGGCAAAGTACTACGCGGGACTACTCCTGGAGGAATTAATATCTTGGGCAACCTTAAAGCGTATCATTCCCGCAAACCAAACAGGGTTTTGCAGAGGACAGGGTACAACAACGAACATCATGGCGCTAACCCTACTGATAGAAGCGGCGAAAATTGCAAAGAGTTCGCTATTCCTATGCTTCATAGATTATAACACAGCGTTCGATTATGTAGATCGCGCCAAACTGTGGCAGAAACTGGAAAAGTGGGGAATACCAAGACCTCTCCTGAAACAGCTGATTCAATTGCATACCAACACTTGGGTCAAGATCAAGCTGGGATCAGGGACGCACCTCTCAAGGCGAATTAACACCACCAAAGGCCTAAAACAAGGGTGCGTTCTAGCCCCCAAGCTGTTTAACCTTTTTCTAGCAGACCTGCCTGGGGAACTGGATAAAACCAAATCTCATGTCCCACGGTTGGGAAATATCTCGTTATCAAATCTTTTATATGCAGACGACTTGGTTTTAATAAGCCGGTCTCCAATTGGACTCCAACACCTTTTAGATACCACCAACACATTTTCACAACATAATGCATTAAAGATTAACTTAAACAAATCAAAAGTAATGACAGTGAATTTTAACAAGACAAAGAAACTCTCATGGTTCCTGGACGGGCAGAGGCTAGACCGGGTAACCAACTACAAGTATCTTGGGGTACTATTGGACAGCAGAGGTTCATTTAAACCTCAACTAGAGGCCATGCGTCGGAAGGGCACCACATTCTACTTTTCAATGAAGCCCCTGAAGAAAGTCCTCCCTGACCGGACATTGGACCCTCTCTTACAAGTGATCAGAGCACGACTACAGCCAATGCTCACATATGGGAGTGAACCAATGCTAGGGAAAGATGCGTTAGTTTTAGACAAAATAATCAGTAGAACATACATAGCAATTTTCCAGCTGCCCAACTACGTGTCGCCTGCCCAAATACGCCTTGAATTTGGCCTTCAGAGACAAACAGTGGAGAGAAGAGGCGCTTACATAAAAAGTTGGCGTAAAATCAGAGGCGACGAGCAAGGATCCTTAAATGCCCACCTTTGGATAGAGCTGTCAAACCGAGAAAAATCACCTGCCAAGAAGTATCTGTTGGAATCACTGGAGTATCTCGAATTGACAAACCTCTGGGAGACATCCGCAGATAATAAGAGCTTTAAAAAGATAGTAACATAAGTAACAAAAATGATATCAATAATAGAAGATAAGGAAATTCTGGCCAAGAGGGCTCATGGATGGACAGTGTTGAATGATTATAAAGCTCTTAAGCCACAAGCATATCTGAAAACGGGACTTACACGGAAGACAAAAGACAACTTCTTAAAACTGCGCTTCGGTGTTCTACCAATCCTTCCTCACTTGGCACCCTGGAAAAGGAGAGATAAAGAACAGTCCTGCCGCTTCTGTGGAACAGGAAAAGAGGATTTAACACACAATCTGTATTTGCCCAAACCTGATGGACATAAGGCGCGCCTTACTCCGAGTAATATGGAACGAAAAGGGCATAAGAAGCTGCAGGCAGGCTGTTAAGCTGTGTTTTAATCCAGAGGAAACTCAATTAAACTGCCGACTAACAAAGTATTTCGACATAGTGGCTAGCAGACTTAAGACTTATAAAAAAGTGCAGGAAGAATAGCATGCAGCTATAACATTTTATTAATTACAGAGGCAGTCTGTCTAGAATTAGGCTCGTGAAAATTAAGACCTGTACTCTGAAGCACATGCACTTTATTACCCTTGAAATGGACTGCACAGAAAATGAAATTGAGATCGATACAATTTTTTATTCAAGAGAATTTTTTTATTTTTTTTAAATGTAATCGTACAGAGATAAGGCTGAACATAATTTTAATTTCAACGTTTAATGTTTTTTTATATTGTGAGTTTTAATTAACTGTACAATAAATTCTATACTCATACTCAAGCGAGCGCAGCCGCAAAGTTGCAAACAAGTAAGATTAGTAGCGCCGAGCACCTGTGTCTAGAAGAATAACAATCACAGAAGATTTTTAAACGTAATTTACCTGCAATGTAAGCAGCAGCATTCTTGCTATTCGGCAAAAAATTATATTCGCAATAACAGTAACACAGTCTAAAGAACACACAATACTACTAGTATTAGTTTCTCACCAAGCCCCACGACCTCAACACCTAGCAGGTCCAGCAGGTCCTGCTCCCGGTCCAAGATGACTGACCACCGGTGGGTCAGCTGGTTATGGGTGCGCCGGACCCCAGAGCAGCGAAACACTGCCCGGCGCACCCTCGCCCACCGGCGGTGATGCTCCTGGGTAGCGTACCCGGAGCAAGGCCTCCCACCTGCTGCCAGGGTCAAGGGGAGGTGGCGCTGCACAAAAAAAAACAAGGGCGGCCATCTCCGCCTCGCTAAAAAGGGACCGGGCCTACACCCCTTCCGGGCGCAGTCTGCCGCAGGGAAGGCGGCTCTTCTTGGCAGGTGCCTTGCCCTTGTTGGAGCCAGTACACTTAGCCATGGTCCTGGGGTGGGCGGGGGTGGAAAAGTAAATGTAGCAGTAAAAAATAAAGTCAGGGGAAGAAGTAGGAGAGTAAAAAAGGAAGTAATAAAAAACAGTAGAAAAAGTTTAAAAAAACGCAGTAAAAGTAGAAATAAAACGCAAAATATACACTTAGGGAGAGAGAGGGATAGATAATAAATAAAAAAGATCAGAAAAACAGTGTAAAAAACAAAGGATTGAAAAGATTAGAGCAGGATTGAGAAACAGGCCCCAGAACCATGCAAAGAGTAGGAAAACAAGATGGCCGCGCCCATTGGCAACCGCGTGGTGAAGTTTGCGCGATATTTCCCCCCAAACACATCATCCGCGTTGCCGAACTTCAAATACATCTCGCGAGCATGCGGAAACAAGCAACTCCGCATGCTTGCGGAACTCCGCGTAGCGTTGCAGAGTTTTTGTGCCGCTTCGCGTAGCCTCGCAAAGCGCGGCTACGCGAACTCCGCCCAGGGTTAATTAGGAACTGCTGATGGGTCCGTTGATGGCCCATGACCAGGACTGTTCTGTGGGTAGGCGTTTTGTGTATGATCCTACACTTGGAGAGTCGGCAGTCTCGAATACCTGTGCTCGTGCGCAGCGCCTCTTGGATCAGAGTTTAATCGAATTTAACCCAGGTTGCCCTGAAATGCTCCTGGCAGCTTCTGGATATGAGGAGCATGTCTGTTCGTTCGAGTTGCTCAATTGGATGGCATATCTTTTTACTATGGAAGGTTGAGACGGCCTATTAGAGCGCATGGCATTCCACTTTTCCTGTGATGTTTTTGGCTCGGAAGATACTGTAGTGTAGTTCCTATTTCCCTAATAGGCTCTGCGCATTGGAATAATATACCCTATAGGTTTGACATAGGACTGAGGTCAGTATGTCCCTATCGAGTATATTAAACTTAATTACTTTGTGCCAGCTAGCTCAGAGGCCACTAGAAAGTCCTTGTAAACAAGAAGGGAGTAGTTTCTGGCAACCGCATAAACATGACAACTTTGTTTCCCTTTAGAATCGGAACTCTCTCAGTATCGTGGAAACAATAGATAACAGTTTCACTCAGCTAATCGTGCATGCTTAGTTTCTTCAGAGTTACACAGAAAGAATAGACGGGCGTTTCAATAAAAAGGATTTTTTGAACAGTCGTTTCTCGTGTAAGAGATATGAGCTGTTATGATCACAAGACAATATGCAAGATATATAATGTACAGCGTAAGCAGTAGAAAGAAATAATACTGCGCTAGCATTATCTTTTAGCTATGACACATATATAGTCATATACATAAATAACATAAGCTAAAAATGCGAGTACTCATACGATGCGTCTCTAAGCTAGTTCTACCCCAGTGTACCTAACCTAGGTGTAGGACAAGGTAAGAAGTAGGTGATGTATTCTATAGTATGGTATACTAAGAGTCTGATATGCCAAGAGTCCCTCTAGGTTCTAGTCAGCTCCATACCTTGAGAATGAGAGAGGTGGGAATCTCCTTCCGGATCCTCGAACTCTAACACCCCGCGAAGGGAGTCAGATCACTGGAAGCTGGATTCTCTGCGAGCACGGATGACAGCGTCTCTTCTCAGTGCGTCAGGCTGGGACACGGGCTCCTCTAAAGTCGAGGTCTCCTCCTAACTTGCTTGGGCAAGGGAAGGTATATTTATACCTGGTAGGTTCCTTGGAATGTTAGCATTGACGTGAAGTCGGACAGAGGAAGACGTCAGGAATGAACCCTTAAGGAATAGCGGTTCATGCATAATAGATGAGTTCTTGGAGAAATCAATAATCCTGTGCTAGGGAACTCCCAAGAGCTTAAGGGTCTGGTTTCTAAGAACTCGTTGTGACGTTAGGGTGGACGGATGTCGGTGACCATGCCTGTATTTGGAGTGCATGGCTAATGCCTAAATAAGGACTGGGATTTTATGCCTATATAAGGGCAATGCGAATTGTGCCTATATAAGGACATGTTTCAGGAAAGCCTATATACGGACACCTAAAGCGGAATACAACACCCACTCCACTTTCGAATGAACGATAATACTAAATGCTAAACATTTAAATGCTAAACATTAAATTGAGTACCACGTTGCTAAAAACATTTCTAAAAGCATATTAAAAGAAGTTTAAAATAAACTGTTGAATGCAATAGGTACTGTACATTTTAAAGCATTTTTTCATTCTAAGCATATATTATAAATAAAATGCAACATGAATGAATAAACAGAAATATACTGAAAATGGTTGACAAGTTTTTAAAAAATCAAGGCCATTTCATAACATGATGCTAAAATGAAATTATAGTAAAATAAGGTGACAATGTGTCCCTGGAAGTATTCAAAGAAGTCTGTTTTATATGAATAGTTCTACTGTAAGCAGATTGAGTTGCCATGTATTTTCAAAAAATAGAAAAAAAGAAAAAGTTCAATTTTAGGAATAGTTCCAAGTTTTGTTCTGTTTTGAAAATATGGAGGCCAAATTTCATTGCGTCCCTGGTACACTGTGAGCCGAATCAAAGTCAGTGTATGGGTCTGGTGTAAACATGAAATCATCTATTTCTGTAGACAAAAGATCGTCTACCGATGTCGGTGACAGTTGGAATACCTCATTTAGAAGGTTAACTGCACAGAGATGTGAAGCATCGCCTTCAGCATAGAATGCCGTAGCAATGTCCGCGTCAGTTGTTACCTGTGTGCCTGTTGATCCATCTCGTACCTCAGCAGGAAGCGTCTGTGAGATCTCAATGAATGCCGTCATCAGGATTGGTAGCCTTTGGGGACAACACAGAGCATGGGCCGTTATCGGGTCCAGCAGAGTATCGATATCCATTGGCATGACTGATGGGAGTGTTAGACAGGTGTCTAGCACGCATTCTTCACCACAAAGCAGGCAGCGTAGAACAGGTAAGATGCAATCTTGCCAGATTGGTCTGAATGACAGAAACCATGTTGTATTAAGTTCCCGTAGACGAGGTATGCCAAAAAGTTGCACTACGCGCTCACAGCACTTCCGTTCTAGGAGAGCTTTCTCCACATCGCTCGGAGTGATGCCGGTGAATAGGCTTGCCATAGCGTAGTAGTAGGAATAGAAACAGGATTCCTGCAACGAGTGCTAGAATTAATGGCACACCACCAAACACCGAATGTGCGAAGTTTGGGATGATTCCGAGGACTGCCTGGAAGGGTGCTAACAGTCCTGAACAGATGGTCTTAAATACATGTACAATTTCGCTCGTATCAGACATGTTTAAGATACGTCCCATCATTTCTACAAAATGTATAGGGCAGTTTGTACGAATTAAAGCCTGTATCTCAGCCGAAGTCCTTGCAATTTGTAAATCATAGGTTTCTTTGGCCGAGGTCAAACGCACGGTTTGTTGCAAAAGCATGGCTTTCATTCTGCTTAAAGTATCAAAACGTATAAAAGAAACATTCGATGAAGGCCATAGAGGCGACTCCCTGACTGTCTCTGTTTGGGGGAACAATACTGGCATACAGCAAGTAACCCTGGAGTCCACTGTTACCAGATATGGGATTCCTGGCAACATGCCACAGCAACTCTGATCATTCAACATGAGGCAACTCCCATTAGAAAGTTGGCCAAACGTTGGATTAAACACAGCAGCTGGTGTACCTTGCAGGTGACAGGATAAATTTGCCACAGAACCATTACAAGCCCTGTGTAAAGAAATGTCCTGACATATGAGAGAACCGCTTAATGCCTTTTCACAGTTTGTACCGCTTAGAAACACTTCACGATCCCCACTCCAACATCTGTAATCGTAAGGTAAATCCCAGGATGTCTTAATGTATTCTTTACCCAACCTTTCATATTTGCCTGCTTGCATTTGTTTGAGGCAATATTGAAACTGAAAAGTAGTGACAGGCAGAGTTATTTTGCCATGAATAAGCCATTCTGTAGCTGTTTTTTCGGTCACTGTGAATGGTAATTTTTCCAGTTTTTCAATGCTCAGCACTGTATACTTTGCTCCCCTTTGTGCCAGTTCGATCTGTTTATCTGTTAGATTGTATTCCGAAAACAGAGACGACGTGTTGATAAAACGCCAAGGCACATAGCCCGCACACAAAGATTGCAGCGTCCAGCTTAATAACATAATAGAACGTAAGTGAGATTGGCCTTGTTGTAACATGGCTAAATCTTGTTCCAGTATGTCAATAGCAGAGGATACAATGTTGTCCAATGAATAAATTCTAGATGACAAAGTTGTTAACCCATTGCCGACCACAGTGAGAGATTTCTCTAAGTTAATACGATAAAGTTCACGTATTCTTTCTGCGGCCTCTGCCTGTGAAACCTTCCATATCTCATTATAAGCAGCATAAATGCCGGCATATATGAAACGTTTTTGACGCGGTTTTCTTGGTCCTAGCAAGAATTCCCTAAGGTCTGCGTCTTCTTTAAGTAAAGATAAGTGTTGTTTCACATCCTCAAGTGTAGATTTTTGTAACCAGTCGATGTTGTCGTTGAACATATCGTGGGTCTGGCCTATGGATTGTAAAGCCCTGTGTTTTATTCAGGAATCTTTCTTGACAGATGTTTGTGTCTGTGGGCCAGAGTAACCATTTTTTCCAATCAGGATCTGTTCTGTTGTTTTGTAGTATTGTGTCTACTGTGACCGCTCCCTGTGTAGTGCTATTACTTGCAGGTGTTGGTACAGAAGGTGTGTTCATGTCTTTGATCTTGGCTAAACCAAGGCAAGACGTTTGTTGCACAGTGTCATTCAAAAACATTATTTGATGTGGGATGATACATGCTCTAAATAAAGCTTCTATCCCCTGCACTTGCCAATCTTTAGAACCCCAGACAGATTTTGTGTCTATTGTGTCTTTCCAAAAGTCAAATCCTTCTCTAGACAGGTGGGTAATAAAGGCTGGAGAATAAATCTGTTTTGTATTTGTTAACATAATTTTCTGTCCTGTTTTGTCTACATTCTTATAGAAAAATGTTTCTGGATCAGATGTATTGTACCCTGAAAAATATGGAAACTTATTCGCAAACGTTTTTGAACTACCCTTTGGAGGTGTAGGACAATGTTCCCATTGGTTAAACTTAAAAACATTTCTAGGTGTTACAGATTTATGCAAGAAATGATGACCATAGTGATTGTAACAATAAAGCTGTTCATAGTCTGATGAACCCTCTAAGTATTCATTGTTAGAGAACGCAGCAGACCTTTCTAGATCAGACATCATATCATTTACAGTCTCAAAGTCCCAATCATCAGAATAGGTACTGGAGGTAATAAAGTCACTTAATGAAATTTTAAATAAATGTGGAATGTTCAAAAGTTCAGTCGGGCCGAATATGTCGAAATCGGTTTTGTCCCACACTATACCATCCTGTATAGGAACGGCTGTGATGTTCACTGCTGACAAGTCTCTTGTTTCACGAAGGGAAGATTTGTGTGGTTTTAAAAGTAAGTTCACATGTTTACTTTCAGTGTCCATACGGATGGATCTGCCATTTATAAGCACGCTGATAGTCATAACCAAAGCTAGCCAAAGCAGAAAGATAAATATTCCAGAAATAATCCATAGTTCAATCCATGGTGAAACCAGATAAGTCTCTTTCAGGAAATGAAAAAGGTCTTGTACTTGTTGCTTGAAAGTTTTTGATGCTGGCGTCGTTTACGGTTCACTCGGATCCTCAGAAAACGTATCAAAGTTAATGAAATAGCCAGAAGCAGTTTGGTCAATTGTTGGAATTGCATTAGGATTTGTTGAAATCGCTGGAACCAGTGGATCACTTGTTACGTTGGTGTAGACAGGTGTGTCTGGATGAACTGTTACTTGAGTTTCAAGAGGGATGAGTTCCATAGCGTTGTTGCTTAGTCCTTCATCTGTTACTGCTGAATTCTCGATGGTTATGAGTCTTTCAGTCTGAACCTCTTGGATAGTAGCGAGAGGAGTGCGTCTGCTACTAGGTCGGAGTCCACGAGGCCTACTATTTAGTATTGGTCACATACTGTGGTTTGATGAGGTCGATTGACACAAATCTTTTCTCCTTTTTTCCAGCAAGGGGCGGCAGAAGTACTGTTCTTGTTCCGTGAACGGCTAGGACAGGTACTGGTTGTCTGTAAGAAGGACCAAATTCCTTCTTGTCCGCAATCTTCTCTCTGACTAGATCCCCAACTTTAGGGATCCAGACAGGCCTTGCTGGGACTGCCGGTGTTTCCCCAGTGGTGGTTGGCTTCAGGAATACGTTGCTTAGTTTCGATCTTAGTTCATTTAGATCCTGTAAAACAGCCAAACGATCTTTGATATCAAAGGGTTTATTTTCCACCACTGTGCCTTTACATTCGAGATCAGGAACCCACATTCTTGTCCCAAATAGGACCTCATATGGAGTGACCCCCTAGAGAACTTCTTGGCAAATTATTTAATGAGCGTTGGACCCCATAAAGATGTTTGACCCACCCATCACCTGAACCTAATACTCTAGCTGTTATAGACTGCTTTATGTCCCGGTTTTTCCTTTCCACAACAGAATTTCCCTCAGGATGAAATGGAGAGGAGTACTGCAATGCAACGCCCAAACTGGCCATGGCTTCTTTGTAAGCCCGAGAGCTAAACGCAGGGCCCTGGTCAGAATGTAGTGTGCCTATTGCGTATGTGCCGATAAAGAGTCGCAAATCTTTTATAATAGTTCGAGCGTCAGCCGAGCGCTGAGGCCATATCCATAGGAACCTTGAGCACAAATCCACTGTGACCATTATATATTTATAGTTACCGTCCCTTTGCAAGGGACCACAGTGGTCCAGGTAAACACAAGCTAATGGTTTGTCTGAAATTATCAGGGGTGTCTGCGCAGGACGTTTCACTGTGGAGACTTTCATCTGTTGGCATAGTTCACATTCCAAAACATAGTTCTTGGTCTGTTTCCTAATGCCAGGCCACCAATATCTTTGTTTAAGTAAAGATACTGTTGCAGAAACACCTGCATGGGCAGAGGCTATCCCTTCATGTGCTGCTAGGATCAGTCCTAATCTACGTTCCTTGTTTGGAATTACCCTATCCCCCACTACAGGGATTCGAGCAAATTACAATTACATAAGAGTACTTGAGTGGAATTTTTTTTGGTACCACTGCCTTTGCTTGAAGCATTGACAGCCAACAATATCTCACTGTCTATTTTCGTTTTTGAACGAGTGATCGCAGCTACGGAAGCCGTCTGAACAGCTCCCTTTGCGGCTTCGTCAGCCAATGAATTCCCTGCAACGTGAACGCCATCACGTTGATGACTCAGCATGTGTATCACGTGAGCTTTTGGTAGTTCGTTTTTCAACTGAACTACTTGTTCCCAAAGCGTTTTATGCTTTATTGGGCCACCTTTTGCATCTTTGAACCCATTTTCAAGCCAATTTTGTATATATTCATTATACGACTGAACACAGTAAAAAGAATCGCACACTATGAGTGTGGGGAATTCACGATCTGTACTTTCAAGTGCCAGTTTGAATGCTTGTAGTTCAGCTCGCTGAGCTGTACAATCTCCTAGAGATTGAGTTTTAGTGACCATTGGTCTGAAGTTACCATCTTGCATGCGACCTTTAACGATTGCGCACGCTGCACTGTAAGCTTGCTTGCTCCCTGTAGCGGGTTGTGCTGATCCGTCAGTGTAAATTATAAATTCGTACTGATCGAGAGGCAGAATTTCAGTGGGCAGAGGACATTCATGATCATATTGCAGGAACGCTTGTGTTTTTAAATCAGGATCAAAAACATATTCAACATCTGTTGCAGCAAGAGAATTAACCCATTGTATCCGTCTAGGATGTAAAGCTTTTGCATTTGGGATGCTCGCTTTTGTAACCGCCTCTAAGGCTGGTACTGGAGTTACGACCCTTGGGCTAGAGCTCTTTCTTTTGCTACTGCAGTTTGAACTGCTGTCAGTATTTTTTCTGTTGAAGTGAAGCGCATTTCTGCTTGTGTATACAAATGTGATTTGTATGCTATTGGTACTTTTTCACCCTCATTAAATGTTAAATAGGTGAATCCGCATTGTCCCGAAATTATTCGGATCACTAAATTGCGTGTATTTACGCGTGTTTGTAAGTGATTTGTTGCTAACATGTTAGCTTGGAGTGAACGCAGGATTTCTGTGTGTTCCTGAGTCCAATGTTTTGTTGAAAAATCAGGTTTAATTAATTCGTAGAGAGGTTTAACCCTTTCTGCGTAATTTAGAATGTAAGTTCTTCCAAAATTTAGGAAACCCAATATAGATTGTAAATTGTTCCGCGTTTTTGGAGGTTGGAGCAGCGCACACTTTTCTAAAATGTTAGCTGCCAGGCTCTTGTCTTCACTTGAAAGCTCATATCCAAGGAAAAGGACATTGAGATGGGCAATTCTGGATTTTTTAAAGTTGAATTTATAGCCTTCAGAGGCGAAGCCCAATATAATGGTACTCACCCTGTTCAAGTGCCTATCTAGGTCATCGTCTGTCAGATAGATGTCATCGACATATGACAATGCCTCATTATCATAAATTTGTAGTAACTCTGTTACCCTCGCTGAGAATAACCCCGGGCTGTTTTTGAACCCTTGTGGGAGTCTACAAAATTAACGCTGGGTCCCCATTATTGAGAAAGCTGTTAAGTACCTGCTTTCAGGTGCTATGTTTTGACAAAAGAAACCATTTGAAATGTCCAATGTGGTTTTATATTTTTTGCGCACAATGTTATTCATTAATGCTGTACTATGTGCATTTTGCACTGCAAATGTTTTGGATCAAGTGTTTAAGTGTCTGTAATCCAAAACTAGACGATATGTATTGTCTGGTTTGGATACAGGAAACAAAGGATTGTTCATTGAGGAGGTGCATGTTTCAATCACCCCTTGGTATTCAAGTTGATCTAATATCTCCCTGACCTGTTTTTTAGCTTCTTGCTATATTGGGTACTGCCTTTGTGCAGTAGGTTCATTTTTTAACTGTATTTTATGGTGAGGTGAATCCTCATCCCATCCTACATGATTTTTGTATAATGCTGGGGCCTGGGCAACTGCCCATTTCTTGGCACAAGTATATTTTAGGTGAATTGGAATATGGTTTGAGAAGGCTGGCATAATGATGTCCTCGCCATGTGGGCACTCCTGACAAATTGTGGTGGCCAGTCTTTTTCTGCTAGAAGTATATCATAACCCCTTGAAAGTTTTTCCCAAAAGAGTGTTTTCACTTTTCTTGGTATGTCTCCCTCCATTCGGAGTGTTATTTCATATAACTTTTGTGGAGTACTAACCCTGGTGTCTACAGTTTCTACTGTGATGTACTCATTCAAGTCCACTATCCCCAGAAGTTCCTTCAGGTTCTGGCGAGCTATTGTGACTTCTGCTGCACTGTCCAGCATTGTCTGAGCCCAATCTCCGTTCTTGAGCTGTGTTCTCAGTATTCTCGGCATGTCTGATCTTCAGACCTGCTACCTTCTTTTTTGAGAATTGAGGTTTTGATTTATTTTTCTGAACGTGTTTGTCGTCTTTGGATTTCACGCGTACTTCTCTATGTTCTGACCGTCCTCTTCTTTCCGATGTCTGTGACGATATCTGAAAGGTACGAGAGGAACGTCTATCAGTATCTTGATACCTGTAAGGTTTTCTTAAATTATCCCTATTCCTGAGGTTATACCTCCTTTCAGAGGGCTCCTTTTGAGGAGACCTACCTCGGGATTGAGAACGTGTCTCGTTTGAATTTTGTTTATTAGTTTCCCACTTCTTTTTAGAAGATGTAGGAGTTTGTTTAATAGAGTCCTTCTCAGGACTTTCAGATAGTTTTGGCTTCAATGGTTTTCCACCCAAACTATCTCTGCCCAATTCTGCATAAGATTGTTCTATTATTCTGGGTAGCTCAGTTTGATGTTCTGTTACATCAAATTCCCTTAAGCGTTGGCGGATCGCCACTGATGCTGCCTCCCCTTTAATATTAGATAATATTATTGTTGAGACGTGGTCAAAGTTTTTCAGTAATTTCATACCTAAATTCAGAGCAGGCTCTGCCCCATATTCGTTTTGAATTTGTTTCAGGACATCTGGTATTACTGCAATTGACGGAACACCATGTGTTTTAGTATAGATGGCAGCAAAGATTGCGCCCCAAGTGGTGCAATCTTCCAGTTGTGGTGTGATCCCCATTGGTAAACAGATTGTTAGGATTCTGTGTTTCTCATAAGGGCTAGTATTAGGAAATACTGCTTCGATTTGAGTAATTTTTTGAGCTATCCAGAATGGAATTTGCTCACGTTTTGTGGGCATTTTACCCATGACTGCGTGTAAAGTCTGTGGAGTAATTTTAAGTGTATTCCCCTGTTGAGGGGTTTGATTTGGAATGGTCAATGGTGGTTGGACTGTGAAAGTCCGCATGACATATTGGACTAATTGTCTGTACATTTTTATTAACTCTTGTAGTTGAGTAAGTAATTCCTCGACTGACATTACATCGATGTCAGGATGAGGTGTGTAGCCGGCTAGAATCGGCCATGTTGCTCCTGGTCTACCTAGTGGACCGAGCCTGGTAATGTTTTTGTGATGTTTTAGGGCGCCTTTAAACCAGAGATGATGCTCCTGGTAAGTTAGTGGAATTTCAATATCCTCGAAAGGAATATATTCTTCTGGTGGTTCATCTTCTTTGTAGAAGTGAAACACTCTTGTGACTGTATTTGATTCTGGGAATACTATCCATGAATAGAATACCTCTGTCTGAAAGGATTCGTGTGCCTCTATCACGAAAACTGCTCTACCCCCTCTTGGTGGTAGGCCGTGTTTTATAAGTTTTAGAGTGATGGCTCTCCTTAAATTTGGATGGATGTTTATAACACCCTCCTCGGTTTCATTTAAACCTGTAAAGTTAAAAGCTGTTACGACTGGGTCAGCCGCAGCGACACCGTTCTCGGTGTCATTGCCCCCGTATATGGACATTTGTTTTTTGAAAAATGTAGAACAAGTTTCAAGGAAACAAAAGATAAGGTGCACAATATTTTGGAACATTGTATCCTTCAACGTTGAACAAACCAAACAGCTAATATATAGGGTTTTTTGTCCTATTTAGCTTTGGCGGATATCCTACCCACTCCAGACGTCTTATGGAGTATGTGAGTAGGGGTCTCCGAGAGAAAAGCACGACTGAGTTACTCAGTATCTAGCGTTAAATTACTGCCTTACCAAACGGTTGGGCGCCATGTAGTGTAGTTCCTATTTCCCTAATAGGCTTTGCGCATTGGAATAATATACCCTATAGGTTTGACATAGGACTGAGGTCAGTATGTCCCTATCGAGTATATTAAACTTAATTACTTTGTGCCAGCTAGCTCAGAGGCCACTAGAAACTCCTTGTAAACAAGAAGGGAGTAGTTTCTGGCAACAGCATAAACATGACAACTTTGCTTCCCTTTAGAATCGGAACACTCTCAGAATCGTGAAAACAACAGATAAGTTTCACTCAGTTAATCGTGCATGCTTAGTTTCTTCAGAGTTACACAGAAAGAATAGACGGGCGTTTCAATAAAAAGGATTTATGGAACAGTCTTGTTTCTCGTGTAAGAGATATGAGCTGTTATGATCACAAGACAATATGCAAGATATATAATGTACAGCGTAAGCAGTAGAAAGAAATAATACTGCGCTAGCATTATCTTTTAGCTATGACACATATATAGTCATATACATAAATAACATAAGCTAAAAGTGCGAGTACTCATACGATGCGTCTCTAAGCTAGTTCTACCCCAGTGTACCTAACCTAGGTGTAGGACAAGGTAAGAAGTAGGTGATGTATTCTATAGTATGGTATACTAAGAGTCTGATATGCCAAGAGTCCCTCTAGGTTCTAGTCCGCTCCATACCTTGAGAATGAGAGAGGTGGGAATCTCCTTCCGGATCCTCGAACTCTAACACCCCGCGAAGGGAGTGAGAACACTGGAAGCTGGATTCTCTGCGGGCAGGGATGACAGCGTCTCTTCTCAGTGCGTCAGGCCGGGACACGGGCTCCTCTAAAGTCGAGGTCTCCTCCTAACTTGCTTGGGCAAGGGAAGGTATATTTATACCTGGTAGGTGCCTTGGAATGTTAGCATTGACGTGAAGTCGGACAGAGGAAGACGTCAGGAATGAACCCTTAAGGAATAGCGGTTCATGCATAATAGATGAGTTCTTGGAGAAATCAATAATCCTGTGCTAGGGGAACTCCCAAGAGCTTAAGGGTCTGGTTTCTAAGAACTCATTGTGACGTTAGGGTGGACGGATGTCGGTGACCATGCCTGTATTTGGAGTGCATGGCTAATGCCTAAATAAGGACTGGGATTTTATGCTTATATAAGGGCAATGCGAATTGTGCCTATATAAGGACATGTTTCAGGAAAGCCTATATACGGACACCTAAAGCAGAATACAACAATACACAGTAGTTGAGAACTGAGATACACTGTGAAGGCCTTGTGTTCTCATTGTTCGTTTTCCACGAAAATATATATTTTTTGGTTTCTCCACCATGCAATCAAATTTGGCCTTTACTCAACCGGCTTTGCCTCTGCTTACTTCTGACTTCTATTTTGCCCCGGAACTACCGACCTGACCAAATGGAGGGTGTCACGTGGCTCATGGGGACATTGTCGTTTTCTCCAAGTTAGCATAAGCTCTGCAGATAGTGCGTGGCTTTGCGCACATTACTACAAGACTTTCTTCATCCTTTTCACATAAGAACTGTCTGCCGTGTTCACTTTCTGTCAGTTCCTGGGATTTAGTCTGAACATTGTGTACAAGGTCGATAAACAAAGCCACTTGTTATTCTGTTCTGGTCAGGCCCTAGCACCTAGACAAAACATACCAATGCAGCTGTTGTTTGGAACTTGTACTTTTTTTTAACAACAGATTTGATTGATTTTCCATAGTACCAGATGGGCCGAGCCCAGCAAGCAAAGCACATTTGAAATGTATACTGTAAAATCCCTAGGTACTCTAGATTACCCACCCCTGAGGTCTGCTGAACATCAGACCAATGAAAACACCCCGTATATATACTTTAGATAATATTGTATCATCTGTAATTGACATTGTTCAGAATGAAGTGTCTGTATTGTATCATGGTCAAAATCAGATACGCTCTGTTATGCAATTTAGTTAGACTTTGCAAACACTTAAAAGTGGGAAAGTACCATGGGATTATCTGAATTCTTCCACCCTATTTTTACCATTTAATTTGACAGATAAACAAAAACTTATGCCGATGAAGGACGCAGCATACACTTTTTTAAACATTGAAAAACTTGAACAGTTACCGTTTTCTGTAGCAGAAACTAATTCTGCCATAAGGTTAATACATGGGGTTATTTCTTTGCCCATCTCACTTTTCCAGTTCACGGCCTGCATGAAACATTATCCTGTGGGTAGATATGAACCACTTGGGAGTAGTTATATTCATGAATTATGGTCATTGCCTTTTGCGTTTCGTTGTCAACGAGCAGATAAGGAAGTCTTCCTTACTGGCGAAGATTGCGATTCTACGGTAGGACACTACCTTGTCTGTAAACAAGTGAAACTACACGGAGCTTGCAACATCTCGGCCCCTAATTTAGCTTGTTTTTTACTTCTATTACTGCTCCGTAATGGCTGCTCGACCAGTGGTGCTGCCAAGCCGGGACCAATTGCAGCTGTACCGTGAACGGATGCACCAACTTTTTGGTTTAATGCCATTAGAAGCGCTTAACATCGATTGATTGTCTCACCTTCCATTATGCCTACTTCACCTGCGTGCAACCTGTGTTCTACTGCCTCCGGTGTCCCTTTCAATGGGCCCTGGATGTCTGCCTCTCCAATACATCACACACTGCCCTGGATTATGAATAACCCTGGGCGGTGAACTCCGCTCGCAGAGTTTGCGGATTTTTGGCAACTCTGCGTTCCGCGTAGAACACAGAGTTACCGAAAGCTCTGCGCTCCGTAACGGAGCAGAGGTTTTTTTTAAGTTTGCGCGGTCAAAATGTGTTTTCGCGCGCGTGGGAGCGTCTTACCGGGTGCCTTCGATCGCCGACGAGAATTCCCATCCCTTCGCGAGCGCCACGAGATTTGGTAGCCGGCCGCACGGTCCCGCAGGAGAGTGCAATCGCGAACACGTCATTCGGACGCGCCATCGGACTTCCGGCGGAAATGCTGTGAAGCTCGCGATGCCGAACACGCAGAATTTGCAATCTGGAGAAGAATATCTCTCGAGCAGCATAAAGCCTTCTCGAAAATGATGATTTGGATTAAAAAAACTCCTCAGATTGACATTTGGCTGTACTTTTTTGTGCAAGGAGTCCTTTTTCTTTTGTTACTTTTTTTTTTAAGAGGAAGGAAGTACCCCAGAGTCTCCAACTTCCTGTTCCTGTCCAGCAGGCTCCTCCCAGTGCTTTGTCCATGTCCTGTTCACTTTTCATTTTGATTTGGAGCTGGAAGGATCACTCTTTGTGTCTTCTGCATCATATATCATTGGATCTGAGGACTTTTGGATTTGAGATTTACAAGTAAGTTGGAGAATTGGTGTTGTTTGTTTGATTGGGGCATTGCACCTACATTTTTTGTACTATTCATCGTTTTTTTTTAAATGTATTGTTGTGGGTGGCCTGTAGTTTCAGTAGGGGCCTACTTGTTTTTCTTTGAATGTAATTTTTCTTCTAGTTTTCTCTTATAAAGGATACATGTTGCAAAGTTCACTACATTTTCTCCAACTTTTGCAATCAATTTGCAATATTTATTTAATTCACTAGCCCAGTAGTCTGCCATTAGGCCTTTCAGCCAGTAGGCCCAGAGCTACTCATGGGTGCATGAAACAACTGTTTCTGTGGTGTCTGTTGAATTTAAACATCATTTAGTGCATGGATGCATTGGATTGAATTGCAAAATGTGTTTTTTGGGGGGTATTTCACTTTTTTGGTGTGTTAAATAAGGATGTATGACGATACCACGCATGCATTACATCGCATGCCATTAGATAGTGGTTTTAACAACGCAAGTCGTTACAACGACTTGCGTTGGAGGGCGCTGGACTTAGGAGTAGTTTAATTTACTATTCCAACTCCAGCCTACGTACAGTAGGGAAGGTGTTGGATAGTAATTTCAACTACTCCTTGTCCTATAGCGCCCTCCAGTGCAAGTCGTAACGACTTTCGTTGTAAAAACGGCAATCTAATGGCATGCGATGTAATGCATGCGTTCTAAAGGTTGTTTCCCGTTAAATAAATGCCTTTGTTGGATGTGTGTGTTATGTTATGTTAACTACAATTTGTATAGCGCATAATCACCTGCAGGTCTCTTAGCGCTTGTTGAGAGGACCCAGGAGCCATCTGCCAATCCCGAAGCCCCTAAGTGGAGGAGTTAGACAATGTCCAGTGCCTCCCTAAACAGATGAGTCTTGAGGCGTTTCCTAAAAGGAAGGGCGGGTTCCTTGCGGAGATTCTCGGGCAGTTGGTTCCAAAGTTGGGGAATTAAAACAGAAAAAGCTCTGCCACCCTTAGATGCAGTTTTGACCCGTGGGTAGGCCAGAAGGCCTGCCTCGGACGATCGATGTGTGCGTCCCGGTACATAGTTTACAAGGCGCTCCTTGATATAAGCTGGGGCCTGGCCGTAGATGGCTATATGGGCAATACAGAGGCCCTTAAACTTTGCTCTCTGTTTGACCGGGAGCCAGTGCAACTTGTGCAGCAGAGGGGGTAGCCTGTGCCCTTCTAGGGAGCCTGAAGATCAGCCTAGCTGCATCATTCATGGTCACCTGCAGCTTGCGGATTAGTATCTCAGGGAGACCAATATATAAGGCATTGCCATAGTCCAGCCTGGACACAATTGTGGCCGACACAATCATCTGTAGAGTGGTGGGTGAGAGAAGAGGGGCAAGTTTCTGCAACTGTCTCAGTAAGCCCAGACAAGTGCCGACCACAGCAGCAACTTGATTGGTCATGGAGAGATTGGCATCAATCTTGATGCCCAGGCTTTTTACGACAGGAACTGGCGTAGGTGCGGTGCCGAGCTCTTGTGGCCGGAAGAGGTCGTTCCAAGGGTTGCCTATGGAGGTGATTACGAGAACCTCCGTTTTGTCCGGATTGACTTTTAACGAGTTGGCTGTCATCCAGCTCACAGTGTGTCTAAGAATGTTTTGCACACAAGTTTGGGCATGCGGGGAGTTATTGATCTGCAGGAAAAGTTGGGTATCATCCGCGTAATTAAAAACTTGACAGTCCATGCAGGCTAGGGCAGCCACCAAAGGCTGGAGATACACATTAAACAGGAGAGGGGACAGGGCTGAACCCTGAGGGACACCACAGGTGAGAGCACCGCTATTTGACATCTTCTCACCCAGTTGGATCCTTTGGGACTGCCCCAGCAAAAAGGACTCAAGCCACTGGTAAGCCAATCTGCAAATGCCCATATTGGCAATCCGAAGCAAGAGTTGGGCGTGATTGACCGCGTCGAACGCCCCAGACCGATCTAACAAATTCAGGGCGCTCGAATCTCTGTTATTGGCCATCACTCTGAGCTCATCGAGTACAGCCAACATCACCAGTTTAGTACTATGGTGGGCTCTAAAGCCTGCCTGCCACCCCTGGAGTAGCTGGTGTTCCTCTATAAAGGCTGAAAGTGTTTTGAGGACATGTTGCTCCAAGACTTTTGCCAGAAAAGGAAGCTGGGAAATGGGCCTATAGTTTTTAAGATTGGTCACCTCAGCTCCTGGTTTCTTCAGCAGGGGAATGACCCTGGCTTCCTTCATGCTGGTGGGTAGGTAGCCTGTCTCCAGGGAAAGATTAAGTCGAGAGAGGATCTCTCTTTCTAGCCGGGGGAGGGCCATTCGAAAAATCCTTGGGGGGCAGGGATCTGCAGGGGAGCCAGTTTTAACGCGATTCATCAAGCATGTCAGGGTCGCTGAGTCTAATTTAGGGAAAAAGGTGAGTTGCTCGCCCGGAGTGCGGGGTGCTGCAGTGTGGTCCAGGATTGCTTGATTTGTAGGAGTGTAATCTATCTTGGCTAAAATATCCCTAACTTTCTGAAGAAAGTAGTCCTGGAATTTGTTGCAATCCGTCGGCTCGGGTACTAGTTCTGTTCTGATTTCTGACTGAGCTCTCTGAAAATCCTAAACATTTCCCTCTGTTTATTTGTAGCATCTGTAATTCTAGCCTCATAATATTCAGCCTTTCTGGCCATAATGGCCTTTTTATATAGGGTTAGCATGGTTTTGTAGCTTACAAGCGCGGCTGGGTGAGGAGATTTGCGCCATAGCCTCTCGGATTGACGGAGGATTTGCTTTCTGCCCCGCAGATCCTCGTTAAACCAGGGGGCCCCCTTGCCCTTATCGCTGACTCTTTCCCTCCGGGCCGGTGCTACCTGATCTATGGCCCTACATAAGTTACCAGGGAGGGCTTCACTCTCCTGGTCGAGGTTATCTCTCGTAGGTTCATTACGGGAGGTACTGAGCAGGGTGCCTATTAGGTTGTCTGCCTCGATATTGTTCCAGCTGCGCACCACTCTCCACTCTGGAGGTGGGTGTAACAGTTGGTTAGCCAACGGAACCCAACAGCTGATTAGTGAGTGATCTGACCAGACGCATGGGCTGATGTCTGTGAGGCTAGCCCGCGCCTGAGTAGTCCAGACGAGGTCCAGAATGTGGCCTTTGACATGAGTGGGGGCGTCAACCGGCTGGTGAAGTCCCATCGAGCTCATGACTCCCTCAAATTGACTAGCAGGTAGCTCTCTTGGTAGTTTATCCCAGTGGTAGTTAAAGTCTCCTACCACTAGGAGACGTTGGTACCGGGAGCAAAGATCACTGATAATCTCCGAGAATAACTCAGAAAACCTAGGAGATGCTCGTGGCGGCCGATATGCCGCCACGAGAGCTAAGCAGGAGGATTTGGACGAGATTTTTATCCCCAAGATGTCTGCACTATCAATACTCTCTGCCACTATCTTAGTTACCAGTAGCCGTTTATTGTAAAAAATGGCTATGCCTCCTCCCCTGCTGTTCTCTTGTCTGTTATGCCATAGGACGTCGAAGTCCCCAGGGAGAGCGGTAATAACATCCGGGACTGAGCCCCCCAGCCACGTTTCTGTAACTGCCAGAATGTCAGTATCTCCAGCCTGGAGGAGCATGAAAATTTCCAAGCTATGTTTCTGTAGCGAGCGTGTATTAAGGACTGCTACCTTGAGCCCTAGCGGTTTAACATGCACGGCATTTATATGGGGGGATACACCGGAGGACATAAACCTATTACCCCCCTTATTTCCCAGTATATTTTCAAACCTCAGCGTGGTTTCTACATTTTTATTTATCTTATGGTTCCCAGTGGCAAGGGTTCGTAGCTCATCCGCAGAGTAGATCAGCGTGTGACCAGGGGTCCTGGCCCCGGCGCCCGGTCGAGCGCAGACGGGCTTGCCTTTGGCGCGCCCGCTGCGCGTCAGCGCCATCAGCTGCCTTTGTAGCCGACGCTGGCTGGCTGGAGGGAGAGCTGGAGCGTCTCTCCCCCAAGATGGCGGCGTACAGTGGCCGACCGGAAGTGAGTATTCCGGGGGAAAAGGGCCGTCTTCTGGGGATCTCCCTCCACTCAAACAGCACTATAGCAGCTGCGGTGGACCGGGGAGAGGAGAGCGGCGTGGAGCGAGCAGAGAGGTGAGTGTCCCAGTTTACAAAAATGCCCCAAATGAAAAAGGCCAAAGTTGAAATCGATGCGTAACAGTTAAAAGATAGTTAAAAGCATTTGAGTTTAGACCAGAGAATGAACACCACGTTAAAATGCAGAACACAGTTTAAAACACAGTTTAAAACTAATAGAGTGCAAAAATGCAAATTTGGGAAAGACGTGGCAGCAGTTCGAGCCAAACGCTACCTGAGCTTCTCAATTGTTGTGGTTGTTGTGTAACTTTTCAACCTTTTTTAGCCGTGTGGATTTTCGTTTTTGCATTAAAGCTGTGTTGTTTAGCATGCCTCCTTTGTCTGGCCATATAGGCCTACTTGAGTTCATTGTTTTCCAGGCCTCCTGCTTGTTGTGACTGTGAGTGACCATGTGGCTGGTGGCCATTTTGTGGTGGTGTACTGCTTTTGCCATATAGGCCTGCATGTCTTTCCTTTGTTCTTCTTGGCTTATGCTTCTTGTTGTTGTGGCCTGGCCATGTGGCTGGTGGCCATTTTGTGAAGCCAGGCAGTGTGCTTTTGCCATAGGCCTGCATTGTCTGTCTTCCCTTTCTTGTTGTTGTGGGCTGCCTGTGCCTGGCCATGTGGCTGGCGGCCATTTTGTGGAGCCAGGCAGTGTGCTTTTGCCATAGGCCTGCATGGTCTGTCTTCCCTTTCTTGTAGTTGTGGGCTGCCTGGCCATGTGGCTGGCGGCCATTTTGTGGAGCCAGCCAGTGTGCTTTTGCCATAGGCCTGCTAGCTTGTGGCCTAGTCTGCCAATAGGCCTTTCTGCCAGTAGGCCCAGAGCTACTCATGGGTGCATGAAACAACTGTTTCTGTGGTGTCTGTTGAATTTAAACATCATTTAAGGCATGGATGGCATTGGATTGAATTGCAAAATGTGTTTTTTTGGTGGGTATTTCACTTTTTTAGTGTGTTAAATAAATGCCTTTGTTGGATGTGTGTGTTGTCGTGGTTGTGTAACTTTCCAACCTTTTTTAGCCCTGTGGATTTTCGTTTTTGCACTTTTGCATTAAAGCTGTGTTGTTTAGCATGCCTCCTTTGTCTGGCCATATAGGCCTGCTTGAGTTCATTGTTTTCCAGGCCTCCTGCTTGTTGTGACTGTGAGTGACCATGTGGCTGGTGGCCATTTTGTGGTGGTAGTTTAGTAGTGTGCTGCTTTTGCCATATAGGCCTGCATGTCTTTCCTTTGTTCCTCTTGGCTTACTGCTTCCATCCCCTTTGCCAGCTGCAGCTCCCTGAATGACGCATGTGATGCGCAAATTAAATTAATGCCAAACAGGTTCCACTTCCATTACATTTGTATTTTTGTTTTTGTTCTTCTTCTTTCCTATCCTTCCTGACTGTGCACAGTATACCATGAAAGCCCTTGTTGTCAAAGTCTCACAAATGGCTACACTGTTGTTATGTTTTTTTACTAACTGAGTTAATAAAATTTAATAATATAACACTAACAAGGGTGACCACCACACACTAAGTTATATATTATATTTGTTTGTGTTCTAGTAGTAATTGAATCACAACAACAAATGCAACATTTCAATGATGTTCTTCTGGTTTCTTTGCTTTTAGGTGCACAAAAGACTGAGGAGGAGGTGTCATCGTCACCCGTTGTACTGCCAGACAGAAGTCCTGCTGCGCACGACGTCACATGACGTGTGACCAGTGACCACAGACATCTCTGCAACTTGTGCAACTGCGTCCTGCTGACATCTGAAGAAGATGGCCCCAAAGAAAGGTACCAGGTCCTCCAGTACCAAGAAAGTTGCCAGTGAGAAGAAGGAACAGAAGAAGGAAGAAGTGGCACTTACCAAGACTGGTGTGCCGCCCAGGATGTTTTTTGGGAAACAAAAAATGAAGCATGCAGCAGCGGTGTCCGGGGACCAAGCTGGGAGCAGCACCTCCACATCAGTGGGCCCACCCCACCAACCTAGGCCCAAGCCCATGAGTGTCGCAGAGGCAGCCAGTCTAATCGCCCAAACGCCAACGAGCAGTGATGTTGAAATTGACTTATCGTTATCGCAAAGTAGTACCCAATCAACGCAGTAAGAAACTCAGCAGATAAGTGGGCAACAACAGCCGCAACAACAGCCACAACAACAACAGCCGCAACAACAGCCGCAACCACCGCCCACAATACTAGTAGTTCCTCCTGAAGTAGGGGCAGTTCAGGAAATCGAGCTTCCTGCAGAGGAAGAAGAGCAAGCCACTCTTTCAGAAGATCCATTGTCTTCCATTGTCTTCCAGATCTCCAGCAAGGACAAGGAGGGTTAGTCCATTAACTTCTTCTTCAAGCCCCCCTTCTGATGATCTAGATGCCACTTGGAAGCCACCAGCTCAGTCTGAGAGTGAGACACGCCACGAGACAAGGCTAGGGAAAAGGAAGGTTCCAGAAAGGCTTAGAGTTATGGAGCAAGATGTAGAAGAGGAGGATGATGATGAGCCACTCATCATGAACCTCACTCCTGCCCCAGTGGAGATGGAGACCGACATTACCCCATCCCAAATTGCTGTGAGGGATGTGGCACGGATACCACCAACACAGGTAACACCAACACGACCTCTAGCTTCCAAATTTGCATTTGCAAAGGCCCGGCAAGGACCTACACCCAGCACAACCACCACCTCAGTAGGGAGTCAAATTCCACACCCACCCTCCAGTTCATCTGGCATTGCAAGTGGCACCTCCAGCAGTGCAAGAAAGTACACCTCCCCAGTTTGGGACTTCTTTTCGGTTAGCAGTAAGGAGGAGAACGTTGCAACATGCTCAATTTGTCGACTATCAATCAATCAATCAATCACGGCATTTATAGAGCGCGCTACTCACCCGGGAGGGTCTCAAGGCGCTGGGGGAAGGGGTAAGTTACTGCTCGAACAGCCAGGTCTTGAGCTGCTTCCTGAAGGAGAGATGGTCCTGGGTTCGCCGAAGGTGAGTGGGGAGGGAGTTCCAGGTCTTGGCTGCCAGGTAGGAGAAGGATCTTCCTCCGGCGGTGGCTCTGCGGATGCGTGGTACGGTGGCGAGGGCGTGGCTGGTTGATCGTAGCTGGCGGGTGGGCGTGTAGAAGGTCATGCGGTCGTTGAGGTACTTGGGGCCCAGGTCGTGGAGGGCCTTGTGTGCGTGGGTGAGGAGTCTGAACGTGATTCTCTTGCTGACGGGGAGCCAGTGCAGGTCTTTCAGGTGTCCGGTGATGTGGCTGTGTCGGGGGATGTCCAAGATGAGTCGTGCGGAGGCGTTCTGGATGCGCTGGAGTCTTTTTGAAGTTTGGCTGTGGTTCCGGCGTAGAGGGTGTTCCCATAGTCCAGTCGGCTGGTGACGAGTGCCTGGGTGACGGTCTTCCTGGTTTCAGTGGGGATCCATCTGAAGATCTTGCGGAGCATGCGCAGGGTGTTGAAGCACGAAGATGAGACGGCGTTGACTTGTCTGGTCATCGACAGGGAGGAGTCCAGGATGAAGCCCAGGTTGCGTGCGTGGTCCGTTGGCTTGGGCGCGGTGCCCAGGGCCGGGGGCCACCAAGAGTCGTCCCAGGCGGAGGGTGATGAGCCCAGGATGAGGACTTCCGTCTTGTCTGAGTTCAGTTTAAGGCGGCTGTTCCTCATCCAGTCGGCGACGTCTCTCATCCCGTCGTGTAGGTTGGCTCTGGCGGTGGTCGGGTCGTTGGTGAGGGAGAGGATCAGCTGGGTGTCGTCGGCGTAGGAGATGATGTTGAGGTTGTGTTGGCGTGCGATGGCTGCGAGGGGCTCATGTAGACGTTGAAGAGGGTTGGACTGAGTGAAGATCCTTGTGGAACGCCGCAGATGACTTCGGTGGCCTCGGATCTGAACGGGGGAGGCGGACTCTCTGGGTTCTTCCGGCGAGGAACGAGATGATCCATTCCAGTGCTTTCTCTCGGATTCCGATGTTGCTGAGGCGCTTCACTAGGGTGCGGTGGCAGACGGTGTCGAACGCTGCGGAGAGGTCCAAGAGGATGAGGGCTGCTGTTTCCCGTTGTCGGTTAGGGTTCTGATGTCGTCGGTGGCTGCGATAAGGGCGGTCTCGGTGCTGTGGTTGGCCCGAAACCCGGACTGCGAGGGGTCGAGGGATCCATTCGTCTCGAGGAAGGCAGCAAGCTGTCTGTTGACGGTCTTCTCGATGACTTTGGCCGGAAACGGAAGGAGCGAGATGGGACGGTAGTTCTTGAGGTCGGTGGGGTCCGCCGTTGGTTTCTTCAGGAGGGCGGTAAGCTCGGCGTGCTTCCAGCTCTCCGGGAAGGTGGCGGTGTGGAAGGAGGAGTTGATGATGTCCCGGAGATGGGGTGCGATGGTGGCGTCGGCTTTGTTGAAGACGTGGTGTGGGCAGGGTCGGTTGGTGATCCGGAGTGGATGGAGTTCATCGTGCGGGTGGTGTCTTCGGTGCTGATCGGGGTCCAGTTGCAGAGGGTGGTGGTGGCGGGCGTTGGTTCGGCGGTAGGGTGCGTGGTCTGTGCGTCGAAGCTGTTATGTATGTCGGTGATCTTGCGGTGGAAGAACGCGGCGAGTGAGTTGCAGAGGTCTTGCGAGGGGGTGATGTCGTTGTTTCCGGCGCTGGGGTTGGAGAACTCTTTGACGATGCTGAAAAGTTCCTTGCTGTCGTGGGCGTTGTTGTCCAGTCGTTCTTTGAGTGCCGACTTCTTGGTGGCACGGATCAGCTGGTGGTGTTTGCGGGTGGCGTGCTTGAGGGCGGTCCTGTTGTCTGTGGTCTGGTCGAGTCGCCAGGCTTTCTCGAGAGTGCGGCAGTTCTTCTTGGATTCCTTGAGTTCATTGGTGAACCAAGGGGTTTTCTTGCTTCCGGGTCTGCTGGGAGGGTTTTTAGTGGTGCGAGGTCGTCGGCGCAGGCGGTCAGCCACTTGGCGAGGTTGCTGGCTGCTTCGTTTGGGTCCGTTGTGTTGGTGGGTGTGTTCTGGCTGAGGGAGGCGGTGAGCTGCTCGGCGGTGATCTTGCTCCAGCTCCGGCGAGGAGCCTGTTGCGGGTGGTGGTGGGTCGCAGTCTTTCTGAAGCTGAAGTGGACGCAGCTGTGGTCGGTCCAGTGGAGTCCGGTGGCGTGGCTGAAGGAGATGTGTTTGCTGGAAGAGAAGACGGGGTCAAGCGTGTGGCCGGCGTACTGGGTGGGCGTGTTCACCAGTTGCTTGAGTCCGAGGTTGGCGAGGTTGTCCAGCAGGGCGGTGGTGTTTCTGTCGTTGTTGTTCTCCAGGTGGAAGTTGAGGTCCCCTAGGAGGATGTAGTCGGCGGAGGGCATGGCGTGCGGGCTGATGAAGTCTGCGATGTCTTCGCTGAATAGTGAGCGTGGTCCCGGGGTCTGTAGATGAGGGTGCCTCGGAGGGTGGTCTTGGGGTCAGTGTGTATCTGGAAGTGTAGGTGTTCGGCGGCGGTGAAGGTCTCGTCGGAGTTAGTCGAGATGCGGATGGTGTTCTTGTGTACGATGGCGATGCCTCCTCCCGTCTGGTTGACGCGGTCCCTCCGGGTGATCTTGTATCCGTCCGGGATGGCTATGGCGATGTCGGGCGCTGAGGAGGCGTTCATCCAGGTTTCGGTGAGGAAGGCGACGTCCGGTGCTGTTGCGTCGAGCAGGTCCCAGAGTTCCACGGCGTGCCTGTGGACGGAGCGGGTGTTCAACAGGATGCATTTCAGGTGGTTGCTGCTGGTGCTCGACTTGGCGGAGGTGGTGCACGTCCGGGGGCAGGTGAATCGGCAGGCTTGGCAGGTGAAGGGTCCGTGGGTGCGTCTCGGTGAGGCTCGGTAGCAGGCAGGGTTCCGGCCGGCATTGAGTGCGGTGAGGGTGGCGGCGTCGTAGGTCCGTCGAGTAGTGTTGCATCGGTGGGATCCAGGGGTCCTGGCGCTGGGCGCGGGCCAGGCGCGGACGGGCGCAGACGGGCTTACCTTTGGCGCACCTTCGGCGCTCCGTCGGTGCTCCCGCTGCGCGCGGCCGCTGCGCGGTCGCTCAGGGGCGTCATAAGTAAGGAGCCTGGAGGGAGGAGCAGCTGGGTGGCGGGAGCGGGGCGGCGAATGGAATCACGGGGGGGCGGGGCCGCAGGGAGGCAGTGGCGGGAAGTCCCAGGAGCAGCGGGCAGCGGGAAAGTCACAGGAGCAGCGGGCAGCGAGCGAAGGAATCTCCAGGCAGGAGGCGGCAAGGCAGGCAGGAGCGGCAGCAGTGAGTGGGGCGACCAAGTCCTGTGGAGGGCTGAGCGGTCACACTCTGTGGTCTCCTACGGTCCCCTTAAGTAAGGAGCCTGGAGGGAGGAGCAGCTGGGTGGCGGGAGCGGGCGGCGAATGGAATCACGGGGGGCGGGGCCGCAGGGAGGCAGTGGCGGGAAGTCCCAGGAGCAGCGGGCAGCGGGAAAGTCCCAGGAGCAGCGGGCAGCGAGCGAAGGAATCTCCAGGCAGGAGGCGGCAAGGCAGGCAGGAGCGGCAGCAGTGAGTGGGGCGACCAAGTCCTGTGGAGGGCTGAGCGGTCACACTCTGTGGTCTCCTACGGTCCCCTTAAGTAAGGAGCCTGGAGGGAGGAGCAGCTGGGTGGCGGGAGCGGGGCGGCGAATGGAATCACGGGGGGGCGGGGCCGCAGGGAGGCAGTGGCGGGATGTCCCAGGAGCAGCGGGCAGCGGGAAAGTCCCAGGAGCAGCGGGCAGCGAGCGAAGGAATCTCCAGGCAGGAGGCGGCAAGGTAGGCAGGAGCGGCAGCAGTGAGTGGGGCGACCAAGTCCTGTAGAGGGCTGAGCGGACTAGGTATTAGTCAGGGTAAGCTTGGTACAAACTATGGTACCGGAGGCCAAACAACCCATCTGAAAAAACACCACTTGAGCCAGTGGGAGGCGCACCTTAGCGGCAACAAAACTGCACCCATTGCTGTTGGTGGGGATGAAGAAGTAGAAGAAGATACGATCGCGGTGGAAGGTGAACAAGAGGGAGACATTTTCTCTGGTACACAAAGTAGCCCTGTCCCCAGCAGTGCAGTGGTACCACTACCGCCCACATCGTCATCAGCCTCCGCGACATCTCAGTGGCACCGTAGTAAAAGTCAGGCTGAGACTGAGACACCAAGGCAACAGAGTACTGCAATGAAAAAAAGTGCGGCGTTGAGCCTAACAACATCTGGGTTCAAGAAGTCACCTGCATCAGCGGCACCAGAAAGGAAAAAAATCCAGCCTACCATTTTCAGCATGTTTAGGCAGGAGGGGCAGTACGAACGCAACCACCCAATGGCACGTTTGAACAATGCGAAGCTGGCTAAAATGTTAGCGCTGGACCTTCTCCCTTTTTCTTTTGTGGAAGGGGTGGGTTTTCTGGAATTTGTGACAGCCATCTGCCCAAAATGGAAGGTTCCCAGACGGACCCATTTCGCCAGACTTGCTGTTCCAGCACTACATCACGACATGCTGGAATTGCTTGGACAAGTTTTGCAGCAAAGTGCTGTTCACAATATCCACCTGACAACAGACATGTGGACTAGTTGCCAAGCCACTGATTACATGTGCAACACTGCACACTGGATCTCTTTTGTGGGGGTTAGAGAAAAGCTATCTGCAGGTGTTGACACTGCTGAGATTTTTAATGCCACTCACGAAACATGCAACTGTAGCCATGTTCGCCATGGAGAAATCTCATACTGCTGCAAACATTTTGGAAGAGTTTAACAGCAAGGTCTTTAAATGGGTGCACCCAAGAGGGCTTAACATTGGTTTTGTTGCCACGGACAATGGCAGTAATATAGTTAGGGCCATGGGCGATGGTGGCTATTTCAGGGTCCTGTGTTTGGCGCACTGCATTAACATAATTGTTCAAGACTTTCTGAAAAAAGAATACTGAGTCAGCAACTTACTGACCACCTGCAGAAGAATATGCACACATTTCAGCCATTCTTTTAAAGCCCGGAAGCAGCTGAGGATCATTCAACGTAAGCATAGGGTGCCAGTCAAAGCACTCATCCAGGAGGTGCCAACACGTTGGAACTCAACTTATTACATGCTTGAACGTCTGTTTGAGCAGTACAGACCAATCAATGACTATGTCATGCAAAGACTAGGGGATGCTACTGTAAAAAGGCATGACCGTTGAGATGGACCAATGGGGCCTAGTTAAATGCCTGACAGAGATGCTACTTCCTTTCGAGCTCTTCACACGTGAAGTCAGCAAGGAGGACTGTACTATGGGCCAAGCTATCCCATTGTTGCACATGCTAGAGCAACAGCTGAAGGCGGTGTCTGATACGTACGCAGGTGTGGATGAAAAAAATGAAGCATATGAGTTGGTGCAGAGCTTAGCCCTTCTCTTAGCTGAAAATACAAGGGTGCAAACTAAGATTGTGTCAGACAAACATTACATTTCTGCCACAATTCTGGATCCACAGTACAGATCAGTACTGAACACTAAGACATTAATTCCTTTTTCAGAAGCGGATGTTGCCAAGTACAAAACTTGGATAGCTGAGGTAGCCAGTGACTTTGAAAAAGAATGGCTGTTAATTAAAGGCCCACTACTCCAGCCCACAACAAGTACTGCAGGGCATCCGGTGTCAAGTTCAACTTCAGAGCCTGAGGGCAGTGCGTTTGGCTCACAGCAGTCACCAACACTATCAACAACAGCAAGAACAGGATCAGCCCCAGTAAAATTGGCACAGGATTGGTATCTACAGCAAGGGCTTGTTAGGTCCAGTGCTGATACAAAGGCAAAAGAGGCCCAGCAAAGCGGAGCACCCCTGAGCATTGAGCGGATGGTCCAGGCCTATCTGGATGACCCAACAGAGGTCTACATTGATCAAAACCCATTGGTGTATTGGTATGGGAGAAGGCGCCAATGGCCAGTCCTCAGCACGCTGGCGATAAACTATCTGGCTTGCCCTGCACAAGTGTCTCTTCTGAGCGCGTTTTCAGTGCTGCTGGTGCCATTGTAACAGTGAAAAGGACCAGTCTCTCGCCTAAAAACGTGGAGAGGTTAACCATGATCAAAATGAATCAGCACTTTATACCACCGGATTACACAATACATGAATCACAGCAGGAAGATGAGGACAGCGACTTAGGTGACTGAAGTAGTGTGTTGAACCACCAGAGTTTGAGGATGAGCTCTTCTTCCCTGACAACTAGGCTTTCAACTTGTTACTTTCTTTCTTCCTTATTTACTTTTATTATTTGTGTGTGTCTCTGTCTTTGTGGTTCGAATTACAACAAATCCATCACTACCGTCTTCTCTTTTTATTGCCATATTGGAGTTGCAGCTGTTTGCATTTAAGTCCACTCTTCCGTGTCCTGCTCCATCCTCCAGTCCTGACTCACCCTAAATCCATTTCCCTCAAGCCAGACATTGGATGGAGAATAGTACAAGAAATGTTGCCTCGTCGAGTCCCTCCAAAAGAAGTGGAACATACATGATGACTATATCTATCCTCCTTTCCGAGCCGAGAGGGACTGCTCCTTAACTTAAGATGAGAAGGAACAGGTAATGATGGCATGCATTGGACGCTGACTCTGAGTGATTGGTGTTTGTGTTGTTGTTGTTGTTTGTTGTGCATGAAGTGAAGTCAAAGTGTACTAGTATTTAATCTACACACTAAAAGTGACTCAAGTCAATGTTTCCCTTCTTGTTGTTTAATAACAAAATTGTACTTCTACTGCAGGCCGATCCATTGCATTTTTGAATCTGGAATCTGGACTCACTCGGTACACTACAGACGGAGTTGGACAACACCATGATGATGACCACATAGTATCTTTGCAGTCAGTCAGTTGGATCGGAGCGGATTGATGGAATAACTCAGGGCGTTTCAAATCACGAAGTGGCATAAAAGGTAAACAAGTCAACAACAACCACAGCAGACCTACATGTCTGTGTAGTAGTGGTGGAGTCGAGTAGTCACGAGTGTAGTAGTGGTATGACTGACAGCCGGGCATTGATTTAGTTACTTACTTTGGAAAATGCTATGTTTGCTGTATATGTGTGCTCTGTGACTGTCTGGCTCAGTCAAAATCTAAGCTAAGTGGAGGTTGGGTCGGCGCCGTAGGCCTGCTCTGTCCTGTTGCTGTTGTAGGTTACTGCTGGAAACATACAACAGAGTAGACATGATCTAGCCATGCCACCTCTGAAAGTGTTTGCATTCCTCCGTAATTCATGCTTTTTTTCTCTCCTTGATTTTTCAATATCCCTTTTGTTTTTCCATCTACACTGACAGGCCGGCCTTTACCCTGTGCTAAACAGAGAAAAACAACTCACACTCACCTACCAATCCGCATCCGCCAGGCAGGCAGTGGCACCTAAGATTGACGGACGCAGCGTCCATGAAAGGGAGGACCAAGAGGAATGCCGAGAAGCAACTCCCCAATTTGACCAGGATAACATACAGTAACTTTAGTATCATTCATCATCTTTTAAATAATTTGATTTATTTTTTCTCTCCAATCATTACGACTGTGTGTTTGTTGTTGTTGTTATTATGTTTGCTCTTTCTTTGCTTATAATTGATCCCTACAGATATTTTTTAATTTTCTTTGCTAGCTTTAAAAGGAAGCCCGGTACAACAGAACATAAAATGTATGTAATTTGGGTCTGTCTGAGGGCAGACAGGCAAGGCAAATAGCATAATAATAATTAATAATATACTGCTGCCCTGTACTGTCTACTAGTCCAGTTAGTAAGTACTATTTATCATCATTAACCATCAAGTCATCATCATGCATGCATTTCCTTTTTCTCCCTTAACAGATATATGATGGTCGTCTGCCAAGATTGTGTGTGTTCAGTTGTTGTCGTCCATGTGTAGTGTTTGTCTTTGTCTAACCTTTCCCTCAAATACCCCTTCCCAACCATTCATCAAACCCTAACCCTCTTCCCCCGGGCTGTGTGATTTATATTGAGGTGTGACTAAATTAAATTTACACCAATAATTGATCACACACTTGCTGGGGCGGATGTGGTGAAAGCAACACTAATTCAATTTCAATCAAGGAAGGGCGAGGATCTTCTTCTACTTGCCAATGCCCACCCATGCCCAGTATATTTGCAAGTCAATTTTTTTTCCAAAGGAACATAATCCATCATAATTAATTGCCGGCATCGATTGGATTCATCATCCCCCTCCTAAGTTACAGCACTAAAGGTTATGCTTGTGTCGAGTGCATTGCTAATCATCATTATTATGGTTTCTTGTTTGGCAGTCTTCTTGTGTACTGTACTATACTTTGTTCTACTACTCCTTCCATAGACTCTCTCAGGCGACTGACTGTCTCATTTTCTTTCTTTGCAAATGCTACTGCCAGTGTATACTGTCTACCACCACAACCATGGCATCTTGGGAAACCAAACCATCATCACCATGCAGCCATCGCTGTGCCTAAGTTTAAACATCAATCACAGGTAAGAGAAGAAGTTTGGGGGAGGCATAATTAATAATGGAAATTAATTCACACACTCACACCCTTGAGTCCAGTTGCAGACTGCATAGACTAGGAGGAGAGACTGACAGTACTAGTAGGACAAGTCACTCAGTGAGGGTAATGCATCTATCTGTTCGTGTGTTACAAAATCGGCAGATTATTTAAATCAAAAACTAGCTGCGGGCGGCCCTGCAGCAGCAAAGGAAAGAAACCGTGTGATATAAAAGAGTAACCCCCCACAAAACATTTACATCGTATGTAAAGTTTAAGTATAAATATAATTTAATCCCCTAACAAAATAAACTAATGTAAAAAATTCCACAACACCTGACCCACCCCTCTCCCTAACCCCAACCAATGTCCAAAAAGATAAAGAGTCCAACCAATGTCCGTTAAATAAAATGCAAAAATAAAATTGTCCATAAATATATAAACCCCAACTTTTCCCCAACGTAGCCCAATGCCCACCCACCAAAAAAAGGAATAAAAAAGGGGCAATCCAACGGGATCTCTATCGGCGGGCTCGCAGTCTCCGGTTAATCGCCAGGACCTCCTTTACCTGCTCCTCTAGGCGCGCCATTCGGAGGAGCATGCAGCGCTTAAAAGCTCGACAATTGCATCCACAGGGGGGGGGTAGCAGTGCTGGATGAAGTGCGGCGGGCGGCTGCCAGACCGCGGTGCTGTACCACTCGAGGGGTCTGGCTGGGACCCGGGGCATTGGAGGAGGCTGCAGCTGCAGCCGCCTCCTCCTCCACCTCCGCCAGAGCCACCAGCCGCCGATATTTATTGCGGATGGCCTCAAGCTTCCGGCGCCGGGCCATGGCTGCCAACTCCTTCCTGTCTGGTTTTGCTTTTCCATTTGGTTGGGCAGGAATAGCTATATCAAAAAAGAAAAAAGACTATTGTAACCAATACTATTAGCAAAACAGTAACACAAAATTAATTCTACACATAGTGGCACAGCAGCACTAGCAAGCACAGTACATAACATTTGTGGTATCTATGAACTCGAGTACACCAGTTTTCTTCTTCTCTCTTGTTTAGCTAAATTAAGTAACCTTGTTGTAGCCGGCATGCCAGCTCAGTCAGCTTGCGCCCAAGACAAACATACTTGTGGCGCAGACTCACGTTATTTTTATTTACCACTGTCTGCAGGTGGGGAAGCTGACTACACAATCATCTTATTTTTTCTATTATGGGTGGCATTGGCCATACTTTACATCAAGGGCAACTGCTCAATTTCACTTTCACCCTGCCCTGACTACTACAACAAGGCAGATGATATCTGATCCAAATGATCATTGCTTATATATATGGGACGACACAAGGTACTTTATTTTGATTGAACCATGCAGCCGATAGGCCACCCATGGCAGGCTGACACAGTCGAAAATAAATTAACATAGGTAGTGAGTGGGCCTCGGAGTCGGAGGGAGGCGCTTGATAACATACATACACAATATATATGCTGTGCTTGCAAACTACTGTGAGTCAAGGGAGTATTCTGAAAATACAACTTCTATTCTCCTTGGCTTTGCTACTCTGGCGCGGTTTATTTCCTTTTACATTCTCTTCAAAGACTCTTCATCCAGTGACAGTCTCCACCTATGCTATGATGAATACCATCCAGGCATCCATCCATTCAAAGTAAACATGTCTATCATTCTTCTTAACCTCTCAACAAACCTTAGTTTGTTTCAACAACAAACATTTTTTTTTTTAAACCACCACCCATGCGTCCTTCCTTCCTTGCTTGCCTTTGAGTTTGACCCATGAAAGACCTCGGAGGATTCTTGTTATCACCCATACAGTTTAATCCACCCAGGCAGGCATCTTTTCTTTCACCTTCCACTCATCCTTCAACCACCCATGCATCTGATTCCTATCAGCCACCTATGCATGCATCCCACGTGGCACGTATCCTTCACTGCCAGTCATATATATTACATCTCGCCCGTCCTTCCTCCTTCCATCCTTCTTTCCCTTTTCGTTCAACCCATCCATCAAGGTCATCTGACTCCTAGTCTTCTCCATAAACCTTTCCCAGCTGAGTTGAAGTCAGATAGAAGAGGCCATTAGTTACTCAACTACTACTCCCACCGCTAATGCTATTGCTCTAATGCTAAGTAAAGGGTGTCTTCTTTAACCGTTGTTCACAACAACGTAGTCTCTCTCAACCTACAGTGTACACCCTTGCAGCGAGTGTGTAACTATTGTCAATAAGTAAGGAATATAAGTATAACTTACCACCGCCCGCCACTGCTACTGGCTGCCGCATCCACTGCTCCCTCCTGGCTGGCGTCGCCTGCCCCGCCGCTGGCCCCGGCACTGGTGGTCGGTACGCCTAGAAAAAACATTACACATTTTTTAGATGCCATATACACCTCCCCCTATTTATTCTTTTTCACTAGCAAGATTGAAGAAAAAGTTAAAACACATATATATATATACCACATACATCACTAGTACAAATCAGGTACTAGAGTAGACACTAGTAGGAGTATGTCCTATCAAAACTAGTAAAATATCTGGTTGGGCATTATTGGTGGGAATTGTCGAAAAGCCTCTCAAGATTAAGAAGACTAGAAGAGGACAACCCAAAGGACTGGACTCTGTGGCTAGAGCTATTGGTAAATCTGAGTTTTAAAACCTTTTAAATAAAAATAAAGAGTGGCCAACTGGGCAAGCTTAGCTACAGACAGACTAATATAGTAGTAGTACAGAGAGTCAGAGCAGAGGCAAGGCAGGGATAACAAGAATTTAGAAACAGATAGTGTAGATCAAAGAAGATTTGGTAAAAAATAGAATTAGGAAACGGAAATAATAGTTCGGAAAAAATAAGGTGCAGTAAAGGTTAGGGAAATATAATTAATATTAACAACTGGAGGACTTACTGGGGCCAGCAGCAGAGCCCTGGGTAGAGGAGCTGTCCTGGCCCTGGGATTGGGAGGCATCTTGGTGTTGTCCTGCTGCTCCCGCCGACTCTGACCCCGTCTTGTTGCCCCTGGGTGCTGTTCATGTAAGATATAATAAAGAAAGAGACAAACATTGATGATTGGTGTGAAACAAATAAAATATTTTTAATAAAAGCTCAAAAAAACATTTTTGGAAACAACAATTGCAATAAAATTGACCTATCTAATCTGATCGACTAGTAGTATCGCCGGATTCGTGGACCGTCTAGTTATTATTTATTAACACTAATCCAGTGTTCCATTCTGATTCCAGAATCCTAAGCCTAAGTACCACCTGACCTAGCCCACCTTCCAGACGGGCCAATTGTTCACTAAGTCTGCATTTCCATTTAGTTTAGTCCTCAAAATGCATAGATGGAGGACGCATGCATACATTTTTGCATACACCAAATTGTTGGTTGGTGTTCTGCTAAGCCTATTACTCACTCACAAACTACAAAAGGATCTACTAAGGACTGGAGTAAGCAGCACTCAGCAGCACGTGACGTGACAGACGATGCGTCACGCAGACCGCTAAACACTTACCAACTAATACTAATGAACTAAGTAACTAAACTACCTATCAATCCACCACTATCTTAGTGACAGAAGGACAAAGGAAGGACTAGAGTCTCTCTAGCATTACCTAACTTAAGTTCTCTAAAGTAAACTCTCTTACATAATCAGCCCAAGCGAGCGCAGCCGCAAAGTTGCAAACAAGTAAGGTTAGTAGCGCCGAGCACCTGTGTCTAGAAGAATAACAATCACAGAAGATTTTTAAACGTAATTTACCTGCAATGTAAGCAGCAGCATTCTTGCTATTCGGCAAACAATTATATTCGTAATAACAGTAACACAGTCTAGAGAACACACAATACTACTAGTATTAGCTACTCACCAAGCCCCATGACCTCAACACCTAGCAGGTCCAGCAGGTCCTGCTCCCGGTGGGTCAGCTGGTTATGGGTGCGCTGGACCCCAGAGCAGCGAAACACTGCCCGGTGCACCCTCGCCCACCGGCGGTGACGCTCCTGGGTAGCGTACCCGGAGCCAGGCCTGCCGCCTGCTGCCAGGGTCAAGGGGAGGTGGCACTGCACAAAAAAACAAGGGCGGCCATCTCCGCCTCGCTAAAAAGGGACCGGGCCTGCACCCCTTCCGGGCGCAGTCTACCGCAGGGAAGGCGGCTCTTCTTGGCAGGCGCCTTGCCCTTGTTGGAGCCAGTACCCTTAGCCATGGTCCTGGGATGGGCGGGGGCGGAAAAGAAAATGTAGCAGTAAAAAATAAAGTCAGGGGAAGAAGTAGGAGAGTAAAAAAGGAAGTAATATAAAACAGTAGAAAAAGTTTTAAAAAACGCAGTAAAAGTAGAAATAAAACGCAAAATATACACTTGGGGAGAGAGAGGGATAGATAATAAATAAAAAAGATCAGAAAAACAGTGTAAAAAACAAAGGATTGAAAAGATTAGAGCAGGATTGAGAAACAGGCCCCAGAACCATGCAAAGAGTAGGGAAACAAGATGGCCGCGCCCATTGGCGACCACGTGGTGAAGTCCATGCGATATTTCCCCCCGAACACGTCATCCGCGTTGCCAAACTTCAAATACATCTCGCGAGCATGCGGAAACAAGCAACTCCGCATGCTTGCGGAACTCCGCGTAGCGTTGCAGAGTTTTTGTGCCGCTTCGCGTAGCCTTGCATAGCGCGGCTACGCAAACTCCGCCCAGGGTTAATTAGGAACTGCTGATGGGTCCGTTGATGGCCCATGACCAGGACTGTCCTGTGGGTAGGCGTTTTGTGTATGATCCTACACTTGGAGAGTCAGCAGTCTTGAGTACCTGTGCTCGTGCGCAGCGCCTCTTGGATCAGAGTTTCATCGAATTTAACGCAGGTTGCCCTGAAATGCTCCTGGCAGCTTCTGGATATGAGGAACATGTCTGTTCGTTCGAGGTGCTCAATTGGATGGCATATCTCTTTACTATGGAAGGTTTAGACGGCCTATTAGAGCGCATGGCATTCCACTTTTCCCGTGATGTTTTTGGCTCGGAAGATACACAGTAGTTGAGAACTGAGATACACTGTGAAGGCTTTGTGTTCTCATTGTTCGTTTTCCACGAAAATATATATTTTTTGGTTTCTCCACCATGCAATCAAATTTGGCCTTTACTCAACCGGCTTTGCCTCTGCTTACTTCTGACTTCTGTTTTGCCCCGGAACTACCGACCTGACCAAATGGAGGGTGTCACGTGGCTCATGGGGACATTGTCGTTTTCTCTAAGTTAGCATAAGCTCTGCAGACAGTGCGTGGCTTTGCGCACGTTACTACAAGACTTTCTTCGTCCTTTTCACATAAGAACTGTCTGCCGTGTTCACTTTCTGTCAGTTCCTGGGATTTAGTCTGAACATTGTGTGCAAGGTCGATAAACAAAGCCACTTGTTATTCTGTTCTGGTCAGGCCCTAGCACCTAGACAAAACATACCAACGCAGCTGTTGTTTGGAACTCGTACTTTGTTTTATGGGGATACATGCATAGGGGGAGTCACACTTGGAGAGGGGCCTTTCCAGGGAGAAGAGCAAGACAGCACCTATGATGTAGCACTACCATCTATAGTCTAAGGCAGTGGTTCCCAAACTGTGCGCTGCGGCACCCCGGTGCACCGTGATGATAAGCCAGGGGCGCCGCGGCGCACAATTTGGGAAATTGCACCTGCAGCGCAATATGCGGGGGGGTTTGAAATGCCACCTTCACAATGGTTTGGCCCAAGAGCGCCGCACTGCCGCCATACACATACGTGCGTACATACGCGTCGTACGTGCTTTTAGATGCGTAGTCTCCGTCGTAGTGGCATACGCAGCTTGGAGCGTTTGAGGCGCGTTGTTGCTGCCCGCCGTGTTGTGCCGTGCCTCGTGGGACCCTCGAGAAGGAAATCGGTAAGCAAGGGCTTTTAGTGCCGCACCCTCGATGCGCACTTCCTTGTAAATGCTATTTATATAGTGCTACTACCCCGACCAGTTGTTGAAGCGCTTTTGCAGCGAATAAAATGTTACTACGGAACCCGAGATTAGAGGTTATTCGTTTAATAATATATTGATTTTTTTTGGGCATCTAATGTGTATCTTGGTTTGTTGAGTGGTTTTTGTTATCACCATCTCGCCTGTATTGGACTGTTTAATCTTTCGGAAATCGTCAAATGTCAGGACTGCTATTTGCATAACAAGTATTTCAAAGCCAATAGGTCTGGCTGTGGCAGCAGGTGTGGTGATTTATTTTAATATGTACATAGTTGCAAGCTTATGCCACAACAGTTAAAAGCAGGAAAAAGAGACATGCTGCTGAACGATGGTACAGGACTTCCTAGAAAGTAGTGCACATAGGCAAAATATCCTATAATGTCCATCACAGGAACATTCGATTTGTAGTGGCACAAAGAAAGGTACTATTGAATTAATGTAATCGGAAGACCTAGCTAAAGGGACAATATTGTCTTAAAGAAAGGATAAAGAGAGTAAAGCATTGGCAAAGTACAATGTTGGCCCACCCACCTTGGCAATGAATTTAACTTTTTTGGGCCGATGTGCACTTGTGAGCAGACAAAATGCAGTCACGCAGTGCACGAGAGCCAATAGAGTGGACAGTAGCATAATGTGAACAGTCTGGTGAGCCCAGATTCCAAATGGCTTCTTTTGATCTAAAGTGCCCTTCTGCAGTGCAGAGATGAGCTAGTATCAGAGAAGCACATATCATTCTGCTTACTGGTGTTTCTCTGTTTTGGTCTCCTCCTGACCTCTAAAGCCTTGTGCGCCCTGTTGTCCAACCCATAGCTGCCAAGGTTTCAGATTGCTATGTGTGACATTTTCATAATTTCAGCTCCATTATGAGTGACATTTCAATGAGTTAGCAACACTTTCTCGCAAGCAAAATCAAGCAGTAAGATGAAGAAAACATATATCAGAAATGACACCCAATTGAGCAACAGCAGCTGCTGTAGTAGCAAAATCATGAAGTCGGAGCCTGTCTTGAGTCACAGCTGCTGAATAGAGGAGCTGCGCTCTTTTGCAGAACTGGTGCCACTGTGATGCAGATATGGCTTAAGCACACCTGCTGACCTCTCTCCCGGGCTTAGAGCAGTGTTCTTAGACACATGTTTATTTGCAGAGTTTTATATAGCGCTGGCTAGACCCGGAGGTATCAGAGCGCTTTACATGAGGATCAGCGAGTTACAGGTTACAAAAATTACATCAGTTACAAGCCAAATATAGGCATAGGAGGAAAAACATGAGATTACACAGTAATATAAGTTATTAGCGAGTAGCATAACCAAGACGCACGTCTGTATGGGGAATGGAGGTAGAGGGGGAAAGGCAAACCGGGGAAAGGAAAGCAGATCGAGGCAGGCCGACCGGGAGGGGAAAAGAACTTCAGGGGGAACAAATCAGACAAAGAAGTCAAAGTGAAGGACAGACTAAACCGTGAAAAACAATGTCCGATGTCCGGCTGGGTAGGTGACGGCCGAGGGGGTGAACCAGAGCCAAACTCCTCTATAGCTGCTTAGGACAGCTCCACCGGGCATCGGCCAAGGGTACTCGGGCTCCGCGGTAAGTACAAACAGTTTTAGTTTCAGCCCGTGGGGCATCGTCATAGCTCAATCTAAGGCATTAGTCCCGGTGTTACTGGGAGGCGCCGTCTGCCTCGTCCTCCAGCTCCCCCAGGTCGGAGGACGTAGGGAGAGATCGCTGGCGACGTCAAAGGAAAGAGGTTCCCTAGAGGTGGATGTAGTGGAAACGTCTCGCTCAGAGCGGTGTTTAGTATGCAGAGGGACGGTGCGCAGCCGCTGCCAATGACTACGAAGAGGTGCAGCTACAAGGCATTAAGGACACAGGAGTTAGATGGGACGCTGGATTAGTTGCATGGGATCCCGCTGACACAATGCATCAAATGCTGTTGGAAAGGTCTCAACATGTGTTGGGCGCCATCTTGTAGGCAGAGCACTCGGCTAACCTCAACAAATGCGGACCAAAGTGCGCAACTGACCGCAGTCCACACCAATCCCAGGTGAGCAGAAGGGTCCAAGGAGGGGTAGACTCCGGGGACCAGAGCCAAAAGGTAATCCCTGGCCGGGGAGCTCCCGGTCGGAGCTCCTCACCTGTCGGCCATCTTGGTGTGCTGTGCCCATCACAGATGCAGTGCCCATCACACATCCGACGAGTGATCCTGCTGAATATGTCCAAGTATAGGAAAATTTGTGTGGTACACTTACATGGTGGAAGGCTATGAATTGTACAAGGCATTGTACATGTTGAGGAAGTGGCCCAGGCTGGGGCACACAGGCTGAGGCAGGAAAACATTGGTGCGCCGTGATGAGAAGCCAGGGGCGCCGCGCCGCCGCGCACGATGTGGGAAATTGCACCTGCAGCGCAATATGCGGGGGGGGTTTGAAATGCCACCTTCAAAATTGTTTGGCCCAAGACCGCACTGCCGCCATACGCATATGTGCTCTGCTGCATTTGCTACTAAGCTACTTGGATGCGTGTGTAGCATTTGCAGAACTTATTCGTGCTTTGCTGCATTTGCGGCTACAGTTTGTCTCTGTTGGGAAAAAAACGATGGATTCGGATGCAGCAAAGTGACTGCCAGTGGATGAGATTAATAATTCAAGCATTCCAACCATCACGTTGTTCTTTGTACTTCACTTCTTTAGGAACGGATAATAATTAATGAGGCTCTGAATAAATGTGAAAGTAATTTCAAGTTATATTTGCCATTTGAAGCATGTACAGATCATTATTTATTTAGATGGCATGCTGCATTAAAAAACATGATAGCTTTGGTTGGTAAAAGAAAACTAGAGTACTAATACTAATAATTTGTCTCATTGCTTTTAAATCCTGGTTGTAGGGAAGAAGCACGCTGCGGAGGAAAAGCCGATCTCACCAGCTGAACCCACTGAACCAGTTCCTCCAGGCCGGACAGCCATCGTTGAAGTATGAGCAGGTACGTGAAGTGGTTTCTACCCAGCTTATATGAACTAAGTCAGAGTTGCTCATGTTTTCTATTGTTGGTTGCAACCGCTGCACTAAAATGCAGCAAACTTTCCATTTGCCATTTTATTGTTCTGTATATATTGCTATTCTTACTCTTGTGGGCCCGGGACTTGTAAAATGGACATGCTCATTTTTCTGTAATGCTGCTCTGCCTTTCATTGCCGTCACGTTTATGCCAGAACATTGACCCAAAGCCATCCCAATGAGCACAAACAGCAAATGGCATGCATTCGTACATTTTTTATTTGCCTTGATTGCAAAATACATTACAGATATTGGTTGGTTATGTCAGAGAATGGGACCGATAGTCGAACTACTGCCATGATTTTGATGGGAAACCATATGTCCGTGCTTTAGTGTACTCTGTACTACTGTGATATGTCCTTGGATGGACCCAGGAATTGTTGAAGTGTGCTATTCGCTGTTTCAAATCACAGTCTGATGTACACATTAGCTGCAATTTGGCTTTCTTCATTGTTTGGAAAAATGTGCGCTCTTAGATTTCATTAAAAAACTGAATGCTCTTTCTGTCTGTGCGGGGTACCAATAAGAATAATAAGTCCAAATGGTCACCATCATCATGGAAAATAACAGAAATAATAGATCCATCATTAGAAAGAGAATAACTTTAGTTCTTCTTATACTTGTCTTACCTGGATGTTTTGTACTTCAGGCTTATTATTCCGTGGAGACTGTGGATGAGACCCGGAAGAAACCTGGAAATACTTGAGCAGAGGAAAAGAAAAGAAGACCAGGAACTGTACAGATAGAAAGACCTTTCTTAGATATTTTTGTAAACTCTTCTCTTCTCCATCTGAATAATTAAGACGAGTGGAACTGATTTCCATCTTTCTGATTGACAATGAAGAGATTTCTAATGCCAAGTTCGTCTGAGCAAAGTGAAGTTGCAGGTTCTTCTGACAAAAAAGAGGACGGGAAACGAAAAGCCAAGTACAGAAAGTACGATGACAGGTATTTGGATTATGGTTTCACGTGTGTTCAGGTTAATAATGAGGAGCGTCCTCAATGTGCAATCTGTTTAAAAGTTTTGGCTGTGGAATCCATGCTTCCAAGTAAACTTAAGCGGCATCTCGAAAGTCTTCACGCAAATGTGGTCGGAAAGCCAAGGGAATTTTTTGTAAGGAAAGTTGCAGAAGCCAAACTACAAAAGTCCACTTTCTCAAAGCAAACCAAAATTAACAGTAACGCCCTCCTGTCTTCATATAAAGTGGCCTATCTAGTTGCACAGAGTAAAAAACCCCACACAATTGCAGAAGAGCTGATTTTGCCTGCTGCTGTTGATATGGTAACTATCATGCTCGGCGAAGATGCGGGTAAACAGCTGCTGAAAGTGCCTCTTTCTAATAATACTATCAGCCGGAGGATAAATGATATGGCTGAAGATATTAACGATCAGCTCATCTGTAACCTGAGAGGCAAAGACTTTGCACTCCAGTTGGATGAGGCAACAGACAACCACAGAGACACCCATCTTATTTGCTATGTCAGGTTTCTATACAAAAAACAAATTGTTGAGGATTTGTTCTGTAAAGAAATCAAAGGTGGAACTACAGGTCAAGACTTGTATGCAGTTGTGGATGATTTTATGCAACAGAATCAAATTGACTGGGAGAGATGTGTTGGCGTTTGTACAGATGGGGGTCGTTCAATGGCAGGATCCTACCAAGGACTTCAAGCTCGCATACGAGCTAAAGCGCCTAATGCTGTTTGGACACACTGTATAATTCACAGAGAAGCACTGGCAGCAGGAAACCTCAGTGAAGAACTACATGGTATTCTGAAAATAGTCATCAAAGTGGTAAATTATATTAAAACAAGACCAATGAAAGGAAGATTTTTTGCAAAACTGTGTGAGGACATGGGTGCCGAACACTCATGCCTCTTGTTCTACAGCAGTTCTCGGTGGCTGTCTCTCGGTAACTCCCTGCTTAGAGTGTATGAGCTGAGGAATGAAATATACTCATATCTACACGAGGATGAACATTGTTTTGCTGACAAATTTATTGATGCAGACTTTCTAATACAAATGGCTTTTCTTTCTGATCTATTTGAAAAACTGAATGCACTGAACAAGTCCTTGCAAGGCAATAATACTAACATCTTGCAACTGTCAGACAAAGTTTCAGGCTTTAAAAGAAAGTGATCCTTTGGAAAAGCAGTGTAAGCAAAGGTGACTATAAATGTTTTCCTTCATTGGACCAGTTTCTGCAGGACAATGAGATGGCGTTAAAGGAGGAACTGAGGACAGTTTTTGTTCTGTACTTGTCTCAAATGTGTTTTTACCTTGACAAATATTTTCCAGAGGATGAAGTGGAGCCAATAAAATGGGTGAGAGACCCCTTCAATGCTGAGATACCTCAGCATTTCAACAATGAGGAAGCAGAACAGCTTATTGATGTTTCAAGTGACTCAGCATTGAAAGTAAGGTTCCATTCTCAGTCACTGCTTGAGTTCTGGTGCCAAACTGGAAATGAATACCCAATGATAAGCAAGAGAGCCCTGCATGTTTTGATCGCGTTTGCCACTTCGTACCTTTTGTGAAGCTGGTTTCTCAGCAGTTGCAGTGATAAAGTCTAAATATAGGGCAAAAATTAACCTTGAAAAAGAAATGCGTGTTGCGATCTCAAAAATAACTCCAAGATTTCAGGAGCTATGTAAGGAGAAACAAGCACATCCATCTCACTAGGATTTTTAAGGTAAATTCGGACTCTGTTGTTTTTCCTGTTCATTGAAAAAGATATTTTATTATACAGAAGATTTTAAACTATTGATGTGTGGTTAAAAAAAGTTGCATGGAAACATATTTGGCTATTAATCTTGTATCGTTTCACACTTAACGAGTTTTTATTAAACAACTGTTATCTTCTTATTTTGTTACAAATATGATTATAAAACCTTCATTGCATCCCAATTAATTTAAGGAAGACAACAGGAAGTACTCTCGAGGTCGGGCTTACATCTCCCGCACCCGCCTCCGGTAAAAAAATGGTGGGGAGCCACGGCCAACTGCCAATTAGGTCAAGGGAGCCACAGGTCAAAAAAGTTTGGGAACCACTGGTCTAAGGTATGGGGTCTGCAGACAAAACCCATATATATATATAATAATACAGCTTCTAAGCAAGGGGAGGGAGATTAGGCTATATTGTCTTTTTTATAATGACATTTGCTTTCATGATTTATGGCCTAGCTGCTATGCTGACAGTATTTGTATTATGCATTTTCCTGCTTGTTGTGGCACGTATACTACATGTTAGAGCACGTTAGTTAAAATAAATATTTTAATCTGGTTCGTGTCTCTGTCAGATCTTATTGTGGACAAGAACAAGAGTGTGAGCTAAAGGGTGTGTCTTGCAACCGCGAGCCCTGAGAGATTCGGGAGTGTTGTGTTCTGGGGAGCCTAATCACTTGTTTTTCTGTGAGTGAGTAGGAGGGCAAGTGAGACACTATAGCTAGTCGGTCCTGGGCTCATGGGTTCTAAGGAGGTAGGATGACTCAGTCCCTAGGCACTAAGGTCCCATAATCCTACACATAGTTCTGTTCTTGGGCAGAATCGCTGCAACAAATGTATCATTGATTGGAGTACATGTGCAGGGGTTAAAGAGTAGTTCTGTGTCAGTTCTTCACCTTAATATTAGATTGTTCATATTTTCTAATTTAGTGTTGCTGCCCGTCACAAAATGGCTGGCCAACATGTTCAACAAATACACTTGTGTGTCCATCTTAACTGAATGATAGTGTGATGCTTCAATTTTGCTTTAAAATATCTATTAGGAACGTCCTGTAGTCAAATTTTGAGGAGCCTATCTTTTTGGCATGAGAAGCTTGATTCTTATTCTAACCATCTCCAGATTGGGGTCTTCAGTAGTTTTTGTGCGCCATATCCTTAGTTCCCCTTTCTTCTAGTGCATAAGCATTGGGGTTATTGGCAGGCCTTGATGACGTCCTAGATTTTATGCCCGACTGAGTATCCTCTACTAGCTCTGAGGTGCATCTATTTGTGGGGGATTTAAGAAGCATTTCTGACACCGATCTCTCTAGTGCACACTAGAGCAGTGGACTCAGAGTTCCCGACTCTTCATTCTAAATTCATGATCGTGAGTTGATTCAGGGCACTTGACCTTGGTGTTCCCTTGGCTCATTTACCTCACTATGATGAGCAAATGGTTTTTCTAATCTATCTACACCCGCTGACTGCAGGTCCTCTGGCTTCCTTTTCCTTTTCAATTTGTGCTGCAGTGCTATTTGTTTTAAGTCAGTTTGCTTGCCATCTCCTCGGGCTGCAGTAACTCGTAGCATAATGGCCTCCAATTGAATGCACAGCATCCTCATATAGTTATTGTTGGGGTTGTTAGAACCCCTGAAATGACTTTTGAGGAGGTTCTTTTAACAAACGGAATGGTGGTCTTTGTGCTATTGTTTGGGTTTACTATGCGTTTGCATTTCTTACTTTAGGGAGCTGTTGGTGTTAGGCCTCTCTGTTTGCCTGACCTCGTTTTACATGCTTGGTAAAAGGTCGCTCAACCAACATTATATTGAACAGTTATTCTTTGGTGCATTGGGTGCACCAGTGTTCCTAAATTGCTTCAAGGCATACTTTGTGTCCTAGCCCTGGTTTTCTGTAAAATCAGACTTATTTCCTTTGTCTGACCCATGTCTTTGGCCCTCCCCAAAAACATTGATTTCCCCCTCCAGAGCCGCTTGATATACTACGCAGAGAACTGGGGGAAAGAGTGCAAGAAGGGCCCCTACTGCTCCTGGTTGCTCTATCGCACATACTGTACTAATGCCGCCAATTATCTTGAGTAGTTGGCGATATTCCTTTACAATTCCGACACTGCTCCTTTGAAAAAAGCTACTACCTAGATACTGATTGAAAGAGGTACCCCTCATATGCTGTTACTAGTCCTAAGCTGGAAACACGCCGAGATCAACGCCCTACTCAAAAAACCCAAGGCGGACCCGAGCGACCTCAAGAACTTCCGGCCCATCTCCCTGCTTCCATTCCCAGCTAAGGTCATCGAGAAGATCGTCAACAGACAGCTCACCCGCTACCTCGAAGATAACAGCATCCTGGACCCCTCCCAGTCAGGATTCCGCAGCAACCACAGCACCGAGACCGCCCTCATCGCCGCCACAGACGACATCAGGATCCTGCTGGACAACGGCGAGACGGCGGCCCTCATCCTCCTGGACCTCTCCGCCGCCTTCGACACTGTTTGCCACCGCACACTACGCACACGCCTCCACAACGCAGGGATCCGAGACAAGGCCCTGGATTGGACCACCTCCTTCCTTTCCGGCAGAACCCAGAGCGTCCGCCTCCCCCATTCCGATCCGAAGCCTCCGAGATCATCTGCGGCGAACCCCAGGGATCTTCCCTCAGCCCGACACTGTTCAACATCTACATGGCTCCACTCGCACGCATCGCCCGACAGCACGACCTCAACATAATCTCCTACGCTGACGACACTCAACTGATCCTCTCCCTCACCAAGGACCCCCTCACCGCCAAATCCAACCTCCACGAAGGAATGAAAGCCGTCGCCGACTGGATGAAGTGCAGCCGACTTAAGCTGAACACAGACAAGACGGAGATCCTCATCCTCGGCTCCAACCCATCAGCCTGGGACGACTCCTGGTGGCCCTCGTCACTAGGGGCACCGCCGACACCAACCGACCACGCACGCAACCTGGGAGTCATCCTCGACTCAACGCTCACCATGACCAAGCAAGTCAACGCAGTCTCCTCCTCCTGCTTCAACACCCTGCACATGCTCCGCAAGATCTACAGGTGGATCCCGACAGACACGAGAAGAACAGTCACCCAAGCACTCGTCAGCAGCAGACTCGACTACGGAAACGCCCTCTACGCAGGAGCCCCGACCAAGCTCATCAAACGACTGCAAAGAATCCAAAACGCCTCTGTACGCCTGATCCTCGACATTCCACGCCACAGCCACATCACCCCCCACCTGAAAAACCTACACTGGCTCCCCGTCGACAAGAGAATCTCCTTCAAACTCCTGATCCACGCACACAAGGCACTCCACAAAACCGGCCCAGCCTACCTCAACAGTCGACTCTCCTTCTTCGTTCCCAACCGTCAACTCCGCTCCGCCGACCTCTCCCTGGCCACCGTCCCGCGCATCCGGAGAACCACCACCGGAGGAAGATCCTTCTCTCACTGCGCCGCCAAGATCTGGAACACCCTTCCCCTCAACCTACGACAGACCCAAGACCTGCTGACCTTCAGGAGACGACTCAAGACCTGGCTATTCGACCAGTAGCAGCAACACCCCCCCTCCTCTCCCTCAGCGCCTTGAGACCCTCGCGGGTAAGTAGTGCGCTTTACAAATCTTGTGATTGATTGATTGATTGAAGCAGGAGGGGCTGAGGCTAGAGCTCCAACTCACCACCTCTTCTGCCCTTGGCGGTCTGTCAAGCGGTCATTCAAGCACTCGATCAGTCAGTTTTTATAACATAACAGGCAGGCTCAGGCACATCTCTACTTCTCCTCTGCCACGCCACAAGCTGCACCGGGACCATTGAGACTGCCTGTATTCACGCCCAGCCTTACCACACGTCTAAACTCACCTGCTCAGCACCCGGATACCCTCACCGGTGACAAGCAGCGCTCTACAAATCCACCTTACATTACATTACACAGTCTTCTCCCAGCGGCAGCCTCGGTGCAACTCTCTGCTACTGATTCCCACACATGCCGTGCCTCAGCCCTCTGATCCTAACAGTGGGCTCCCTGACAGGTGTTCGGAAGTTGGCAGGAAGCCGACAACTCGGAAGCAAGCAGAGGCCACTGCAGTGGAGCTGGGGACCGCACAGAAGGGCACAAGCAGCCACTTCCACGATGTTTCAGAGTCTCAGGACTCTGTGTTCCGAATTGTACTACTGGCAATTGACTGCTTCTCAGTTCTGTCTGAGCCATGTTTACAGGGAGGATCTCAAGCACTTTACTATTGGTTAGGTTTGTGGTAAAGTGTGCAGAGTGCTAAAGCCAGCAAAAATATAATCGGTGAAAAATCTGGGGTGATCAGGAAGAAAAGATGGATTTCCTACACCAGGGTACTACTAGTACCACTGGAGAGGCAGTAACATATCAGGGAGTTACTAGTACCATTAAGGAGGAAGTCAGCATCCCAGTGTACTTCTCCTACCACTAAAGAGACAGTCAATATGCCAGGATACTACTAGTACCATAAGGGAGGCAGTCAATATCCCAGAGTACTACTCAAGCCACTAGGGAGGCAGTCCATATGACAAGATACTGGTAGTACCATTAGGGAGACAGTCAATATTTCAGATTACTATTGGTACCATTAGAGAGGCAGTCTGTATGCCAGGGTACTACTAGTTCCATTAGGGAGACAGACAATATGCCAGGATACTACCAGCGCCATTAGGAAGGCAGTCAATATGCCAGAGTACTGCTAGTACCACATGAATGGTTCTCAGCATGCCAGATTACTACCAGTAACACTATGGAGATATAAAAAAATGGCAGAGCACAATCAGTACCATTAGGGAGGTGATGAACATGCCACCCATGAGTTACCCAATGTGGCTGAGTGCTAGTAGTCCCATTATAAAGGTTCTTAGTCTGTCAATGATTAGCGGCCTACAACCGTTCTGCCAACCTCACAGACCTCTCTTCATCATGCCTCTGTCAATGGCCTTCGCAGTTGTGGCGAGCCAGACACCGCTGATGTGGAACACGCTTTTCTTTATACACATTCGATGGACAGGGAGCGGTGTTAACCCCGTAAGGATTTTGATGCCCCTCAACTAAGCCTGGTCAACAAATCAATTACATTCAATATGATGTGAAGCACATTAGACTCCCCAATAAGAACAGAGAATGTTTTAGTATCAAACCATGAAGGTTTATTAAAATAAAAACGTTTACAGAAGGCAAGAATTAGATGAGTAGCAATTAAGAATCAGAATGTATAAACATATGTAAATAATATGCTAGTGAAATTAAACCAAATCTTATAAATCAGAGGAAGAACCAGCAATGGGTTGTCTCCAAGCAGTGATAGGAAAGTCTTGCTCTAACTCTAAAATAATTCTCCAATTCTAACTCTGCGAGAACATTCTTAAAACAAAGGAGTCTAACAATTGCACAGCTGCATGTAATTCTCAAGCAAGCTATCCAATCAGGTTAAAGCAAGACAATACAATAACATACTCAATAGCTTCTCAAATCTTTCTCACAAACAAGCTTCTACTTGCGGCCTTCAAACTAGCAGATAAGATACATGGACTGCCTGCATACTGCAGGTGTCTTCTAAAGGTTCTATTCATTAAAACATTCCATGATAACCTCAATGAAAGAAAACATTTCTTCACATGGGAAAGAAGGAAAAAGAACATTGCACTTTACAATACTGGAACTTCAGCTTTGCTAGAAATAAAATGTTCATGTGTTACAAAGCAAAGATGGCAATCAACGTTAGCCATTTTAAAATTCAGGCCTACATTAACCATACTCAATCTGAAGTAGAATAAACGGGAATTCTCTCTACAAATAACATGTATATAACTACGTGTTCATTTTATGTTAGTGCGAGACATTTAATATGTGAAAACATCTCCCCCACTCACCATGGCCTGATGTAAGGAAGATTTGTTCATCACAGCAATTAAATACTACACCCGTAAGAGGTGCAATTTCTGGGCACCCATAACCAAGAAAATAACTTAAAACAACCCCCAACCAATTCTACCTGACTAATTCCACCACTCACTGAATGTCTCCACCGTCTTTATTCGTTGTGAAGGGCTTATCTCCAGCACTGCTGGCAGAAGATATGGATGGGCAAAGCAATCAAGGATATCATGTATATATATATATTTTAACACAGATTGTATTGAGTTTTCAGTTTTGTTGAGATTCACATTCCATTCCATCATGTACATGTTAGGTAGTTCGTAACATACAGGTCTGGTGATGACAAGGTTACATGGCAATTAATAGGTCTGCAATTACAGCATCTCGGTATACGTTATACATAAACAAGTTATATGATGCCTATGATCACAAATGTATTATCCACCATCTTTCAATTAAATAATAAATCTGATTCAAAAACAAAGAAACAACATTAAAGAACTGAGCTACTACGAACTAAGTGTCTGCTTCAATTTCCCGTCGGGTTGGTTAGGGCAGCGGGCATCAGGATCGGGGGGGGGAGGGAAGTAAGGGGGGGCAGGAGGGGAAGGGGCAAGGGGGGCAGCAGGGGGGGAGAGAGAGGAGGGGACGGCAGGAGGGGGGGGACGAGGGGACGAGGAGGGGGAAGGGAAGGAAGCAGGCCGTGACTTCAGCAGTACATCAGTCGTCCGCCAGAGTTGTATCTTGTATTTTGAAGTGTTCTAGTAATTGAGCCCATTCCATTGATATTGGTTTCTTCCTCAGCCCTCTATACTCTTCGCGTTGCAACGCCTCTCTCTCAGCAGTGGCCCATTTTGTAACCTCCTCCCGCCATTTCCCTTCACGTGGCGCCCTGTGTGATATCCACCGTTGTGTGATAAGTCTCTTGGCCAGCATTAAGGTGAGGCTCGTAAAACGGCGCAATACCTTTGCCTTCTTAGGAAGAGGGAAGAGACCTAGAAGACAGGCCTCAGGGGTATTCCAGGTGGAGCGTTCAGTGAGGTGTGTGAAGCCCTGTATAACCTCTGTCCAGAATTCTACAAGAGAAGGGCAGGCCCATAACATGTGTATAAAATCTGCCTCTGGGCTGTGACACCTAGGGCATTCCGAGGAGGAAGTTGGATACATACGGTTTATCGCCCGAGGCGTAAGGTAGGCCCTGTGTAGCACGAACAATTGTATTGTTTTGAGCCGGGCATTTCGGGAGACGCGGCTAGGATACACAAGGATCTGCACCCATTCCCTGTCAGTAAACTCCCTACCCACCTCCGCCTCCCATTTATGACGAAGAGTCAACAAGGAGATTCCCAGATAGGGCCGTAAGCCTCGATACAACCATCTGACCAGATGGCTACCATGGCCCATTATGTGGAGCCTTCTGCAATAGTCCGAAGGTCGGGGGCTCCTTCTGGTCCACCAGCCAATACCTACGCACATACTGTGTGACCGCAGCATGTGTTAAAAACAGTGTGGGAGGGGCCGAATAAGGATATCATATATTAGTGTGACATGGCCACTGTTCAGGGACATTGTGGACTGATGGCCACCCGTACTCACAATCGTGGTCACATGAGAACTATGGATGCAGAGGTTAGGAATATGTTTCTAAGGCGCAGGCTAAGTCCACTCCATTCCACCACACATATTACCTCTTCCTACTACCAAATCTAATACGAACACTCATACCCTCTGTCCATCCCCTCTCTCACACCAAATACACTCTCCTCAAACACACATCACCACCCCTTTAAGCATTCAACTTCCACTCACCAACAGTACTTTACATCCAAATCCTTCACATAAATTCACTACATCAATAACTTATCTCACAACTCCACAACAAAAAACATAAAAAGCAGACCAGCACATCAAAATCTCAAACACCCACAATCACGAAATAGAAATAAACACACACACCCACCATCATGACTACCCAAATAATACAAATCCTAAACCAACTTTACCAGTGGTGGCCGGTGTCATTTCAAAATGGTGGGCCGTTATCACTTGTGCTAAAGTAAACAGAGCAAGAAGGCCATGTTTTCCAAAAACGGCTTCTGGGGCAGGGGTTCTCCCCCACGAAATCTTGAAAAAGACAGTGCAAAATCAATAATTTTACAGCACAGCACAAACTGAAACCTATAAGTTTAAAAAGCTGCCTGCTCATTGCATCAGCTTTGGGCTCCTCGATGACATGTGAAAATGGTGTGAATTGGCCTTGAAAGTCCTCCCAAAGCAGTAGACCAGAGTGCGTGCCTTAGGCCTCGAAGTCTCTAGAAACATGAAAAGCAATACATGGTGTACTGTTCATTTCAAGTTGAGTCAGTATTGCCTGAGAATCACACCCACCCCACGCTACCTCTGTATTGAAATAATCTCTTCAAATCGTCAAATAGAATACACATTTTACCATTTCATTTTTCAGCTTAGAGCAAAGGTAATGTGGAGATAGTCACCAGCTGCACGATGCAGCGTCGTTCCGGCCTTCTAAGCTCACGAGGCAGCAAGATGCATGTGTCCAGTGGTTTAAATACCCAGGGAGCTGGTGCATCACTAGTGCCAAGGCCAGCCAGCCAGGCCTGAGGACAGGCCGCAGTCTTGAGAAGAGAGTTAGGACCTATTTGCAATTAAAAACAAACGTCTACTTGCTTTAGTACGAGCTGTTTTGAGAGCTACCATTTATGACTGAAAAACAGTGCGCCACTACGCTTTCGGCTTTCATAACCACATTATATGATTAGGAAAACAGCGGCACATTTTCTTTATTCATTAAAAGACCCTTTGGCCCGCTGCTTAGCTCAATCTCATAAAAAGAAAAGTAAGAGAGACTTGCACTTGCTCTTGACTTGTACACCGTGATTGCAACAAAATTTAAATAGCAATTAACTTGCTGGGCTGGTGCAATTGCAGACCACTTGGTTGAAGGGCCCGACGTACGACCGTTTTTTGCGGTCGCAAAGGGGAAATCGGCCTGTTTGCGACCGCAAAAGAGGTCAGGCCCATGTACAAACCCTATTTTGCGAGACTGCAACCTATTAGCGACTCGCAAAATAGGGTTTGCGACTCACTATTAGGAAGGGGCGTGCCAAGGGCGTCCCTTACTAATAGCGAGTCCCAATGGTATGTACCATTGTTTTGCGACCGCAATTGCGGTCGCAGAACATTCACAGTTTACCACCTACTTCAATTAGGTGGTAAGCCAACCGCAAACGGGAAGGGGTCCAGAGGGGATCCCTTCCCCTTTGTGACTGGCATTCAAAATATTTTTTAAGAGCAGGCAGTGGTCCCACGGACCACTGCCTACTCTTAAAAAATGAAACAGTAACGTTTAATTTTTCTTTTTTTAAATGCATCCCATTTTCCATGAAGGAAAATGGACTGCATTAAAAAAAAAACTGCTTTATTTAAAAAGTAGTCACAGACATGGTGGTCTGCTGACCCCAGCAGGCCACCATCCCTGGGAGTGCTAGCCATTCCTAATGTGGTCGCAAATTGCACCTGTCTCATGGATATTAATGAGGCAGGCAATTTGCAACCTCTTTAGGAATCGCAAATAGTGTCTGAGACACTGTTGTACATTCCTATTTGGTCGCAAATCAACGTAATTTGCAACTCGCAAATTGGTAGGGTCATACATCTGGCCCTAGATTCCTTAAACAAACTGAGCTCATTGAAGGTATGTGTGCAGTTAACCAAGACAGAGTTTAGTTTAATAGGGTAAATCAGGTTACAAAACCACTTACTAGTGAGTCAGCCCAGCCAAAGAATGATGAGGAGTAGCCCTGCCACAGCAACAGTACACTGCACTCCTTGTCTTCGGATCGTGACACTCAAAAGTGAAAGCTGATGGACTGCACCCCTCAGGACTCATCAGCCAATGAATGCAACACAAGCATTTGAGGAGGCTGAGCCTGCTTTCCATGGTAGACACTCACTTCTACGTTGTCCTCCTGGGTCTACCCCGCCTTTCCCCATTAGATGCTCGAAGCTCTGATGACCCGCCCTGGGTAAGAGCAGTCTACGGCCAAAATCATGTGTATGCCTTGCCAACAAAACTGGTCATGCCATTCAAAGTGATGTCACTTTCCTGGTTTGTGCGTTTAGGGCAAGAATTACACTTGTTCGGTACATGTGCAGGCCTACTCTTCAACTACCACAAAAAAATGATGGTAGGGCGACGCCCCTCACGCCTTTTAACACCAGCTGCCCCAGAACTTAACTCCCAAATTTTCTATCTTCACCAACATCTACCACAAAAACTCCAACACAACAACACTCATTCACCCACCTCTCGTCCTTTGCACAATTTAGAGCCTTAAAACATGACGCATATGCTCCACCACCACCCCTAAACCATACACCTTCCACCCTAAACAGAAATAAACATCATGCCACTCTTCACAACTTCGCATCGCCTTGTCTATTACTCTGCAAAAATAAAACTGCCCACCAACTCACTCTCAACCACCATCTCCACCACCTACACATACAGAACCAACAAAATGACTTTTAGGCCTGATAGACGAGGATTACAATATAGATAAAACACTATTGCTATCCTGATACAGTTAATACCAACACTAATAATACACCTGCTACAAGTTCAAAGAATAGGACTCACTCTTCTGGAAAACAAAGTCCTACCATCACCAAAACACAATCTCTGGACTGCCTAATAATAAATGTTCAATCTCTCTCTAAAACCAAGCACCATATATATACAACCTACTCACTGACACACACCCTGACTTACTTTTCATAAATGATTCATGGTTGGGAGATGACATGACTCTAGTGTTGCATGAAGCCATTCCTCCACGCTAACAAACTGTCACACAAAATCGCATAGGCAAAAATCTCACTAATGCTGATGAAATTTACATACAAGGATGTGAGGCCCTCATTACCAGATGCAACCCGATGCCAACTTTCTCCTTTAACTTCCTCCTTCTTTATAGCTCACCACCTAGCAATGCAACATTCCCAGACACGTTTCTTGACACAGTTTTACACTACACTCTAACCTATGCATCTTTGGTGACCTAAACATATGGTTTGACAAACCTAATATGCTCCATTCAAGAACTATCATCACTGGCCTAAACACACTGCACCTACATCAAATCATCCACAAACCCACACACATCGCTGGACACATCCTAGATGCCATTTTTGCAAATTCAGAACTAGTCACCTTTCAAAGGATTACTCAGTCACATTGTAAGACCACCATCTGGCAGCTTTCTAACCCAAACACCACAAATCACCACACCTAAGGTCACCTTATATATCACCAAATATCGACTGTGGAAGAAACTCAATTTTGACTACTTATAAACACAACTAACATCCAGCACAGATCTAGACACAATAAATTCAGTTCAAAAACTCTATGAGTGGAAGGAAGCTTTTGATATCCACTAAGAACAACAAAACGGGACAAAATAAAACAAGCACCTTGGATGACTGCAGAACTAAAAAAGATAAAAGAACAAATTGCAAAGCTGCAACACATCTAGCTCAAAACAAATAATCAAGACAATATCCACCTACACAAATTTAACAGAATATAAAAGTCAACAATCAAAAAAGCTAAAAACAAAAAAGGTACTATTCAAACAGAATTAAACATGCTAAATGTGCAAATAAAGAATTTTATAAAATTCTCACTGAATTGTGTAAACCTAAATGCACAGAAGGAACTATTCTAATTTCTCAAGAATTTACTAACAAACTGGCAACTCATTACACAACCAAAGCAGACAAGTTGGACTCCTATTTAAAACAAAGGAAAACTACCAGCACCAACCCATTTCCAACAATCCCCTCCAAGGGTAGGCTAACTAAACCTCTTCATTCCTTCACACAACTATCAGAAAGTGAATGTATGGCTCTTGTCAAAGCAAGCAGGCCAGCCTACTGCCCTTTGTCCACCACAAATCTTCAAGAACATTATTTCAACTATATCTTCTGCCACACCAGTCAGAACAATCATCAATAATTCTTTAACTACAGGAATCTTTACAGAAGATTTACAAAAAACATACATACGACCATTATTAAAGAAAACAAACCGTGACCTACATGACCCAAACAACTACAGACCGATTACAAATCAACCTTTCCTGGGAAAACTGATAGAAAGAGCAGCATTCCCCCAGATGTCACAATCCATTGAAGATAACTCCATACTTTGACTTCCAAACAGGATTCCGTCCAGGAAGAGGCACAGAATGTGCCTTCATTGCCATCTGTGATGACTTTAAAAACACAGTAGATCGGAACGGAGGTCACTACTACTTCTCTTGGACCTTTCAGCTGCCTTCAACACAGTTGATCATGACGCTCTAATCCAACGACTCTAGGAAGACAGCATAGAGGGAAAGTTCCCAAATGGATCACGTCCTGCCTTCAAAACAGAACAAATGTCATCCATACTCCCCGTTTCTCATACAAACCGTACTTCACAAAAGCAGAGGTCCTTTAAGGCTCTATCATCTCACCTATTAATTTCAACATGTACATGAAGTTGTTACTGGCAACGATCAATGAATTTCAGCTCACATGCTATAACTACACAGATGACACACAAATACGTTTTAAATTAGAAAGCTCCAAAGTCATTGGAAACTCAAAAATCTTCAGTTGCCTCAGAGCCATTGATCAGTGGATGACATGTAGCCATTTCAAATTGAATGCATCCAAAACTGAGATACTCACAAAAATTATGACCCACTCAAAGCCTGTCCTGATGATCTGGGACCACCTCCTAAAGTACTCCAAGCTATTAATGAATGCCCATGTGGATAAGTTAGCTAGATCAAGCTTCATTACTATAAAAACTCTGCGACGCATCTTCCCCCAAGCAGCCAAACTATGGAATTCATTACCCCATACATAAGATCCACAGATAACTAACTTATGCTTATAAGACTACTTACGAGTTGCCTCTTTCCTACATGACCACCATACTCAAAACACAAATGTACAGCATATGCCTGTGTATGTAAACATGTATAATTTGATTATATATGTATTTAGATATGTTCATTTCTATGTACAAATATATATACACTACTTATGGTTTAAAAATATATAGATATTATTATAGGTATGCTTAACAAATCTATACATTACTTATGGTTAATATAGTTAGGACCTAGTTTCCATAGGAAAAGTGTTTTTTGACTTGCCTATACCTTTGGCGCCGTTTGACGAATCTTCACGAAAATTTCCCCAAAAATTGTCAAAGTAAGTTCTGTTGTGCATGGGAAGTTTCGGGTGATCCGTTAAGTGGGGGCTGAGAAAAAGGGGGTTAAAAAAACGTGTTTTCCCATTTTAATTCCCATAGGAACGAATTGCCGAACTGCTGTACAGAATTATGCCAAATTTGGCAGAAAGGTAGATTTGTTACGTAGATTGTGCTTTTTGTTATTTGGTGCAAATCTGTTCAGTAGTTTTTCAGAAATGTAAATTTAAAATTATAGTGATATCTCTGGACCTGAAGCTTTCACGAAAAAAGACAAGCTCCTGCAGGGAAATGCAGAGCTCTGATTGGTTGCCAACGCTTCAACCAGAGCCGAACTAGAACGTCCCTGTAACCTTTGTTTTTTTTAGTGAATTTCTAAGGTTTTATTATTTAATTTCCTAACTATACCTTTGTTTTTTTCAGCGAATATATATATATATATATATATATATATATATATATATATATATATATATATATATATATCCTGCAAACTCATCCCAAAGTTCCTATTCATGGAAAAGACGAAGCGTACCCAAAAGATGCAGTGCTTACAACTTTATTGTGTGCCCAGCACCGCCGCCATTACGCGTTTCGATCCTCATGGGACCTTGATCACATGACACGTTACCAGGTACTATTCCCACATTTAAAGTGACAGTGCATGACTCATTATCATAGACATGGAAAAATCCTTTTCAATGTTAGCTGGTTTCTCTGCAAGAAAGGCTAATGTGCAAATAACGCTAGAAATACAAATCAAAGAGTACATATTATTTAAAAACACCCTGGACCATGGACATGTTTTCCTAATAGACTGCCCCATGATCCGTTCTCATTTTGAGAGATGTTACATGTGCATATGATACTAATCAATAAGTTACTCTAATAAATACATAAATAGCGTAAATGAATGTTAAAAACTACTTAAAGGTAACGGTTCGTAAACAATTTCCTACATCTCAAATAGACAAAGCAATTTAAAGCCTCTCAATATCAAATGGCATTTGTTGCACAATTGCTATACCATGCAAACCAACATTGACATAAAGCCCAAGTGGGCAATGTTTCTTATCAACCAAGTCATAGATAAAATTACTAGTGTAAAAATAGTGTCACCTAAAAAGTGATGATAAAACCCGAATGTGCAAAATTAGTGCAAATTAAAACAATCCATTTAAAAAACATTATATATATACATATACACATTAGGAAATTACAGCAGCATGGACATATCTAAACTTTTTTTCTACATAGCCAAAGAGATACAGTTTTACAAACGTGTGTAAAAGTCCTCACTAAAATTTAAACCATTAGGTGTCTTTGTATCCATTTCTAAAATGTATTTTGTTTCCAGCTTTCTCAAAAGGCCTTCCCGATCCCCACCTCTCCTTAATGGTGGAATTGAGTCGACCACAAAATATCGCAACTCACTAGATTTCTTGGCATGCAATTCATCAAAGTGTCTAGCAACTGGGTAGGACAAATCCCCATTATTGATTGCCCGTATGTGCTGGAGTATCCTCTTGTGGACCTGCAGCCTCGTGCTTCCCACGTACCGCAGTCCACAAGGACACTCCAGCACATACACCGCATATTCTGTCCTGCAGGTAAGTTTTTTATCAATCTTTATGGGCCTGTTCTTAAATGGTATGGTATACTCAGTCTTGCTGGTTCCATGTTTACATGCTTTACAGACTGCACATTTAATAAAGCCTTTACTAACCGTCAGCCAAGATGTATTATGTAATATTTCAGGGCTACTAGTAACTAATGAATCACTCATAGAGCGTGCTTTTCTAAATGTTAAGTTGGGTGATCTGGTTATTCTATCACCCAAAACAGGATCATTTTTTACTAGACACCAGTTCTTATTGACAATTTTTCGAATTGTCTGATGTTGGTTGCTGTACGTAAGTATGAGTCTCGAGGGCTGTATTGTCTCAGAAGGCTCATCACTACGTACTTTGCTTCTCAATGCCCTTGATCTGCCCTGCTCATTGGCTTTGGCCATGGCTGTATCTACTACACTAGACATGTAACCATATATATATATATATATATATATATATTCGCTGAAAAAAACAAAGGTTAGGTTACAGAGACTTTATAGTTAGGCTGACATTTCACTCGTACAAAACCAGAGAAATTCAGCAGTTATAGTTAGCTGAGCTAACTATAACTCGTGCCCCGCAATGCACTGCTTATGACCGCACATATTACATAACTCATGACATGGTCAGTGACATCACTGATGACATCTCAATTGACATCACTGATGACATCATCCAGTGACTGTGGTTTAAAAATGTTTATTAGTGTTAAATATATATATATATATATTTATACCAAGGTGATTTGATGAATTAGTGGGTGCATGAGTGCCTGTACTGATGATTCAGTAGGTGCACAACTGACTGTATAAGTGAGTGATTAAGTGTCTCAGTGAATGTATGGGACACTGACTAGGTTGTCTGAATGTCTGTATCAGTCTGTCAGATGGTGTCTAAGTGACTGTATGGGTTGGTGAGTGGGTATATGAGTGGGTGTATGGATGACTGATTGGTTGTCTGAGTACCAGTATGGAGTGTGTGTGTGTGCGTGGGTGAGAGGGTGTGTGACTGCCTGCATGGGTGAGTGAGCGGGTCAGTGGGTGCATGGGTTAGTGTGTGGGTAAGAGAAGGGTTGTATAAGTGACTGAGTGTGTGTGTGGATGTGTCAGTGAGTGAATGGATGTGTCAGTGGTATATGGGAGAGTAAGTAGATATGTGAAAGTCAGTATAGGTGAGTGTTGGAGTATATGAGTGACTGTATGTGTGAGTGAGGGATTGTGATAGTGGCTGTATGGGTTAGTGAGTGCATGTGAGAGGGGCTATATGGGTGAGTGAGTAAGTGTTAATATCTGTATGAATAAGTGAGTTGGTGTGTGTATAACTGTATAGGTGAGTAAATGGCTGTCTGATTGACCCTATAGGTGAGTGTCAGTCATTCATAGAGCTACTCACACACCTACTCAATGTGTGAGTAGCTGTATGAGTGGATATATCAGTGGCTGTGTAAGTGAGTGAGTTGATGTATGAGTGGCTGTATGTGTGACTGAGTGAATGTGTGTGTAGACCTATGAATCAGTGATTGGGTGTGTAAGTACTGGTATGGGTGTCTCAATGGTTTTGAGAATGATAGTGTGGAAGTTGGAGTGGGTGTATGAAAGTTTATATTGGGGTGTGAGTGTGTGCGTCAGAGATTCCGTGGATGATGTCATCAGTGATGTCATTTGAGATGACATCAGTGATGTTATCAGTGATGTCACTGACCATGTCATGAGTGATGTAATATGTTAGGTCATAAGCAGTGCATTGCGGGGGTACTGAATTTCTCTGGTTTTGTACGAATGAAATGTCAGCCTAACTATAACGTCTCTGTAACCTTTGTTTTTTCCAGTGAATTTCTAAGGTTTTTTAAATACTAATTCCGAACTATAACACCTTGTAACCTTTGGTTTTCTTCAGTGAATTTCTAAGGTTTTTTTAAGTTCTATTTCTTAATTGTAACGTCCATTTTTTTTTAAGTGAGCCTCTAAGATTTATGTATTTTCTTTCTATTATTGGATATTGTATATTATATTTATATTATATACCACTCATTTTGTTTTTATCAGAAAGTACATTAATAACTGGTTTTATGTTTAACAATTTTTCAAATCAGTTCTGTTCACAGATTGACAAAGCCAGGAAACATGTTAATAAAACTGTTTCTGCTTCTCTCAGAGACCATAATATGAGCTCTATTTATAACAACAATCTGCATTTTGACATGCATGGAATGGAAAGTGATGGAGTTCACTTTACAGACGAAGGGAACAGGGTGTTTCCAAGCAACCTGAAACTCTGCATACTGTCTTATCTGTAGCTGTCTTATACACACTCTCAACACAAAGGGTCTTGTCAGAGTCACCCAACAGGCCAAAATGTTGTTCATTTTCTTGTCAAATATATATATATTTTTTTTTAACTCTGCGACAACATCAAGATGATCGCAATCACGTCGCGACATCGCAAACCAAAAGCAGACATTCAACGATCATCACTACATTAAAATATTTTAACTTAAAAATTCATTCTGACTATTGCAATACAGACATTAGTCACTTAAAGATAATGTTTGTACACATATATTTGTAGTAACTTTAAAAAAAACTGTGTTTAAACCCTACTTCCCGTTTTCGTGATCGCGCCGAAAGTCACGATGGCTCCGGTAACTGCGACAATCGCGTCTTTTTTAGGGTGTGTTAAACACATATATGCACACATTTTACTGTATTTTAAGCTCTAGGGGTTTATTACTGCACTGTTTCAAGTCATATTTTTGTATGGAGTTTGTATAAAAACAACCATTTAAACCGATTTTCCGTTTTCGCGGTGACGCCGGGTGTCGCGATGATATCGGTAGCCACGGTCACTGCGAGTACGTTGCCAAATGACAAAACAGTGCATAAGTCTCTGAGTGGGTCTATGAGTGGCTGTGTGAGTGACTGTATGGGTGTGTGTGTGTGTCTGAGTGGGTCCGTGAGTGGATGTATGAGTGTCTGAGTGGATCTGTGAGTGGGTGTATTAGAGCTCAATGGGTCTGTGAGTGAGAGCATAAGTCTCTGAGTAGGTGAGTGAATGGGTGCATGCATGAGTGTCTGAGTGGGTCTGTGACTGGGACCGCGAGTGTCTGGGTCGGTCTGTGAGTAGATGCATAAGCCTTGACTGGGTGAGTGAGTGGGTGCGTGTATATCTGAGTGAGTTTGTGAGTGGGTGTCTGAGTTTCTGAAATATGAGTGAGTGACTGAGTCCATAAGTCTCTGAGAGGGTCTGTGACTGAGTGTGTGTGACTGTATGGGTCTATGATTGGGTTTAAGAGTCTTTAAGTATGTATGTGACTGTACGCATGAGTCTATGACTGAGTCTCTAAGTAGGTGCATGAGTCTCTGAGTGGGTCTGCACATGAGTGTGTGACTCTCCAACTGAGTATGTAAGTGGGTGCATAGGTACCTGAATGGCTATGTGAGCGAGTGCATCACTATCTGAGTGGGTATGTGACTGGATGTATAAATGTGTGAGTGGATATGTGAAAAGGTGTAGTGTCTGAGTGAGTTTGTGAGTGCGTACATGAGTGTGTGACAGTGACCTGCGAGTGTGTACAAATATATATTTTTTTAATATTTTCATGGGGGGGCACACTGGCGGTCACGGCGTCGTTGCGAATATCGCACGCGATGAATAAAATCAGTTTTGGACACATTACTTGTGTCATTAACACACCCATTTCTCAAACATGGGGTCAGAGTATCTCCACCCTCACCCCTTATTTTGGCTTTCACACAAAATTTCAGCCCCAGAAACCGCTCCCGGACGATAAAATGCCGGCAGCAACTTTCTGTTCAGGTTGCGTCCAGCCAATCAGAGCATTCCCGCCGGCACGCACATCTGCAATTAATTGCGAAATTGTTGCGAAATATCTGCGGCCAGAGATATATCTATAATTTTTGTCTTACATTTCTCAAAAACTACTGGACAGATTTGCACCAAATAACTAAAAGCACAATCTGCGTAACAACATCTATTTTTCTGCCAAATTTGGTCTAAGTCCGTCCAGCGGTTCGGGCTATAGGTTCATCTATGGGAATTAACATTACAAACACAACTTTTTTGCGCCCCTATTTCCCAGTCCCCACTGCACGGATCACCCCCAAAGTTTCCATGACAACCAGAACCTACTTTGACACTTTTGTTTTGGAAAATTTCATGAAGATTGGTCAGACAACGCCAAAGTGATAGCCAAGTCAAAAAATACTTTTCCAATGGAAACTAGGTCCTAACTATAACTACCTACTGGCGACCCTAAGGGAAGCGTTGTGTTGCACTCCCCTTAGTGTTGACACTACAGTCAACACTGAGGGGAGCGCAAATTGTGAATTGCATGTACCATGTTGCAAAGGGGCAAACTTTTCTGGGATATGATGTCGTATCCGGCCACACCCTTTTACCTGCCCAAACTGATATTCATGACCTCCTCTACCATTTATCACACGTTCCTAATGTTCCATTTTGTAAAAATTGCATTCCGGCCCATTGACTACACTTCTTCCGGCCCGAGCCGGAGAGCACAGCCTGAGCTGGAGAGTACGGCCCGGGTGCGAAGAGTACGGCCAAAGCCAGAGATTCTGGCCCGACTGCGTACGTAAAGATACAACTTGTAAATCACCTCTGTGAATACCAAAAGTCGTAAAGTTAGACTTTTGTCTCAGATTGCCTTTGTGAATCGGGCCCTTAATCTTTTAATTTCTTCTACTTATGATGCTGTGTTTTTCACTGACTTTTTTAAGGTATATGTTATTAATTGATTTTGCTCAGCTTAAGCAACGTAGGGTAAATGGTGCATTTTATTACAATTGAAATGTAAATTGGTTCTATGGTGTCACCTTAGGTTCTGCATTTTTCTGGCTGATACTTCTTGCAATTGTAGTTGCTTATGTATAATAGTACATTTATCGGTTGCATTAGTGTCCACTCTTTTGAAATTAAAGGATGATATACCTGTTGATTATGTTGCCTTGCAATTTTACTGTTTGATTATCAATTTTAATTCAGTTTTTGTGGCATTATTATTTCCTATAAATTCAACTATTCCTGACGCTCCGTTAGTCAATTTAGCTTTTACTGCTACATTACAAGTCAGCTCATAGCGTAGTTTTAAAGCAATATTTAGTGTGCGGTAAAGGTTCATAGTTTTACTTGAATTGTTTGGCAATTTTTCCAATATCTTTTGTTTGACTTGTTTTGCAAGAATGGAAACAACATTGTCATCTGCTGTACTAGTTAAATGGATATTGTATAATGTGTTACATTAAAACTGCTTTATTAATATTATTTACTTCATTATTAGTTGACATGATGTATAGTATTGTTTTGATGATGTTTTTAGTAGGTTTTATTTCTCTTTGCTTAATGGTTAATGTATCTGCTATGTTATGTTTTCCTTCTTGTAATCTGTTTAGCAAACTGTGCAAAAGGAAGGTCATTTAGTTCTCTCATAATTTCTGTTAGTTCATGTAGTTCTAAGTATGTTGTCTATAAATTGGTAATTAGAGGACCATGAGAGCATTTTCAATTTAAAAAATGTATGCATCAAATACTGCTTTTAATGTGAAAAAATCTCCAATTGTAAAATGTTAATTCCTCCATAGCCTGGTTTGATGCTTTTATCACTTGTAATCTGTTATATATAAAAACAGAACATATTTCTACCTACCATTGAGATTTCTTCAATTATTAGTAATTTGAGATGCATTAGTTGATTTTGAAGAATTGTTCTTTGTTCATGTGATAGTGGTTTATATGTAAAACCTTGTGGTACTGGAATTCTGAATGTGCTGTGTTGTTATGAACCCCAATATAGGCCTGGGTAGTCACCTAACCTTTCACCTCCATTTACCCTGCCATTGCACTACATAACGGATCTGGTGCTGACCTTGTACCTAGCAAGGTGCTGCATAAATGTCGTGTGGTTTTCTCCGAAAACTAACCTCATTTATTATGCATGAGGATTCTCAGTATCACAGCAGGATTACCATCTTCTGCATAATAACTCTGTATAAGGGTCATCACTATCATCATCCTTGGCCGACATAACACATCTAGGTAGAACCCCTTAGGGTACCTTTTGGGTATATAAGTAACACATCTTCGCTGGGCAAACCAGAGGAGAAAGACTTCCATGCTGACACGAGATGCTGAGGTCCCTGCATGCAGATACTCCAGTATGCAGTGGTCTGACATCCCTCGCTGGGTGTCCAACTCGAGACCAAGACGGAGTACTTCATTCTCTCACATCAGGTAATGGGGTCGGCTCTGTCCTAGGGTATTCTTGGCTATACACCTACATGCATGCTAGGTACACTTAGGTACATCTAGTTAGGGTTAGCATCGTAGGAGTATGCAGTATTACTGTCATGTATTTGTATGCCTGCATATATTCACTGTTTTAGCACTATGTTAGAATTCTACCATCTATTTACTCTGTTGGTGCTCATAACCGTATGTATCTGTTTCGGTCCTATGGTTGTAGCAGCACACATATTTTACACTAGAATGACGCTGGTTCAATAAATGCTTATTGAAAACGTCCCCATTGTTTATTCTGTGTCACTCTGAGACAAAGTGAGCACAAGTGACTGAGCGAAAAGTACTGTACTGTTTCCACGATCCCTGAGGGGTCAGAGTTGTCATGTTCGATAGTTGCCAGAAACTATTCGCTCCTTGGTAAGAGGGGCCCATAGTGGCACTGTGAGCTAGCTGGTCTACAGGCGAACATATCCGGTGGGGGTGTCTGGAATCAGTCTGGACACCAATCCCATAGTTTATGATGTCTAAACGCGTAGATCCTATATAGATTTATAGGAACTACACAACAGTGTAGTGTGTTTCCATTAATATTACGTGCCGCTTTACCAGTTGGAGCAGTAATATATAAATATGGACTGGGGTTTACACCAGGTTTTATATTGTAATTACGTAATAGAGTTTGATGAAGAGCAGTAATTGGAAAGCTTTTCTCAACTCCTGCACCATCAGTACAGAATGTATAGCATAGAATGTCTTTTGTTTTGAACCAGTGCAAATGATGGCTATGAAGTTTCTTAGTTCTCTTGTTAAATTATGCACAATATCATAGCACTGTACATTGGGTAAGATAGAATTTGCAATGTGTTCTTCCATACTATTTCTTCTGATACCCAAATCTAGAGATAAATCATAAATGTTTTTTGTTCATGATTAGTTTGTTTTGTTGTGTTAAATCTGCTGATAAAGTAGAATTTTGCTTATCAGTAGACACAGGAGAAAAAGGAGGTGTTACGTCATAGCTTATGGTGTTATTATTATTATAATAATCTTATAAAGCGTGCAGCTACCCAAAAAGGGTCTCCGCGGCACTGAGCACAGATAGGATGTTGAGATTGACAGATTAAAGCGGCAAGGACTTTAGGCCCCTGCGGAATGTGAGTAGACAGGTGCAGTTTCTCAAAGACTCAGGGAGGGTGTTCCACAATCTCAGACCCAAAAATGCGATAGAAGCCCTCCCATGCAAGCCAAGCGAATCTAGGCACAGTACAAAAGGCCTGGCTCAGTGACCTTAGCAAGCGAGTAGATTGATAACGGATCACAAGATCCTGTATATATTGCGGGCCTGCTTCGGCTTTGTAGATGTAGAACAGAGCTTTGAATTGTATACGCTTGGTAACCGTGAGCCAGTGTAGCTCACTGAAGAGATGTGAAACTGAAGCTTATTTAGGGAGCCGATACAGAAGTCTAGCAGCTGAATTCTGGACCATCTATAATCGACGGATGGAAGCCTTAGCAATACCCAAGTGAAGAATGTTGTCATAATCTAATCTGTATAAAATTAAAGCTTGGACCACTGTCCTTTGGGTTGATTGGGGAATCATCCAGATAATCTCTTTTCACCCATTTGAGTAGAGCAAAACATTTGGAGGTGATCCTAACCACCTAAAGCTTCATAGAGAGATTCTCGTCCAACAAAAAAACTAGTTTTTTAACCTTGGAGGACAGGTCAGGTAGAGCCCCTTAGCGATTCTGGACAGTTTTGTGGCTCCTATAGTTGAGGATTCTTACCCAGGATCATGACTTCCGTCTTGTCGCCATTGAGTTTGAGCGAGTTAATTTTCATCCATGAGGAAATTCAACTCAAGCCCAAGTTAAGAACGGCCGGTCCATTACCCTGTGCAGATGACAGAGACAAGATCATTTGGGTTTCATCTGCATAAGAAAATAGGGTCAGGCCTAAACTTTCCACTACATCTGCCAGTGGGCGTATATAGATATTAAACAGCATTGGGCTTAAGGCTGAGCCCTGGGATACTCCAGAAGCTAAAGCCCCAACTCCCACCTGACTTTGGCCGAGAAGACCTGGTACATCTGATCCTTTGAAAATTATGTTATCCAGGCCAAGGCTGTTCCTTCAAGGCCCGGTGTCGCCAATCTTTCTATCAAGATGGAGTGGGATACACTTCTGATATGCTCATTTTGGTATTAAAGGTTTCTGAAAAAAATGTTTTAGCTTTTTTTGTACAGTATTTAGCTGTTACGTTTTTCTTCATTGGGGTCCCTTTATTAGGAGTGCTCCGTTTTCATTTTATGTTTATCATTTTTCCCTATACTCCCTTACTGGATCATTGGGCTAACACTTTTCAGAGGAGCCCTTTAAACTTTTACTTTCCCGCGTTGTTTTTTCACTGGACGTCGCTCGAGTTGGCGTCGCCTTGCTCCCCATTCCGACGCTGGTTACAGCACGCATGCGGATTGGCGCTGTATTTAAAACCCGCCCCCGCATTCATGGCGGCCTAGCTGATCCGGCGTTCGGCCGGTTTTCCTGTAGAGTGTTTCCATCGATGACAGGTGAGTCTGCTGAGCCTCTGGGACACGTTTATTAAAATCTTTTTTCCCTGCGTGGCGTTATCTGGTTACTTAGGTTTCTTTCCGTCCCTTTGCCTAGGCGCTGGAGTGTATGTATTGTTTGGACACCCCGCACGGGTAACTCCGAGCAGCCTAACTTATTAACAAAACGAGCTGCTCCCGTTGGATTGATCCGTATTTTGTAAACCACGGAACCGTCAGCCTTTACCTATTGTCGTTCAGGACTCCTATCTCTCTTGAATTTGACTACTAGTTTAACCCTTGTGTGTTCTCTGCGGTAAGCCTCTTTTCCTTGTTTTTGGTTAACATTTTTCTTATTTATGTTTTTTTCGTTAGCCCTTATTCCCTATTATGTTTGCGCTTTTCAGAATCAGGTCCCGCCCTGGGTTTTCAATTCTCTTCATTGTTCCTACATCAGGACTCTGCTGTTGTTACTTTTGCTCGCTCATTCTGAAGTCCAGGTATCATTCTATTCGTCCTCTCAGATTATTCCGCTGTGTTTTTACTAATCTTATTTTCGGATAGTTTCTCCTGTTCAATTTTCTGGGCAGGGGCTATTGGCACCTTTCACGCGAATTCGCGTTTATGTGATGCACCCTATGGAAATCGTGCAGTACTTATACATTGCACATTCTATATTTCACTCTTTGTGGTATGAGGTGATGGATTGTTACTTTCTATCTTCTGCTTTTTATTTTTCATGCAATTTTAGTGTGCACCAGCCTCCCGGTTATTTATCCTTACAACCTTTTTTGAAGCTGTGCCTTCTGAATACACCTTTGGATCACTTTTTATATATGCCCATCAATGGCTCCCTGATCCATGTTATTTCCACCAAACATATCTATTTTGCCAAATTGTTGTTGTTTGTTTATCCTAGGCATATCCCACGGCCATTGCTTTTGGTACATGCGCCCTGAGGAAGGTGAGACCCATATTGGGGTCGAACACCGAAACGCGCGTCGGCGCTGAAACATCTTCGTGGACCTCAAGTGTTTGTCTCTTTTCAATCCTTCTGAGACTTATTTTTGAATATGCTGATCTGAATTCCATGGATTACCTGATCATATATTGTTGTTTTCCCATTTCTATTTGTTTCATTTAATGTATATGTTGCCCCTGTTAAAAATATTCCCTGCTTTTTAATGTATAATTATTGATGTTAATCTTGTGTGGGGACATTGGTCCACTGTTTGTCATTTTTTTATTGGTGATATATGTATTGTTGGACTCCTGAATCTCAGGACGTATGAGTATGTGTGGGTATGAATTTGAATGGCTCAGTGTGTATGGTGCGGGATGTGCTATGTCTTTATTATGTTTCCATTTAAAAATTAAATATCATGAATTGACAATGAAATTTTGATATGTTTTGATACTTTAATTTTGGTGTGTTCTTGTCAGTAGACCAGCCTCTTTGGTGACTTTAAATTTGTGATGTATTGCACATTATGATTCATACGGATAGAGAATATTTCTCTTGAGACGTTTGCTGATTTCCCCTGTTTTTCTCTACCTATATTCTGTTTAAGGGGCCCCCTCTGTTAGAGTGGAGTGGGATACAGTATCACAAGCCGTGCTAAGATCTAATTGAATAAGCGCGGCTGTACAACCCTCATAAAGGAGTCGTCTGAGGTGTTCCGTGACACCTAGGAGGGCGGATTCCATACTGTGTCTGACCCTAAAGCCCAATTGTAAAGGAAGTAAGAAATTTTGGGCCTTCACAGTTGTGAGCATTACGTTCACATGCTTCTCAAGGATTTTGGAGAAGATAGGCAATAAAAGCGATTGGCTGAAAATTTGGTGGGATCGAGATTGGGTTTTTTAAGGAGTGGAAGCACCATGGCATCCTTCCAGCTCTGTGGATTATAACCCTTCTGTAGAGAGGAGTTGAGGAGATTCACCACCACCTGTAATAAATTGGAATCCAGAGGTCAAAGCTTGGTGGGAGGTAAAGGATCCAACGGAGAGCCCAATTTAATTGACTGCAAAATGGCAAAGAGAGTAGCGATATTCAAAGAGGACCACGACTTCAGTTTGGAGATTAAGCTAGACATTTTCCTGGTGCCATTGTGCCCATTTTGGATAGAATTTGCAGTGCAACTATAGGCAACAGAATCAGCAGAAAGTGCACCCCCTCCTTAAGTTCATTGGACAGCTGGAGATGGATATCTGCCACCTTTTTGATCAAGAACTGGGCCAACTCCTTCTATTGAAACTGAGAAAGGGTGTCTTAGGACAGTTTTGAGCATTAACAATTTTATATGACTAGAATTTTGCTTATGCTGTTGTACAGAGTCCATGATAATTTTTGATCCCTGTTTAATTTTGCTTTCATCATAAGAGTGTCTGCAAAGTCTTTCCAGACACTTGCAAAGTTTTTTCTCCAGCCGAAGTGTTTCATTAAACCAAGGGGCAGGCAGATGGGGTTTTGCCGACTGATTAAGTGTGGCCGGCAAAATTGCATCTAAGGAATTAGTAATCCAACTGTCTATCAGACCCTGATCACATTCAACGGTTTGCTTTAAAGCAGGTTTAGTACTCTGAAGTTGCAAGCTCAAGGCCGGAACATCCAATTTGGACCAATTCCTAGACGTAGTTGTTGGTTTGGCCCACTCTGTTGAGTAGCCGGGATCCTAACAACAAATGGTACTGCTAAATGATCTGACCAAAGTAACAGAATAGGAAGATCTGTAAGCAGATCCTTTACGATGGAAAAGATCGGATCCGAAAGGAGGCTGGCCTCATGAGTGGGAGCGGAGTTATGTGTGGTCAAGTTCAAGATACCCAAATCCTCTATTAGAGTAATTCCCTGACTACACTTGGGATCTTCCAAGTGGGTGTTAAGATCTCTGAGCAGTGTGAAATTGGGTGATTTAAGAATATGTGAAGATCTCTTCTATTTTGCATTTATAGTCATTTTAAAGATAATAGCAATTCCCCCACCTGTGTTGTTCTGTCTATCTCTCCTTACAATAGAGTAGTTAGATGAGAGTGTAGCAATCACATCCGGTAACGATCCATCGCGGACCATGTCTCTGTTAAAAACAGTGCATCAGGGTTGTCTTCCCCCAGGAAGTTAAATATGTATTGCTGATGCCTAGGTAGAGAGCAACAGTTGATACTAAAGAAATGAAATTCATTTCTGTAGTTTCTACCTAGTGTTGTTGTCATATCAGAGCAATCAGCATTTCTTATCACAGTTTTGGGACTTCTATCAAATGGTTGAAATGAGAAGCCGGAACAGTTACATGTTCGCAGCCTCACCCATAAATCTGGGGTCTGGCAATTTTCTGGACGGTCAGAACAAAGTGCCTTGAGTTGGGCAGAGGAGTACATTTGCCTTTTTGATTGAAAGGGGTCAGGGTTCCGGACCCCTGGCGGATGCGGACGGGCTTGCCTTCGGCGTGCCAGTGGTGCACGTCTGCTTCCTGGCCATTCTAAATAGGGCTTTAGTGATTGGAGCTAGATCGCTGACTGCCACAGACTAATGGCACCACCAAAATGGCAGCCAATAGCTTGGAAGTGGCACTTAAACACATGCTCAACTTTCAATTAAGAAAATGCAAAAAAAGATAAAAGGCTCCAATATCACTGGACAAATGACACAGTTAAAAAACAGTAGTTAAAACACCCCCACACTCATAAGAAACAATGTCGGCAACAGAGCACCCTGCCTATGAGGGATGGCAACATGATGCATATTTTGTCCTGTGGGGAATGCTGAATTATTGTTTTTTGAAAAATTTATGGCTACTTATCTCATGGAAAAAGAGCTTTTTTTTTTTAAAGATTTGATGATTTCTTTTATAACAGAAGACATGAGTGATCCTCACATGACGATTGTACAGGTTCTCATATGTTTGAAGGATTGCTGCTTCCACATGTTCTTCATGACTTAAGTGGTTGCTGTATGATAGTGAATTTTACACGTTCTTATGTAGTAGAATCACTTACTGCTGCTTTTAGATGGAAGAACTGAAAGTTGCTCTTGAGCTAGACTGTTGGCCTAAACAGGTAATGATTTAATTATTTGAATTGTATTTAGATTATTTGCGTTATGATGTAAGTCAATAATATCTTTAACTATGAACGTCTTTCATAGTATGTGCTGGTATTTCCAATAACTTTGTGTTTTTCCCTTCATGGGTAGTAAAGCATGAATATTTTTTTCCTTTTTAGGTCTGGCCTTTGAAAAAGCTTTAGCTATTTTGCTGTACTATTGTTTTTTTAAATATATGTGTAACATTTATATATATTGGGCTTTTTGTTAAAGGTCTTTATTCATTGGTCTATTCAAGTGCCATTCACATTCTTTTTCCGCCCACCACAGCGGGTGGTGTGTCCGTTAATAGGTACTGCTTTTTACTTTCTACTTTGCAATATATAAAAATAAAATAAACTGGCATGGGTTGAACATTGCACACAAGTAGCCTGGTGCAAAAGGAACTCAGCAAGGGGTGGTGCTGACCTTGGGTAGGCTTATAATATTAGTGGACATTCACAAATAGGTAAGCACAATTTACTGGAAAATCTGTAGTGCTGTTATTGTATTATACATATAGGTAACATCTGCCTTAGTGTGCAGTCTTGCTCTATATAGGCCTATACAGTCCAGCAACATATAAAAATGGGGTAAAGCATGCACACCGAGTTTGAGTTTGCAGGTTTCCAAAAAATAATTATACATCTTAATGGAAACGGAATGAATTGTCATATTTTTCAGCTCATAATCAGATTCCAGGCCTTTGTCCCATCAGTTGGGCCAAATTAATTACTCTACTACCCAGCTGAGGGAACAAAGACTTCCACACACAAGAGAAGAAATTATCAGTGATTGACTCAGTTCCTGCAAATGAAGGGGTGATGAGTAAACTGGATCTGCTCATTAGCGGTCACACTGCACATGGACTAGGTCAGTCCAGTCCCACTGAACAAAGGAGGAAGCCGAGACTTCCGGAGTCAACACAGATGGAGCTCCCTTTTGAAGTTTTGGTTGGAAGGTATCTGGCAGTGATGTCAACTAGGGAAGGAGCGGAGGCCCTCAGAGGAGCTCTTCACAGAGAAAACTTGATACAATTTTGGATTGTCCCAGAATGCTGTGCAGTAGACTTGGGTAAGGCTGGGGAGATGATGTAGTATCCAAGAATTGGCATGAGGTGTCTGGCATCTAGAACTCTCCACCCCAATTTTAAAACCCCCGCACAAGAGAGAGAGAGAAGGAACAAGACCCTGGACCTGGAAGGCAACATCAGCGGAGTAATGGGCAGCTGGAAGAAGAAGCTACCTGATACCCTGCTAAGAACTTTGCCCCCAGCTGACCCCAAAACTAGATGAGTCTCTATAGGGCTAGTGATGGTGGCCCCCTTGTGCCCTCTAAAGACCAGTTAGGGGAATATCTGGATTCCACTGCCACACCAAAGGCTCTACAAGACAGCCAGGAGGCTTTGGGGCTTGGAGGTACAGGCAGGAGGGTGCTCGGCTGGGTGGTAGTGGAAGGGCAGCACAAGATGCCCCCAGCAGTAGAGGGACACTAGAAGCCAGAAGAGGAGACGGCTGGCGGAGGGAGCACATAAAACCAAGCTCCGAACAAAGTGGGCCCGTTAGAGGCCAGGAGAACTGTGGAAAATGGTCCCGATGGCTAGAGCTAACCAACAAAAGTAAAATGGTCCAACGGGGCAGAGTTATGCTTTGTTAAAGGTGAACTTTAACCTCGTGCACTGGAAAATGGAAAGAGCATGTGGCGCTCCGCTGTAGTTTCTTGAAAGTCCCGGCTCATCAGTATTTAATTTTAATACCTGAAGTAGCGGGCATGCATGCCCATTCCCCCCCCCCCGGACTCTAGATTGCCCATAGAGGTCCCCATTTCCCCAGAAGCTGGCACATTGATGGCGGGCCCTGGGGCCCTATTGTCTGGGCTCATAACACTACCAAAGAGAAACAAAGGTGCTGTTTTGAGAGCCACCGTGCTCACTCAGATCCTGGGGTGGCCAGAGTCCCATAGGCAAAGCAGGACACGGTCTCTGCAACCCGTGCCCATGTCTTGGAGGCAGGGGTGGCTCCTCCATTAGGGCGGAGGGGCGTTGCCCCACTGCTTTCTCGCAGTGCGAGAAGCAGAATCATAAAATGGTAAAACTACCATTTTATGTTTCTGCTTCTCGCACTGCGAGAAAGCAGAAGTGCCTGGTTGTGGGCAGAGCGGGTCTGCTGGAAAGCAGGGGAGGCGTGGCTAGCCCACTGTTGTGGGCCCTGACTGTTTGGTTGGCCCTCTGGGCCGACCAAAGCAGTCATGCACACTCTCCCTTTTTGCTATGTAGGCTGCATGCAGCCTACATAAAGAAAATGGCCTCCCATTAGGCGCCGGCTGGGCGCTGTCCGCACCAATCACAACGCTGCCATTGCAGCGTTGTGATTGGCAGAGGGGAGGCTGCCTGTGGGTGGCTGCTTCCTAAGGAGAGCTGCGGCAGCATGAAAACGTGGGACCCGGGGGAAGGTAAGGTTTATTTTAATTAAACCCCTCCCGCCCACACGCGCGCGATCCCTCCCGCCCGTAATGCCGGCCGCGACTGCTAATAAGTGCGCATCCCTGTTTTTGATAAATATCTATCTAGTTTGTCGTTTTCGCACGTTTACATTTAGGTGTAATTTTACTGTAATAACAAACGTGCAATCAAGTTGCCACTCTAAATGCATAAAATGTGGCTGTTTTGCTGAAAGAGCTGGCCTCACAAATATTAGGTGCGCTCGGCAACATAAGCCCTTCACCCGAATTTGCTTCCTTTTGGTACACATACTACCGTTTTTCGAAAAATGAAAGAAAAACACATTATGCTTGATAGAGCACATTATCCTGCTAAAGTGTAGTTTACCCCTAGTACTCCTGCGAGAGAGGACATAGGCAGTGGTACTGGCCTGTAAGCTAGCATGCTGGTGCTGATAACAGTGGTATCGGTAATGCTGCTGAGAGAGATGACCACAGGGTTGTTACTGGCAGTGACGGTGTTGGCAGCGACAGTAGTAGAAGGGAAGCGCGCACTGCTGGCAGTGGTACTTCTGAGAGAGAGCATGAGGGCAGTGGTAAAGGCACTGACGTTTTTGGCAGCGATAGTAATATAGCACAGGTGTGTGCATGCTGGTGCTAGTGGCAGTTGCACTGCTGAGAGAGATGGCAAGCGCAGCGGTACTGCCAGTGAGGCTTGCATGCTGGTGGCAGTAGCAGTGGTACTGATAATACTTCTGTGAGAGTTGGTACCGATAGTAGTAGCAGCGATGCTTGCAGCGCTGGCAGCAGTAATGCTGAGAGAGATCGTAAGGGCAGTGGTACTGGCAGTGATGCTGTTGGCAGCGATAATAGTAGTAGCGATGCTTGCATGCTGGTGGCAGTAGCACTGCTGAGAGAGATCGTAAGGGCAACGGTACGGCCAGTGATGCTTTTGGCAGCAAGAGTAGTGACAGCGATGCTTGCAGCGCTGGCGGCTGTACTGCTGAGAGAGATCGTAAGGGCAGTGTTACGGGCAGTGATGCTTTTGGCAGCAAGTGGATTGACAGCGATGCTTGCAGCGCTGGCGGCGATGCTGCTGGCAGTGATGGGGATGACTCCGGTGCCAGTAATGACACTGACATCCATTACAATATTGAAAACACGTCATCACTATCCATGAATATTATAGATGTAAACACATTTAGAATTTTGGAGGAATGGCTGTGCACTGTCAGTGACCTGGTCAAAGAGGGCATGAAACAGCTGAAACTGGACCATTATTCAAAGCTGTTCCTAACAGGGGCCCCCTAAATATGTTTGGCCCAGGGCCCCCAAAATCCTTAAGATGTCCCAGTTTGCCCACTCTGTTTTAAAAAAATTCTCGGGGGAGAACCCACCCGAACCCCCCTTAGGTTGTTCAGGCTCACTAGCTACGCTCGCTCGCCGCGGTGCACTCCCACACAAATTTTACGGCAACCACTTTCAAATGTCAACAGCCACCACTGCTTGGAGGGTAGAGGGCCATGCAGCAGCTGCCCGCCCATGCTCCACGTGGGAGGGGGAAGAGAAAGAACAGACTGTGCTCCCCACCTGGAGGAACAGGAGTGAAGGTGGGAGGAAGCACGGACAGTCAGATAGGCAGCGGAGTAGTGGGATCACCGAGCTGCCTCTAAAATAAAGCTAAAGACTGTGGGTACTGGGTGGGACTGAGGCACCAAAATAAAAAGATCAAAGGAACAGAAATGCAGTTCATGCCACTTAGCTATGCAGGAATCTAATTCATGGATTATATAAACTAATTGAATTAGCGACTGTAGTGTCCCAAGGACGGGCACCACCAACGTGTAGGAAAAGTAATACGGGGGGGTCTGTAGGAGGTGCAGCAACCAACTAGAAGTGTTCATAAGAAAAGCAACCCTTTCTCTCCCAGGGAATTACATCTCTGTCCCCAAGAGAGGTTATCCATTATTTTTGAGTACTCTCAAAACTGGAGTTTTTTGAGTTTTTGCTCTAAGGCTCTGAAACGTTGGGATCCCTTGTGGTAGGTCCTATGGCTATGTTAGGTGGTCTGATGAATTGTAAAGGATGACTCTTACACATGCTTATAGTAGCTTTGAATTGGTATACTTTATTGGTTCCATTAGTCGTAATGTTGAATCCTCACATGTAATTACTGTTCTATTAATGTGCTTGATAAAACCAATAGGCCTGCTTTATATATTTGTATGTGGTGACCAGGGTCATGTGTTCGTCCACATTCACTCAATCAGACACGCATCATTGACTCAGTGACATACCATTGGACTGAAAGTCACAGTCAGAGTCACATACAGGGACAAGTGTTTGCAAACACTGACTCAGACAGACAGACACTCAGGGGCACACTGAGGGACTTGAACATGCTCACTGAGTGCCACACACCAATGGAAACAAAGGCTCAATGATCTAGTTAGAGTCGCACACGGGCATGCATCCGTACACCATCATTCACTCAGAAATACCTTGGGAAAGCACCTGTAAGTACCTTATACTGTATTTCTCTTTGTGGCTCAATAGTAAATATATATATATATATATATATATATATATATATATATATATATATATATATACATACATATACATATATATATATACAGACATATGAAGAAACAAAACTACTGATAAAATGCACACTAATGCCAACTTCATAGACTACTATGAGGCTGTAAAAAAGATGAAAAAGCTAATATAAAAGAAATCCATTACTGAGCAAGACCACATGAACTACACATTAAAAGGAAAAAAAATAATCAACAACTAACACTGAACAAGGGATAAGCACACTGTCATTTCAGGAAAGCAAAAAGTGTTCTTTTTTCTCAATTTTCAACAAAACATTTTTCTAGCTGTCAAAAAATGTTCTACTAACACAGAACTCCAACCTCCATCAACAGTTGATAAATTAATTAAACCACACTTCTCACACTAGCAAGGATCTGTTCTCTAAAATGTATTTCAACACCCTTAAGAGAGTACAGACATCAAAACTAAATTAAAACAATAAAATGTAAAACAACTTGTAACAAGCATGTTGTAATAACTTTCAAAATTATTGTTTCATTTTCATCATTAGAGTGAAAAGGAACATCTTCAAAACAAAAGATAATTCAGTACCAAATAACAGTCCCATTACACACCTCAGTGCTACTGTGTTCTACTCAGTACTCAGTACTCCACCATCAACACAACAAACCAACTCAGACAATGCTACCCAATAAAGTACCATCAAAAACAGAAACCATCTATAATGTCACCTACAATGTTAATTTGAGTTCTGGTACTTGCATGGTGGCCAGTATTAAGTATATCCGCTCTGATTGAATTTCGGAACCTTTTTGTTCACTTAGTAAATATAATAGTTGACTGTCTACAGTTCTTCGTATTCTCAACTGTTGCCTCAAAAGGCAAGTTGGCAGTTGCATCAGGATTACAAATACTATATGTAATCGTTGGAATATATTGCAGTATGACCAGGAATCGAGCCTAATTATCTCAGTGGGAATGGTGGATTACAAGAAGGGGGTCTTCCCGAAAGGGATCAAGAATTATATTGCTCTTGGTGAATACAGTCAGATTTACCCAAATGTCATAGAACCTGTTAGAAGAAGGTTACCTGTAAATCAGCACCCAAGGAATATTGGAACCATTTAAATAATAAAAAAAATAAAAAACCTTTAGTGCTGAGAAAGACACTGCATGGATAGTAGAGTACTACTAGTGCTGTTGAGAAGGTAATTTGTAAGAGTACCACTCCAACCATTCAATCAATCAATTAGGGGTTTTAAAGCGCACTACTCACCCATAAGGGTCTCAAGGCGCTGCGGGAGGGGGAGGAGGGAGGGCGAGCAGTTCCGTAGGTCATTCGAAGAGCCAGGTCTTGAGGTCCTTTCTGAATTGGTGCAGTGTCGGGCTTCGTCGGATGCGGTGGGGGAGTTTGTTCCAGGTCCTGGCAGCGAGGTAGGAGAAGGATCTGCCTCCTGCCCTGGCCCTGTGGATGCGAGGCACAGTGGCTAGGGCGAGGTCGGCAGAGTGGAGGTTTCTCTTGGGGGCGTGGAAGGAGATCCGTTCATTGAGGTATTGGGGTCCGGTGTTATGGAGGGCTTTTAGGCGTGTGTGAGCAGTCTGCAGGTTATTCTTCTTTCGACGGGGAGCCAATGGAGGTCGCAGTGGTGTTGGGTGATGTGGTCATGTCGTGGGATGTCGAGGATAAGTCTTGCTGCGGCGTTCTGGACGGTCTGGAGTTTGCGGAGGAGTTTTTTGTTGATTTCGGTGTAGAGCGTGTTTCTGTAGTCCAGTCTGCTGGTGATGAGTGCGTGGGTGACGGTCTTCCTGGTGTCGGGGTGATCCATTTGAAGGCCTTGCGAAGTATGCGGAGGGTGTTGAAGCAAGTGGAGGACACGGCGTTGATCTGGCGGTTCATGGTGAGTGAAGAGTCGAGTATGATGCCGAAGTTGCATGCATGGTCCGTTGGGGTGGGTGGGTTTCCGAGGGCGGCGGGTCACCAGGTGTTGTCCCATGCGGAGGGGATGGAGCCGAGGATGAGGACTTCGGTTTTCTCCGAATTGAGCTTCAGGCAGATGCTGCTCATCCAGGTTGCGATGTCTTTCATCACTTCTTGGAAACTGCGCCTGGTGATGTCGGGTTCCTTGGTGAGGGAGAGGATGAGCTGGGTGTCATCAGCGTATGAGACTATGTTGAGTCCGTGTTTTCTGATGAGGGTTGCGAGGGGGGCCATGTAGACGTTGAAGAGCGTGGGACTAGGGAGGATCCTTGGGGTACTCCGCATCTGATCTCTGTTGGTTCGGAGAGGAAGGGCGGGAGTCTTATTCTTTGTGTTCTGCCTGAGAGGAAAGATCCAATCCAGTCTAAAGCTGTTCCCTGGATGCCGGCGTCGTGGAGTATGGTGGCTAGTGTGCGGTGGGAGACAGTGTCGAAGGCTGCTGAAAGATCCAGGAGGATGTGGGCTGCTGTGTGGCCTTGGTCGAGGAGGGCGCAGATGTCGTCGGTGGCGGCTATGAGGGCGGTCTCGGTGCTGTGGTTGCTGCGGAATCTGGATTGAGAGGTATCTAGGATGTTGTTGGTTTCTATGAAGTGTGCTAGCTGGGTGTTGACGGCTTTCTCGATGACTTTTGGCGGCGAAAGGGAGAAGTGAGATGGGCCTGAAGTTGTTGAGATCCGTCGGGTCTGCGGATGGCTTCTTTAGGAGGGGTTTGACTTCACCGTGTTTCCAGTCATCAGGGAATGTGGCGGTCTCAAGGGAGCAGTTGATAGTTCGGCGTAGTTTGGGTGTGATGGTAGTGGCGGTCCTGTGGAAGATGTGCGGCGGGCAGGGGTCAGTAGGTGCTCCAGAGTAATGCTTTTGATTGTCTTTGCGGTGTCTTCTGTGGTGAGAGGGGCCCAGGTGAGGAGGGTCTGTTGGATGGCATCGCTGGGGGGGGGGCGGGTGTGGAGGTGGTGCCGTGGTCTTGGTCGCCAAAGTTGTCGTAGAGCGTCTTGATCTTGAGGTGGAAGAAGGAGCTTAGTTTGTTGCAGAGGTCTTGGGAGGGAGGTACGTCGGTTGTTTCGCTGTTAGGTTTGGCGAATTCCTGTATGATGGCAAAGAGTTCCTTGGAGTTGTGGGCGTTGGCGAGGATTCTGTCTTGGATGAAGTTTTTCTTTGTTGATTTGATGAGTTGGTGGTGTGCTGTGATGGCTGTTTCGTAGGCGGAGCATCCTTCCGGGGTTTTGCTGTTTCTCCACATTTTCTCCAGTTGTCAGCAAGAGCGCTTGGATTCTCGGAGGTCTGTGGTGAACCAGGTGGCTTTCGTGTTGTGTCGTCTCGTGGTGTTCTGGAGGGGGGCGAGAGTGTTGGCGCAGTTGGCGACCCATTGGTGGAGGTTGCTTGCTGCTATGTTGGCGTTTATCGTAGTAGGGAGAGGAGTGCAGCTGAGGGCGGAGGTGAGGTGTTCTTCGGAGACTTTGTTCCAGTTTCTGTGTGGGAGGCGGGGCGTGCGCTTGTGTGCGGTGGGTTTCGAGAAGGAGAAATGGATGCAGTGGCAATCTGTCCAGAGCGGTTCCGTGGTTTTGCTGAAGCAAATGTTTCATCCGGCGAAGATGGGGTCGAGAGTGTGTCCTGCTGTGTGTGTGGAGGTGGAGGCATGTTGCTTCAGTCCTATGTTGGTGAGATTTTCCAGGAGGGCGGTGGTGTTGGGATCGCTGAGGTTGTCTAGGTGGAAGTTCAGGTCTCCGAGCAGTATGTAGTCTGTGGAGGCGAGGCCCTGGGGAGCGATGTAGTCAGCGATGACGTTGGTGAAAGGGGTGCGCGGTCCGGGAGGTCTGTAGGCGAGTATTCCGCGGAGCGTCGTTCTAGGGTTGGGCTGGATCTGGAAGTGGATGTGTTCCATGAGGGGCGAGGCGTTGTCCGAGTTGGTGGTTGTTAGTCGGAGGGATCTTTTGTGGACAATGGCGAGGCCTCCTCCTGGGCGGTTGGGGCGGTCCTTCCTCAGGATCTTGTATTCGTCGGGGATGGCGGTTGCGATGTCGGGAGCGAGTGAGTGTTGAGGAGATTCCAGATTTCTATGGTGTGTCTGTGCAGGGAGCGTACGTTGAGGAGGATGCAACTCAGGGGCTTGTGTACGGTGGCGTCCGGTGAATCGGGGGTGGCTGCCTGAGTCCGGATGTGGGTGAAGGTGCGGCGGCAGGAGATCAGGCCCTGGTTGTTGTTTGGCGTTGAGAGTTGGCAGTTGTTGTTGCGTCAGGGGTTGAGTGCGTGGAGAGTGCTGGGGTTGTAGTGGCGGGGGGTCGGGGGACCAGGGTCCCTGGCGCTGGTCGCGGACGGGCGCAGACGGGCTTGCCTTTGGCACGCCAGCAGCCGCCATTAAGAAGGGGCTAGGGGAGGGTGAGCAGCTGGGAGGCATGAGCGGGAACACGCAGGGGGGCAGGGGCCACAGCAGCAGCCGCAGGGAAAACAGAAAAATGCATAACCAAAAAAAAAAAAGCAGAGAAAGGCAAACTAGAAAAGGCAAGAACAGAAAAGGAAAAGACAGAAATGGCAAAGACAGAAAAGGCAAAAACTGAAAAAGATGACAGACAGAGCGGACTAGCAGAAGAGCAGGCTCTTTCACTAGACCAGCAGGGATGAGGCGCAAGCAGGAGCCTGTGGGTGGAGGAGGGCCTCGAACACCTACCTGAAGCTCAAGTCAGCGCTGGTGGCAGTGCCCTAACAGTAGAGCTGTGCGGGGGAGAGCAGTGACTCCAACCAGGATGTCAGAGGTCTTGCTCTCCTTGGCGCGCAGCGGCCGCCATTAAGTAGGTATCAGGGGGAGGGTGAGCAGCTGGGAGGCGGGAGCAGGAACACGCGGGGGAGGGGCCATGGGGGCAGCAGCGGCGGGGAAAACAGAAAAAGGCAAAAACAAAAAAAGGCAAGACAGAGAAAGGCAAAAACAGAAAAGGCAAGAACAGAAAAGGAAAAGACAGAAAAGGAAAAAACTGAAAAAGATGACAGACACAGAGCGGACTAGCAGAAGAGCAGGCTCTTTCACTAGACCACCAGGGATGAGGCGCAAGCAGGAGCCTGTGGGTGGAGGAGGGCCTCGAACACCTACCTGAAGCTCAAGTCGGCGCTGGTGGCAGTGCCCTAACAGTGGAGCTGCGCGGGGGGAGAGTAGTGACTCCGACCAGGAGGTCAGAGGTCTTGCTCCTTTTAGGGAGAAACTCAATATGCCAGAGTACTGCTTTGACTATTAGGGATGTACTCATATACCAGAGTATTAATAGTCCCATTGGAAATGTACTCAATATATGAGTGCTACATCTACAATTAAGGAGGTATTCAAGATGCCAGAGTATTAATGGAACCATTAGGGAGGTTCTCAATGTGCCAGAGTACTATTAGTCTCATTAGAAAGGTACTCAATATGTAAGAGCACTACTTCTACCTTTAATGAGGTTCTCAATATGCCAGAGCACTAGCAGTCCCATTAGAAAGGTACTCAATATGTCACAGGGCTGTTGATACCATACACATTCTTCCCATTCTTGCAGTGCCATGAAGGTATTTTTACTGTGTTAATATGATTCATTACTATTATTAGTTATTATTTAGTAAGACACAAGTTCGGAGTTAGAATAATGTTTGAGGCCTGTGGTGATCAGTCAGGTGTTTATGACCAGTGGTGAGAGATTAGTGATGGATCCTAAGTGGTGATGAGGGTCAGTGGGAGGGATCTGAATCCAGTGATTATGGTGGGGTGTGAGTGAAGGGTCTGGTTTGTACTAGAACAGTTTTAGACATTGGACAAGGGTGTCTGTGTAGTCACTTGTCCAGGATTTGTGTCAAGGTATCCCTTAATCTGAGTCTGTGTCTGATTAAACTTGTTGCCATAGGCCTCACTTTAAGCATTTTTCGATATGCATATCTCTGCTTCTTTTGTTTTCTCCTCAGGTAGGTTTTTAAAAAAAATCTAGAGCATTGCCTTGTTGAGTCCCTAGAAAGCCCACGTGCATCATACCCGCACAGCCCTCCAACACAAGATGTTTGAAAGTCGTAGGTCTACACATTGGCCTGGAACTTCAGTGCTCCTTCCTGCTGTGCTGTTAAAAAGGTGTCTAACCTGGAAGTAGGGACACACAAAAGTGATGGTTGTATTTCATGAATTAATGTCATCCAGTAATTGCTTTGGGCCATAATTCAACCCACCAAGACACTTCAGACAGAAACATCTACAGGAACGGTCCAGCCCGACCTGCAAGGAATTGGAACACAAGCAACACCAGACCGGTTTTGGGCTATTCGGACCTCACGAGTAGAGTGCAACTTGAGTCCTATAGAGCAGTACCAATGTCTCAGCATACCGATCACACTTAGGGCGTCAAACTGACAACAAATATAAAAAAGATGGACTGGTTTGTGGACCAGGGCAATTACCAGTGGTTAAGATTCATTCAAACAATGTACCCATTACTTTTTAGCTTTACTTAGTGCGGGAGTCTAAGCATTTGAGGTATGCCCAAACGTGACCCCCCCCTTGACTGCAGCTTTAACTACGCTCACTCTTCAGGACCTGTAATTGCAATTTTTTGCAGAGCTCCTTTTAAGGTCTTGGTTAGGCAGCACATGTGCTTTATCGAAGAGACATGTATTCAATATGTAGGCTTTGGGCCGCCTAGAAGCTTCCCATTTGCTGGCTCCATCATCATCGCTCTCATATTCTTTCTCCCCATTTGTTCAGGCATGCATGCATCATGCGTCTTCCTGTGTTTAGCCCTCTCTGAGTGCATGGACCAAATACTACTATCCATCCACTGCTTCCATTTTAGGAAATGTTTTAGGAACTACTTTTTCTTTTTTTTAGCACTTCAAAGGAGCACCTGTGTTTGCACTTGCTCCGATTCTGAAAACAGGCCAGTACATCTTGTTCTCACCTCGTCACATTTGCTGGTCGCCAGTTTTGTAAACACAAGCACATGAAACCCAAAACCGCTGCCCAGCTGAGCCCAATGGGCTGGAGTCTCCCCCAGCCACCCCAAACCCCACACAAACACACTGCTGAAACAGTTGGCTTAGACTTAGGAGCCAGCCTGTCCTCAAATAATCTACAAAGGGAGAGACAAAGGGCAGATAAAGGTCCAGCACACAAGCCCCCAGGGATACAAGTATACACAAAGGTGTGCAGTTCCTATTGAAGGAGAAGATAAAGATAAAGGGAACGCAAGGTCGGAGGGGTCTGATGAATCAAGTCAGGGGATCTGATCCATCAGGAGCAAGAGCCCTCACACACCCCAGGGGGTGTCATGCTTCATCATTGGGCAGCTCCTCATTAGGCCGGCGCTGCAATGCCCAACGGGCCCCGCAGGGGGGCTCTTTGCCGGAGTACTTTTTAAGCTGTCGTCGTGAAGTGTGAGGTGCTATGTAGAAGTGCTGTGAGTAGTGGTGTATTGTGAATCTAAAAATAACTTGAGGAAATCACAGAGCGGTAATTTCATGTATGATCCCTCGGTTATACTAAAAGTAGGTTGTAACGAAGTGAAGAACTCACAAGACATCTGATAGATGTGAAAGTAGTGAGGTTTATTCCTTGTAAGGATCCCATCCATCAATACACTCCAGATAGGAGGCACGCTCAGCTCCAACTGCCTTCACAGTCCCATTGACATCATTACATTCTGAAGCTCTTAGCAACAGAAGCTCAGAATGCCACACATCTTCCTTCTTTACAAACTAAAATCAATCACATACAAGAAAACATCAATTGCAAAGAAATAAAACAAAAAGAATATTGCAAGCGACAAAGCTTAGAGAAAAACTTCCTAAAATAAAACCCTTTTTTTCAACATAGATAGAAACAAAATGCAGACAGAAATTAGCAAGAACCATTACCATAAGTAGTAAAGGGCCATGCTAATTACTTTACATATTCACGCATGTAGGCTGGAGTAGTGGACACCCTCGCAGACTTACGAATGGAGTCCGTATTTTCAGAGGAGTCCGCAAGATCAGTTCCCAAACGGGTTTTCCCACACAAAAGATGATCCTGAATCACATCATCTCTGACCACGACAACTCTGTTTAAGTTCCAAATACGATAGTCACTAGTTTTGAGAGCATTATTAAAGACTTTGATAACCTGCATAGGTTTTAAAAACGCTGTAGAAGAACTTTTTTGCAAGGGTTTTTAACTAAAACCCAATTACCCACTTTAACAACAGTCTTAACACTTTTTCTTCGGTCATAAGGCTCTTTACGAGTTTCAATTCTCCTAGCCTCAGCCAACATCTATTAACACCTCTCATTACACATATCACGATTAAACTGCATGTCGTTGACCCAAGTGGGGGCCACTAGGGTGTTAGCACGCCTACCCCTGAATAATTCAAAGGGAGTCTTCTTGGTAATGGCATGGGGAGACACCCTGTAAGCTTCAACCTTTTTGCAAATTTCTTTACGCCAATCCAAACCTGCAGATTTTGCCATTTCTATGGTTTCTTTCAGCACACGATTAAAGCGCTCCACCATTCCATTAGTCTCTGGGTGATATAATGAACACTTTTTGTGCTTAATACTATGTCCACACAAAAACTGTTCCATTTCTCTCGAAACCAACTGCACCCCATTGTCTGTAAGAATGACATAAGGTATCCCCTCTCTAGCTATAAGCTCTTCTAAAAATGCCTTCACATGCTTGGTTTCTACACCCCGTGTAATGGCTATTTCTGGCCCTCTGGAAAATAAATCAACTAGAACCAAAATGTACCACTCAGAGCCAGAGGAACGGATGGGGCCAACAATATCTAGGCCAACTTCCTTCCATGGGCCATCGGGGCGCTCCCTTATTATCATGGGTTGAACCTTAGGCTTTGCTACTCTTTCACTCAACGCACACTGAACATAATCTCTAATAACCCGTTTCACATGCAAATCCATACCCGGCCTACAGGAAGACAATCTGAGTCTCTCCTTTGTCTTAGACATACCTTGATGACCTGTATGAGCTAAAGAAATGAGTTCCTCCCTAAGAGAAACCGGGGGAACTAACCTCAGACCCCTGACCAGTAGACCTCCTTGTTCCGAAAGTTCGATCTTGACATGCCAATATTTTTCCAGCTCTTCTTCACCTTTGGGTTTGACCTTCCAACCTGCCTTTACCCATTCCAAAACTCTAAGCACAACATTGTCAGCACCAAGAGCTTCGTGCCATCTTTCTTTGGCAATGCTACCCCTTCAATGAAACAGACTACGTCCTCATCCTGTTCACACTCACCAGATAGACTTTTGTCATCATCATCTACTAACCGAGACAAAGCATCCGCTACCTTGTTCTCCACACCTGGCAAATACTTAGTGTCAAAATCGTATTCTTGCAACGCCACAACCCATTTCACGATTCTACTTGAAATTGCATCAATACCTTTTTTTTTTTTTTTTTAAATCGCACAACGGCTTGTGGTCCGTCCTAACTTCAAACACACAGCCCCACAAGAGATTCCTCAATTTTTCTATGGACCAATAAACCGCAAGGGCTTCCCTTTCTACAACAGAATAGCGCATTTCAGCACCCCTCAAACTCCTTGAAAGAAACAAAATACATCATCGTGCCCTTGATTCCTTTGTAATAATACAGCACCCAGACCTTTCATCCTGGCATCAGTTATTAGAAAGGACTTCTTTTTGGGGTCAAAACTACTCAACTTTGGTGCACCACTCAATCTCTCTTTCAAAGTGCAAAACTCATCTTTACAAATCTGGTCCCACACAAACTCACATCCTTTACGAAGCAAGGTTCTCATGTGAACACACAGAGAGGCAAAACCTTGGACAAACTTACTGTAGTATTCTGCCATTCCTAAAAAACTCATTAACTCTTCTTTGTTAGTGGGAGAATGCAATTTGCGAATGGCATCAACCAAATCCTCTTTCGGCATCACACCACCTGCTGAAATGGAGTGTCCTAAATAATCAATGGACTCCCTCCTAAACTTACATTTTTCAATTTTGACTGTCAGATTAAACTCATTAAGTCTACCCAGAACACTCAAAACTCTCATCATGCTCCATATTGTCTCTCCCAAAAATTTATATATCATCCTGATATATCCTCACACCAGTTAGGCCTTTCAAAACATTTTCTAAAGCTCTCTGAAAAACCGAGGCTGCTGAAACCAGACCAAATGGAAGCCTAACAAAGCGATAAGTACCAAAAGGAGTTACAAACGCCGTAAGATCCTTAGAGTCATCATCAAGCTTAATCTGATGATAGGCAGATTTTAGGTCAATGGTGCTAAACACCTTGGCACCCCGCAGCAGCATCAACATGTCAGCTATCTTAGGCAAAGGATAACGATCCACCACCACATGCTTGTTTAATTCTCTCAGATCAACACACAAGCGTAACGATCCATCAGCTTTCTTGGCTGCTACAACTGGACCAAGCCATTGCGTTGCTTCCACTTCCTCAATAATACCATCTGCCTTAAGTCGCTCCAACTCAACTTGCACTTGTTCATGCACAGCCACAGGCACATTCCGCACCTTACTACAAACTGGTTTAGCACCATCAACCAAACTAATGTGATGAACATAATGTCGTAAGCATCCCAATGTTTCACAAAATACTTGAGGAAATTTCGATCTTTACATTTGTATAAAATCCTCTGATAAATTATCTTGTACAGAAGATATATTCTTTGCCTCAAAGTTTTCCTTCAACTTAATAGGTGGTGATTCATTTGGATCTAAAATCATCCGAGGTCTCTCTGGTAGAACCAACTCAAAATACTGTCCCCCTTTTGAGAAATGTAAATTTTAGCATTAACAAACCTGTTCTTGTATTCCACAAGACCCCAAAAGTAACCAAACAATTTAATAGGCTCGCCCCCATATGCACAAGGTCTAATATCGACCGAAATACTTTGGCTTTATCCTTGACCTTTTTTAAGTAAAACTCTTTAGAAACTATGGTGATCTTAGCGCCCGAATCAAAGAGAACATTGGTTGTTTCACCTTCCACCAAGATTTCATCAATTGGGCTACTCCTACTATCCACATTTTCAATAACTTGCAGTAATATCTGCCCACACTCTACACGAGAATATGGATCATTTGAACCAGCAACATCATCATTAATTTCATTTACCCTTCCTTTAAATGTTTTGCCTTTACAGACCGCAGCAAAATGACCTCTCCTCTTACAATTACTGCAGGTGACTTTACTAGCTGGACACTGTTTATCATTGGCCAAATGACCCACTTTTCCACAACGAAAACATCTACCTTGAAAAGTGCTAGACTTTTCCACTTTGTCAAAATTACTTCTCTTTTTCTCGTGTTCTTTTTGATCCTTTAGAGGTTGTTTGAAAACTTGAACCAAATCTTCCACACATTTGATGGAATGTTCAATCCTTTTAGCAATAAGAAGAACATCCTCAAGGGAAGGTTCATCCTTCTGCCAGAGTTCATCTCTTACACGTTCAATGTTGCACCCCAACATAAATTGGTCCCCAATTCTCTCATCAAGCGTGGAACCAAATTTACATGTTGAAGCTAATTTCCTCAAATTAGTTATATAGTTCTCTATCGACTCATTCTCTAATTGGCTCCTTCGACTAAAATGGTACCTTTCAAGAATAGTACTGACTTTGGATAAATAGTGTTTGTCCAAATTAGCAATACAAATTTCAAACTCATTGAGGTCACCATCATAAATTTCAGGTAGATGATCAAAAACCTCTTGGCCCTCTGACCCTAGACAATGTAGTAGTAAGGCCGTTTTCCTTTCTGCACTTAGGGAGGAGCCACACACTCTGGCATACCTTTCGAAGACTTTGCGCCACTTCTGCCATCTAATAGGAGGATCACCAGGGGATGACAAAAAGAAGGGCGGCGCAGTTACATTTTGCATTTTGAAAAAAGTCTCACCACATAAACAAGAATTTAAAAAAACTTGATAACAGACAATGAATTTATACTAATGTTAAAATAAAAATAAAATATAGAGCCAAAGTGTGCGTGTCACTGATGCACGCATGTAAAGCAAAAGCAACTTGGTAAGATTAATCAAGAGTAGTGTGTGTGTCACTGTAGTAAAATGGCACACCAAAGATTATTACCTTAAATTTGGAAATGTTAAAATGCTTTTGGAGGTAAGTGTGCCTCTCACGGAACTGGCACGCAATGGTAGTACTGTAGAAAAATAAAGCTAAGGATACCTTGAAGGTGATACCTGATGTGAGTGTGCGTGTCACTGAAGCAACACGCATAAAGTAGAAAGGCTGCAGTCGCTTTGAATTAAAGGTGAAGTACGTGTGCGTGTCACGGAACAGGCACGCAATGCAGAAGAAAGCAGTGGCGCTTAAGATGCGTCTCTGTTGCTAAGAAATTAAAACGGGGCTTGTGTGCGTGTCACGGAACTGGCACGCAAAGTTGAGAAGAACTGCAGCGCCCAAGGATCATTAACATGGGCCCAACACACACCAAAGATGGCCGCCACGTAAACGTGACGGGCCGACGTAGGAGTGTCGAGGTCAGAGAGCAGAATGATGCTGGGAGCCTCGAGAGAAGACGGCGGTGTGCGGGCGAGCTGAAGAAGAAGAACAATCCTTACAGGCAGCGCGAGACACAGTGTTCCAGAGCACATTCTTGTGCTCGCGAGTATCCGGTAATAAATTCCTCTTATCTATCAATCCTGCTTGCAGCGCGAGTCACAGCGTTCCAGAGCACACGCTTGTGCTCGCGAGTGTCCGGTAATGAATTGACCCTTTTTAAAAAAAATAAAAATAGGAGCCGGCACCCATTAAATAACAGGTTCCCCGGGGCCACGGGAAACAGAAGAAAAAAAACAGTACCTTGAATGTGCTTCTCCCGGAAGGCTGTTCCCATAAATGAGGAATAAAGATGCAGACGCTTAAGCTTCAAGTACAACGCTTAAGTTTGATGTTGAGATCCTTTCCATGGATTATCCAGTCATCCTCTGTCGCCAATGTAACGAAGTGAAGAACTCACAAGACATCTGATAGATGTGAAAGTAGTGAGGTTTATGCCTTGTAAGGATCCCATCCATCAATACACTCCAGATAGGAGGCAGGCTCAGCTCCAACTGCCTTCACAGTCCCATTGACATCATTACATTCTGAAGCTCTTAGCAACAGAAGCTCAGAATGCCACACAGGTATAGGCCAAAAGGTGGATGTAATGATTCAAGTTGGCTCTACACGAGTAGTAGCCAAACCTGGGATAGGTTGCACGCTTTACAAGGCAGCTAATGTCCGCAGTACGACGCTTTTGAAGCGCGACTCCGCTACTGTCTATGGAGCCATAGCCCAGCCTTTCAACAGTCAGTTCATATATCGATTGTCTCAAGGTATACTATATACTTTAATGAGCTGGGGTCAGGTACGTCTTTAGGAAACACATGTACTTCTTACCGACCTCCCCATGAGTAGTTTAGCTTTAACTTTTCACGGTCATGATGAATTACCACGATCATCTCTATGACACATATATGGCAATAAAGATGTTGACCTTTACCTGTATTGAGAGGCAACTTGGATCATTACATCCACACTTTGGCCTATACCTGCTTTTAGTATAACCGAGAAAACCATAGATTAAATTACTGCTCTGTGATTTCCTCAAGCTATTTTTAGATTCACAATTCACCACTCTAGTCACTCACAGCACTTCTACATAGCACCTTACACTTCACGACGGCAGCTTAAAAAGAACTCTGGCAAAGAGCCCCCCTGCGGGGCTCGCTGGGCATTGCGGCGCCGGCCCAACGAGGAGCTGCCCAATGATGAAGCATGACACCCCCTGGGGTGTGTGAGGGCTCTTGCTCCTGATGGATCAGATCCCCTGATTTGATTCATCAGACACCTCCAACCTTGCGTTCTCTTTATCATTATCTTCTCCTTCAATAGGAACTGCACACCTCTGTGTATACTTGTCCTCCTGTAACTTCAGCTCTGCCGCGTCAGCTGGCAACCAAAGTGGCAACCAGGTCCTCTGCCACTGCACAAGCTCTACCCCTTTGTCTGGCATGCATTGGGCTGCTGCAATATATTGAGTGTTACAGCACGACAGATCCTTTTCAATGAAAATAAAAATGTGTTTATCGTTGGCAAAATTATCACACTTGCAAACTATATACTGTTATGCTCATGTAAAAAGTACACATATTTGTATTAATTGCATGTAGATTTTTAACACTGTCTCCTACATTCAATAATGCTCTCCCCCAGGATGAGGAATTCATTGAAACAGGTCATTAATACATCAAATAGGGACTTGTTTTTCCCAGATGTTACCACATGCTATCTTAAGAATATTTGCTCGTATCCCCCTATTGCGTCCTTATCTTAAGGGATATGAAATGGGATTAGGAGGGAAGTCATAAATTGTAGAAAACAACCTTGCTATTTTCTTTGTAGAGTCACCTGATATATTACAAATTGCCACATTTGGCACAATATGGGTAAATGAACTGCCTTTTTTATTATAAGCTTTTTTTTTCTAGATAAGAGATTTTCTGGATTTTCAATCAATGAATTCATTATCTTGAACAGCGCAATTCTGCAAACTTTACTGCTTCAAAGCTCTTTTGGCACAGAAGAGTGGCTATGAGAAGCGTTTAGGAAAATGAACATTCCTGCAGTTTTTATGAAGGCTGGGGTGTTAATTCAAATTAGATGTAGGCAGAGGTTATTTACACTTCCGTTTAAAGAGTCCCTTGCTCGAGGCCTCACTGCCAAAGCGGCCTCTGTTGCCATGAGCCATCATCCGTTTTCAGCATGGCAAAAGTAGAAAACTGACAAGTGACTGACTGGGACAGGCAGCAATCCATATCTGCTAAGTAGTAACAATGGATAATAAACAGATTATTTTAGGGCTTGCCTACAAACAGCTGTAGATGTTAGAGACATCGTGTTTCTTTCATAGTACAACATACATGTGCATACACCCTGTACACAGTGTGGGCTTTTAATCAGCCTCCTTCAGCCATTGGCTATTGCCATTTTTAGGTCTGCTGTCTCAAAGAAACATGTATTCAATACGTGGGATTCAGCCCGCCCATAGGCTTCCCATTTGCTAGCTCCATTGTCGTTCTGATATTCTTTCTTTCCATTTGTCCATGGCATGCATGCATCATCCCTCTTCATTCACAAAATTCCACTTCACACCACACCATTCCACAATACAATTCCACTACACACCATATATATCCAATCCACAACACAGAATTCCCCATTATGCCACAAAATTCAACACCACATAATTCCACTTCACTACATGCCACTCCACGACACACAAAACCACTCCACATAACTGCACTCCATGACAATCCCATTCTAGAAAAATTCCAGTACACTCGATATACCACATTACTATCCACATAATTCCACTGCACACCATGCCACATAATTTCCCTACACATAACTCCACTCAACACCACACAATTCCACAACAAACAATTCCAAACCAACCCACATAATTCCAATCCAGACTACATACATCTACTCCACTCCATAACACATGGCTAAAAAACATTGACAACGCCAACAGCTCTTGAATTACTGAGACTTATTGGCTTTGCCAATGCTCCTTTTTTGGTCGAGCCTAGAGTCAGTGCGCATGTGGTGCTCTGCGAGGGTATACAGTATCTTCTCTATGGGCAGTCAGCACGCCCATCGCTTTTGATTGGTTCCTACATGTGCTTTTCAAACTTCCTTTGTTTTCATTGGTGAATAGCATACATTTGTCCCTCCTTTTGCTGTTTTGGCTAATCCCTGGAGACTGCCCCTGTTATATGTATTATTTCACGGTCGGCCATATAGGTTAGTGTCGCGCACTACTTTTTCTTTTGCCGAGACTTGTTTTGTCAATTTCTTGCTAGTGTTCCAGGCATGTGCTCCGTAGCTCCGAGCACCTCCCCGGGTCCTGCTTTTCATTCACCCGTTGTCCTGTTGCCTTTAGCTTCTCCCTTACCTCCTCATGCTCTCTATGGTTTAAATTCCCCTCTCCCCTCCATGTTGAACACCTCCCTCGTCCCTCCTCCTCTCCTTTTTCTGGGCACGTGGTGTTTTTTCCTTATTTTCTAAATGTTATTTTTTATTTGTAATTTCCTGCTAGTGTTCCTGCTTTGTAGCTCCGAGTGCGATTGAAGTCACAGCAGAACGGGGTAACCACCGCCTCCAACTTACTAAGAGAGGGCGTAGAGAGGCCATCACAGGAGCCACAGTACCATGCTCAAAATAGCACAGACAGCACATGGCAAGTCTACACCGAAGTTTCAACAACTGACACTCTCGCACAAATAGGTGACAATAATCCCAATATAGCTACACACCAAACCCCCTTTCCCCTTCCCCTACTGTTTACCCAGTTGCTAACAGCACATTCTCCTCAAAACTATGCGCTCCTCTCCAACACTCTCCACTTGTACAGTTGGGCTTTCCTTCCTCTTTAGAACTCACCCCTCACCCTCCGTACTTCCAGGAGATCATCAGTCTGGTTACTGCAGTAGTTGGAAGACACAATACAAAGATCTCCAGGTACAGTACACATCTTTCCCTAAATCTCCAGACTTTCACCGCAACTCGAGCTCGTCCGATGCTTGAGCTAAAAAAGGTGGCAGATTTCCTCCACCTTGTACACTCAGGGGCAGTAAACAAATCTCTTATGGAGCTCCACACAGCAGTAATAGTAACTGAAATACTGTAATTAGCCCTGCGCATGCCACGCTTGCGAGTCCCAACTCTGGTAGCCTCCTGCTGCTATGACAGCCCCCTGCCGCCTGCAGTACTTCGATGACCTAGACCCATTTGTCTGCACCAATTTCCCAGAGCCGCGGCAGCCACTGGCACACAACCTGTTGCTGAGCAGTGCTCCTGGCAAGCAACCCGTCTGCATGAACCCCTGACTCCTGCCTAGCTTAGCAACATAACAAATTTGCCTGAGCCCCAAGCTCATGCTTTCTCGTCTCCTGCCTTTTGACCTGTGCCTCCTGCAATGCCTGTGCCCCGTGCCTTAGTTCCATGCCAGGGACTAATTTTTTTTTGATGTGGCATATCTATACCCACCTCCTCACGTTCTTCTCCCTCTTTTTCGGAATGTTGGCCCCCGCCATCTCGATGGATCCTCTACTGGCCCTCACCTGCAGACAATGTGCTGCATGGCTAAATACTTATAAGACCCCAAAGGCGAGACCGATGGCATTGCAAATGCATTTTCTTTACGTTGTCTTCGACTGTTTCCTGATTTCCATATTTTACTGTCAAATAAATGGCATTTATATGCTTCTGGGATGTGTCCTGATGCTTCATGGAGTTCAGATGTGCACTTTTCCCCCACACTTGGCCCTATGATTTTTCCATGATACAGATTCATGAACTGTTCATGATATGGTAAAGGAGGAGATTGTTGTTTGTTTCAGCCAATCAGATTTGTATTCGGAATTCAGAATTGAACCAGCGCTGTAAAAATATCCTTATTAACTCTTCAGAGCTCTCTCAACACCTTTCAGTAATGCACATATTTCAAAACTTCGGAACGGCTTAACACTAACTCACAAAAATAACACGTTCTCAATCAACCAATCAGGGGTTTGTAAAGCGCGGCTACTCACCCGTGAGGGTCTCAAAGCGCTGGAGGAGAGGGCTGCTGGACGGACTGGGTGGAGGATCATTCGAAAAGCCAGGTCTTGAGGTCCTTCCTGAATTGGGTCAGCGACGCGAATAGCCTGAGGTGGAGGAGCAGGGTGTTCAAGGTCTTGGCGGCGAGGTAGGAGAACAACCTTCCTCCGGTTCTGGTCTGGGGACGGAGGCAAGGGCGAGTTGGGAGGATCTGAGTTGTCTGGCGGGTACGTGGAAGGTGAGGCGTTGGTTCAGGTATGCTGGTCCCTCGTCATGTAGAGCTTTGTAGGCCTGAGGAGCTTGAAAGTGATTCTCTTGTTGACTGGGAGCCAGTGGAGTTGTCGGAGGTGTTGCGTGATGTGGCTGCGGCGGGTGATGTCGAGTACCAGTCTGGCTGCGGTGTTTTGGACGTTCTGTAGCTTCTTGAGCTGTTTCTGGGTGGCGCCGGCGTAGAGTCCGTTGCCGTAGTCGAGTACGCTGGTGATGAGTGCGTGGGTGACCGTCTTTCTGGATTCTGTGGGGATCCATCTGAATGTCTTTCGAAGCAGGCGGAGTGTATAGAAGCATTCGGAGAAAACTGAGTTGATTTGGCGGTTCATGGTGAGTGATGAGTCCAGTATGATGCCGAGGTTGAGTGTGTGGTCCGTCGGGGGGGTAGGGGAGGGGGAGAGATCCCAGAGCAGCTGGCCACCAGGAGTCGTCCCAAGCTGAAGGGGTGGGTCCCAGGATGAGTACTTTGGTCTTGTCCGAGTTGAGCTTGAGGCAGCTGCCTTTCATCCAGGTAGCAACTGTCTTCATTCCACTGTGGAAGTTGTTTCTGGCGGTTGTGGGTCAGTCGGTGAGGGAGAGGATCAGCTGGGTGTCGTCGGCGTATGAGATGGTGTTGAGTCCATGGCTTCTGACGATGGCTCCGAGGGGGGCCCTGTAGACTTTGAAGAGGGTGGGGCTCAAGGACAAACCCTGGGGCACTCCACAGCTGATCTCTGTGGGTTCTGAGAGGAACAGTGGTAGTTTGTGGGTCCGGCCGGTGAGGAAGGAGTGGATCTAGTCCAGAGCCTTGTCGCGGATGCCGGTGTCGTGGAGTCTCGTGATTAGGGTGCGGTGGGAGACAGTGTCGAAGGCGGCTGAGAAGTCTAGTAGGATGAGGGCTGCGGTCTCACCCCGGTCAAGGAGGGAGCGGATGTCATCTGTGGCGGTGAGGAGTGCGGGCCCCGTGCTGTAGTTACTTCGGAAGCCGGATTGGGAGGTGAACCAGTTCCAGGACGTGGTTTACTTCGATGAACTCGGACAGTTGGGCGTTGATGGCCTTCTCGATGACCCTGGCTGGGAAGGGGACAGGGAGATGGGTCGGGTCCGAATACGGCTTTTTCAGCAGGGGGTTGATCTCTGCATGTTTCCAGTCGTCAGGGAAGGTGACGGTTTCGATGGAGCAGCAGATGGTGCGGCGAAGCTGGGGGCAATGGCGGCGGCTACTCTGTGTAAAGATGTAGTACGGGCAGGGATCAGTCAAGGCTCCCGAGTGGATGCTCTGCATGTTCTTGAGCATCTCCTCTGTTGTAAGCAGGGACCTGCAGAGCACAGTCTGTTGGCGTGCGACTTGGTTGTGTGTCTAAGGAGTCGAAACTGTCGTAGATCTTCCTGATCTTGTGGTGGAAGAAGGTGCAGAGTTAGTTGCAGAGGTGTTGGGAGGGGGGGAACGTCTGGTCTTGCTGTTGGGCCTGGTGAACTCCTTGATGATGGCGAAGAGTTCCTTGCTGTGGTGGGCGTTGATTCTGTCTTGGAGGGATGTTTCTTTTGTGGTTTTCAGGAGGAGGTGGTGTGAGCTGACGGCGGATTTGAAGGTTGGGTGAGTTTCCGGGGTTTTGTTCTTCCTCCATCTCTTCTCGAGTCACCTGCAGGTGCGTTTGGGCTCGTGGAGGGCGGGAGTGAACCAGCTGGCCTTCTTGGTGTGTTGCTTGCCTGGACTTTTCTTGAGGGTTGGTAGGGCATTGGCGCAGTTGGAGATCCAACAGTGGACGTTGCGTGCTGCGGTGTTGGCGTCTGCTGGCGTTCTGAGTAAACTTATATGAGTGGCAGTAGAGGGTACAGCTGCTGGAGAGACTTGGCGTGGGGAGTCTCCTACGGCCTCCAATAGATCAGAGCTGCAGCTGAAGGCCTGTCCCCAACCGAACCAGAGAGAAAGGCAAGCAGGAAGCCCCCAGCCCCCTCCCACCACGACAGCACTTCTGCCATACACGGCCACTCACTGGAGCAATACAGAAGAGTAAGGTCCACGGGGGTCAAACTGCATAGATGTTGGACGGGTCTCCAGAGAGTCCAATGGCGATGCACAAGTACCCCTGATCAGCGTGAGGGGAGTGGGTGGCCACATTTCAAGCCACACCTGGGACTGGTCTGCATGACCCCAGAGAGAAAATAATCCCGGGGCCATTGGCCTATCTGGACAGCTCTGCAGTGCCCAGAAGCGGCGGAAGCCGGCACTCTCCGACTGGTCACAATGATGCAACTCATACCATGCCCGGCAGTAACAAAAATGGACCTCGTGGAGAGCTTCCATGCCTTCAAATTAGTGCTCAGAGAGGGACTGAAAAGGCATACTTTGAGTACACTAGTGAAACTATGAACTAACCATAATGCCAAATTCAAGAACTTTGATGTCACATAGATTCAGTGGCGAGAGGCTGCTGGCCATGGAGACTAAAATTGAAGTGATGGAAAATGCACACGTGAGGGATTCCCTTCAAGGAAAAATCATGGAGCTGCAGGACACACTTGCTAAAACAAGACCCTTGAAAATGTTCCTGCTGGGAAAATCTGAGGGTCGGGAACTGCTGGGGGATAAGCAAAAGGAGGTGCGGCTCAACAGGCTTCACCACATGAGCCCTAGAAGATTTCCAGGTGCACTGAAACTAAAAAACGTATTGGCTAAATTTCGTTGCACAACAAAAGCGAGATCTCCTTTCAGGAACACACTTGCATCATTGAACAGGACAGTTCCCAGACCATTCTTCAGCAGGAAAGTGACAATATAAAATTCATCCCTTTGTCCTTACTTTTGAGACCGAGAGAAAGCAGTTCCATGTGATGAACAAGTTAGAAGCTGCTTGATTCCTCAACCTCCCTCTTTCTCCCGGCTGCTAGCTCTGCGGGCACTGCACAAAGGGCTGAGCCTGGCCTGGAAGATTGCCTTGAACAAGAGGCACCGCCTGAAGGGCTGCATAATTTCCAAGAGTAGCTCAGTGGATCAAGGACAGTGCTCAAATCTGAGGAGAGACACATTGAGGCCGACAGAGGGGGATCGTTTTTCTTTTTCCCTGCTTCCCTTGGTTTTTGATTTTCTTTTTGGAAGGGGGGGTTAGAGTGTTGTTTTGGTAAGACACTATCGAAAATGGCAGCAAGATATACGTTGATGCCAGGGCAGAGAGGTCCAACTGTACTCTCTTTGACCTAAGCAGCAGGTCCTATGCTGAAGTGATCTTTGGGCTGCGGCGGTGCTGGTTCGAGAGATGAAGTTTCTTGCCCCGACTCCAGGTGACTGTGGGTTATAGCCTAGACTCTCAATCACTCTGAGGGAATTAAATTATTCCTTTTTTGTTCTGCACGCTTAGTTAAAAAGTTCTTTAGTGGAACTGTAAAGAGGGGAAAACCTAAGAGCCTTCAGGGGCCACATGAGCGCTCCTTGCAAACATATCTACCCTTAAGAGAGGCCCAATCATCTCCATCACTACAGGGGGGGTCATTTGAAAAAGCCTTAAAAAACGGGCAGCCCAACATCCTGTACTTGGAGGAGACTCATTCATTGAAGTAGGACAATTGCAAAATGAGACACACATTATCTCACTACGTTTCACTCCTCAGCCACTCTCAGAAGGGGGGCATATTTTTTCAAAGGAATCTCCCACTGAGTTTTGAAGAACACTGCTCATGATGCACTTTCCTGTCAGTTTCTGGTGTCTTTAGTGATGGTAGCAATTGGGAGTATACCCTCATTGGGGAATTTAATGAGGTTTGGGACCCAGAAAGGGTCAGAGAGCAGCGAGACCATGGTACACTGGCACGTTCTCAAAGACACTGACAAAGACACTTTGTGAACTGGGGTTGACAGACACATGAACTTCACAAAATTGAGAAGTCTTTCAACTGAGTGGATTGGTCCTTTCTGCGTTTAGCCCCTAAGAGAATGGGGGTTGGATCACATATTTTGGAATATGTTCCAACTATTTTAACTTCACAGCAATAGTTGCCCTTAATAGCTGCAGGTCCCTGTGCATTCAGGCTGAAGAGCGTCACCATAAAAGGATGTCTTGTCTCACTGCTCTTCTTTGCTGTCTTTACAGAACTTCTTGCCTGCCCTCTCTGAAGACATCGTCAGCAACAACTTTGACTACAAAGTCACTCTGTATACTGATGATGTACGTCTCTTGCTAAGATCTCCACACTCATCTCTCCCAGCAGTAACTTAGCTCCTAAAATCATTCAAACTAGTCTCAGAATATACGATTAACTATGTGAAATCAATGTCTTAAACCATTTTGAGTGTGAGGCCCAAGAAGTGGCATTGTTCCTCACATTTCGATGAGCTCACTTGGCTCTCAAAAGATCTCTTCAAAGCAAATTATCACTCTCTTGTAGCCACCATAAAATGACATCTTGAAGCATGGGATAAATTGATAATTTCATGGATGGGAAGGATCAACACTATTAAGATGAACATCCTCATAATGCTTTTGTGTGTGTGTTTCTATTCCCCCTGATATAGATTGACAGACCGTGCTAAAACCATATCCAAAATATCCTCTTGTGGTTTCTATGGGGAAATTTTAAAAAACCTAGGTTGCCTCAGAAGCTTCTCACTGAAGCCAAGGGCGACAGCGGACTTGCCCTTCCTAGCGTCCCTCACTATTATGCAGAAGCACAATGGAGAATAGCTGTGGAATAGTCCAAATAATCACCTGGTAAACAAGCATTGGCATAGCCAATAGGTCTCGCCTTTGGGGCCTTATAAGTGTTTAGCCAGAGCTATTGACTTTGCCAATGTCTTCAAGCTGTGCTGTAGAGAAGTGTGGCTTGCTGTGCAGCATGCTGAAAAGTTATAATAAAAAAGTGTCAGAAGCATTTTTGTTACTTTATATATGACCAAGAAGGCATTATGTAAAACTGTACGACCATATTAAAAAAAGTATTTACAATAAAAAATTTCCTCAGTTTTCTTTTGTTCTTGCAATGCTGGCAACTTGTTTCTGCCTATTTCAATGGTGGTTTGTTAAAGCTTTTTTTTTGAGGGGGCATAAACAATCGGAGGGTGAAGGTTGGGAACTAGTACCTGTATTATAACACTAGCAGCGGCCAGGCTAGGGGAGAATCAACAGATGCCAGATTCCGAGAGCAGGCTGAGGTGGTGCTGAGTTATGCTGAGGTGGTAGTGGTGGTGGTGGTGACTGTTGCGGAGACGATGCTGAGGTGATGCTGAATGATACTCAGGTCTTGCTGAGTGATACTGCTGTGGTGCTGAGTGATGCTGTGGTGGTGCTGAGTGATATTGTCTTGGCGCTGAGTGATGCTGTGGTGGTGCTGAGTGATATTATCTTGGCGCAGAGTGAGCCTGTGGTGGTGCTGAGTGATGCTGTGGTGGCCCTGAGTGATGCTGTGGTGGCCCAGAGGGATGCTGTGGTGGCCCAGAGGGAAGCTGTGGTGGCCCAGAGGGATGCTGTGGTGGCCCCGAGTGATGTTGTGGTGGCCCTGAGTGATGCTGTGGTGGTGCTGAATGATGCTGTGGTGGTGCTGAATGATGCTGTGGTGGTGCTGAGCGATGCTGTGGTGATGCTGAGCGATGCTGTGGTGGCCCCGAGTAATGCTGTGGCAGTGCTGAGTGATGCTGTGGCGGTGCTGAGTGATGCTGTGGCGGCGCTGAGCGATGCTGTGGTGGCGCTGAGCGATGCTGTGGTGGTGCTGAGCGATGCTGTGGTAGTGCTGAGCGATGCTGTGGTATTGCGGAGTCATCCTGTGGTGGTGCTGAGTCATCCTGTGGTGGTGCTGAGTGATGCAGTATTGGCCCTGAGTGATGATGTGGTGTCGCTGAGTGAAGCTATGGTGGTGCTGAGTGATGCTGTGGTGGCGCGGAGTGATGTTGTGGTGCTGCTGAGTAATGCTGTGGTGGCGCTGAGTAATGCTGTGGTGGCGCTGAGTGATGCTGTGGTTATGCTGAGTGATGCTGTGGTTGTGCTGAGTAATGCTGTGGTGGCGCCGAGTGATGCTGTGGTGGCGCCGAGTGATGCTGTGGTGGCGCCGAGTGATGCTGTGGTGGCGCCGAGTGATGCTGTGGTGGCGCCGAGTGATATTGTTGTGGCGCCTAGTGATGCTGTGGTGGCCCTGAGTGATGCTGTGGTGACCCTGAGTGATGCTGTGGTGGTGCTGAGTGATGCTGTGGTGGTGCTGAGTGATGCTGTGGTGGCCCTGAGTGATGCTCTGGTGGCCCTGAGTGATGCTCTGGTGGCCCTGAGTGATGCTGTGGTGGCCCCGAGTGATGCTGTGGTGGCCCCGAGTGATGCTGTGGTGGCCCCGAGTGATGCTGTGGTGGCCCCGAGTGATGCTGTGGTGGCCCCGAGTGATGCTGTGGTGGCCCCGAGTGATGCTGTGGTGGCCCCGAGTGATGCTGAGAGATGCTGTGGTGGCGCTGAGAGATGCTGTGGTGGCGCTGAGCGATGCTGTGGTGGTGCTGAGCGATGCTGTGGTGGTGCTGAGCGATGCTGTGGTGGTGCTGAGCGATGCTGTGGTGGTGCTGAGTCATCCTGTGGTGGTGCTGAGTCATCCTGTTGTGGTGCTGAGTCATCCTGTTGTGGTGCTGAGTCATCCTGTGGTGGTGCTGAGTGATGCAGTGTTGGCCCTGAGTGATGATGTGGTGTCGCTGAGTGAAGCTATGGGGGTGCTGAATGAAGCTGTGGTGGCGCGGAGTGATGTTGTGGTGCTGCTGAGTAATGCTGTGGTGGCGCTGAGTGATGCTGTTGTGGCGCTAAGTGATGCTGTGGTTGTGCTGAGTAATGCTGTGGTTGCACTGAGTGATGCTGTGGTTGCACTGAGTGATGCTGTGATGGCGTTGAGTGATGCTGTGATGGCGTTGAGTGATGCTGTGATGGCGTTGAGAGATGTGTTGGTGCTGAGTGATGCTGTGCTGCTCTGATTGATGCTGTGCTGGCTCTGATTGATGCTGTGGTTGCGCTGAGTGATGCTGTGGTGTTGCCAAGTGAGAGATAGAGTGAAGATATAATGCCCAATTAGAGAGGGTGGTGAGAGAGAAAGAGAGAGAAAGGGTGTACATAGAATAAAGAGTGGAGCGGGATAGAGAGAGAGAAAGAAGGGAGAGAGAGTGAATGAAGGAGTTTGAAAGAGAAACAGATAAAGGGGTGAGAGAGAATGAAAGGCTAAAAAAGATAGAGAGGGAGAGTTAATTAAGTAGAGAGAGAATTAGAGAGGGGAGAGAGAGAGAAGGAGAGAGACAATAAGAGTGGGGGTGTGGAGTTTAAATAGAGTGAAGAAGTGACGCGGGAAAAGTAACCTTAAATATAGCTTTGTGCGAATAAATATTTTTTAAAAAAAACAGAGTGAGACAAAAATACTGCTAATTAGGCTGTGACTCCCAATATAAAACAAATAGCGATATAAGGTGAAATCAACCCACCGAAGCAATATTTCTAACTAGACAAAAAAAAGCTTGCATTTCAATGCTAATCGCTGTTGTTTTTCAAGTGACTGTAGTCCAGGGCAGTCAGTTGGTAATGTGAGCTGCTGCTGCTATTGAAACATCAGAGTCCAGAGAGTTAATGAGCCATGACGAGGAAATGAGGAAGAGATAGGAAACCAAGATGGCAGCTGCGCGTGCACGCTATTGTGAACGCAAGCTGGTCGCCAGCCGAAAGCCAGTGGGTTTGCACTTCCAAAACCCGCTTACTAAAACTCTCGGCCAGACCAGCGCAAGCGCTGGTGCAGGCCGAGACCTAAAAATGGGGCCCAGATTTATCAATCAGTATTTATAAAGCGCTGTAAATCACCCATGAGGGTCTCACGGCGCTGGAGTTGCTAGCCGCTTTGTGGTGCTTTGTTCATTTGAACAGCCAGGACTTGAATCCTTTCCTGATTCACCGGAACGATCCGGTGTTCTTAAGGTGCAGGGGAAGGTTGTTCCAGGCTTTGGCTGCCAGAAAGAGCATCCTCTGCTGTTGGCTCGGCGGATCCGGGGAGGAGGCGGGCTTGGGGGGGGGGGGATCTGTGAGGAAGGGGGAAGCCGATCACAGGTGTCTGGTCATTTGGCGGAAGGTTTTTTGTTTGTTGATGTATGCTGGTCCTTCGTTGTGCAGGGCTTTGTATGCGTAGGTCAGCATCTTTAACTGGCATCTCTTCTGGATCGGGAACCACTGTAATTTCTTAAGGTGCGGGGTGATGTGAGTCCGTCTGGGGAGGTTGAGTATGAGTCTTGCCGCTGTGTTTTGTATTGTCTGAGTGCCTGAGTGACGGTCCTTTTGGTGTTGATTGGGAGCAACCTAAAAATCCTACGGAGCACGCGTAGGGTGTGGAAGCAGGCAGACAAGACTGCGTTTACCTGTTTCTTCATAAATAACTTGCTGTCCAAGATGATGCCGAGGTTGCGGGCATGGTCTGTCAGGGCGGGGGAAGGGCAGAGTTCAGTAGCCCACCAAGCTCTTGCTCCCAAAGATGAGGACTTCTGTCTATCATACTTGCATTTGGTTGGAGAATTGGACAAAATATACTCAGAATGATGGAGTATTGGCTTTTCCAGAAAATGGTTCGTTTAGTACAGCTGTACTTCGAAATTTGAGAGAGATAATGATGAAACTTGAACCAAGACCTAGACCAACGCAGTTTGAAGCATTAGGTGAATGGGAAGATGAGATGTATGAAAGAGAAAGACACAGAGGTGCAAAGAATTATAGTTTAGTTCATGGAAGAGTATAGGGAGTGAATCATGAAGATAGGATGAGACGATGGAGATATGCTAATATGACGGATGGTTTGTTTCCTGTTAGAACAGTTGAAGAAGTTACAGGGAAAAAGTGTATGGAGAAAAAGAAACATGCAGTAACTGAAAGGTATGGGTATGGAGGTAGCGAAACAGAGGATGAGTTGCTGGAAGATATTTTAAATTGAAAACCACCTCCATATCAACAGAATTCTGCGGTGGTGACTCCAAATGCACCACCAATGGAAACTGTAAGTAATCAAAGCCCTGAACAAAATTATGAAATAAATAGGTCTTATGAAAAATCAGAAACCCCACAGAATGCAAAGCCTGATAGTGGTAATACAGCTGAGTTAGCAAGAACCACAAGAGAGTTGACTGAGAAAATAAGAGAATTAACCATGAACATGGAGGCCGTGACTGTACCAGTGACAATAGGACCAGTAATACCGGTATTTGAAAACCAAAGGATAGATGAGCATTTCTTGACAATTCCAATGAACTCGAATATGCAAAGAGTGAGAGAAGGGATAAATCCAGAAACTAGAGAGACAAGAGATCTGGTTGGCTCATATAGATCGAGTCCAGCAACAAATTTGCCGGTTAATGAGAGTCAGATAAATAGGATTCCTATGGGAACTGAGTCAGCAACTGAGACCCCAGAGAGAAGTACAAATTGGATAGAAATGAATAATACCCCTGTAGGTCCGACTCCAGAAGAATTAAATGAATGGATGAGGAATTTACAGAAGAAAGATGCAGAACCGCAACCGTTGGATGTAATCAGACTAAAGATAGACATGGAAGAGTTGATTTTAGGGACTATTGGTACAGATAGATTGAAATCCTATCAAGATGACGAGCTCATGTTTATGTGTAAGAGTGTTACTTGAAGAGCTAGGAAGTTGCATGAAAAATTGTAAGAAACAGCAAATGAACTGGGAGTAGAGTTTGGGAAAATCAGAGGATTGCAGAAACCATATAGGGTAGATTTTACTGAAAAGGATATAGAAAATCTGAACACATCAGGACGATTAACCCAGATAATGGAACTGATTGTGTTATTGAGAAAATGGGGAGATGTGGACAGATGGAGGAGCAGGTGGATACGAAGAAAGGAGGGAACGACCGATAAAGCATCTTTGGCTTTTACGGTGAAAGAAAAGGAACCAATAGTACTGGAATATCCAATGAGGGAAACTCCAGGAGGTAGCTATGTACATGTTCCATGGTCCAGACAAGATATATTGTCATTTACAAATGACTTCCCAAGATTGAGAGAGAAACCTGTAGAATGGTATAGACAAGTGGAAAGATTTGTCAAAGTTTCAAAGGTGTTGTGGGAAGATCTGGATGGATTGTTTGAAATTGTAGTACCAGCAGATTTATGGACAGAATGTAAGATTACAATTGACTGGCTGAAGGAAGAATATCCTAGAGATGCAAAAACTGGAGCGCCAGGACAAGAAGTGATGAGAAAGTACGACTAAGTTGTCACGTTTTTGAAAAATAAGATTCCACCAAAAGAGACAGATTGGGTAAAGATTGATAGAACAACTCAGGAGAGTAAGGAATCTGTACACGCCTATTATGAAAGGTTGCTTTTGGTTTTCAAACAGTATAGTGGTTATGAGACTTTGAGTGAAAAGGACATGAGTCATTTCGTATATAGATTTGTGTATGGATTGAAGCCCGAAATAAGTGAAATGATTAAGCAGCATATGTTGTGTTGGCAGAATAGCACTGTAGATGAGGTATTAAGGGATGCCAAATATTGTACTGATGACCGAGTGTAGACAACGTAAACTAAAAGAAAAAGCGATGTGGGCACAAGTAAAGGTTGCAGAAAAACAAGAGGCTCAAATGAATAATCAGACTGGTGATGCAGGACAGACTAAATCCAAACCGAATATAGGTAAGGGAAAAGGTCAAATGAGTATAGAAGAGGCTAAAAAGAAATGGCCATGCCATAATTGCGGAAAGTTAGGGCACTGGAGAAACGAGTGTAAATTTCCTCCAAAAGCTAATACGGAAAATCAACCATTAAATCCACAGGTGCAGAATGAGGTGAGTTACCAACAGCTGCAACAACCGCAGGTAGTTACACAGAGTCAGGTGCCACAACCACCTCTTCCAAAGAGTGTAAACCCCCAGAGATACAGTGCAGAGGCAGGATTCTACGGAGGAGAGCAGGTAACAAAATTGCCGCGCGCAGCTGCAGTGTCGCAGTATTGGTTACGGCAGGATGGAAATGAATCGGATGAAAGTTTATGACGGTGCCTAAGAGAGGAAGAAGAGTGCGTGCTTGGCGCAACTCTAGAGGTAGATCAATCAGGTCCATTTGTGGATGGAGAAGTGAATGGTGTAAATGTTACATTTCTTGTGGACACTGGAGCTACCCGTTCTACTGTTAGATCAGTGGAGATTCCAAACCTTCCTCTCTCAGGAGAATATATCCAAGTTGTAGGTGTTTCAAACCAACAGATTAAAGTGCCTCTTACCAAACCAGTAGAGGTGAAAGTTGGACCATTCAAAGAGATGCATCGGTTTGTGGTATGTGATTGCAGTCCTGTAAACCTGCTAGGACGCGATCTGCTTTGTAAAATGAATTGCACCATCGATTGTACCCCAGATGGTATTGTTTTCCAGACACCAGATGAAGATGTTCTGTATAAAATGACAATGGCAGAGCTAGAACCAGGAGTAAATGACATGTTTCCTGTGTTTGATGCAGAGAAAATCCCAATTGAATTGAAAGGAGTAGTCAGATCCGATGTATGGGATTTCACAGGCGAAGACATTGGGCTAATGAGAGGAGTAGACCCTGTAAAAACTACTGTAAGAGAAGGAACAAATTACCCGAATACTCCACAGTACAAATTAACGCCAGAAATTATTGAAGGAATAACACCCGTAGTTAATAAGATGATCGAACAAGGAATTTTCAAAGAATTAATGAGTAGCCCATGTAATTCACCTATAATGGGATTGAAAAAGCCGAATGGGACATATAGGATAGTACAGGATTTGAGGAAGGTAAATAAAATCGTTATTCCTTGTTGTCCAATTGTGCCAAACCCCGCTGTAATACTGTATCAGATTCCACATGCTGCAGAATGGTATACAGTCATTGATATGTGCCATGCATTTTTCTCTATTCCACTACACCCAGACAGCCAGCCATTATTTGCGTTTCGGTTCGGAGACCGTATTTTGGCATGGTGCCGAATTCCTCAAGGGTATACAGAAAGTCCCTCAATCTTTAATCAGATCCTAAAGAAATCATTAGAAGATTTGAAAATGCCTGAAAAATCTGTAATGGTCCAATATATTGATGACCTATTAGTGGTATCAAAGACCAAAGAAGCATGCGTTACAGACACAATTGCTTTACTGAATCATTTAGCAGAAGGAGGGCACAAAGTGTCCCCGTCAAAACTGCAATTTTGTCACCAGGAGGTACAATACCTAGGTCATAAGATTGAGAAAGGGATGCGGAAGGTAACGACAGAAAGAATAAGGATTATCCGAGGAATGAGAGCCCCGATGACACAGAGAGAGGTGAGAATGTTCCTTGGAATGGTTGGATATTGCCGACAGTGGATAAGTGGATTTTCATTAATTGCAAAACCTTTACAGCGATTGACAAAAAGAGATGTTAGAGATCCGATTGAGTTGAATGAGGAGGAAATGAAGGCTTTCAAAGAACTGAAAACAACGTTGTGTGAGGCACCTGCATTGGGAATGCCTAATTATGAAAAAGAATTTGAACTGTATTGTAGTGAGAGAGATGGATGTGCATTTTCAGTGTTAGTTCAAAGGCATGGAAAAATGAAAAGACCCATTGCTTATTTTTCAGCTGTTTTAGACCCAGTAGCAAAGGCATAGCCTGGATGTCTGAAAGCAGTAGCTGCTACTTGTGTGAGTCTGGAACAGAGTGAAGACATTGTGATGGGATATCCATGGAGAGTATATGTTCCACACTCTGTTGAAATTCTTCTGACTAGAACCAAAACCCAATTCATGACACATAGTCGGCTGACAAGGTACGAAAAGGTGATTTTGAGTGCAGATAATGTAACCATTGATAGGTGCACAAGTGTGAATCCTTCAACTTCACTGCCAGATGAAGAAAATGTAGAAGTCAAGGGTGAAGTTGATCATAAGTGTCTGGATGTGCTTGAATTTTGCAAAAACAACAGTTGATGGACAGAATGCAGAACAATGTCATACATTCACCCCAGTACAGAGATCTGGGCCTAAATCCAACGTTTTTTTGCTCACCATGCCATTCCAGTTTGAACCCAGCCATATACAAATCAGTCTTGACCCTGTGCCTCATGGGAACAGTCCAGCCCGAACTGCCAAGCCAGGTCCTCCCTGGACTGGAAACAAGCATCCTAGGACCGGTTTCGGGGTTTCACCCCTCTTCAGCCAGGATAGCTTGATTCCAGTGGCATGCTTGAATTTTGCACAAAGCCTCGCCCAGATATTAAAGATGAACCCTTAAAAGAATCAGTTTATGTAATGTTTGTGGACGGGTCATGTCTGAGGACGAGTGAAGGAGTTTTAAGTGCTGCGTATGCTGTGTGTACAGTAGCAGCTATAATGGAAGCATCTTGATTGAGAGGGATACGTTCAGCCCAAGTGGCTGAGCGGATTGCTCTGATTCAGGCATGCAAACTGGGAAAGAACGTCCGAATTACGGTGATCACAGATAGCCAGTATGGCTTCGGAGTGGTCCACGACTTTGGACAGATCTGGTCTCAGAGAGGTTTCTTGACGTCCGCAGGAACTCCAATTAGGAACGGTGAGTTTGTGAAGAAATTGCTTGAGGCGATACAGCTGCCTAAACAGATTGCAGTGGTGAAGTGCGCTGCACACAAAAATGGAACTGACTATATTACAGTGGGAAACCAATATGCAGACGAAATAGCTCAATATTGTGCAAGAAATATGGTCTCACTGAATAGGAGAAGAGAAGAAGAGAATGTCTCCTGTCCCTTGCTGTTTACTAACATGGTCGAAACCTGGGATGAGGTAAGGCAATTGCAGGAAGAAGCAAATGAAGAGGAGAAAGATGGTTGGATAAAAGCAGTATGCAGACAAAGAGAGGAAGATGACGTTTGGGTTTATAGAGATGAAAGACCAGTTATGCCTGATAGCATGATTTCTAACATGGCACGGATGTACCATGGACAAGCTCACATTGGTAGGGATGCCATGATCAGACTATTCAGACAGACTTGGTACAACCCAAAATTTAGAGCTATAGCTGAAAGTCTCTGTCAAAGATGTCTTACATGCCAACAGATAAATCCAGGAAGGAAGACAGTAGTGAGTTTAGGAACAATAGGACGTGAAGGAGGTCCTTTTACCAGAATGCAACTAGATTTTATTGAAATGCCCCCGAGTAATAGATTGAAATATGTCCTTGTGGTCGTTTGTTTGTTTTCTCGTTGGGTGGAAGCCTATCCGACAAGAAGGAATGATGGAGTTACTGTGGCTAAGCTCCTACTGAGAGAATTCATTCCGAGATATGGTTTTCCAGTAACGATCGAAACAGATAGAGGATCACATTTCCAAAATGAACTGATCCAATTGATATGTGAAGCTCTTGACATACAACAGAAATTGCACTGTGCTTACAGACCAGAGGCTTCTGGAGTGGTAGAATAAGTAAATGGAACGATAAAGAATAGATTAGGGAAAATGTGTCAAGCCACAGGACTCAAATGGCCTGATGCCCTGCCATTGGTGCTGATGACTATCAGAAGCATACCTGACAGAAAAACAGGTCTAAGTCCTCATGAAATAATCATGGGACGAGCAATGAGACAAGCACATGTACCTGTCAACAAACTGTTGACTATAACTGATGATCTCGTATTGGACTATTGCAAAGGATTGGCTGATGTGGTACATTCTGTGTTTCATCAGGTTGGACCGGATGCGACCACTCTGGAAAGAAAACTAGCTCATGATTTGAGTCCAGGAGACTGGGTCTGCATAAAAGTCCACAGAAGAAGAAACGGTTTGGTTCCTCGCTGGGATAAGCCACGTCAAGTGATCCTGGTGACAACAACTGCTGTAAAATGTGCAGGAGTGAAAAATTGGGTTCATGCCAGTCACACCATCAGAGTTCCAGATCCTGAAGTTCGACCTGTAAGTCGACATCTGGAGATATCTGATACCAGCTCAGCATTCGAAGCAGAAGCTGAAATAAGCAGGGTTCCAGATCTTGAAGCTCGACCTGTAAGTCGACATCTGGAAACATCGGATACCAGTTCAGCATCTGAAATAGACCAACCTGAATCTGATGAAAAACAAAAGAAGAAATGACATTATAAACGAAGAAACTGAACCAAGAGACAGTGACAGCGAACTGCCAAGTACAAGTTATGGTAGATTTCCTCCAGACATAGTCGAGTTAACTGAGGGAGACTTCGATTCAGACAGAGAGACAGAGGAAGAAGCAGAAGAAACCCGAGGAGTAATAGGGACAGATCAACAAATAGAAGAAACACAGGGAAATTTAGATTCAGATAGAAAGATTAATATAAATTTGGAAGACAATCGAGGAGGGATAGAATCAAATGTCCCAACAGAAAAGACAATGAAACTGAAATCATAAGGTTCAAGGTTAGAGGAAGTGAAATAAGGTCTGAGACGGAATCAGAAGAAAGTGAAGAAGAAAGAAAGCAAAGACTAGGACCAAGAAAGAGAACTTGGAGAGCTGAACGAGAAGAAGAGGAAAGCGAACTAAAAAGGCCAAGAAAAGGAGACAATTGGCCCCACAAAGTTAAAAGACTGAGATATAAAATAATAAATTTGAACAGAGATGATGCGGAACAAGTAAATGAAATAACCAGTCAAAAGGGACAAAGAAAACAAAGTGGAAAACAATTGCAGAAAACAAAAAGAGTGAAGAGACCTAATTTGAAATATAAGTCACCCGAGTGGCTATACATCGCATTCACTGACATTAAAGATGAAGATAACAGTCACGAAAACCCAGACGAAAGCTGCAAACCAATGGGTGAAAGTGAAGTGCACCAAAACTGAAAAGACAAAGAAAGAAACCCGGACTGGACACAAAAACCTGAACGAGACAAGAAAGAGTTCTTCAAAGAGCTGAAGAAAGCACTGAAACGAGACAAAGTAAAGGGTAGAGTGGCTGAAAAGTCATTCTGAGGTGTGGTGACACATTTTCTGTACATATATATGTATATGTATATATATATATCCAAAGCAGTGTTCCACCTGGGGCTTGCTGAACTCGCGGCGGGTGCAACCGGGAGCGGTGGTGGGAACCGCTTAAAAAACAGCAAAAAACAAGGAGTTCATAATACTCCCAAGGTCCGGTGCACTCACGGGGTATGTATCGGCTATAAAACATCCGCAGACGCGTTTCTGGCTCTTGCCGTCATCAGTGCGGAAAAGCCGTTAATAAAACAAACACAGTCATTAAAACGGTCCTGCCATATGGTAGGTGGATCCTTAGCCAATGAAGGAGCAGCAATGGGGCGTCACTGTCTTAATTATTTATTGCCTAATGCAATTTCTATGGCGCTCCCATCGCTAAAAAATCAATTGGCAGCCGTAATAACTGTGCCTGTACATTCCCTCGCCTGCCGCTGGATTAAAAACGAAAACACTGTGAGTGTCCCACATATGGTGAAACACTCTAGCTTTGTATAAGCTACGACCTAAATAGGTCAACAGAGTCCGTAAGCGGCGGTTCAAACAGCCCAAATTGAATCCAAAGCAGTGTTCCACCTGGGGCTTGCTGAACTCGCGGCGGGTGCAACCGGGAGCGGTGGTGGGAACCGCTTAAAAACAGCAAAAAACAAGGAGTTCATAATACTCCCAAGGTCCGGTGCACTCACGGGGTATGTATCGGCTATAAAACATCCGCAGACGCGTTTCTGGCTCTTGCCGTCATCAGTGCGGAAAAGCCGTTAATAAAACAAACACAGTCATTAAAACGGTCCTGCCATATGGTAGGTGGATCCTTAGCCAATGAAGGAGCAGCAATGGGGCGTCACTGTCTTAATTATTTATTGCCTAATGCAATTTCTATGGCGCTCCCATCGCTAAAAAAATCAATTGGCAGCCGTAATAACTGTGCCTGTACATTCCCTCGCCTGCCGCTGGATTAAAAACGAAAACACTGTGAGTGTCCCACATATGGTTAAACACTCTAGCTTTGTATAAGCTACGACCTAAATAGGTCAACAGAGTCCGTAAGCGGCGGTTCAGACAGCCCAAATTGAATCCAAAGCAGTGTTCCACCTGGGGCTTGCTGAACTCGCGGCGGAGTGCAACCGGGAGCGGTGGTGGGAACCGCTTAAAAACAGCAAAAAACAAGGAGTTCATAATACTCCCAAGGTCCGGTGCACTCACGGGGTATGTATCGGCTATAAAACATCCGCAGACGCGTTTCTGGCTCTTGCCGTCATCAGTGCGGAAAAGCCGTTAATAAAACAAACACAGTCATTAAAACGGTCCTGCCATATGGTAGGTGGATCCTTAGCCAATGAAGGAGCAGCAATGGGGCGTCACTGTCTTAATTATTTATTGCCTAATGCAATTTCTATGGCGCTCCCATCGCTAAAAAAATCAATTGGCAGCCGTAATAACTGTGCCTGTACATTCCCTCGCCTGCCGCTGGATTAAAAACGAAAACACTGTGAGTGTCCCACATATGGTGAAACACTCTAGCTTTGTATAAGCTACGACCTAAATAGGTCAACAGAGTCCGTAAGCGGCGGTTCAGACAGCCCAAATTGAATCCAAAGCAGTGTTCCACCTGGGGCTTGCTGAACTCGCGGCGGAGTGCAACCGGGAGCGGTGGTGGGAACCGCTTAAAAACAGCAAAAAACAAGGAGTTCATAATACTCCCAAGGTCCGGTGCACTCACGGGGTATGTATCGGCTATAAAACATCCGCAGACGCGTTTCTGGCTCTTGCCGTCATCAGTGCGGAAAAGCCGTTAATAAAACAAACACAGTCATTAAAACGGTCCTGCCATATGGTAGGTGGATCCTTAGCCAATGAAGGAGCAGCAATGGGGCGTCACTGTCTTAATTGTTTATTGCCTAATGCAATTTCTATGGCGCTCCCATCGCTAAAAAAATTAATTAAGACAGTGACGCCCCATTGCTGCTCCTTCATTGGCTAAGGATCCACCTCGCTCCGACCGACTCGCATGGACACGACTCGCACCGCGCTATGGAGACGTTTCCCGGCCGGGTAAGTACGATGCGCGCCGCGAGCAGTCCGACCGACTCGCGCCGTCCGGCTCGAAAAAGCTGTCGGAGCCGGACTTTGGGGTCCGCGTCGGACCCCCTGTACGCGTAGGCGCGCAAGTCGCACACAGGGGGACCCATGGGTCCCCCCTACCTGTGCATGTACGCCGCGATGCGCATGGACGCGTACACGCTGTAGGGGCGCCCTTGTCCGCCTCGCACCCATTGAGTCAATGGGAGCCCGCGTACGCGTTGTACGACAGGCTCCCATTGACTTCAATGGGAGTCCGACCGACTTCGAGTCCGATGGCATGCGTGCGCATCGTACTCGTTCGGTCGGACTGCTAGGGTCCGATTCGGTCGGAATTCTCTCCGGGTCCGGCTCGGTCGGGGAGATTTCCGGCCGGAATCGGAATCGGCCCCTAGGTATGATAACTATTTCGTGGGTTCCAGTGAATGCTGAGATACATATAAAATTTTAGGAGGATGGGAATTTAAAGGAGGAAAAGATCCAGTATTTCCAGGGATCTATTATATTTGCGGAAATAGAGCTTATTATAGGTTGCAGGACCATTGGTACGGAACATGTTATTTAGGCCAGGTCTTTCCAAAGATTTTTCATGTGGAGAGAGGAACGAAAGGAATACACGATATGGGTAAAACATTAACACGTAGGAGAAGGGAAAGCTTCTCAGAAATAGTAGGTGACATTTTTGGAGCATTGATACCAGCAGTGGGTATATCTTTGAATGCATTTAAGATTCGGAAATTGTCCACAGTAGTAGATCGTTTATCAACGAATACTGCTGGAGGGTTCTTGATGGTAAATACCGAAATGGTTGCCATGAGAGCTATGGTGATGCAAAATCGACTTGCCCTTGACATTCTTTTGGCAAAACAGGGTGGAGTCTGTGGAATGCTGAAAGTCCAACATTGTTGCACTTACATTCCAGATAAAAGTGAGAATATACAGAAGTATATAAAGAATATTACTGATTTGCACAAAGAAATTGCTCCACTGGAGGTTGAAGGTGCTTGGGAGAAACTTGGTGAGAGTTTTCCTCAATACAGAAATGGTTCACAGAGATAGGTGGTTCTCTTATAGGGAAGATACTAATATCAGTAACAGTGATAATATTAGTAATGTTATCAGTAAAATTAGCATATGTGTGTATTAAAAGGAGAAAAAGACAAAATAGAATAAAAAGAAAATGAGAAAAATAAAGAAAGAGAACGGGAATTGGGAGAAATAGAATTGGAAGAATTTAAAGAGAACATATACAAAAGGTCTAAGAGACAAGATGAGAAAAACACAGTTGTATGAGCTAACAAAAGCAAGTGGACAAGAAACATTTATCTGAAAAATTGTAGAATAGGTTTTTGTGGTGATATTAAAAATCACCAAAGGGGGAATTGATGGAGCAGGGTAAATAAAATAAATGTGTACCCCCCTGGGAAAATTATTAAGCTTTAATAAATTAACGATACTAATTGTTTGATGGAGCATGAAAATAATCAACAAATGCACCTTTAGTAAACACTACATAAGGATAACTCGCAATTTGTGCAAAATCTAATTTATTTACAATAGTAAAGTAAATTAACACTAATATTGTGATTTGCGTATTAATTAGAGTAAAATCGCATGATTTATGCTATATAGTAGATTTGTATTGTGGCAAAGAATGCGGATGGTAAGTAAAATGGCTTTAAATGTCGCTTTTGCTAGGTAACACCTAACACGGGTCTTTAGAATGACGGGTGGTAAACAGAAAGGCTTATTTTCTTTGTTTTAATTTTGGTTGTGTTTGTTCTTATGATAGTTCGTTCGGGCCTGTTAGGCCATGCTGCGAAAATGGCTGCAGAGACAGATGAGGTCATGTGAGAAGTCAAAGATGGCCTCTAAGCGGAAGAGATAGAGGAGCTGAACCACGTGGGTACGGCTCGTGCACGGAGTGAGAGATGTCAAGACCGCATTGACCTATCATAAGGAGGGTGCGAAGAAAGACTCAGCACGTATTCGTGGGAATGGAGAAAAGAAAGTATTGAGCGACAATGGACTAACCAAATTGTGACCATCGGGATTGCAACAAAATGAATGGACAAATTGGACTGCTTTTACCCAAAGGTCATGAGAATCAGTGAACTCTTAACCATCCCTAAAACCAGTTTGAACAAGGAAGGCGATGAGGTGATTATCACCACCCCTCAAATGGACCAATTAGCGTGATTCTCGCCCCTAAGGATTGCAACTTTTTGTGTAGTAAGCTAGAAGTAGGGTATAAGAGGGACTACTCTTATGTAGGAGGGGCTGATGCGGCTGCTGCTGTTACTTCTATAGGCTGTTTCTTTGGTTGTCATTTTTGGACTTCGAACTTGACTGGGAAAGGAACGAGACCGTTGCGGGAAAATCTGTACGGGAGGTCCGGTCGAGGAGGCCTTTAGCGGGACAGTCAGTCAGTTTGGGAGTTCTATTCTGTGATCTACGGTTTATCTTCTTTTTGGTGAACCATTCCTGTCTGCATCTAAATGGGTAATGCATAATTTCAATTCTTTATTAGAACTTATCATATAAATGTTATTAAATGTATTAAAAGTGATTAATAAACTAAGAATCTCACCCGTGCAATTGAGAAATTTAGATAAAATTTCATTCTAACTAAACAATGAGTCTGTGGTTCTTTAGTTCATTAATAAGTTTAAATGTTAACAGGTTTTAAGAGTGATTGAGCTGGTCTTAATCACCATCAACTTATTCTACTAGTTGGTCCATCGACCAAAGAGCGGAATACCTTGATGTTTGGAACCGACAGGATCAAAAGCTAATGTATACGATGTCTGAGGTATTATTCTGTCAGAATTAACAAGGTATCCCGTTCCTCCAGCAACACATTTTCTCCTTGGTGTGTAATCCAGTGAACGAATGAGTGTATGATATGCGGTGTTATGGGCCCCACCGTCATATGGTTTAGTAGATGTGAATGATTTACCTGGATTCGTGTCCTAAGGAGAAATTTATATTAGCCGCGCTGGATCACAGCCTACAACTGCCTCGGAACCACCGCTGCACAAGACATCCTCGATGTAGGCCTCTGCATCCCTCGTTGACAACGGTCTCGATGCTGACGCCAAACTCTGCATTGCAGGCCTCGCAGCTCCTCATGATCAATTCATCACCTCGATTGTGTGACGCATCTTCGATGCCGGACTTTGCCTCACAAGCCCTCGTCCACAGGATACTCAACGCTGACGCAAGACCGCCTATCGCAGCCTCGCCTTACTTCAGAACAGACGCATCGCTTCGGCTGCGCAACGCACCTTCGACACGGATCCTTCAAATGCTACGCAAACCAGGATTTAAGGTACTCTTATTCAGCAGGCCTAACTGGGTCCCTGTAGGCATCCCACACTCCATCGTGATTGGCCTGAACTTGCGACTTTGTCCCGGTCCGGTGCGACCGGATATCCACAGTTGGCACTTTGTGCTTTTTGGCACTATTTTCACTAAAATCTTTCAAATTGCATATCTCCGGTCCTACTGATTGGATTTTTGTCGTTTTGGTCTTGCTTTACTTATTAAAAATTTTAAAAAATTCTAAATCTGTTGTGGGGTCCTTTTGTGGTGTGTTTTCACTGTGTTACTGTTTGACATGCTGCACAAATACTTTACAAATTGCATCTGAGTTAAGCCTGACTGATCTGTGCCAAGTTCCCCGAGGGTTGAGCTCAGGTTAATTTAGGGTTTGTTTGTAAGCTCACCCTGAGAAGAATTGTGGTTGCTGCTAGGGAAGTGTTTCACCCCCTCAACCAGTAACTCAATTTCTTACACAGCACAACACACTTTTTATCGCCCTCAATAAAGGCTGCTGAAAAAAAGGACTTCGACCAACTTCTCTAAGAAAAGGTTTAACCTGCCGGGCTGCACACTCTAGGCTGATTTCCAGTCACAAGATGTAATGTCCTGTGAATTATGAAGAGGGATGTCAATGGTGAAAAGTTTGAGGTCTCAGGAGGAGGGGGCGCAATCTTTGGGCACTGTGTGTGGGTTAGCTCAGAGAAAGGAACATTGCCAAGATGAAAATGGAGGCTGGTGAAGCGGGGAAGTTGTCAGGCTAAGACTCTAATCGGGATGTGCTGGGAGGGTCTCCAAAGGGTAGAAGCGTCCATGCTGCAGCAGCTTACCATCTGCCTCTCACAGCTCCCTGCTGCATATGGAATGGTTTGTCATGGCTGCAATGGACCGCTAGGGCTGAGATTTATTTCTTTTTTAACTTTGTAACGAGTAGTTGCAAGTTGCCTGAATTTACAACTTTGCATAACCCTAGATGAAATATCAAGACAGGTAGATAAAGCAGAATGTTGCATAGTTTGCCATTCCTTGATGTATAAGTTCATACTGCATTGCTAATTTATTCCAGTCGCCTTGCTTGTAATGCTCAACTTGTAAAGTAATTAATAGTAGGTAGTGACAATTTTAGCTCTGGAGGCTTGGACATTATCAATAAAAAAGTTTACAAATAAAATAAAAGCCAGTTAAAATATTACACTTACACATAGGTCTCTGAATCATATTCCATTGTTATCTGCATTTGCCAGAAAACATATATAAAATAAACAATTTTTATTATGTAGTAATCAACAAATAATTCTGAAATTATCCAACAGGTGAAACCTGTCTAACAAAAGTGAAACCAAAATGATGGTCATACTTTTGAAGTAAGAAGTAAACATGCTCTCACTCTCATCCTGTCACCGGCAGGATCCGCAGCGCCCCCGCATTTCTCCCTCCATCGTTGATTTGCGGACAGAAGTAGGGTCGCAGGGTGAGGGGGAAGGAGGCCCCGGAGAAGGTGAAGAGCAGGGACCGGTCATCCACATTGTACACCGAGAGCCTGCCCGCCTCATAGTCCAGGAAGAGACCCACAGCCCTTGGGAGCACACGGGGGGTCAGGAGGGTGGGAGAGGAGGTGCGAGCTTCATATTTACCATTTCTGAGCCGCACTGTCCAGATTCCATACTTGGGTGCAAATATTAGGTCGTCCTTTCTGCTCACAGATTCGTCACACACCCCAAGGGTCCAGGCTGTCTTGTCACCCACCTTCACCTCCCAGTAATGCCTTCCGGCGCTCAGCCTCTCTCTCCCCAGTAGAATGCGATAATTAGCAAATCTCTGGGGCGTGTTGGGCAGATCCAGTGCTCTGTCTCCTTCTCTCACGCTCCTTCCGTCCTCGGACAGGATGAGCCAGGGATGAGCGGTGTCAGGATCCAGGGTCACCTCAGCTGCAAGAGAGAGAAAAGTAAATATCATTAACCAGCCAGTCACAGCAGCAATTCCACCTCTCAACCACAGAGCACTCTCAGCCAGGCACTTATAACAGCGCACAACCTCAACAGTGTTGTAGTTATCAAGGGTGGGGTGTAACTTTAATAAAATAACAATAACGCAATACTCAACTAAAATAACTTAAGTAAAGAGGTGCTCAATGTAAATAGAATATTTTTGTATAAATGACAATGAAATTGATAAAAAAAATTATGAATTGAAAAGAATGTGGTTGCAGAAATTATTCTTGTTTTTTATTATTACACGAATTGAATAATAAATAAAAAATAATGTTAAAAACAGAGGAACTCTTCTTGCATCCCATTTCAAAGGTTTCTCAATGAAATAATAAATAACAAGAATAATTTCTGCAACAACATTCTTGGCCAGAATAAATTTACAGGCCCGTTCTCTGCAGACCACTGCCCTCTTACCGATAGCGATACAGCTCTCCAGGAATACCCTGGCTGTTGTTTCCCAAAAGGAGAATCTCAAATCCATGGTTGAATGGCAGAAGCAAATGGGACTCCTCCAAAAGGCAATGGCCACCTCCAGTTTAACAATTTACATTTAATTTTATCATATAACTGGCACTCTAAAAAGCCTAGGAAAAGTGGTTTGTTTTTGGCTTTCTAGCGGCTTATTTTTGCGACTTTTTAATGTCAAACTAATCTCAGCAACAACAACAAAAAACTGGTGGTCTTTTAAAAGGAGCCAGTACTGAATCATTAATTCACACAAACAGTGCCAACACCCTAAATGCCAAAGAACATGTAATCAAATCATTGTCCTTCATGAACTCGTCGAACTTTTTGGACTTCCATCAACTACCAAGAGTGGTCAGTGTCATCATTTGGATATCCCTCCTTGCCTCCACCTCTCTTCTAAATCACAGAAGAGAATCATGTGGATCGGATTTCGGCCAGGTCACGAAGATCACAACAGGAAGAAATAAAAACCAAGATAGAAGAGAACTTAAGACCATATGTCCAATAGTAACTGGCCTTTCACCAAAAAGTTAGGATGCTGGAATTCTAAGTGCAATTCTAAGTGCAGTGCATATAAGTGAGGTTAAAAAGGATTTGGAAGAGAGAAAACCTCCTTTTAATTCGAATATCTCTACCAATCCTCTGTTAAAAAATAGTGCAAAAACGGCTTTAAACACATAGGCCGCTTATAGTATGGTCAACTAGTTTCAGCTTGCTGGGCCACTTGCCCAAGCTTTCTTCAGGACCTAGACAACAACTACCATTGCTACTGCATTCCCAATTGAATTTTGAAACGTGTATGTGGACCTCCCACTAATTCAGGAGAGCTCGAGGCACCGACGGAGAGGGCGGGGGTCTCCCATACCTGAGTATTTACCGGGTGAGGTGAGGTGAGGTTTTGACTTTACACAAGAAAGGTGTGAAGAATGTTCCGACTTTATGGAATAACGACCAAGTAGAAGGTCGTATTTTTATGATAACTTTATACATATACACGTTTCAAAATTCAATTGGGAATGCAGTAGCAATGGTAGTTGTTGTCTAGGTCCTGAAGAAAGCTTGGGCAAGTGGCCCAGCAAGCTGAAACTAGTTGACCATACTATAAGCGGCCTATGTGTTTAAAGCCGTTTTTGCACTATTTTTTAACAGAGGATTGGTAGAGATATTCGAATTAAAAGGAGGTTTTCTCTCTTCCAAATCCTTTTAACCTCACTTATATGCACTGCACTTAGAATTGCACTTAGAATTCCAGCATCCTAACTTTTTGGTGAAAGGCCAGTTACTATTGGACATATGGTCTTAAGTTCTCTTCTATTTTGGCTTTTATTTCTTCCTTTTGTGATCTTCGTGACTTGGCCGAAATCCGATCCACATGATTCTCTTCTGTGATTTAGAAGAGAGGTGGAGGCAAGGAGGGATATCCAAATGATGACACTGACCACTCTTGGTAGTTGATGGAAGTCCAAAAAGTTCGACGAGTTCATGAAGGACAATGATTTGATTACATGTTCTTTGGCATTTAGGGTGTTGGCACTGTTTGTGTGAATTAATGATTCAGTACTGGCTCCTTTTAAAAGACCACCAGTTTTTTGTTGTTGTTGCTATTAGTTGTATTGGGGATTAAATCTGTAGCTTGGTCGTTAAACTTTCCCTAGGACCCTTTCTCTTGTGGAGTTGTTATTGATGAAACTAATCCCAGCGCCACAAGCTTCTTTTGCAGGAATGTTCCTACAGAGAGGGTCGAATTCGAAGCACGCTTATTTCGTCCATTTTGATTCACGTGACCCTGCATTTTTAGGAGATATTAATAGCATAACATGACTGAAGTGCAGTGCACATGAGATAGCCGAGGAGCAGTGGAGTGCTGTACTCTCAGATATGAGGCTCTAGAACATGGGCACTCACAAACATTTTCCCAGGGCCCGCAAAGTTTGATCTTTGGTGTGACCGAGGGCCGCACTGATGCCAGTGGGGGGTGTAGTCGGTGTAGGGGAAGCAAAGCATGTATATTTAGTGGCTGAACTCAATTGCACAATGGCAATTAAGAAAATCTGGGATGAATCCTAGCTTCTCCACTTGACCAAATTGTGTGACCCTGGGCAATTGTTTTATTTCAATTTCCCTCCTTTTTCTTCATTATCACATATAAAAAGCACTCGAAATACATGACTTCAGGATGCGTGCTGTTCAAAACCATCGCCTGTGCTTGGGTGTATTCATTAATGGCATTGTTGTCGGGAGGGGAGAGAGCATGAACGTTTCTAAATTCATGTTTGAAAACCATCACTTAAAAAAAAAAAAAAATACTTCTGTATGCACTGCTATAATTTGAATTGCTATGGTGAAATGGTTCTACAGGTAAATGAAATACACTTTTTGAATTTTAAAAAGACTATCGTATGTTTACACGTTTGCTGTCTTTAAAAATGAAGGGGTTCCTAAAGTTAAGGGCCAAGTTACTTCCTTTCCCAACTGCAATTAACCTTTAAATAAGAGCTTGCTGTATATTTAACATTTTGATTCATGTTAGTGCTGAGTCAAGTAAACAGCAGCCCAGTGCTGCTGCTGCTCAGGGGGCCACATATAAAGGTCACCAGGGCCGCATGCGCCCCCGGGCCACACCTTGAGTATCACTGCTCTAGAACAATCTAGGTTGTGGGGTCCGCCTGAGACTTGATAAAGGAAACCAGAACGCGCTGGGGTGAATCCAGCCCAGAACAGAATGAACCTGAGCAAAGAGTGGTTTACTGCACAGACAAGAAAGCTGTTCTGGGAACGCTGTGTAAAGAAAAACTGGGGGACGCTGCCTTTTGCATGAAGGCTTATCATGCTGTGTAGGAATTGAGACTGTGCAGAGATTGGACTATGCTGTGCAGGAATTGGGGCTGTGCAGAGTTTGGGCTATGCTATGCAGGGACTGAGGTGGGGACAGATTGTACTGTACTATTTAGGTACTGAGCCTGAACAGATATAGGCTGTGCTGTGTAGGGATTGAGGCTGTACAGAGATTGGACTGTGCTGTGTAAGAATTGAGGCTGTGCAGAGATTGGATTATGTTCACGGATTGAGGCTGTGGAGGCTGGACTATGCCGAGTAGCAATTTAGGCTGTGCAGAGATGGGACTATGCTGTGTAGGGATTGAGTGGGTGCAGAGATTGGACTATGATGTGCAGAGATTGAGGATGTGCAGAGACTTGACTATGCAGTGTAGGGACTGAGCCCGCGTGGAGATTGGACTGTGCTGTGCAGAGATTGAGGCTGTGTAGGGATTGAGGAGGTGCATAGATTGGAATGTGCTCTGTAAGGATTGAGGCTGTGCATAGATTAGACTATGAGGTGTAGGGAATGAGGCTGTGCAGATACTGGACTATGCTGTGCAGGAATTAAGAATGTGCAGAAACTGGACTGTGCTGTGTAGGGATTGAGGCTGTACAGATTGGACTATGTTGTGTAGGAATGGAGGCTGAACAGAGATTGGACTATGATATGTAGGGACTGGGGCTGTAGAGAGCTTGTATTATGCTGTGCAGGGATTGACATAGGGTATAGCTTGCACTGTGCTATGTAGGAATTGAGACTGTGAAGAGAAAGGAATATGTTGTGCAGGGATTGAGGCTGTGCAGAGATTGGTGTATCCTTTATAGGGACTGTCGCTGTGCAGAGATTGGACTGTGCTGTGTAGGGTTTGAGGCTGGTGAGTATGGCAGAGAACCAAGAATGTGAGCACCGTGCAGTGTGTAAGGCTGTGTATTTGTTTATTTATTAATTTGCTGTGTAGAGTGGAGTGTTGGTAAGAAGCATGGATGGCTGTGCAGAGTGCACTAAAGGAGAAGTTTGCACAGGTTTAAGGACTGGGCAGAGTGGAAGTTTTACAGAGAGTGAACAAATGTGGAGTGTGAGGATCTGTGGCGAGTTGATGGTTGTTGAAAATACTGCAGAGACGTTTTAAGGCGTGGGTAAAGTGGACAACTGACCAGCACCCCACCTTCTATGGGCCCCCTGTTAAAGTGAGCGGGACCTCAAATGTCCTGTATAATAATCCTGCTCCTAAAAAGATTTTTTTCAATTCGAGAGCTGATCTTACTTTTCAGAGCTGAGGGCCATATTTGCGAAGGTTCCGCTTCAAGACAGTCACGCAAAATGAAGCAAAACTGCACAAACCCTTGCAAGGATATTAATTTTCCTATTTTTTTTTATAAAGAGCTTTTTTATTGAACAAGCTCAAAAGACATTGCATTAGTATTGTCCACAGCATGCACACTGGAGTTTCATTTGCATAAATAAGGATAACAGAGGGGGTATTAATTTTCCAGTACAAAAGGTGTTATGCACTGGGAGGGACTCTTTTCCCAACTCAAACAACTCTGCACCACTCTGTCCCTCTTTACATCGAGGGAGCCTTACTTTCATTAGGGCCAGACCAGCCCCCATTAATTGCGTAGCGAGTAAGCTCGACCACTACAAGGAGGGTTTTGTTTTCTAGTTCAGTAGGAACTGCGCGTTTGTGGACAACAAACTTAGTATGGTGCCAGACTAATTCCATGCACCACACGGGAAATGTTGTCCCTTGCACCAGATAGCTCACAGTGCCACCATAAGCCTCCTTAACCTAGACAGGGAGCGAATAGTTCTGGCATCTACTAAACATGACAACTCTGTTCCCTCAGGAACCGTGGTGACAGACCTAGAACTTTTCGCTCAGTCACTCGTGCTCTCTTTCGCTCAGAAGAACATACAAAGAATACACGAAGGGGCGTTTCCAATATTTATTGAACAGTAGTGATTTTCTTTTTGATTTTTTTGTTTTTAAACAAAATTTTATTGAGTATGAATAAAAGCAAGGCACCAGTTATACAAGGTCAGAGAAACAATGACCACGGCTCTGCGGGCCTCACATTAATCAGCTCAACCACTGCATAGTAAACAGGATACAAGCAGGAGGCAATCCCTTTCAGGGTGTATATACTTAATTACATCATTGCAGTTTACATGCGCTGCACTATTTCTCAAGATCTAGACAATCCATACACACGTTATCCCTCGTACCCTTGGCTAGAATTCCCCAACTAACCCCCTCTTGTGCCTTCCCGCCACCCTCTGGGCATGTCCTGGCTGGGTTCGGTGACCTTATGTACCTTGCTACATTTCATTGCATTTGCTAGTGCTCCCGTACTTGCAAAAATGTATTGATTGATTTTGGGCATTCTGCTTCAACCTCTTTGGCGGGGGACTATTTATGTAGTTGCATGGTCCAGTGTAAACTAGGCTACATTTGTATGACTGGGACTTGCAAGTGCTATTTAGTGGGTCCTCCGGAGGGGGTGGCTCCATGTGCCTCAGTGATGTCACCAATGCCTCCCACGACCTGGCTGCCTCTAAGGAACCCCTGCCCCTCCTGGCCTCTGAACCGTAGCGATTCTTGTATAGAAAATATATGTGTTGCAATGATTAATAGACAGAAGCAGACAAAAGTTATAATGAGTGTCAAAACAGTGAATAAAACAAAGAGTTCCACCATCTTGTTTAGACAACTTATTATATGCATACATATACATTAATATAACAATCTAGCGTACTCCTCTGATGCAGAACCCTAACCTACATGTCTAGGGTGCAGATGTAGGTCTTGCCAAGAAACCCCCTTCTGGATGATCTAACCCTTTTACCTGGTGGGTAAGAGTGCAGAACCTCGTCTTGGTCAGGAACTGCACACCCCTCTCAGAGATGTCAGTCAGCTGCTAGGTGAAAGCTTCAGCATGCAAGAATCCCTCGAAGATCAGTCAAAGTGTCTTCTCTGATTATGTTAGCAAACAAAAGGCTATTTATAGAAAATGGCATCCTTGCCTTGGGTGGAGATTGTGATCAGGCTACCATTGTTTGTGTTCTACAGATAGCTGCATCGCCATAAGAATTTAAAATTACAAACGTTTGTATCACACACGTGAGGGCCTTGCAACTAATGCTAAGGCAGTGCAATAGTGTTCTCACAAAGTGTTCCGTTGTCAGTAAGGTCGGTGCTTCCAAAAAACATGTCCAAGTGTTGCGTATGCAAATGTGTGTCAAAAGTCGATGTGGCAAAGAGAAGGCAACTTTAAGGAAAGATTGTGTACATGCAAGAATGGCACGGATTTCTAGCCGGCCTCACTCAGGCGCACAACACCCACTCCTCATACATATGACAGCTAAGAAGCTATTAAAAGCCAACTAATAACATTTCAGCATATATAAAAGAAAATGCTAAAAGTATATATAATAAAAAAAATAGTCTTAAAATTGCGTTAAAATCAGGCACTCATGCTATTTGGAGGCACAAAGCATAAAGAAAGCCAAACGTATTAAAAATATAAAAAGCATTAAAATGAAAGGCAATTTAAAACAAATTTGGAAATAAAAACAGGTCAAATAAGAAGTTCCCACCACACGGTAAGCCAGATGTTTAAATGTTCCGAGTGGTAGACGAAACATTGCTGTTCCTGGAGTCTGCAGATGATGTTCCCAGAGACACACCTTGGAGTAAATCGATAGAGCAGGTATGTCTCCATCTAAACTCCATAGCAGCCGCTGAGGGAGTAAATACAGCCACCTGATGTTCCGTTGAAATAGAGCTCAGATCCAAACCACTAGGTGTAGAGGTAACCCAGGGAAGCTCATAGAATGCGCCAGGAGCGGAGGTATCCGCAAGGGACAGCAGTACAGATGGGCCTTCAGAGGGTCCACCTTAGGTGTATGTCCAAAGCTTCAACGAACTGCGACTCCAAGCACAGGTACAGGGCACACTCGTAAGTGCACAAGCGGAACACAGGCTGCATGCAATGAAGCCATACAGGCCGGAAAGACACAAACCAATGCTCATCCAATTCTCGAAGCAAAGGTATGCCAAATAAATGTACCATGCGTTCACGTCACAACAGGACGTTAGGTAGTGCCAGCTCCATTTGATGTCAAACTGGGACATCCATTGCGGATCAAATAAAATAAAAGCAGAATACCTGCAACTAGGATCAGGACCAGCGGAAAACCTCCAAAGATGCTTCTGAGGACAGAGTGGATGAAGGATGGAATAACTCCAGACACTGTTTGGAAGATGCTGACCAAGCCAAAGCCAATGCTCTTAAAAAAAAAACTACAATTACAGTTGTACTAGACATGTTGAAAATGCGATGGACCAGCTCCCCAAAATGTACTGGGAAGTTAGTACAGAGAAGGGCCTGCATCTCAGAAGTGGAACGCGCAACCTCAAGATCAAATGTCTCCTTGGCCAAAGTTAAAGCCACATCTTTTTGAAATAATAAGGCTTTCAGTTTGCTCAGGGTGGCAAAGTGCACGTTGGTAAGATTAGTTGAAGGCCACAGCGTATCCTCCCTAACTACATGGGCAGGCGGAAACAGGACTTGTGTGCAACATGTTACAATGGAAGATACGGTAACCACATAAGCAACCCCTGGTTTAATCCCACAGCAACCCTGATTGTTCAACATCAGGTAACTCCCATTCGAGAGCAATCTGAAAGTTGGACGTATCACTCCGCCAAAGACCCTTTCAAGTAGCAAGACAGGTTAGCTACAGATGCATTGCGTGCCCGTGCAACCAAACATTCTTGCATACCAGTGACCCACTTAAAGAATTCTTGCAGTCCAAGATGCTGAGAAAAACTTCAGTGTCCTTATTCCTACACCTGAATGTGAAAGGAAGTTCCCATTGTATATGTATGTACCCTTAAACCAACGTTACATATCTACCCCCTTGATGGTGTTGTAGACAGTACTGAAAGTGAAAGGTCAAAATTGGCAATGTAATATACCCATGTATTATTTAATCCGAGGATGCCATCTCCCAAAAGCTGGAGAAATTACCTTTGCAATGTGTAACATTGTGTATTTAGCATTTTTTGTGCCATAGTTATCTGCTGTTCTGAGAGATGATACGGTGAAAGAAAACAGATTTGTGATGTTGATGTGCCGCCCGGGCACGTAGCCGGAACGCAACATTTGTAGTGTACAGCTCAACAATAGAATTGACCTAAGCTGAGACTGCCCATGTTATAATGAAGACAAGTGTTGCTGAAGCACATTTATTGTGGATGAGACAATGTTACCTAGAGAACAAATTCTAGACAATAAGGTGGTCATTCTATTGTCCTCTACCGCCAGAGCTTGTTCTAAATTAGCCCTGTCAATCTCATGCAACCTTTCAGCAGCTTCTTGTTGAGATAGTTTCCATATCTCGTTATAGACAGCATATAAGAAGCCTTTTTGACGTGGTTTCCGAGGACCTAACAAGAAGTCTTGTAATTCCAAGTCATCAGTGCGGTTTTACCCGAGACAGTGTCAAGGTCTTTAGCCAATCAAGGTACAACTTTCCAACACTGTAAGTTGTTACCACCCCCGAATGTTCACTTTGCACATTTCGCATGTCAGGCCTAAGGGCAGTAAACTTCGATATTACCTAGGAATCTATATTGACATTTGTTAGTGTCTAGTGGCCATACTAACCATTCCTTCCAATTGGGATCTGATGAGCTATGTCTACTCTTACACAGTATGGTATCAATAGTGTTTATCATATGGTGTTATTTGCTTCCAGTTGTCAAATCGTGTAAGAGTGGGAACCAGTGGTGTGTTCAAGTCTTTTAGTAGAAACATTTTGATATCCAGGAAAAAAGACAACTGTTGCCTTGCAGACGCTGCATATGAAACTGAGCTGTCACAGAAACATCAACTCGTTTGAGCAACTAATATGATTAAATGTAACAAACAGCTGATCAATCAGACGTACTACATTACGTTGGGCAGCCTTTTTTCTAAACAAGTCTGCTCATAAACTGTGTGACCGATAGGAAATTTCTTCTGCATTTTTTATGGGTTTTTTTTTCCAGGAGCTAAAAACCTTGTGCCAACTATCTGGCAAGAACATTCATGCAAGCTGGGTCCCCTTAAGAAAAAAATCTTTGTTTACTGTAAGTTACGGTTTCTTCTACTCATAAGACATTAACATATAGGTAAAACCTTGGAAATTCTGTTAAAAAATCCAAGCCATGGTTCAAAACAAAACATGAAAACCCCCTAAAATTAGCCAGTTATGAATAACTGGACAAACCATAACACACACCCCAAATGCAATGCAAGCGTCAAAGTGTGACTGTACAGAGCACCAGGAGCTAGAGGAGGCAAAGTAATTACAGAGTGAAGTGTATTTAGCACGTACAGATTTAATGTTTTGTGTTTCTGGAGTCCAAACTGAGGGTGTCATGACGCAGGACCACAAATTCATCTAATTCTGCTTCGTGGAGCCCTTTCTGCTCACTATTTCCTGCCTTGGCCCACTGGAGAATTTCTGCTTCCATCTGACACCAAGCCCAAAGATAAAAGTGCTGAACAGACTGAACTACTACACTTTATCCAATGCACTAACCAGCGATAAAAAGGTACTTGGAACACAATTATCCACCTCCCAAAGACTAGCACCGATCTTTACTCTCCCACTGTTGAATTTTATTTTAATTTTTTTTAAATCTGTTTTTATTATATCATAATCAAACCATCGCATTACATCAACAACATTTGACAGTAAAGCAATAAGACGCTATGATGAGGGTTGCAACTGTGCCGGTCCCTGGCAGAGCTCCAGGGATGCTATGGAATAGCCAGCAAATTTGTATGCCGCGTATTAAATAAAAAATGAGGGGTAGAGAGAAAAATTGGCTTTTGCAGTGAGCAGCTGGTGTAGATTACATATCAACCATCTCCAATCAAGAAGAACTATCCTGTCAATTTATAAAAACGGAAGAGAAAGCGAGAAAGGTGCAAAGAGGGAGAGCAGAAGATAAGAAAGAAGAGGGGGGAGAGAAGTGTCACGTATGGTGGGGGGGCAAAGGGGGCCTCGCAAAAGATGCATCTGGTGTGTGTGTCCCTGTCATGCCCGTCCCGCTGATCTGATGGCCTCTGAAAGAGGGAGGGGGGGGGAAGGGAGGGCCTCTGGCCCGTCCCACCAAATCCTAATAAGTCTCCCCTCGAGGGAGTATAGCATCCTCGAATAGCTGGAGAGCCCTCAAGCGGTGTTCCAGTTTAGAGAGGTGCAGCACTAATGGTTGCCAGACCCGCGTGAATTTAGTGTTAGTGTGTGCTAGACGGCTGAAGAGGCGCTCCATTGCCATTACATGCCAGAGATGGGTGAACCACACCGCGGACGGGGGAGTCAGGGCCTTTTTCCAGTGTAATGACATGACCTGTTTTGCTGCGCCTAGCATATGAAGAGTCAAGCGCCAAGCGCTTTAAGAGATTGGGGTCAAGTACAAGAACCGCTGTCCCTGGAGTATTTGGAATAGGGAATCCCAGGACCTCCCGGATGTGGCTCAGCACTTCTTTCCAGAAAATTGTCAGGAACGGGCATGACCACCAGATATGAATGAATGAGCCTATGTCTGCCTTACAGTGCCAACATATAGCCGTGGAGGTGGGAAACATCTTCTGGAGTCTAATGGGGACATAGTACCATCTGGTCATAACCTTGTAGGCCGTCTCCTGTTGCGCAATACTTTTGAAAGTGCGGGGGATGTCTTTCCATAATTGTTCCCAGTGTTCAGGGGGGGTTTCTTCTGCGATATCTGCGTGCCATCTCTGTTGGTATGTATAGAGGGGTAGCACTTTCGAGTGTTGGAGGACCTTGTAGGTCCAAGAGATCAGGCCCCTGGAGCCATCAAAGGAGCGAACTAGGGACTCAAAGGGGGTGAGCTGACGTGTAGCACCCTCTGTGTGCGAGGGATTGTGCAGCCAATGCCGGATCTGAAAGTATTGCAAGCGCGCCGTTAATGGGAGTTGGAATTCCTGCCTGCAGAGATCAAAAGATTTGAAAGTCCCTCCCTCAAAAAGATCGGCGATCGTGCGACACTCTCCGGCTGCCCAAGGCTGAAAGGAGGTGGACTGCAAGGCCGGGGGAAGTCTGGATTGCGGGCTAGAGGCATGTTAGGGGAGGGGAAAGAGGTTAGGCCGCGGGCAATCGCAACCTTGTCCCATATCTCCAGGACAGTCCGTGTACAAGTAGCGATGTAGGCGTTGCGGTGACACGCTCTCCTCGGCAGCCAGGCAAGGTCCCGGAGTAGGCGGCAGGCCACTGCCCTGTCCATATGAAACCAGTGCTTCTCGCTTTCGTGAGCCACCCACTCTGAGACGAAGCGCAGGTGTAACGCCCAATAGTAGACTAAACAAATCGGGGCATGCCAAGCCCCCCCGGTCCCTCGGCAACATTAGGAGTTTAGTAGAGAATCTCGGCTTCCCCTTGCCCCATATAAAAGCAGTAACCTCCCTCTGGAGGCTTAGGATGTCTCGCTGGGGGATAAGGGTTGGAAGGGCTTGAAAGAGGTATAATAGTTTAGGGAGGATGGACATCTTAACCGCATTGAGGCGGCCTAGCCATGATATAGGAAGTGACCTCCATTTCCTAAGGTCCTCCCTAACGGAATTCCTGCAATCAGGCCAATACACCTGAGTCCAAGAGTCTAATGTGGCCGTGATGTTAAGGCCCAAGAAGCGAATCGTTCAGGAGGCCCATTGAAAGGGGATGCAGTCACTGAGTTCGGCGATCATCTGAGGGGGGGAGCGTGAGGTTCAACGCCTGAGATTTGGTGACATTAATTTTAAGCCCGGAGATCCGCTCAAATTGAGACAGTAGGGTAAGCAGTGCTGGGAGGGAGCTCTCAGGATCGGTAAGAGTCAGGAGAAGATCATCTGCAAAAAGAGCGATCTTGTGCTCGTCCCTCCCGAAAGGTATGCCCTTGATTGCTACTGATTGGCGCACTGCTATCGCTAAGGGCTCTATTGCCTGATCGAAAAGTTGTTCAAGTCTTTTATCTTGTCTAGGCCAAGACACAGTTTTGGTCAGGAAAATCATCTGGTGTGGTATTAAAGAGGCCCTGAATAGAGCCTCAGTTACCTGAACCTGCCAGTCTCTAGTCCCCCAGATAGATTTAAAATGTACCATATCCCCCCAAAAGTCAAAACCTCGGACAGAGAGCTGGGAAAGGAAAGAAGCAGAAGAAATCAGGTTAGTGTCCGTTAACATATTTTTCTTTGCAGGGGATGGTGCAAGCCTATAGTAAAATTAAGCTGGGTCAGATGTGTCATAACCAGAAAAATAGTCAAACTTCTGTACAAATGCTTTTGAACTACCCTTTGATGGTGTAGGGCAATGTTCCCATTGTGTAAAGTTAAAAACTTCATGAGGTGTACTAGCCTGGTGTTGAAAACGATGACCGTAATGTTGATAACAGAACGTTTCATCCATGTGTACTGCAGTGCGTTCAAGGACAAAGTGTCCATTAACCCCTTCCGTGCTTCCGTCGGCCAACGGCCGTCGCGAGCACTACCTCGCTAGTGCTGCGAACGTCCGTTGGACGACGCGGAACCGCCCACTCTTTCAAACCGCCGCACCGCGGCGGAATTCACGCCGCAGTTAAGCGGTTAGGTAGTAAAACAAACACAGTCACAAAACCAATCCAGAGAACCAGGAAAAGGAATGCAATTGTAATCCAAAGGTGTAACCATTGAGAGACAAAGTATGTCTTTTTCACTCAAAAGTAGAAGAAGCGCACCTTCAGCTCAAATGGGAGGGGTGGGTGGGGGCGGAGGCGGCTCTGAAACATCAGAGGGGAAATCCTCAAAGTCGATGAAGTATCCAGACGCTGTCCAGTCTAACTGTAGCAGCTCAGCAGGTTGTGTTGAACTTGACGCAGATTTGGTCTGTGGTACATTGACACAGACCTTGTTCTTTTCAGGATTCCAAATAGAACTGAGTTTTTTTACTTGTAGATTGCACAGTTTTAGTTGTTTTCGAAACAGGTAGAAAGCGCACTTCATTGTTTTTGATCGTTGTCTCTTGTTGAAGAGAGCAGGCTTCATTAGTATTTAAAGCTTCCATAGGAACCTCCTGTATGGCAGTGAGAGAAGATTGGTAACTACCCAGGAGTCCACGCAGTTTCATCCCTAAGTCCAGGGCAGGTGCTGCCCCGTGCTCATTCTGTACTTGTTTTAAAACTTCAGGTAAAACCACCAGAGAAGGGGTACCATGTGTTCAGGTATATACTGCAGCAAAGACTGTGGCGCAAGAGGCACAATCTTCTACCGGGGGAACCAACGCCATTGGCAAGCAAATCATTAGTATCCTATGATTCTCCTGCGGGCCCCGTATGGCGAAATACTGCTTCACACTGGTTTGTTTTTTGTGCGATCCAAAATGGAATTTCTTCCGTTTCGTTGGGGATTTTTCCTATTGCGCTATTCAATGTTTGAGGCCTAATGTCCGGTGTAGCGAACTGTGATACTACAGCTTGAACAGTCCGCACAGGTGTAAGAGTTGATGTCTGCATTACAAATTGTGTGAGGCTTCTGTATATTGTCACTACCTTATTATATAGTCCCCACAGCTGGCCTGCGGTCAAATGATCCACAAAGGGATGCAGTGTGTAACCAGCTAGGACTGGCCATGTCGCCCCCTCATTGCTGAGTGGGCCCAGTGTCACATCTTCTATACTATAGGGGAGGGCACCTTTAAACCAATTGGTATTTTCTTGGTAGGTTAGAGGAATTTCTATTTCCTCATATACAGTATATTCTTCAGGTATTTCACCTACTTCATATTTGTGAAATAGCTGTGTATCATCATCTACAGCAGGGAATTTATCCCAAGGGTAAAATACCTCTGTCCTACCTGCTTCGTGTGCCTCAGCAACAAAGGTAACATCCCCACCCTCTAGGGTGAGGCCATGTCGTAGTAGCTTTTGAGTAACTGCACATCTGCAGTTCTCACAAATATATTTGTGCCATGTTGTGTAAGAAATTAATTACAAAGTTCGGCTAACGCAGTGGGAATAATATCCTTTCAAATTTGAATGTACCAACAGCCAATACATAGGGTATATCTATTCAGCTGAGGAGGATGTTCCCTACCACCACGGGCGTCTCCGGTTTAAAAGGTGCGTAGGGAACTCTGAGGAAGCACAATTGAACTACTCAGTTGATTTGTACAACATACAAAACCAACCAACGTTGGCAGTGCAATATCGTGTTGTTTCTACTAATTAGTAGGAACTGCACGTTTGTGGACAACATAAACTTAGGATGATTAGACAATTTATATATGCATACATATACAATAATATAACAATCTAGCGTACTCCTATGATGCAGAACCCTAGCCTACGTGTCTAGGGTGCAGGTGTATGTCTTGCCAAGAAACCCCCTTCTGGATGATCTAACCCCTTTATCTGGTGGGTAAGAGTGCAGAACCCCGCCTTGGTCCCGAACTGGACACCCCTCATAGAGATGTCAGTCAGCTGCTAGAAGAAAGCTTCCGCACGCAAGGACCGACCCCTCAAAGTCAGTAGAAGTGTCTCCTTTGATTATGTTAGGAATATCCGTCGCCATACGGATGTAATGATGAACACATTTATATCATGCACTTGAGGGCCTTGCATCTAATGCCAAGGCAGTGTGATAGTTTCTCTCAAAGCGGTCCGAGTCAGCAAAGTCGGTGCTTCCAAGAAACGAGTCCAAATGTTCCAAATGCAAATGTGTGTCAAAGGTCGATGTGGCAAAGAGAAGGCACCTTTAGGAAAAGATTGTGTACATATAAGAATGGCACTGATTCCTACCGGGCCTAACTCAGGCACATGACAGCTGGGGGAGGGGAGGGGGTTCTCCCCCCCCCAGGAAAGGTTTTGGGGGAAAATGGCAAAAATGGTGCATTCTACAACACATTTTTTATTATACATTCAATTGGATGAGCTTTTAAAGCATAGTAAATTATGGGCTTACAGTGCACCAGGATACAACAATCTTTATTGGGGCCCTTCAATGGTTCCCTCACTATCAACCTCCAACAGTGCTCCTTATCCCTCCAAATCTCCTCTCTCACATGTATTTCATTTGTTTCATAGCACCTTTCATAACCGTTTATGGTGTCGGAGCACTTTAAATGAAACACACATAGGCACAATGAATAGTATGTGTGTAAGTCAGTGCATATTGTGGTGTTAGTATTCAAAGAGGGGGACAAAGGGCTTTTGGATAGGTCCAGCATAAAGGCCCAAGGAGAGTATTCGACAAAAGGAATATGCTGTTCCTCAGTGATGAGAGTCAATGAACAGAGAGATTAAACCAACCTGACCGGAATGGTTCAGGGTTGGTAATCCTTAAATCGGATTATAATGCCCTCACACACCCTGTCGGGTGTCATGCTTCATCATCGGGCTGCTCCTCGTCGGGTCGGCGGTGCAATACCCGACGGGCTCCCTATAGTAGGGGCACTTTAACGGAGATCTTTTATCCAACAGCCGTACGGTGAAGTGGGGGTGAGGGACCTAGTGTATGTAGATGAATGTGTGTTTGATAAATTTAGAGTGAATATAAAATAGGATTGGGAGTACCTACGAAAACAACTTTAATCATGGGGTCTCCTACCCTAAGTAAAAACAAAAAGTATAAGGTGCCAGGCTGAGAGAATGTCTCAGGTTGTGGCGCTCTTATACGTGGTCGGTCAACATGTTTCTCGCCAATTGAATAATCTTCGGGCGATTCGTCAGGACCAAAGCAAGGGGTATACTATCTACAACTGAAACTGAAATGGTGTTGTGGCGGAGCACTCACATCAACCATAGGACTAACTCGTCAGATACCTGGTAGTACTGGAACTACCTGTGGGGAGAGAATAAATCACAATGATGAATGTAGTAACATGGTAGTGGGTGAATTCTCTCGTATTCCCTGTGATCAGCTGACTCTCTAGATATCGTGGTGAGCATCAAACAGTTAAAACCAGTTAAAAACAGAGTGCCACACGGTGAGCGTACAGGGTGAACTTACGTGAACTTCAGCCCTTATGGCAAAAATAAAACGTAGCAGAGAACAGAAGGACTTACCCAGAACTGTAAACTAACCAGGCTTCACAGTACCCGGTAGGTTACACACACGAGGGGTTCCTCATGTACTAAGATAGATGAGGGAAGGGGGAAAAAAACAATTGAAAGATGGCATTGAGTGTAAAAGGGAGTCATAGAATCAGTAGGAAACTCCCAATTCCCCATCCTACAGGGTCAACTAAACCTCAAATGACAACATAAATTACTTTCTTTTCTTTATAATCGCCGCCCATACCTGGATCATGATTAGGGTTATGTTTATAATGGAGGCAATGCTAACATAGTGCCCAAACTAGAGACCCACAGCGCAGATTCTATTGTAGGTTAATGTTGTTTATCAAAGGGTTGGAATCGAGTAAGTACGCTTGATAGGTAAAAGCGGAATAGCTAGTTCATGCGAAAATAATGACATCCTCCGTGACTTAGGTTCTGTCAGTGTGCAGTCGGGAGGCTCGGTCGTTTGGAGATTCACAGTTACATGCCCAACGTGATGACCGCAAGACCGCCACATATCCTAATTACCGTGGCGTCATGCGTGTATATCTAATATGAAAAGTAAAAGTGGGGGCCATATATACCGCTTATGAAGTGTCCCAGACAATTACCACGGCATCATGCATGTACATCTAAAGTGCGGAAGTGGAGGCAAATACAGGGGGCCAAACATTAAGCCCCTGAGTTAACCCAGGCATGTCCATAAAAGCCCGCAATGGTCAAGGGGTTAGTGGTAGAGGGTGGCGGGAGCAATCATACGGGGTAGAAAGACATCCAACACACAAATAGCAGTACTCACTTTGGTGCTCGTAGCACGAAGTCTTAAGACCTACCCACTCCTACCGGGCACGGGTGGTAGAGTGGAGTGAGTCTGCACCGTATTTAGTCCCGCCGGGCATTTCCGGTGGGCGGGGTTGGTGTTATGGGGAGGTCGTGTGTGTGTAGTGCTAACCAGCCCAGCGGCCATGTTGGAGGTAAGGTTAGCGATCTTTCTCAGGTCCGGCGGCCATCTTTGAACGTGGTCGTTCAGTATGTATATGATTTGGCGGCCATACTGGAATGGTATATCATGGTATATCATGGTATCACTTCAGAATACGGGGATAAAGGTCAGTCAGTAGGCTTAACAATGTATAAGACATAGTGTGTGAACTCAGGAGGTTGTATTCAAGAGCATAGCTACTCGTAAGGTGATAAGTCAGACTAGAAGGTTACAGCATCAAAGGTCTGATCATTTATGGTTACAGCGTTCACGATTACTGATAGCAATAAAATAACTCAGTGGTACCTGTATAGTGTTACCCACTTAGTGTATCATCTCTGAGTGATGTGTTCTAATAGAGGAAGGGTCATAAAAGTCTGAATCAAATGACACAGTGTACCCTCATATTGATGGATGATTGGTTGGTTTAGAAAAAGTACCCTGAATGATTAGAGACACGGATATAAACAGCAGTAGGTCATCTCCTCAGCGCACTCCAAGGTATATCATCATTCAATCCTTGGGTGTGTGAGGATAATCGGTGTATCCATCTCTGTTCAATCAAAAAGAGGGCATGTTTGGTGATTTTCATGAATGTCTCGAGGACCATCCATCTGAATGAGTCGGGTGAGTGACGTAGTTCTAGAAAGTGGGAGCACATTTTCGTGTTGGTTCTTTGACAACGGATGTTGCTCCGGTGTTCAGCAACACGTGTCTTAATGGGACGAGTAGTCATCCCTACATATTGTAAATTGCAGGGGCAGGTGATCAAATAAATGCAATTTGATGAAGCATGACACCTGACAGGGTGTGTGAGGGCATTATAATCCGATTTAAGGATTCCCAACCCTGAACCATTCCGGTCAGGTTGGTTTAATCTCTCTGTTCATTGACTCTCATCACTGAGGAACAGCATATTCCTTTTGTCGAATACTCATATTGTGGTGTTCACATTTTTTTTAAAGAGTTCTTGGTATGCAGAAGTACAAACTCAGGCTTCAAAATGTAACACAATGGTTAGGGTTACATTTACTGATACAAATTAATTTCTATCAGCAGCAGAAGGTCATTTTTAATAGTCACTATGTGTGGTAAGTCCAAGGACCATTAGGTATATTTAAAAGACCCCTCACACACCAACCTAGTTGGTGTCATGCTTCATCATTGGGGTCCCAACCGGGAGGCCTAATGCCGCCCGGTTGTGCTACGACGCCTGATTACAGCGGAGCAGGTGTAGTGTGAAGATGTGATGTAAAAATTTAAAATACCTCTGAGAATCCTTGCCCAGTAAATTTATTAGTGGCGGCTCAGGGTATGGTTAAAAACTATGTGAAACCGACTAACAAGAAATATTCATCTGTAGTGGTTTAGGTGATGCGGTCTACATGTTTCAGCCCGTCAAAAAATTCAAATGGGCTTTCTTCAGGACCTAGAATTCAAGTGAGTGGCAAAGTGAAGGCCACGTGAGAAAGTAAAGTACCAACACACGCACTAAGGTGTGTGGACCCGGTGTCGATATACTTACAGACACCACTCAAAAAACCTGTTAGGGAGAAAGAAATAGACAGCACAAGACATATAACGTTTAGCAACATAAAATGCAATCTTTTAAAGCAACTCAAAATTGCAATCTCCAACAAGCCGTCAAGAATGACCTAGCCACCATCGTGACAGTGATAGTGTAATGATGATATAGCATGCACGTTTCTAAGGCATGCTAGGAAATTAGATAAAACTGAATGAACACATAGGGACGTCATGTGCTAAGACGTGTATTATATAAACCATGTGTCCATGCTAAAGCGTGAATTGAATAATCACATCAAGGCATGATGGAAGCCATGTGCTTGTATGTATCCAAGCAGCGAGTGAGAAATACGCGCTGCATGCCGAGTGATGGTAAAATAATGCGGCGTGGCACGACAGTGGCGAGTTGCATGTGCGGCCGATCGAGCGCCTGTAAATGCATGTATTACAAATTATGCAAAAAAGCAAGTGTTAAAATGGTAGAAAAACATGTGGCAGCGTAAATGAAAAGGGTCATAATTACAATTAGTAGAAAAAGAAAGCAGCTAATCGGGACATGAGAGGGGTTTCAACCGATCAACCGATCTGTGGGATAACATGGAGAGAAACAGAAGATCGATTTTTAGTGCAAAGCGGCTTTTAGTGAAAAAGCCAAAGAGTCGTGGGGCAGAATGCCCGTCGTCCACAACTACAAAACCTTACTTGGTTCCGTGAGGATTCCCATGAGACTACCTACTGCGGTCTCCCGAAGTCCCGGCTGGTGAGGGACGCGGTGGGAGAAGCAAGTTAAATCCAAACTACAGGCGTCATACAAGGAAATGACGACACTACGTAAGGAGATGGCATTAGCAGGGAACAACTGGTCTGTGTATAGCAGACAAAGCACAGCAAAAGTGCGGCGGCCATGTTGGAAAACTCGCGAAGTAAGCGAGATAGACAGTGGCAGCCATACTTAAGTGTTAAAAGATCAGGATATAGATGCAAGAGAGCCATAGTGTGTGCTCTATATCAACTGAAAAAGGGGGGAAAAAAAGGGGGTAAATGATGCCCACGAAGATGTGTTTAGAGGGTGGTGCACCAAGCATATATAAATAAAAATAAAAATAAAGGACAGACAGACGGATAGCGCTGAGCATAGAATGCGCTCCGTGTTTCAACCAAGATAGTGTGGGAAAAGAACACATATAAAGCACAGTATGCACAATTGGGCATGATTTCTAAGACAGAAAGCAGATAGATATGGATTCTGTTAGATGAATAGCTATTAATTTCAAAGACAGATAGCAGTTGATCTAAATTCTGTCAGAAAAGAAGGCTATTAAGTGAATCTCCTATGCTGATAAAAGTGTAGAGAAAGGACTACTGTCTCCTGAGACTTTGCCAGGGAATATTATCGTTAAGTCCCGTCAGATGACTAGATAGGCGATAAACCCATCTTTGTTCTTTCTCCAGTAGACGATTTTGTATGTTAGGTAGGTTAGGATCTAGGACCTCAATGACTACCCAGCTGATGTCGTTAGTGGTATGTCCAACTTCAAGGAAATGGCTTGTCAGTCTTGTTGTTGACTTTTTGCATCTGATTGTGCTACGATGCTCGCAAATCCTAGTCTTCACTTTCCGATTAGTCATCCCAATGTACGAGAGATTGCAAGGACAGGTGATACGATATACGACGTGAGCTGTATTGCAGTTCGTGTGTGTCCTTAAATGCCAGGTCTTGCCAGGTTCTAGGTTCAGACTTTTGGTGGTCACTGTTAAATGGCATACACTACTAATCTCGATCGTATCATTAGTTCTTAGTGATTCCAGGGCCTGATACTCCTTACTGCTGAAGTTTTGGAAGGTATGTTTGTCTTGGAGACTTTCCACGTCTTTAAAAACAGCTTTTTTCTGGTGGTATTGCACATGGTGGTGGCATGTAGGTGGATTTAACACGAAATTGGGTGTCACCCGGTTGATCAGTTGATCAGTTGTGAGCTGTGGTGTACTTTCGAAGCAGGCTTTTAGTCTGAGTTTACGAAAGAATTCTGCCAATTCGCAGTGTAGTCGGAATTTGTCAAGTTTTGCCGTGGCCCTGGAATCACTAAGAACTAATGATACGATCATCATAAAACCGGCGGACAAGGGTGGTGGCACAGTGGAAGCTAAATTTCTGGTTACGACTTCTGGTAAAATACCTTACTTTTACATTTTGCCCAAAACTCATAAAAATAAGTTTCCACCTCCGGGACGTCCCATAGTATCGGGCATTGGGTCCTTATTGGAACCCTTATCACGGTATTGTGACTTTTTCTTTCAACCAATGGTACAGTCCACCAGTACGTATCTCAAGGACACAAAGGATCTCTTGAGACTCATTGACACTCTAGCTTTTAATCCTGATAATTCCTTCCTGGTTAGTCTTGACGTGGAGAGCCTTTACACCAGCCTCCCGCAAGACGACACCCTTGAAGTATTGAAAATAGCTCTTAATGAATCTGACTGGCAATACCAGACCCCGAAGATATTCATTCTGGAGTGTGCTGCTTTAGCACTCAAAGAGAACTTCTTTGAGTATGAAGGCCAGCTCTACTTGCAGAAATATGGAACTTCAATGGGGAGTGTTTTTGCCCCCAGCATAGCGGGACTCTATGTGTACCATTTCGAAACAAGATATCTATTAGACAACCATACGCCGTGCATCCCTCAGATCAAATTTTACAAACGGTATATTGACGACATCTTAATGATCTGGGAAGGAGACACCGAATCATTGTTACTCTTCTGCACATGGCTGAATACTTGCGATCCCAACCTAAAATTCACATACAGTTTCGATCACAATAAGGCGACGTTCCTTGATCTGGATATTGAAGCAGAAGGAGGTCTTTTGAAAAGCAAAACCCATTTCAAACCAACGGCTCGCAACTCACTCCTCCATTTCTCTAGCTTCCACCCCAGACCCCTGCGGGAGAATCTTCCCTATGGTCAATATCTTCGCCTCCGTAGGAACTGCAGTGACATAAGAGATTATAAACAACAAGCATCCGATCTTAGCACTAGATTACGGCAGCGAGGTTACCCTCAGCGGATCACCGATAAAGCAAACAAGCGTGCTCGCAATCAAAATCGTGAGGGTCTCATTGAAGCACAGAAGTGTGCATCTACCTCCATCCCACTCACGTGCGTCACTACTTATAACGCTGTCTCTCACGCGGTGTCTGATATTATAAAACGACACTGGCAGATTCTTAATACAGGCAACCTGAACTGGGAACCTCCACTGATGTCACACAGAAAAGCTAGATCTATCAAGGACGCTTTGGTTTCCACACGACCTGCTCCCCAAAGGAAACCCACTAACACTATTCTCAACGCATGGGGGCTCCCTAACATTGTGGGCCACTACCCGTGTGGAGATTGTAGTGTATGCCATTTAACAGTGACCACCAAAAGTCTGAACCTAGAACCTGGCAAGACCTGGCATTTAAGGACACACACGAACTGCAATACAGCTCACGTCGTATATCGTATCACCTGTCCTTGCAATCTCTCGTACATTGGGATGACTAATCGGAAAGTGAAGACTAGGATTTGCGAGCATCGTAGCACAATCAGATGCAAAAAGTCAACAACAAGACTGACAAGCCATTTCCTTGAAGTTGGACATACCACTAACGACATCAGCTGGGTAGTCATTGAGGTCCTAGATCCTAACCTACCTAACATACAAAATCGTCTACTGGAGAAAGAACAAAGATGGGTTTATCGCCTATCTAGTCATCTGACGGGACTGAACGATAATATTCCCTGGCAAAGTCTCAGGAGACAGTAGTCCTTTCTCTACACTTTTATCAGCATAGGAGATTCACTTAATAGCCTTCTTTTCTGACAGAATTTAGATCAACTGCTATCTGTCTTTGAAATTAATAGCTATTCATCTAACAGAATCCATATCTATCTGCTTTCTGTCTTAGAAATCATGCCCAATTGTGCATACTGTGCTTTATATGTGTTCTTTTCCCACACTATCTTGGTTGAAACACGGAGCGCATTCTATGCTCAGCGCTATCCGTCTGTCTGTCCTTTATTTTTATTTTTATTTATATATGCTTGGTGCACCACCCTCTAAACACATCTTCGTGGGCATCATTTACCCCCCTTTTTTCCCCCTTTTTCAGTTGATATAGAGCACACACTATGGCTCTCTTGCATCTATATCCTGATCTTTTAACACTTAAGTATGGCCGCCACTGTCTATCTCGCTTACTTGCGAGTTTTCCAACATGGCCGCCGCACTTTTGCTGTGCTTTGTCTGCTATACACAGACCAGTTGTTCCCTGCTAATGCCATCTCCTTACGTAGTGTCGTCATTTCCTTGTATGACGCCTGTAGTTTGGATTTAACTTCGTTCTCCCACCGCGTCCCTCACCAGCCGGGACTTCGGGAGACCGCAGTAGGTAGTCTCATGGGAATCCTCACGGAACCAAGTAAGGTTTTGTAGTTGTGGACGACGGGCATTCTGCCCCACGACTCTTTGGCTTTTTCACTAAAAGCCGCTTTGCACTAAAAATCGATCTTCTGTTTCTCTCCATGTTATCCCACAGATCGGTTGATCGGTTGAAACCCCTCTCATGTCCCGATTAGCTGCTTTCTTTTTCTACTAATTGTAATTATGACCCTTTTCATTTACGCTGCCACATGTTTTTCTACCATTTTAACACTTGCTTTTTTGCATAATTTGTAATACATGCATTTACAGGCGCTCGATCGGCCGCACATGCAACTCGCCACTGTCGTGCCACGCCGCATTATTTTACCATCACTCAGCATGCAGCGCGTATTTCTCACTCGCTGCTTGGATACATACAAGCACATGGCTTCCATCATGCCTTGATGTGATTATTCAATTCACGCTTTAGCATGGACACATGGTTTATATAATACACGTCTTAGCACATGACGTCCCTATGTGTTCATTCAGTTTTATCTAATTTCCTAGCATGCCTTAGAAACGTGCATGCTATATCATAATTACACTATCACTGTCACGATGGTGGCTAGGTCATTCTTGACGGCTTGTTGGAGATTGCAATTTTGAGTTGCTTTAAAAGATTGCATTTTATGTTGCTAAACGTTATATGTCTTGTGCTGTCTATTTCTTTCTCCCTAACAGGTTTTGAGTGGTGTCTGTAAGTATATCGACACCGGGTCCACACACCTTAGTGCGTGTGTTGGTACTTTACTTTCTCACGTGGCCATCACTTTGCCACTCACTTGAATTCTAGGTCCTGAAGAAAGCCCATTTGAATTTTTTGACGGGCTGAAACATGTAGACCGCATCACCTAAACCACTACAGATGAATATTTCTTGTTAGTCGGTTTCACATAGTTTTTAACCATACCCTGAGCCGCCACTAATAAATTTACTGGGCAAGGATTCTCAGAGGTATTTTTAATTTTTACATCACATCTTCACACTACACCTGCTCCGCTGTAATCAGGCGTCGTAGCACAACCGGGCGGCATTAGGCCTCCCGGTTGGGACCCCAATGATGAAGCATGACACCAACTAGGTTGGTGTGTGAGGGGTCTTTTAAATATACCTAATGGTCCTTGGACTTACCACACATAGTGATTGATAGATCTCCACTATTCCAGGGTCCGTCCATATTGTTTCTTTATAACTTTACCCAGGGGATTAGGACGTACCCCAAAATCCTCGCTCTCTTTTTGTTTTTCGGGTCATTTTTAATACACAGGATTTTGCGTTGCTTTTTCCCCATTGCACAACACAGCAAAGCAACTTTGGTTGCGGCACTGCGTTTCTTTAAACAATAATAATTCTGCCCCTTAGTGTGCTGACCTGGCCTGCCAGCAATTAAGTTGAAAAAAATCTTTGCATCATTTCTCTCTCCTTACTCCACTTCACCTCCACTACCTTTGCCTCTCTCTTTTAACCTCTCTATGTATCTTCATCCTCTGCCTATCTTAGTTCTCTCAACCTCACCTTTGTCTTCCTCACCCCTCTCTCAATATACTTCACTTGCCTTCATATCTCTACCATGACCTTGCCTCTCTAGATCACTCTGTGCCTACATCTATATCTCTCAATCCCCTTTCTCTACCTCAACTCTCTCTACCTCATTCCTCTCTCTAATCTTACTGCACTATTTCCATCTGATCTTCCTGTACCTCTCCTCCATCTAATTCGGTTTACACACAACATCATCTCCATCTTTACCTCATCTCTCTACCCCTCTCCCAGTGTCTCTACCAACTTGCCTATTTCTCATCTCAGGACTTTCTCTACCTCATCACCCCTCACTTTTCTCTCTCAGTTCTCGCTCTAACTCTTATCTGTCTATGTCACCTCTTCCTACCCCATTGCTCTCTCACAACCTACCTTCGCAATTTACTTTACCATTATTTCACTACCTCACTTTGCCTCCACTGCTTTCTTTCATATTACCTCAGGTCCCTTTCCTTCACCTCTCTAAATATTTTACCCCTTTCTCCATGTACTTCTCTCCCTACTTTACATATATTTCTACATCTCTTCCTCTCCCTTGATTTCAAATCTCTTGCTATACTGGTCTCTTTGATTCCATTTAATGGAGCAGTAAAAACCCTCAGAGCAGCACTTTGATTTTCACTGCAAGAACACTAGTAGTGAATGGGACTATATTTGTGATTACACATATTCGGAAACTAAAGCTACAATTTCAAGCAATATGTGCATATGTCTTACTTAAATATTATGAACTGGTCCACTAAATATCAAACGTCACCATTAGTATGTGCTTCATATAATGGGAGTAAGAAGTGACTGGAGGATGGTACAGAACGCAGACAGCACTGCCCAGGGGTATAAGATGATGCAACTGTGAGTGCTGTGAAGAGAGTGGTGATGTACAGTGAGTGACTAGGTTAGGGAAGTATCACTGCTTGGAGAAATGGCAAGCTGTGCAGAGAGTGGGACTGAAGTCAGAGGTACATAGATAGTGTAGAGCTTTTGTGGGATTGTAGGAGGGTGCGGAAAGTATTCTGCAGAGTGCAGAACTCCCCAGTGACTGTGCAAAGACTTGAACCCCTTGCAGATGGCTTCTAGACAGTGGTGGTTGTGATGAGAGTGGGAAGATGTTTAGGGTAGAAACCTGTTTGTTAATAGTGTGGTGGGAGTGAAGGAATATGCGCTGTTATGAGGGTGGTGAGCTATGTACAATGGAGAGATGTGCAGAGTGGGATCTGTAAAGAGAAATATGCAGGTGGAGGACTGTGCAGAGAGTAGAAGAAGATTGTCCAGAGAGACAGGGACTATGCAGATAGTTTAGCTGAGACTTCAGGGCAGCCTGAAAGGCGATGGCCTTGCAGAGTATAGAAGTCTGTGCAAAGTGGAGACTGTTCCTGTGAAGCGAGGAGTGTTCAGATAGTAAAGGCCTCATCTGGATTGGGCAGTGCTGGTCAGTGACTGGCTCTACAGAGAATGAAGTGCTGTGGTGGGGCCAGGGCTGTGCTGGTCAGTGAATGGTTCAGCACATATCAAGTGAATGGCTGTGCAGACAGCGAAGCACTGCTATTGACACAGTCTCTGCAACAGTTTTAGCCTAGCTAGTGTCTTAAATAGCTGAAAAGGTGGTGATATGCTATTTTACCACCTTACACAGTGGTAAGTGATTGTGCATCACAGGGAATGAAGAGGCTTGTGCTGCCGCTTTCGAATGGAAATGTAGCAGCAATTATTGACATATGAAGTAAACACCAGAAAATAACAATATCATACAGAAAACAACATAACAAAACAATTGAAACACAACAAGGCATAACACAAAGAAACAACTAAAGCCCACCACAATACAGCAACCGCAATAGAACACAACTTCACTTGGCAGTAATGCAGCACAAAAATATGGTGGCATAAAAATAAACAAAACAATTGACACCATTAACAAAATGCCACACAACACATATGCATAAACATTCTTATGACACATTACCATCTCCAGAAATCTGCTTTCATAATATGGTGATAAAAGGTGTTTACACCAAGCACTGCTTTAACTTACCACCAAGGGCATGAAATAGCACCAGTCAAAATGATTTTGTGATCCAGCCTAGGGACTCTAAATGTAGTATATAGAGATGTAAGTTGTGCTTTGACATACATTGTATGGCTTCTATTCTAGGAACTCCATGACCAGCCATCAAAGACCCAGCAGCGCTGCAGACCCCAGGATCAGTGCATACACCTGCAGCAGTGTAGACCACAGCAACACTACATATCCCAGAAGGTCAACAGACCCCAGGAGTGGTGCAGATCTTAGCAGTGGTGCAGACCCCAGTAGTGCTCCCAATCTGAGCAGCTCAACAGGCCCCGGCAGTGTACCAGGCCCCATCAGCGGCGCACATCTCAGCAGTGCTGCAGACCCCAAATGTGGAGCAGCTCCTAGAAGTGGTGCACATCCCCAACAGTGGCACAGAGAGCAATGATGCTTTTTATCCGTTCTCTCCAAAAGAGCTGCTCTATATTCAGATGCGGTCTATAGCCAAAGCATCAACACCTGAACACACAGAAAGAGCCCACCTGTCTATCAGCAGAGACTCTCCAACATGCTGCACATTGTTAATATATGAATGACATCAAAATAATACACAGAGCGACTCTTAGATACTCCTCCCTGCAAATACTCACATAACGTGAACCAATGCAAGCGAATTAAGAAGTAAAGGATCAAAAAGAAGGATGGTCTAGTTACCTGCAAAGCTGCGGGCCCATCTCCAGTCTACAGGAAAAACAAAAAACATATATAAAAACAAACAGAAAGTAGACAAATCAGCGTCTAAAATTAAAAAGGCACATTTTAACTGCAAATATTTTGAAATCTAATTTACTAAACAAGGTAATAACTCTTACCCAGCCAATTTACCACCCCTTAGTCAAACTCCCAAGTATATGAACAGTATTCACACAGTGTCTCTGCCCGCTGCCCCAGTGTATGAAGCTACACATAATTACATTACACTGTCCTGGTCCAGCTCAGATGGGCTATAGAAATGCATCTCAGTGTCAGAAGATGCCGGGTAGACTAAACACTACCTTCCTTACTGTTAGCCTTGTTGGTGCACCACTAGAGGCTAAGCCCTGGTTCCTTAGACTTCCTCAGAGCCTGTAGAAAGTGTTACTTACCTTTGGCAATGACATTCAGAGAAGTGGATGAGGGCCCTGCACTGCTGCCAGCCGTGGCGCAGTCTTCATTTCCAATGCTTTAGAGTTTTGACAAGCCTTCAGCTGCAGAGCAGAAAATGTTGAAGTTTGAAACGGTGCAAACTGTCCGTCTGAAACCAATTGGTGGTGGAGGGGCATAAGATGAGCCCAGAAACTCCTTAAGTCCCTATGGGGACATGGGAAGGAGCTGCAGAGGACCAAGGTATGCCCAGCAAACCGATCTGAGCAGTGTCATCACTAGGTGTCGAAATAACCCAGGCGAGGATCTGGCAGTACTGGGCTCAGTGCCAAAGCAGAGCCAGGCACCGGCTCAACCGGACAGGAGCCAAGTCTGAAGACGATTTCAAAGTGGAGTTGGAGTCAATGGACGACCCTGACCATACAGACTTTTCCAAAGGTAAAAGTAACCTCTGGAGCCTCTAAAGAAACAATCAACCAGCAGCGTCTCCCCTGCTATGGCGGAGGAGCATCGCCCCCCCTCCGCCTGCAGCCTAAAAATGTGAAAAATAATACGTGTTTATTATCGTTTTCTTTCCCGGTCTGAGTCCTTGGGGGTGTGGCCATCGGGGTAACCGTGATGAAGGGTGAGTAGTGGGCACTGTTGTAAGTGCGCATGTGGGTTTGGCCGGCTGTCCTAGGACGGCCAAACCGACATGTGCACTGAGCGGTCTCCAACCCGAGCTGCGTTGCCAGGTTGGAGACAGCAGGCACATGCTCCCAGTCTCTCTGAGAGTACAAATTGAGGGCACTCAAGCCAATCAGGATGCTGCTCTCATGCTGACAGAAGCATGAGAGCAGTGTCTGGATTGGCCGCAGGGGAGTCTGGGAGCTTGTGCCTGCAGTGGAGAGGAGCAGAAGAGCACAATGCGGCGAACGGCAGGTAAGTCCTTTTGCTATGTTTAGTATGTGTATTAACACACGACTGCGCGTGCATTTTCTTATGTACATTTTGCACGTGGATGTTCTTGTTATGATTTGTATTTAGCTGTTAAGCCTGTGCCTCTGCCGTGTTCTAGATCCTACGGGAGTTAGGACCGGCAGATGCAAGGAAATGGAGCAGGCATGGCTGCGTCTGGTGTTCACTCTATATACTGGTGTTTCAACTTAATAAAGGAGTTTACTTTTCATATTTCGTGGACTTCATCTTTACAATTGGACGACGAGCTGGTTTCAACACAAAGATCTCACGATTTTGGAGATAAAAGGAGTATTTGCATTTTTTTCGTTTTCAAGAATAATTCAAGCAATTGTACCGGAATAACTACTGGAGTACACAGTGTTGTTTGCTAGGACTGCTGTAGGTCTTCAAAAACTTTTAAATGGTTTTATCGATTTTATGGATTCACTCGATCTTGCCACTAATTTTTCTAAATCTCACACCATGACGATTGGTACTCAGAAGGCTGCTAGGCGCAGGTTTTTTTGTAGGGGGGTAGAACTAACAAAAGTTTCAACCTTCCCTTACTTGGGTGTGCTGTTTGATGACCGAGGGACTTGCGTTGTGCAAAGAACACATAAGAAGAATGTTTTGGCAAGGGCAGTGGGGGCAACCATGGACTTTGCAAAAAGACTAGGGACAAAGCCTGTACCTGCGCTGCTAAAGGTGTATAGAGAAAAATGCATCCCTATGACCACTTATGGCTGTGATGTGTGGGGATACAAGGACGTGAGAGATATACAGAGGATGGAAAACAAATTTATGGGCAGGTTCCTCGCTGCCCCCCCCCTGTACTCCAGCCTTTAGGTTGCATGAGGAGCTTGGCATGGGCTATATCTCTGATCTTATTGCTGTCATCCCCTTACTGCGCTGGATGAGAATCTGGTCCTGCACCGCCACCACCTTAAACCAACTTGTTATAGCAGATTGCACTGCACTTGAGGGGACTCTGTGTATCCAATGGTTAAAGTACATAATGGAGCAGACGAGTTGGCTAGGCTGCCCTGACCTGTATACCAACCCCAGGCCGTTACGCCCAGTAGATATTGGGAATATCAAACATTTGTTTCTGGCCAGACAGCAGGGGGTAAGGGAGAGCATGGAACTAGCAAAGCCAACGGTGAGAACCTATATCACACTGAGTTTGAGTCCACAGGTACAGCCTTATCTGTCACTGGTCATCAATGTGCACCATCGCTTTGTGTTAACAAGATTCACATTGAACCTTATACATTGGTTATTAGCCTCTCCTGAAGGCTACACGAAGCCTGGTGCTTTAAAGCCATGTCCATGTGACAATTTGTCTGACCAGGACACTATTTATTTTACATTCTTCTGTGAATTATATGACCCCCTGTGTAACAAATGTATTCTCATGCTCCTTAGATCTGGTCAATTTGTCCGAGTAAGGCCTGCATTATTTTATCTACAAATGCTTTCCTCCCCTATGGTCTGTTTTGAGGTTGCAAGTTTCTTTACAGGGGCTTTAAGACTTAGGAAGAAGATGCTTATGGTGTAGTTAGGCTGAATCAGTCTAATGCTCTCTGGGAAATATACGTGCCAGTTTTGTATATGATATGGCATGATTATGTAGCTTGTTTACCCTCCCAATGCTCTGTCACGTTTGCACTTTATTTGATGAATTTTATACTTAGAATGGCATTTTGAGTTTGTTTTTAATAATGAGCTTTTATCCCTATTTGTCTGTATACATAGCCCTAGATGTTATTGTATTTTTAAGTGTTTTATTTGTGTCCTTTTATGGCTTTTGACTGACTGACTACTGGAGTATTCTTGCGACAGACAGTACCTTTTGGAGCTCAGCTGAATCTTGCTTGGCATATTGTGAAACGCAATGCAGCACACATTTCTCACGTTTCAGGATCACGCAATGTGCCGCCATTTTTGGTTTGCTGAAAGCCTACGGGAGAGATTATTGTGTGCTGATTAGCAGCAGTTTTAACAGCTAATAACCCTTCATTTTGTAGTGTTTTTTTCAATGTGTTTCAGGGTTTGTGCCTGCAGGGAACAACATATTGAAACTGGGTGAAGTACAGGTTTTTTTGTGGTTTCTTTTGGGAGATTTGGGCTAACGCTGGTATTCCTTGAATGCTTATTATTATATATATATTGGAATTGAGGATAAGTGAACTAGTCCCTACTGGGTGAAGTGAGGACACTGGTCCAGGATTTATCCTTCAGCTTTTGCCTTACAGTATTTCAGCGAATTAATCCCATTTTTTGGGTGAAGAAAGGACGCTGAATTTCCTTTGGAAACTTCACCATGGCTACACAGAATTTTCTCTTCAACCACCGCCAGCATTTTGGCCAGTGGGTGGGAAGCCCATGAATGAAATGGGTGGAGTGGCAGGATACTATGCTGAGTCCATGCTGTCCGACGATGGAGGCGAGGGGCCCATGTAGATGTTGAAGAGCGTGGGACTGAGCGATGATCCTTGAGGTACTCCGCAGTTGATCTCTGTGGATTCGGAGAGGAAAGGTGGGAGTCTGATCCTTTGAATTCTGCCGACGAGGAAGGAGCGGAGCCAGTCGAGGGCGGTTCCCTGTATGCCGGCGTCGTGGAGTCTGGCTGCAAGCGTGCGATGGGAAACGGTGTTGAAGGCTGCAGAGAGGTCTAGAAGAATGAGGGCCACAAAGTGGCCTTGATCGAGGAGCGTGTGGATGTCATCTGTGGCGGCAAGGAGGGCGGTCTCTGTGCTGGGGTTACTGCGGAATCCAGATTGGGAAGAGTCGAGGAAGGCGTTCTCTTCGATGAAGTTTGTCAGCTGGGCGTTGACGGTCTTCTCGGTGACTTTGGCTGCGAAGGGAAGGAGAGAAATGACTAGGTAGTTTTTCAGGTCCGTCAACTCTGCAGAGGGTTTCTTGAGGAGGGGCTTGACTTCTGTGCTTTTCCAGTCATAGGGAAAAGTGCCGGATTCGAAGGTGGCATTGATGGTGCGTCGTAGCTCGGGTGCTGTGGCGGCTCTGTGGAAGATGTGCGGCGGGCAGGGGTCCATGCGGGCTCCTGAGTGGTTGCTCTTCATGGTCGTGGTTTTATCTTCTGTGGTGACTGGGGTCCCGGCGGTTATGGTGGGTTGGGTGTTGGCGCTGGGGGGACGGATGGTTTCTGGAGTCTGGTCGCTGAAGTTGTCGTAGAGGGCCTTGATTTTCAGATGGAAGTAGGAGCCGAGCTTGTTGCACAGGTCCTGGGAGAGTGTGATGTCCGTGGCGTCGCTGGGGGGTTTGGTGAATTGCTGGATGATGCTGAAGAGTTCCTTCGAGTTGCTGGAGTTGGTGAGGATTTTGTTCCAGATGAAGGTCCTTTTGGTGGATCTTAGGAGTTGGTGGTATTCTGTCATGGCGTTCTTGTAGGAGGTCTCGCCTTCGGTGGTTTTGCAGTTTCTCCATCGTTTTTTGAGACTTCTGCAGGTGCGTCTGGCTTCTTCGAGGTCGATGGTGAACCAGGTGGCCTTCAAGGGGCGTTGTCTGGCGGGGTTGCGGAGGGGTGCGAGCTTGTCTGCGCAGTTGGTGATCCAGCGGTGTAGTTCCTTGGCTGCAAAGTTGGCGTCAGTCAAGGCGGGGGGGGGGGGCGGTCGTGGATGAGGGTGGTGTTGAGGTGCTCCTCTGTGACCTTGCTCCAGTTCCTTCGCGGTGGGCTTGGAGTGGGTTTGTGAGCGGTGGCAGTGTTGAAAGAGAAGTGTACGCAGTGGTGTCCCGTCCAGAGGGGCTGCGTGGTGTAATAAGGTTAAGTGTGTGGATGAAGGTAGCTCTAGCTATGATGAAGGCAATTTAAAAGACTTACTATTTAAGATTCCGATGAGAATGCAGAGAATTTTGAGTCCAAGGATTTGTTCATGTAAATAATGACAGAAGCGTAGGGGGGAGGAAAAAAACTCTTATGTTTGATGATGATTAGAGGTGTAGAAGTACAAATGTATGCAGACTCTGGATTTCCTTACACAATTGTTAATGAGGACATATGGAGGATAATGTTTGTCAAACTGTTAGGAGAGAAACTTCTACAAACAGATATTCACCTAGAGTGATTTTCAGGAGAAAAAACAGACATTATTAGGTACAGACCTTTGGTTTTCAGGTTTAAGAATAGAGAATCTTGCGGGAAGTTATACATTTCAAGGAAGGGTCCCTCTGCTCTGGGTTGGAGAGATCAAGGAGAGCTAGACAATATTTTGAATCCTAACAATCCTGACCCTGTCATGATAATGGATGAGGATGAAATTATTGGTGCAAAAGTGTTAAAGAATTTCCCAGAAGTGTTCTTTGGTGCCATTGGTAAACTTAAGAACTTTGAGCATTGCATAATAAAAGAATGCGAGTCCTATGATACACAAAGTGAGGAATATTCCCATTTCTCTCTGGGTAGGAGGTGGAAAAGGAATTAGAGGAAATATTTAAAGCTGACATAATTGAGCATATGGAGTCCTCAGAATGGATTTCTCAGGGTGTAGTTGCAAGACAGAGTAATGGGAAGATAAGATTATGCATTGACTTGCGCCATTTAAGTAACATTGTTGTGGACAAATTTCCTCTCCCTAAAATTTATGAAATGTTAGCTTTGGTGATGGGTGCGGGATGGTTTTTAACTATCAATATCTCAGCAGTGTATCACCAACTACAGTTAAATGAAGAGAGTAAATGTCTTACTGCATTGATCACCGCCATAGGTGGTTTCCAATATAAAAGATGCTGCTATCTTCCAAATGATAATGTTTCAACTTTTTGGTAAACATATGAATGTCAGATACTTCTAGATGACATGTTGGTGTTCTGAAAGGACAGAAGTGAGCATTACAAAAATGTGGCTGAAGGTTTGAGTATTTTGAAAGAAAGCGGTTTGGCTGTGGAGCACTCTAAGAGCACGTTTGGGGTACAGTCTGTGACGTACCTTGGCCATGCTTTGTGTAGTGAAGGTGTCGCCACCAAGCCATCACTAGTTGGACCCATCCAAAACGCTCCATACCCAACCAATAAGGAGGAAGTTAGATCCTTGGTTGTTTAGTAGAATTTTATGCTAAGTTTGTCAAAGGTTCTCTAATAAAGTTGTTAACATAAGACAATTGTAAAGTGAAATTTCTTTGGACAGATGCTTGCAATTTAGAATATGAAGACATAAAAAAGGCAATTAAGGAAGCGCCAATTTTAAAAAGATTTGACCCCTGGTTGGAGAATGTGGTCAGCGTAGGCGCAAGCAACAAAGGGTTGTGTAGGGTACTCTCTAGTTAACATTAGAGGGGAAGAACATTATTGCGCATGCTTCCCATGTGCTGGCCCCCACTGAAGAAAGATTTTCTGTAATAGAAAAGGAGACTCTTGCTTGTACCTGGGCTTAGGAGCATTTTTGATCTTTTATTTAGAGTAGGCATTGCAAAGTTCGCTCCGATCACAAGAATTTGGTCAAGCTGCTTACTACTGAGGGTCTATTTAAAGCTTCGGCCAGGATAGCAAGAATGTCCATGAAGCTTCAGGATTTCATTTATACAATTTAATATGTGCCTGGAAATGTATTGGCTGATTTTCTTTCTCGTATGCCTACTGCGATGCAGGAAAGTGAGTGGGAGGATTTTGATATTGCATTGCTCCATGATCAAGGTATGACACCAGTTGATTAAGGAGAATGGAAGACACAATATTTCTTGGATTCTACTTTACAGCAGTTAATTGTTTATGTAGAACAGGTTGGCCCTTGAAGCATAATATAGAAAAAGAATTAAAAGCTTTTGGGGAAGTAAGAAATTAGTTGTCTGTGGTACAGGGAAATGTGTATAGAGGAGAAAAAGTGATCCCTCCTGCCCATTTGCGAGTCAGAATTGTAAAACTGTGTCATGAAGGGCACAAAGGCATTGTTAAAACCAAACAAAGAATTAAAAGATGGTACTGGTGGCCTGGCATTGACATGTGTGTTGACAGAAAGGTGAGAAGTTGAGTGTGGTGTGCAAACTCAAATACGTCTCTTAAAACTTTGAGACCAAACGTGTGAACTTACAATTCCAAAAACACCATGGCACATAGGGCTATTGACATTATGGGCCACATTGGTTCTCCTGCTAAGTACATTATTGCACTCATTGATGTGTTTTCCATGTTAGCTGTAGTCAAAGTGCAGAAAAGGTAGATTCTGAAGAAGTACTTAAAATTCCTTGACACAGTCTTTGTGGATGAGGGGTTACCTGTGCAGGTAATTAGCGATAACGCAGTGCAGTTTGTATCTAAATTGGCTCAAGAATATTTCAGTAAAATTGGTGTCAAGCATAGGGCCACGTCTTTGTTAGATCTCTCAATCATGCCATTCCCACAAGGATTGTACAGAGTACTTAAGAATGCCATTCATCTTGTTACCAAGAGTGGAGGTGAATGGGAGATGCAGATTTTTAAGTTTTAAGACCCTGTAGATGTATAGGACCACTACCCATGTAGCTCTGGAAGCTTCCCCTTTTGAAATTATGAGAGGAAGAGAAGCCAGGAATAAATGTAATCCTGAATGGTTGATACAGGCTGAAGATTCCACCACATCAGTGGAGAAGGTAAGGGAAAATATTGTGGCTAAACATCTAAAGTACAAACAGATGTTTGATCTAAAGAGAGGATCTGAAAATGTTGTGATTATAGAGGGTATGTGGGTCAAAGTCAAGAAACCTTGGAAGGTAAAGAAAGGTGAGAGTGAGTTTTCTGAGCCTTTGCAAGTTACCAAGGTTTTGAGGAATGCAGTGTTATTAAGTGATGGTAAAGTATGGAACCTGGAACCTTAGGAGGTTTGCTATTTTAAGAAGTGATTGCAATTCCTAGAATACAGTCAGTGGCAATGGTAGGGAAAAATTTGAGTTGTATGATAAATTAGTTCAGAAGAACAATATTGATTCTGAGCAAGTTACAGGAATGATTACTGAGTGGAGGATGTGCAGTTGGAGGAAGGAGTTAATGAGGAGGAAGTACAGAGAAGTGAAGACGTTGTTGAATCTGACCAGGGAAATGAAGAGGTTGTGGAGTCTGAGGATGTTGAGGAGAAGAGTGGTGGCAGAGAGACAGTAGACTCACACGACGGTGGTAACATGAGAGTTTGGGTTAATCCCAGGTGGATGTCTGATTTTGCGTGTGAGACAGATTTGATTGAATGACTGTGTTATTATTGTAGCTATGTTTTCATTTATTAAAAGGGGGAAGATGTATTATGTTTAGTATATATATTAACGTGCATGACTGTGTGTGCATTTTCTTGTTATTATTTGTATTTAGCGATTATGCCTCTGCCGTGTTCTAGATCCTACCAGGTTTAGGACCGGCAGATGCAAGGAAACGGAGCAGGTTTGTTCCGTACACTGGTGTTTCAACTTAATAACGGAGTTTACTTTTCATATTTCGTGGACTTCATCTTTACATCTTTTTAATGTTTTTTTTTATTTTCGCCGCCGTTGTATCACCTCCCCCACTTCCCCCACCCCCAAAGCCCCGGCACTCTTCCCTTACACCAGTGCTCCTGGAACCAACCAGGGCCCAGACTGGTCCAGAACTTGGACCCACAATGGGTGAAGTAGTCGGGGTGAACTAAGGCAACCACAAACAGATCTACAGCACTGCAAAAATCTTCAAAACAGAAGACCTTTAGAAGAGAGTATATCAGGTCTCCATTGAAGAGATTTGATGTCAGAGTACTCGGTGGTGGCATATATGGCTTTGTGATGTCACTCCTGGGTCCACTCTGCCACTCTGCCACCTGAGGGAGATTTCTAAGGTGAAACATTTGCAGGCATAAGTATCGATAAGTACTGGACACAGGGGCGGCTGGTGACATTTGAAAGTGGTGGGGCGTAAAATTAGTGGTGGAGCAGACCGCGGCGAGCGAGCGTAGCGAGCGAGCCCGAACGACCTAAGGAGGGTTCGGGGGGGTTCTCCCCCCGAGAAAATTTTGAAAAATGAGTGGGCAAATGGTGCATTTTCAAGACTTTCGGAAGCCACTGTGCTAAACAGAAACAGGCCACTGCCTCCCCTCAAACTATCGTCAGTTCCAAGGCCTCATGAATGAGCCATTCTAAATTGCAATAAACCACAATTAATTTTAATAATGTTGCATAAATAGGTTGGATCTGTCTACTGAGCCAGTGCCTACGTGAGATAAAGTGGCATTCAAGGTGGCCCAACAGAGTAAAATGCCTACAGGACAGGAGCGGCAGCTGCAGGATTAGGGTCTCCTGTTACAGCAGAAGCTAAATACTGCTCTGCAGCCTGTGACTGCACTGCACGAATGAGAAACGTGTGTATTGTGTAGGTGTATCGGTTATGTATGTGTGGGTGTCTGTCTGACTGCCGTGAGGTATGTATATCTGAAGTGTGCATGTCTCTCCTGTGGGTGTGTCTGCTCTGTGTGTGTGCCCTTCCGCTGTGTTTGTCTGTTTTGGACGTACAATATGCGTGTTCGTTAGTGTGTGCGTGTGTCTGCACCTCTTTGCATGTCTGCTTGGTCTGAGCATGTGTATGTCTGTCTTCTGCGTGTAAGGCATGCACGCATCACACATTTGACAGCACATCATGTTGCGAATGCACCATATGGGGAAATGTCATACGCCAGAGCTTGCTTCATGTCTGGAAGCCAAAAAATGTGATCACATCACTCCTGTGTTAATAATACCCCAATAGCTGCCTATTGGTCCCAGAGCACACTGCAAATAATTTTGCATCACCCACGAACTTTTACACACAGATACACCCATCAACAAGACAGAAAAGCTCACATTCTCTTGCCGTTTACTTGGGTGTAGTGGGCATAAAACGCGTGGGTGATGCCTTTAGAACTCACTTCCTGTTGCAATTCCTCTGTCCCACCGTCCCCCCTCTCATTTCTCTTTCTAACCTTTACCCTGTGCATCTGACACAACATATTTGGTGTTATTCCCCTTTCCGTGCTTCCCACGTCCTCTGCACTTTCATTTTCTCTCATCTACTTGAATTCGTTTTGTCTGCTTCCCCACGTAATTTGTTCTTGTGTTTACTCGCTATGTATGATCTATGCGGGCTGACATTGTTTTCTTTCGTTAGGCAGGAGCCTTCGTCCAGCTTGGGCTCTCTATTTATTGCTAAGACGGTGTTGGCAATCATAAGATATATCGCTATTGGCCAGAGCACTGAAGGGGAGGGTGAACAATTCTCTTTCCATTCACATTCCGATATTTGCGCTCATTGCAGCAAAAACGATGCACCGCACATCCACAAACATTTACATCCAATAAAAACATGATGGGGTTCTGTTTGTTACACAACGTTAGTAAGGAGCAGAGCAGGGCTGAAGTTGAGAGAGGACAGGAGAAAAAGTCAGAAAATATGCAAGTAGCTAGATGAGAAAGAAAATGTCAGAAATGGATGGCATAAAAGTGGCAGAGAATTATACGACGTTTTAGGTTTACCTATAGCGTGTGTTGCGCGACTCGGTATAGAGTTATTGAGTTCGCAGAGAGGCGGTCGTCAAGCCGCAGATGCATGGTTCAAGATGGATACTGAAGACGTAGGTCAGAAGGGTGTGTGGGGGAAAATATTAAGGGGATTTGGGGTGGAGTATATGGGTCTGTAATTGGGATTTTGTAAGTTGACGAGGGGTGCGAGAGAGACATAAGAGCCAGGAGACATACTAAGAGATGTTGAGTTAGAGGATGAGATGATGGACGAGACGGGAAGGAGGCGTGATTCACTTATGCCTATTTAGGAGTGATGCTGATTTGTAATACAGTCGGGTTTGTTTAAATGACAACACTAAATGAAAGATAAATGCAAAGCGTTTGTCACTTTGAAGGTTTCTAAGGTTTTTTAAGAATCGATGCAAACGCTGATACATTTTGCTAATCGAAACAGAAACTTAAAACAACAAATCAATGAACAGCTCAATTCAAAAGTATATTTGAGCTGTCTTAAGTATTCCTGAATGATAATTAAGTCGGAGTTTCCCATGTTAAAATAATAATACAACATTTGTATACAATCGTGTGCAAGTTCCAGCTCCTGGCCATTTCTGAATCTCAAAACATGAACAATTTAACAAATGAATGTTTTGTGGGTTTTTTCTCTGAGAAACCTGGTACCCCTACTCAGTGAATGCATGTTCATTGTGGAAGCTGACCTGCCCCCATCCCTCCCACCTCTTCCTTTAACTCCAAGCAACTGGATACGGGCCTGGGAGTGCAGCAGGGCCAACCTGTCACCCAGGTGCTCGCATTGGCATTCTGAAAGAAATTCCCAGTACGAAGGATCTACATAACATTGGAAAGGGCTGCTCTTCAGTTTCCTGCAGAACACGGATGGAAAGTAAGGGATATTAACTAGCAGAGTTACTCGTTTTTGCTTAACACCATCACTTGCTGCTTCATCATCAGAGCTTTATACTTCAATAAAGAGTATTTCATCATCTTATCCACAATAACGGCTCTCTTAAGCACTTCGATCTTTAAAGCCTACAATTTGCAGGAATATAGTAGTAGGGATTTAAAACTCTGAGGTAGTGTCACTTAATAATATTTCTGGGTTTTCAGTGAAGTGTAACCTACTTTTTCATTGAATTTTGCAATACGCTTTAAGCAAGGATTAGACAGTGTTCCTTCTTCTAATTTCCTTTAGTTCTAAAAACACAGAACCCTGTGTGGTGCCTGCAGACGGTACCCCCCCCCCCCCCATCCCACTCCTCTGGTCGTGTTCACACCAACGCTCATGGGGTCTTTAAGAACCCGCAAGTCCACCTGTGAGGTCAGTAAGGTCTGACGACACCAAGACACATCACCTCAGATTCACCCCCCTCACTCCCCGAACGCACAGGACCGAGGGAGTCCTCCATTCCGACACAAGCAGGACCACTCCTTCAGCCCCCAAAACCCTAAACCGGACTCTAACCCATGCCTCGCACTTCTTAAACAGAACACCCTCTCCCTGCTCCCCGGTCTGCCCCCCCACCCCCCGGTCAAGGAACGGCACCATTTGTCAGAGATACGCCGATGTTATCAGCAGCCTAGAACAGTGGGTTTGGTACCGGCCGCAGAACTGTGTGCACTCAGAAGCACTGACTCCTCCTTCCACCCACCTGGGGGTGGTAAAACTGAAATCACTTTTAAATGGGGTAAATTACTGTATGGGGTTAGTTTATGTCAAATGTCTCGCGTAAAAACCGCTGTAAAGCCCACTTAACAATCGTCAGTATAACCAAGTGTTCGGGGTTCAATGTTTAGGTGACGGAACGGCTATCCCATTACATGTTTATAGCACAGTGTACAGAGTAAACCGTCTCTAAGCGCTGCAGTGTTACTGGACGCACAGAAGCGGACACGAGGCGCAAATGGAAAGCAAAGAGATTCTACCTTTAATCAATATATCTTATTTAATTCAGGAAGAATAGTGACATAAGTGGTGAGATAGTGTTATCAACCATGAAATTGTCATGGAGGACACTATGTGTTTTTAAAATACCCATCACACACCAAGAATCCCTTGGTGTCATGCTTCATCATGGGGGTCTTCCCGTCCCTCTACGGGGCGGGGCGTGCTACGACCTACAAGGATGCGGGAGCACTTTTAAAGTGAGAAAAGTTATGTGTGGTGCAAAAGTGAGAGTGGTAGGGTTAAAAAAAGATAGTCGTGAATTAATAAAAAATTCCCTGGCTAGTGGAAAAAATACACTTTATTCTATTCCCTAGCTGGAAATGTTAAAAAAAGGGGGGGAAAAGGCGTAGGGGGTATCCTATTATGAGTTTCCCTCTACTTGGTCAACATGTTTCAAAAGCCATCCCCATGGCTCTTTCGTCAGGACCTTTAAATGATCCCTACTACTCTCGCATGTATTAATGCAATATATATGCCTAATTTGATTTAGCAATTTGATTTAGCTGTTTTTCATGCTCCAAAATCTAATTAAAGCATGCCTGTAAACAACATACCCATTTGGTATCTCGAATAACCTATTTTGGTAAAGAAGGAAAAGAAGATAACACAGTAATGTTTAAACAATAAAACACATCACCATCATGTCACTATTCTTCCTGAATTAAATAAGATATATTGATTAAAGGTAGAATCTCTTTGTTTAATTAAGTATTGATAGGAGGTTGATTCTATCTTTATACCTCTACACTCCCTCCTCTTGATTAGTTATATATTATTGACAGCGTGCAGCTGTGGGAGTTTACATGATTTTCCTATAAATTATAGGAATATACATGTTCACATACCTTGCCCTTGAGAGTCACAAATAATTCATCCATACACCCAGTTACCTGACTGGGATAGACACATTTTACATCTACACAAATAAATTACATATACAACAATGGCAGAAAATATAGGACTCACCTTTACCGAAGAAGAAATTGATAACATCATTTCATCCATGGGAAATTTTGAAGGCCTCAACACATCAGAACCTATTATCAACAATGATAACTGGGATGAGATGGAACAACTGAGACGCAACCAAATAAAAACAGCCCTACATGGTCTCCTAATGACTGAGTACTTAAAAGCAAACGCAGCACCACAAGGATTAATAGTCAGAAACGAACCATTCATATTTCAGCAGGATAAAAATTAAAAAAAAGATTGGTCACTTATATCGTGGCACTGCACTAGGGACTGGCTTGTGCTGATAATAAAAACTGCCAGTAGATTAGCACAAGAATTAAAAATAGAGATTCAGGAAATAAAAGTGCGCCTGAAAAGCTATGAGTCTCCCAGTGCCTTTAAAAAACATCTGGAAGAACTGAACAAAACACTGAATGAGTTTGAAGTATCACTAAAACAAAGCAAGTATAAGAAATTGAAAAAGGATACGAGTCGCTTCAGCCATGAAAAGGTATACCCATATACCAGGGAAGATTATAAACCCCAAACAGACGTCAATGAGATAACAACAGACAAAGACTCATCAGACACAGGATCAAACAGCTCAGGTTCTAGTCATGGTAGAAGCCAGAAATACCAAGGAACAAGAAGCAACTACAGACGCCCATATCATCACGGCCCCAGGGGATGGGGCCATTTTCAAGGCCCACCAATATATCCACCACAACATTTCGGTCCTCCTCCATATCAGCACCCACCAGGAGCATATCATCCATGGAACTATCCTCCTCACCAAGAAATGCCATTCTTTGACCAGACCCATTTTTTAGGGTCATGCCAAGGGAGGAACAAAGGAAGGAACCGGAGAGGAAACAACGTACATTGGACACCGAGAGAAGAAGATCAATCGAGAGTATCAACAAGGAGCATGACGGGAGCGTCAACAAGCAGAAAATGAATCTGGTGGTAAATCTAACTGACCAAACACTTACAGACGCACAAACCAGTATCCTTGAAAAAGGATTAGGTTTTGTGCCGACTGCGAACCTGGATACGTTTCTACTGTGCAAGGAGATACAAGAATTCATAAGGAGATTGAAGTTACAAGTCTTCTTCAGAGATAAACAACAACAAATAGAAAGACAAGGCGGCGACACAGGTTTAAAACCAAAATCCACCTTCACGCCACCTGATTCAACTTTACCAATAGAACTGCTGACTTTTGAAAAAGCGGTGATGAAAGAGTTAGAGGATCTAGACCCTACAGCTAATCGGGTTTTCCATAACATAACTAAAGAAGAAAGAGAAGCCGTAAAAGAATTAACTAACAACACCAATTTAGTTATAAAACCAGCGGACAAGGGAGGAGCGATTGTGCTACAGTCAGCCGACCAATACGATCGTGAATGCAAACGCCTCCTCCAAGATCGGAGAAATTACGAAGTCCTAGACATTGATCCCACAGAGAAAATAAAAGTCCAGATATCAAGCATGGTTGAAGAAGCAATGGCCCATGGATGGATATCAAAGAAAGAAGGGGATTTTCTGACCAAAGATTCGCCTAGGACACCATATCTATATACAATCCCAAAGATACATAAGGACCTGAATAATCCACCAGGGCGCCCAATAGTGTCCGGAATTGGTTCCATTTTGGAACCAGTCTCAAAATTCGCAGATGCCTATTTAAGACCATTAGTACAAAAAACATCGACGTATTTAAGAGACACCAAAGATGTCCTTATACTTCTCGAGGATGTGCCATTTGATCCAGGGAACCAACTATTGATCAGTTGTGATGTGGAGAGCCTGTACACGAGCCTCCCCCACAATGAGACTCTGACCATTATCGAAGAAGTCCTATTTGATACGGACTGGGAATACCAAACACCCAGAAATGTCATCATGGAGTGTTGTAGTCTGGCTTTAAAAGAAAACTTTTTTTAGTACAATAAAACCTTGTACCTCCAAAAACATGGGACCAGCATGGGAAGCACTTTTGCTCCCAGTATTGCTGGTCTCTATGTTCATCATTTGGAGAGACATAAAATCCTACATATCAACAATCCTTTCCGGAGCCATATCAATATATGGAAACGGTATATTGACGACTTTTTGATTATTTGGGATGGAGATGAGAACACAGCCAAACGTTTCATCACATGGCTCAATTATCAAGACGAATTTTTGAAGTTCACAAGCACCATCTCAAACAAAGAATTAGTGTTTCTTGATTTGAACATATATCCTAAAGAAGGAAAACTTGTGACCACAACACATTTCAAATCTACATCCAAAAACTGCCTGTTGCTATATCAGAGTTTCCATCCTAGACATCTCCGAGACAATCTCCCTTATGGCCAATTTTTACGCCTAAGGAGAAATTGTACAGAAATCACAGATTTTAAACATCAATCGGAAGATCTAAAAAGAAACTGGAAAAACGACTATGCCCAAGGAAGGTGATAGATATCGTGCTTACAAAAGAACACGTAACAACTGCAGGGAAAGTCTTTTGGAACCCACACCACAGAAAGAAGAAGACAAGCGTCCGATTTGTGTAACAACATATAACACTAACTCCAATCAGATATCTAAGATCGTCAACAAGCATTGGCGTATCTTGAACAGCGGAGGATTAAATCTACCTAAACCAATCTTCTCACATAGAAAAGGGAAGAGTATCAGAGATATGGTCGTGCACACAAGACCACGGGAAACTGGACGTACTGACCACTCAACATCAATGTCTCACATCACAGGACATCATCCTTGTGGAAACTGTAAGGTCTGCGACTGACAAAGAAAAGCAGAGAAATCACCTTTCAAAATGGCACAAGGTGGGAACAGAGGAAATTTACCACATGCAATAGCAAAAATGTTGTTTATTTAATCACCTGTCCTTGCAGAATGGAGAATATAGGTATGACTACCCGTCCAGTAAAGATGAGGATAGGAGAGCACAAAAGTAACATCAGGTGCGGGAGGAGTACCACCAAAATGGCTTCACATTTCCTGGAAAAAGGCCATACGCCTGATGAAATTTCATGGACAGTAATTGAACAAATTACAGATGAACGACATCTTTTTGAAAAAGAACAAAGATGGGTGTTTCGTTTGAGAACGAACACCTTTGGATTAAATGATGAAATTCCGTGGGGACAATTATAGTCCGCAAATCTGTACAAAAAGAAGTATAAAGAAGGCCAGAACTACGTACACATCTACCTGTAATTTCGCCTATTTACTTAACCATTGCAAACCCTGCTGTCAATCGGGGATATCAACATGTAAAGACGTATACCTCCTGACATTTCATTACAAAGGCGACCAGCGTTGAAATTATCATGAGGGTCATTCTTGCTAAAGAATAATTAATTGTAACTCTTAATTAATTAGTCTGGTCTATATACCCCAAATATGACCTCATTTAGAAATGTTTTGACATCAAAATAATGATTTTGTTATATTGCTGGTCGCTCCGTCAGGATTGTTGATGTGTTTTGTCACTCTACCACGGAGCGGTGCACCTGCACCGGGAGGACAAGAGTAATGATGTGGGATACTAATCAGTTTGGAGTAGATCCCCATAACAGCACCATTTTTCAATTTTGGGAAATTGCCGTACATCGGTACTATCAACTATTTTTGAATACTTTTGATAGAACCAACACTGGTGGGACAGCAGCAAAACAATGTGATATGTCAGTCTGTAGTTGAACCCGAAGAACCACCTCTTTTTTCAAAAATATTTTTTTCATAATTTTTTTTTCACATTTTTCAAATTGTGTAAATATAGCCGTGTATCTCGGCAAAAATCAGTTACATCGTTTACATTCTGCCCGCTGTATCAATAGATCAACACCTGCAGGATAACGGCAAAACAGTGAGGTAGAAAACGAAATACAGGAAGTGAGCTCTTTTTCTATGAGTAGATTGGCACAAAACAGGCGGCCATTTTGAAGGGTTTACGTTCTAGCGTTTGAAACCTTTGCAGCACCAGCTGAGTCGGTTTTACTTGATTGATGAGAGTACAAGTAATGGCTCCGAACGTACACACAACGTTCCACGGAGCTGCACGGAGGAGTCACAGGCGAGGGCACAGCCCCTCTATGTAAGTAAGACCCGGACGGGTCTTTAAATATAGTCATTTCTTCTCTTCATATCGCTCTCATAATTAATGGCAAAGAGTGATCTTTAGAAATCTAATTCTATATTGTTTACCGGTCTCCCACAGTTCCTTATTACAGGCGCCCTACCGTGACGGCTCATGAAGTCTTAAAGTTTTCCGAACTAGTGTATGTATCCACTACTACTATGTTCGGGATTGCGAAAAGCTGGGTGTAAAAGAAGTAGAAAGGATGCATTATGTGGCAATATTAACAGTACAGGATGGGAATGCAGTATTTGTATGTTTGTGAATATGTGGAAACTTTCGTGTTTCTTAGAAGTGTTTTTTAAAAATAGTGATCAGTGATTTACAATTTTCGAAGGGCAGCACAGCACCCACTTCGCAAATATAGGTGTGGTGCACTTCTCACAGAGAGAAAAATATATCACGGCTAAATATGTGCCACTTACACATGATGGTGATGTGTTTTATTGTTTAAACATTACTATGTTATCTTCTTTTCCTTCTTTACCAAAATAGGTTATTGGAGATACCAAATGGGTATGTTGTTTACAGGCATGCTTTAATTAGATTTTGGAGCATGAAAAACAGCTAAATCAAATTGCTAAATCAAATTAGGCATATATATTGCATTAATACATGCGAGAGTAGTAGGGATCATTTAAAGGTCCTGACGAAAGAGCCATGGGGATGGCTTTTGAAACATGTTGACCAAGTAGAGGGAAACTCATAATAGGATACCCCCTACGCCTTACCCCCCCCCCTTTTTTTAACATTTTCAGCTAGGGAATAGAATAAAGTGTATTTTTTCCACTAGCCAGGGAATTTTTAATTAATTCACGACTATCTTTTTTAACCCTACCACTCTCACTTTTGCACCACACATAACTTTTCTCACTTTAAAAGTGCTCCCGCATCCTTGTAGGTCGTAGCACGCCCCGAACCGTAGAGGGACGGGAAGACCCCCATGATGAAGCATGACACCAAGGGATTCTTGGTGTGTGAGGGGTATTTTAAAAACACATAGTGTTATCAACCATGAAATTGTCATGGAGGACACTATCTCACCACTTATGTCACTATTCTTCCTGAATTAAATAAGATATATTGATTAAAGGTAGAATCTCTTTGTTTAATTAAGTATTGATAGGAGGTTGATTCTATCTTTATACCTCTACACTCCCTCCTCTTGATTAGTTATATAGCAAATGGAAAGCACACAGGAGTGGGCCCAGCCCATGTCAACGGTCCCATCCCGTCCTCTGTTTACCTGCGCCCAGAAGGGGCCCGGGCTGGCCCTTAGCTCTCCTAGGCGTCCGGCGGCGGCCTCTAGCCTCACACACTGGTCCCGGGGCTCTCACAGGGTACTTTCCCAGCTCTCCAAGGATCCGGGGGAGGTCAAGCGACTCTCTCCGGGGCAAGGGACTCTCTCTGGTCAGAGGGTCCTCGCAGGGGTCCGGAGAATCTTTTGGGCTCTCCCAAGGTCCAGAGGGGACCAGGCGGCTCCCCCAGGTGTCCGGAAGTGTCCCCTTCCCAGGGGTCAGAGCCTCAGTCGCGGCTCGCGGGGGAAATAAAAAAAGAAAATCCTACCTGTCCCTGAGCAGGTCCGCCGTCCGCGCCGCCTCGGGTCCGACTCTGTTTGCGCCTAGTATAGCCCCTCTCAGCCAATCCTGGCGCTGCTGGCAGCGCCAGGATTGGCTTAGGGCATGGTTACCTCTCGCCCGCCTGCCCATTAGGAGACCGAGGTTTGAGCCTTTGCTCAACCCTCGCTCTCCTAATGGGCATGCGCAAGCCAGTGCAAACACAAGTGCGCATGACTGGGCGCGGCGCGAAAATTTGCTGCCCTTCCCCACTCATGCGCTGTACTCCAATCACAGTACTCAAGGGGGCCGTACAGGGCTGGACAGGGAATCAGAAGCAGCCTTATCAAAAAGTTAAAGCCAGCCCTCTCTTTCCCATCCATTCTGTTTCTCTCCTCTCTCATCTTGCTTTACCACGCTCTTCTTATTTCTCTTTCTCTCTCATCCCCCCTATGTCTTAATCTCTCTCTTTTCCCTGGGAGAGCTGGAGAAAGTGTCACTGGCATCAGCAGTGGCCTTCAGAAACCGGCCTCCAGTGACTCCAGCCCTCCGGGAAAATGCCAGATGGAATAAATGGGCAGTCGTCCCTTGGGATGGCGCCTGTAGGGATTCATGGATGGGAGGTGAAAAGAGGCAACCAGTGAGAAAAGAAAGTGGGCCTGCTTTTAGTAGTTTCTGAATGATCATTGGCTATCAAGCGTCCCTGTGTCTGAAAGCAATGCCGGCTCCCACAGGAGGCTGGGAGCTGGCAGGGACCACGGGGGTCTTGAGGCTCCCCCCGCGGTCCCCAACGGATGTCACTGGGTGCCCTGGGAGGGGGACGGCGCAATCCACCTCCCCCATTTGATAATGGCTGGTCCGGGAGGACTTGGGGGGGTGGGAGGGGAAGGGGGTTGCACGGGCCCGAAATAGGCCCAGGGAGGGGGCCACGCGTCCCCTCTCCCCTATTATAATTTTTTTTTTTTTTTAAAGGATAGGCCCCTGGGGATGGGGTCCCCGGGCCGAAATGGGCCAGGGCAAGGGTGGCACGCAGCTCCCCTCCACTAATAAAAAAATAAAAAACTGCCCCGGGGGAAGCCACGGAGTCCCCGTCCCCTTTCGGAACCACTCTGCAAAGGAGGCTCCTGGCGCACAACTTGTTGGGGAATGAAGTCCCCTTGGCAGCTGATGGTCCTTGGGGGCCAACAACCCCTCCTGCCACCTCCAGTAAGTCCCACACAGTGGGATTGCTGAGAGGTTGGAGGACCGCCCCTTTCTCCACACTCTGCAAATGCGACTTCTGGTGCACTGCTGGTTGGGGGATGAGTCCCCTTGGTTGCTGGGAGTATTTGGGGGGCCAAAAAACCCTCCTATTACCTCGAGTAAGTCCCACACAGCAGGATTTCTGAGAGCTCAACAGAGGCCCCAGCCCCTTTCGCCACCACTCTGCTAACACGCCCCCTGGCAAAGTATTGGTTGGGGGATGAAGTTCCCTTGGATGCTCAGGGTCTTTGGGGCGAGAAGAACCTTCCTGTTATCTCCAGGAAGTCCCACACAACGGGATTGCTGAGGGCTGGTCGGAGGCCCCATCTCCACCACTTTGCAAACGTGTCTAGTAGTTAGAAAACCAAAGAAATTCACTCAAAAAACCAAAGGTTGCAAGGACGTTATAGTTAGGCTCAGATTTCACTCGTACAAAACCATTGAAATTCAGCAGTTATAGTTACCTGAGCTAACTATAACTTACGCCCCCGCAATGCACTGCTTACGACCTCACATATTACATCACTCATGTCATGGTCAGTGACAACACTCATGACATCACAAATGACATCACTGATGGCATCATCGAGTGTTTTTAAGAGTTTAAACATATATACTAACCTACTACAATAGGATCTTGACACACCACTGTGACAGGGATTGGACACGGGTTAGTGAACTAACACATACTGTCTCCATCAATGCCATTTTCAGTTTGTACACTATAGCTCCCTTCACAGGATTTTATCTTACACCTAGGTCTCTACACCGTTTATCCCCAACATGTCCCGATGCGGTTTAGATAGCGCTGACTTTTTGGACTTGGCCTGGCATTGCCCTTTGGTGCAGACATTTTGGCACCAGGTTATAGCCGATATTGTCAGGACCATCCGTTTACATATCACCTCGGTGCTGTCTGTTAGGATATGTCAAGCGGCCAAGGGGAAGGAAACTACGATATACATTTTTACAAGTGGCGTTTGTATTAGCTAGACGCAGGGTCACCATTACATGGATTGGTGACCCTAGCACACTAGCAAAGGGACATAATGGAGAGGTCAGTAGCAGAAGAAATGTGTATAAAATTAAACAGACTTGATGACAAATTAGCAAAGGATCTAACGGGCTGCAGAGACCTAAGCGATGTCTTCCTGAATCCGGCATCAGGAGAACCTTCTTCAGGAAGTGAAGAGGCTGAAGATAGTGGGGAGGAATGGATGAGGGTTCTATGACGGCACGTGTGGAAGGGGATGGGGATTCAATAGCACCAGACACAGCAGGCTCCTCAGTCGGACACCAGGTGAGGCCTGGTGTCCTACTGAGGAGCCTGCTGTGTCTGGTGCTATTTACAATGACATATGTAAAACTGTATATGGTTTGTGTCTATCTCTCCCCGTGAATACCAATACTTGCTGCCTGGATCTTTGTATTGTATTCCAAAATAGAAGTATAAAGGACTTACATTTTTTTTTTTTTATATATAAAAACTTTGGTGCAGTTTGACGAATTTTCACAAAAGATTCCCAAAAAAGTGTGCCAGTATTTCTAGCTGTGCATGGAAAGTTTCAGGGTGATCTGGCAAGCGGGGCCCGAAAAAAAGGAGGAGTTAAAAACAGTGTGTTCCCAAAGTGTCTTTAAACATGCCTGCAGCCCGAACTGCTGGACAAAATTACACCAAATTTGGCAGAAAGGTAGCTTTTGTTCCACAGATTAGGCTTGCAGTTATTTGGCGTAAAACCATTCAGTAATTTGCAAGAAATTAAATTAAAGGAAATCCAAATTTGAATCTACGATCGTGAACCCTTCACGAATAATGACAAGCTCATGCAGACATCTGCAGAGCTCTGATTGGCTGCCAAAACTTCAACCAGGAAGTGTTGGCAGCCATATTGGGACTCCGCTTCGGCCAAGTCCCCCCCAAAAAAGAAAAGGGGGCAGGGTATGAAATTCAAAGTGATATTCATGAATATTCGTGAATATTGCAATTTATAATTTTTTTACTAGCGAGGTCTCCCGCGCTTGCTTTTAATGTCACCCCCAGGTAACCCAGGGGCATGCAGAGAATTTAAAAAAAATTGAGGGTGGGCACACAGGGCCTTCCTCCAAGGACTTATTTATGTCCAAGGGACCACCACTTCCTCAGGGCTCATGTTTATGTTGATGCAGGAGGGGCGCACAGTCCCCTTCCTGGACTCCAGGAACCACCACCTGCCCGGGGCTTCAAATTAAAAAATAGTTGGGGGCTGCGCGGACCCCCCGGGGAACCACCACCTCCCCGGGGCTTTAAATTAAAAAGTAGTTAGGGGGGGCTGCGTGGACCCCCCATGGGAACCACCACCTTCCTGCGGCTTTATATTACAGAATAGATGGGGGGGAGCCACGCGGACCTCCCGAGGACCAAATACGTTTTAAAAATGAAGGAAGCGGGGGCATGCTCCCCCTCCCAGGCCATATATGTCCCTGGGGACCACCACCTACCCGGAGCCAGCCTTTGCATAAGAAAGGAGGGGGGCCGAGCGCCCCCCTCATGGAGCCATATATGACCATGGGGACGGCCCCTCCACACAGGGCCAGCTCCTGCCATGTCCTGGGTGCCCCGGGATGCATTGGTTTGCTTTTGCTTGAGCAAACACTCCACTCCCAGCAACCTGGGGCTGTCAAAGTGCTCCTGCTTGCTGGAACCAAAGTGTTCATCTCTTTCCCTGCCCGCATGTCTGAAACTATTTCTCTCGCAGGCAGTGACCTGGATCTCCCTATGTGCAAGAGCAATGCCAGCTCCTGCAGGAAGCAGAGAGCAGGGTGGGACCGCACGGGCCTTGAGGCTGCGACTGCGCAGGCTTTGAGGCTCCCCCCGCCATCCCCAACATGCAGACTAGGTGCCCTGGGTGGGACCAGGGCACACAGTGAAATAGGCCCAGGGATAGGGACTTCACCCTACCCCCATTGATGTGTGGCCCGGTCCCGGGAGATGGGGTCACCAGGGCCAAAGTCAGCCCAGGGAGGCGGAGGGCTGCGCAACCCCCTCCCCCATTCAAATGTGGACGAGCCCCGTGGGTTGGGGTCCCTCGGGCCGAAAATTAGTAGTATGCAGAGTTTTTCGAGCCTTTTCCCACATTGATGAAGAGCTTAACATTTCGCTCCCGAGCGCGTTTCTAGCCTATTTTGGTGATGCCTTATTGATGCAGAGGAACCCGAGGACATCTCAGCCAAACAAAGAAGCACTTACTTCATTTAGTTAAGAAGAAGAATCCCTTTTAGTTGGAGTTTTGACTCTTTGTAGTCTCGCCAACTTCTCTTGATGAGGATTCACTTTATCACAGATTTGTGGATGAAGACGCTCAAGGAACAATCACATTGACAAAATTACATGCACACAAGGTCACTGGAAACATTACCTAATGGTCCTTTACGGAGTTGTAGTGCAGAATATGCACAAGACATTTACTCAACGAGGTAGCACTTACTAATTAACTAGATGAAAGTACTCCAATTGGGTAGACGTTTTCGGCAAAACTGGGGACTCTTGAGAAAAATGAGGTTCAATTCAGGCCCTAGTGCACATTTCACAGAAATTAAACCTCAACAGGAATCACTTACAAATATAAACATGGTAGGTGCCCCACTGGAATCTCCACTTCAGTGAAACCCAAATGATCCTAACTTCTTGGGCTTGGCGAAAGCAAAGCAAGTGGGCTTCCTCTCGCATTTCACGATGAAAAATGATCCAAAATCCTTAATGGAGGTGACCGCATCATCGATCTATTGGAGAGCAATCTGATCTGGGGGGACTGTGACGAGTGATTTCTTTGTCATCGTCTCCTCGTGAGAGCAGAGTCCAGGATTCTCCCTTTTAAATACCCTAAGTACGCAAATCTTTAAAATGCATAGCACCACTCACACACCCACTCACAGACATACACAGGCACTCACAGAGCCACACAGGCACTCACATAGCCACTCAAAGACACACAGGCACTCACAGAGCCACACAGGCACTCACGCACCCACTCACAGACCCACACAGGCACTCACAGACCCACTCACAAATACACACAGGCACTCACATGCCCACACAGCCACTCACACACCCACTCTCAAAGGTGACTGGTAACAGTTAGGATTAGACATTGTAAAAACCATAAAAATTCACTGAAAGAAACTAAGATTAGAGGGACGCTATAGCTAGGAAATAGAATTTTTTTTTAAAGTAGAAATTTACTGAAAAACCAAAGGGTACACAGACGTTATAGTCAGGAAATAGAATAAAAAAGACCTTAGAAATTCACTTACTATCAAGGGTATGCTGTTCCTAAAAGGAGGGGGACAAGTCAGGAGCCCCTAAGAATTCAGATCAAGGGATCTGATCCACCAGGAGCAAGAGCCCTCCCACACCCCAAGGGGTGTCATGCTTTATCATCGGGCAGCTCCTCGTTGGGCCAGTGCTGCAATGCCCTGCGGGGGGCTCTTTGCCGGAGTTCTTTTCGTTGCAGACGTGAAGAGTGAGGTGCTGTGTAGGTGTGATAAAGTGAGTAGGTTGCTGTTGAGTGAGTTAAAAATAACTAAGGCTAATCTAAATGTAAATTTTAATATAGAAGGATCGCTTTGTTATGTTAAAAACAAATGATGGCCACAGATGGATGCAATAGTCCACGTTGGCTCTAAAAATTACATGGAGGTCGACATGTTTCTTGCCTTTCTAATGTCAATACTGATCATAGCAATTCTTCAGGACCAAATAAAGGCTAGACTACTCAGGGGTGGGTCGATCAGTGTATGTGGTATTTAAAGAGCCGTACCCTACATCGTTCACATAAAGTAAATATTATGCCTTAGAACAATCAGTCAATAAACAGACCATTGAGAGAGGACTAGAGCCCCATCGTTGGTAGCAGGGTCCTGCTCAATGCGGTAGCAGAGTCACAGGTAGGTCGTACGCCAGCTGGGTACCCAATAAACTGCGGTGCTATGCCATTCTGCCTGCTACCAACGATGGGGCTCTAGTCCTCCCGCTCAAACAGCTACTCACTTACCCATACAGCCACTTACACATCCAGTCACTCACTCATACAGCCATTCTTATACCCACTCACTCACCCATACAGTCACTCACCCACCCATACAGCCACTCACTCACCCAGAGAGCCACAGACAGACCCATACACTCACTGGTACAGCCACTCACTCACCCAAACATCCACAGACATAGCCATTCACAGACCCATACAGCCACTCACACAACCACTCACTCATCAATAAAGCCACTCACACACCCATTTATTCACTTATACAGCCACTCACACAACCACGCACTAACCCATAAGCTACTAATATAACCAGTCAGTCATCCTTACACGCTGGCATGCACTAATACAACTGCTGAATTTCACAGATTTTGTACAAGTGAAATCTGAGCCTTACTATTACGTCCCTGTAGTTTTTGTTTTTTTCCAGTGAAAGAGAAATATATATATATATATATATCTTACCGGATTTGCTCTGTTTGGAATAAAAGTCGGTCTGAAGAGTGCACTTCACCTGGAGGTAACTCCTTTCTGTTTGATATATATTATAATGTTACTTTAACCTTTGTTTTCTTCAGAGGAGATATATATGCATATATATATCTCCTCTGAAGAAAACAAAGGTTAAAGTACCGTTCTAATTAGGTGCTTTGTCAATTACAACATTAATGTTTTGAACTATCAAAAAAACACAGACATTTACCAGTTATAGTTAGCAGAGCCATGCACTGCTTATTACCTCCCATATATCACTCATGACATGTTCTATGACATCATTCATGACATCCGTGATGACATCTCAAATGACATTATTGGCTCCAGGAGGGGGGTTGCGCAGGGCCTGTCAAGGCTCCCCAGGGCCTGTCATGGTACATGGAGGTGGGCCATGCAGCCCCACTCCCCTTCTTTATTGATTTCGGCCCTAGGGGTGGGCTTCCTGGGGCCTCTCATGGCTCGGGAAGGCGGCTGTGCATCCCCCCTCATAATATGTTCATCCCCGAAGGTAGGCTCCCAGGGCCTCAGCCGGCTTCGGTAGGGGGGCCGCGTCCCCCCCCCTCCCCATAAACATCGTTTTCAGCCACGAGGTGGGCTCCTCTGAGCCTTTGGAGGCTCGGGGAGGGAAGCAACGCAGCCCCCCCATCCCTATATGAATACAGCCCCAGGGGTGGGCTCCCAGGGTCTTATAGTAATTAAGTACCACCCAGCTGCCATTTTGTGTTTTTTTCCTGATTCCGTAAGAGTCTTGTGGGATCATGGAAATGTTTTTCTGTTTGTTTTTCTTTTTTGGCCCGGGGGGGGGGGCTCTCTGGGTATCCCCCAATGGGACTAGGGGGTCAGGGTATGGCTACCCTGGCCCCATATATCTTTCTATTTTTATAACTTCAGGGTAGGGTACTAAGTCCCCGAGTCCTGTAATGGCTACCAGCAACACTTTTCTCATGCTGCTGGCAGCCAGACAACGAATCGCTTACGGGAATCTGACTCCTACAGGAGCGAGATGGCCCAAGCAAAATAAAGCTCGCTGGTCCAATCAGAATGCTCAATTTTTATATTGGTGCTCTCGCAAGAGTTTAAGACCCTCTTTTTTACCCTACATTTCTCAAAAACTACTGAAGGGATTTACACCAAATCACAAAAAGCCCAATCTGCAGACCAAGATCTGGCTTCCTGACGAATTTGATGTAATTCTGTTCAGCAGTTTTTGCTGTAGCCATGTCTGAAGAAGTCTATAGAAAAAACATGAGGATTTTGCGTTTTGGGATTCCCCTTTTTTCCTCAGCCCACGCTTGATGGATCACCACAAAACTTTCCAGGAACGAGCTAAGGTCGATGAACTTTGTGGGGGAAATTTTTGTAAAGATTTGTCAAACGGGCCAAAGTTATTAGCAAACCAAAACCCCATTTTTCTATGGAAAAGCAGCATCTATAACTACCAAGTAGAGACTCCCCAACCCGATTTTTTAATTATTATAAAAAAATTAATTCTTTGAGGGGGAAACCCCCGCCAAATCCCCCCCACTTTTGGTTAAATGAAACATTATTTTCTTTTTTTAGAGAGGAACCCCGGCCCTCTTTTTCCTTACCAACTCCTAAAGCCCAAAAACACCCTTACCACCATATACTCTTACCCACCCTTAACCTCTAAAAACACCCAATACCCATACCCACCCCTAAACCCTAAAACACTCTTACCACCATATGCCCCTACCCACCCCTAAAGTAAAAAAACACTTACCACCCCATACCTTTACCCCCAAACCCTGAAAACACCCTGACTACACTATGCTTCTACCTACCCCATAACCCTTAAAACACCCTATACCCTCACCCACCCCTAAACCCTAAAAACACACTTGCCACTGAATACCTTATCCATCTATAAATCCTAAAAACACCCTTACCACTCATTACCCTTACCCTCCCCTAAACCCTAACAACACCATTACCACCCTATACCATTACCCTTAATAAACACATACACTTATCTCAAATATACTTATCTTTCATTGTAAAGGCATATTCGTGGTAAACGCATGCATGGTAAAGGCATCCCGTTGTAAAGTCAGCGTTGTAAAGGCTGTCTCCCACTCCTATGCTTTAAGCAGACCTATAACTTCTTCAGATAGTTGTGCAGACCTCAGGAAATGTCTCAGACCTCTTGGAGAATGGCTGTCCTGCAGACACTAGTCCTGGTTTCACAGCAGCTCTTCATGTAATCTGCAGAGCACTCCCTTCCTTAGTCAAGAAGAACTTGGAACTGAGAAAAAGTAGGTGGTTTGGATTACACTGTTGTACTGTCTCCAGACAGGGGATGTGGATCAACTGTCTAAAACCCTGGAACTGGTTGCAGGAGATTCCCTTTTAAATGTATGCAGTGCAGACACAGCCTTTGTGGAAGGTGATGGCTGTCGCAGCAGGTAGTGTTGATGTTGGCTGCAAGAAGGATTTCCAAAGTATGGGCACAATGAGGTGTGAAATCTGTGCACCTGGGATTCATCAGTCTTCCTCAAGTAGCAATCAGGTAAAGACAAAATGGCAGTCCACGCCTAGAACAACGGACTCTGTTGACTCACTCCCGCTCACATACTACCCATCAAATAACAGTGCTCAGTAACGACTGACCAGCAATCCCTTGCTAAAAAGTCCTCATACAACTTTTAAATGTAATTCAGTCTATATTCTCCCTGATTATAGTGTCTGATCTTTACAGGAATGCAGGCATACACTTCAACTGTCTGGGGACGCTGTATCCACCCTCCATCCTGTGCCAGACTAAACTAGGGGCAACCCAAAATGGATCACACTTGTCCCAGCAATCATATGCTCACCACACACTCAGTCTTATTTTCATACCAGTGTCACACATCCATCATGCATACACGCACTTAACAAGCACATAGTATCTCAGAACTAGAATCTTTGTGCTAAATCTCAACGAAACTTTATAGGACTAAGTGTGTTAGGCTACACTCCTCCCAAAACAGAAAAAGATCTGCTTTGGACTATGAATGTCCAAATATCCATATGCTGACACCACCACTGTATGTCAATAACCAAGGATATAAATGGTAGACTCAAATCATTGCAGAGGGCTTGGTGTGCATCTTCAGGTCACTGAACAGGATATGGATCTTGGCTCTAAAACGGTGAGCCAAAAATACACCAAGATAACAGTTTGATATGCAATTGTGAAGTGGCGGCCGGTAATTCAAGCAGGGGGCCACACATGCACACTCACATCCATGCATTAACACACATGCACACATCCACCCACCATTCACAAGCACATACACACTCACATACTCCCAAATGCACCTACATGCATACATACATACATACACATAGGCACGCACCAACCATAAAAAAAAATAAAAAATAACACTGACTGGGCTCCAGCAGTGATCTCGGGTCGTGAGAGGGAAGTCTTGTGGATCTTGACCACTAGGACTGCCGCCTCCTTTCATTGGTTGACCTTGTTATAGGTCAACCAAAGGAAGCGCAGTCCCTTACACATCACAGAGTGGGATGGGATCAGTTAGACTGCTGCCCTCACCCCACTCTGCGATGAGCGTCACTAATAAGACACTTGGCCCTGGGCACTTCTGAGCTTAAAACTGGAGGATCCAAGGTCTGAGGCTATCTGTGATGCTCTGGGGAGAAACACCAAGCTCTTTGCCAGGCTGAGGAGGTGAGGCCTACAGGGCTGTGACATCTTCAGCTCAGCAAGGTTTGGCTCAGGCAGCCAGGCGCCTGTGCATTTAGCACATGTACAGCACTTGGCTGCCCACCTGAATATGAAGAATGTCTGTCAGGCTGACCTTTCCTCAGCCAGACAATCTCTTCATGTTTGCAAAAAGGTGCGCGGGGAGGGCCTCTTCGCCCTTACGGATGGGCCGCTGCTACAATTGTGTCACTTAAGGCAGAAGTACACACCCCTATGCTATGCAGGGGATATTCCCATTCCAACAAAGGGTTAAGAATCACAATAACTAAGAACAGGAAGTAAGGAAGTATTAAGATGGGGATTAAAGGCCCCAAGAAAAACGGAAGGAAAATGGAGGGAGCAGTGCAAGAAAAGTTTGAAGGTTATTCTAAAAGCCTGGGAGAAGGCCAAAAAGGCATTAGATTATCAAGAAGGGGACGGCAAGACAGGAAGAGAAAGTGAGCAACACTTGAGCATCCAAGATGGATGGAACAGAATACCTGCCCCTCTATCATGGGGGAGGAGTATAGGCTATGAGAGAGAGCTGATCACGAAGTAGTATGGTTACCTCGAGTCACCGTCTTCAATTCAAGATTCAGTTAATCATAGAAATAGTGTATTATGATGAAAGAAGAGATCAAGGGTAGATGTGGATTTATTGCAAAATTAATATTATTCCAAAAAGCTCTTGAAATGGTAAGTTAACTGGAGGATAGATCTGACTGGAGGGGCAGGCTGTATAGGAAGGGATTATGTAATGGATGAAAGGACCCAGACACAATTAAGCTATAAGAGCAAGGAACAGTGTATAATCAGTAAGCTTAGATGTAGCCTAAACATAGGAAGCAGCAAGAGATGGTCTAAAAAACAAGTAGCAGGCCAGAGAATGTCAAGCTCTCCTGACACAAACAGCTCCAAATAGGCAAAGCCCTTAGCCCAGTTGCCCTTTCTCGAGGCGCATCAGTGAGAGGTAGATGATGTTTTTTAAAGACGTGCCCTGATGGATATGGACCTGCATATCAAGAACTGTTTGAGGCAAGTAGTGGAATAGGCCGGCATTGGCAAAGCGTCTGAGATGGAATGGCAAATTAGGTCACTGAGACCCTGTTAGATTGGTGCAACACCCTCTTGAGGCTTCCAGTCTCTGAGCCATGCACCATGGTATAGGTGCCTAGCTGCAGGCCCAGCAGCCACTACAATGTGCTCACCAATGGATATGGTCCTGTTGCTTGACACAAAATCTAAACAGCTAACTGCATGGACAATAGAAGACAGATGAGGGTGGGTGAGAGGAAACAGCGGTGAATAAGCCACATAGAAAATTAATTTAATTAGTGACCATAAACCCAGCCAAACTGCCTATTTGCTTGTCTTTTCTCATACACTAAAAACAAAAAATCATCACATAACTGAGCTGTTTTGGCTAGAAAAAAAGAGCAATTGCTACAGTTTCAAAGCCTTAATTAGTATTATGTGCAAAAAAGAATCACAAGTCATTTTGCCACAATAGCAGACCAAACTGGTGAATGACTTAGGGCATGATGTTTTAAGGATCGGGGCATTCTTTTTGCATGTGACTTATCCTTGTTTTGCACTATGATGGATGTACTAATCGTTCACTGCATGAAACAGCCACTAAGATGAATTTGCACAAAACCTAGCTCATACATATTAATGAGACGGTATTCCCTCTGTAAATACCTTTGATGGCTGTGAACGCCATGATGGAGGCAGACCTCTGTCCCAGCATCTGCAGTCCCAAAATACTGACATTGCAGCCCCTATACATTAAAGGGACAGGGACTCCAATAATAAAAGAAGCATTTGCAATGCAATAGGTCTCGCATTTGCGAGAGTTTAAGCTATTGGCATTGTAAATGACAATGCCTTTTATTTATGTGTTGGTTTTCAAAACCGATAAATAAAAGGCAATGTCATTTACAATGGCAATAGCTTAAATATGGGAGCATTTTTACAACGATCCATGCAGCCCTTTCCAAATAACTTCCTGGGGACGCTGTCAATCCTACACCTTGGAATTTAACTGCGTTACACCCGTGCACTTAAAGTGGTGCACTGTAGAACAAGGGAACACACGTACAAGCACACCCCGGCGTCCCACCTTTAGGCTGCACAGTTTTACGCAATTTACCAAACACGCACTGTCGTTTAGAACATACTTTATAAACGCCGGTGCCCCTTCCCCACTGTGCATGCTTGCTCTCTTTAATGCAAGGCTTGTATCGGTCTGTAATGCAATTGGTGCTGATGTAAAGCGCTCTGATACCATCGGGTAAAGTTTGCGCTAGATAAAACTGCAAACAAATAAATAAATAAAAAAGCCTACCTGTAGCACGTCCGTTCTTATTCTGCGATGCCACATGCCTTTGGGTCCCTGTACTGCTTAACTGCACCCGGCTGTGGGTAACCTCCATGGCAGGAACAATGTGTTGCGGGGCAGACGCAGGAAATGTAGCCGTTAACCTGTGGCTGCACTGTGGGGTAACAGTGCGGGGGCAGGAAGGCAGGCAGTCGGTAGGGCTGTGCCATGGCAGAGTAGTCCTCCATGCAGGCCGGGCATGGGGGTTGCTGTTGTTCGATGGGAAGTGGTGAGGAGGTGCCGGTTTGGTATGCCAGCTTCCTAATACACTGATCTTGGGCAGGCCACAGTAATAAAACAAGGTGAGGAAGCAGGCGGCGGGCGCCCTTCAGTGGGGCTCTCATTTATTCGAAGTCCTGTGAGTGACTATTTGTGAGACATGGGAATTTCAGGCGCCCCTCAACATTCTGCAGGTGAGCCCCTTAAAGCGACATGCGGCTACATACAAACAACCTTTTAGCAAAAACAAACCAGCGGTGGTAAGTTATCTAGAATGGCTTGGTAATCAACTCATACAGATTAAACTGAGTTAAAATGGGCTGAAAGACATTGCAACAAAACCAGCCGTCAAAAAATATGTGTCCAAGAATATATGTATTTTACCAGATCTGTCTACAATGACAGCTGTTTCAAATTAGACAGTGCACAGGGATCGTTTTGTAGGAAATACTAAATGCATGAAACATCCTGCCCTTTTTTCCATGACAAAAAAACACAACTAGACGGCCTGCCTTTTAGCCAGGAGAATGCAGCCAGACGAAGTAATCTTATAATAAGGGGAGCAAGCACCCAGCTTCAGAATTTGGCAATAAATGCTTGCCGCCCTCGGAGAGCGCAGGAATTGAAAATGTTGTCTACTGGTATATCATATTTCAGTTTCACATGCCCCGCTTTCCGCCTCCTATGTGAAATGTGCGTGTTATGCGATTTTTACATAATCACAAAATAATCTTGTTTACAGACTGTTTTACATGCATGTAAGACTTTTATTAGTAATATTCGTAATGCATTGCCTTCATGTATTTTGCAGAGCACTCCTGCTTTTTTCCAGTTTGAATTTAATTTAGTACTGGGGGTTAACCCCTTTACCGCGGCGAACATTCCACCGCAGTGCGGCGGTTTAAAGGAGTGGGCGGGGCCGCGTCGGCCAACGGACGTGCGCAGCACTACCGAGGTAGTGCTCGCGACGGCCGTTGGCCGACGAACGCAGCGAAGGGGTTAAACATCAATCACAACTCGCTTTCCTATTTCTGTGAAAAGCTTTTGGTTCGTGTAATATTTACAAATGGCCACTAGATGGCAAAGAGATGCCAATAATGTTGATGTGTCCCTACCTTTTTCTTCCCTTTTGTCCATGCAATTTTATTGAGTGCTCATGTGTTTATTTAAAATTTTTAAAAGTAATCGTCACGATACGAATACAACAAGATATGCAAGGCGTCGAAGCTCAGTGTTAAGTTTTCTAACGCTTAGTTTAACACGTAAGGGAGGGAAAGTGAAAGCGCGCCATGCGCACGTTGTGCTGCGAGCCGTACGCGTGCACATCTCCTGTCCTGTCCTCCGTACGCGTGCACATGTCCTGTCCCCCTTCGGCCAAAAAACCGAGAACAATAGATCTCGCCAAGGCGTGCAGCGCATGCGCTGCGTCGCTAGGCGAGACCCAACAAGGCGAGCAGCGCATGCGCTGCGTCGCTAGGCGAGACCTAAAAAATGCCATAACATGAAAGGACATAGGGACGCAGTATCCAGCTCACAGACTAAAAAGTGGAAGCTTTCCCTCAAGCAGTGATACTACTTTATAAACAAGCATTTGCAATGCAATAGGTCTCGCATTTACCCGAGTTTAAGCTATTGGCATTGTAAATGACAATGCCTTTTATTTATGTTTTAAAAAACAAAACATAAATAAAAGGCACTCATTTACAATGCCAATAGCTCAAATTCGCATAAATGCGAGACCTATTGCATTGCAAATGCTTGTTTGTTATCTGGTGAAAATTCCAGTTGACGTACAGTTGTAATGTTTGTTCTTTGTACTCACTGAGCCCTCCCTTGTGTTTTGTACAGTCCAATGTGCAAAGAAATACCAACTGAGCACACTGGCCAGGGCACCAACAACGACCATTAAAATGCAGCTTTAATGTTCTCATTTTACGCCTGAAAACCTGGGTTTGTAAGTGCTTTTCTGGAATTTCAGCAGAGTTATTTGGTATGTTAGTCTAAGTTGTTAAATGGAAGCAAATAAAGATTACAACTAGTAGACCATGTTGGGTTGTCGAATGGAAAGCCAGGTACTGGACATTGGTGACATGGAGAGAAGAGAGAAGAGGCAAGCCCACAATAGTAGCATATCCGCCTGCATTGTACTCATGGAGGGCTGCTGAGTACCAGAAGCTATTTCAGCTGATTCAAATGCTGGTGGCACAAGTGACTCACCAAAAAGGCTTACCACCGAATGAGGTTCTGTAACAGAACAACCCGTGCAAGTTGAATCCATTGGTAATAAGGAGATACCGTAGTTTTTTTGTAGGATTTGTATTGTGTCTTATACGCCGGGAATGCTTTCTAGTGGGCATAAAGCAGTGCTATAAAAGGGCACAGGTACTGTATACCCCCCGCACCATCCTCACCTCAAAAGTACACATTTAAAGCAGTTTTTTGGTGCTCCTTTTGTTCTTGCCTTTCTTTAATCCTCTTGGTTCCCTTCGTATTTATGGACTGAATTACTGTATATTGAAACCTACATTGGCTAACAGTGTTCTGGGCAGTGCCATTACATTATTGAAATTCATTCGTGCAGCTAGCATTGGGCAGGTGGTAAAACCCCAGGTTTGACCAGAATCACTGACTTGGTCATACAGAAGTCTGGAACATCAGGATTGTAACCAGAATTAACGGGGGCGGGGGTAGGACACAGGGCAAGTTTGAGGAGTAAAATGGAGCAGCAGGGGTGTTAATGAGGACCAGGGCCAAAGTGTGTAGTAGTTGATCAGTGGCCCTGATTCACGAAGGCTTTTGCATGTGTAGGTTCAACTTGCATATTTAAATAGTTTGATTTTCGAGTACAAATGTACGATTTCTGTTCACAATACTTGAATATACACTGCTCTTGCATATCTATGTACTCAAGGTTTTGCACCAATGTAAAATGAACAGTGATGCTTGTCTGATGATTCCTTTCATTATGAATGGCGCTGAATGTAAGAAGTGAAGAATCTTATGGTAGCATCTGATGGCAACTGGCAGGCACAAGGTAAGGTAGTGCCTTAGTTACATTTTGGGGGTCTGTACACCTCATTAGGTGTCTCTCAAATCGACTGTTTTAGGTTCTGGAATATGACCATAGGTGGAGATGTAGTGTAGTGGCCACATTGCAGTCTTTTATTCCAGGAGACCTGTGTTTGAATCTTAGCCTCTCTGTTTAACGAAATGTGTAATTTTAGGCAAATCCCTAATTTTACTAGAACTTATATTGACATATTCTGAATCTAGTTGAGGGGCTATGAGCTTTATGCATAACCATATGAACGAAATGGGTACTGAAAGAGAACAAAAATGGGAAGAAATCGAGATCATATACAACAGTAAGGAGAGGAACTAATGTTGAAAGGCCTAGGTAATTAATATCTAGTCTTAGAGAAGTCGAGCAGCTGAAAGAAAACGGTGTTCTCTTTCAGGTTTCTGTCCAACTTGAAAAATGTGTATTTTTACACTGATTGCGCTGCCAATGCATCTTGTTGGTGGAGCTTTGACATCCATCAGCTATAGAATATAAACAGAGACGCATGAAACATCACTAAGATGGGTTATCACCCCATCAAACCCGTCTGCACACCAGGAGGAACAAGGCCGTCTCTAACAATTCAAGTACCATATAAAAGTGAGCAGTGTTCTGTGTATGAGGAAAGGCCTCCTCAGTGAACAGGTGCGCAGTTTATCAAGGCAGGGGTTTGACTCCTTGACTTTGGCTCGGGCCAGCGTCCCGTTTGGCGCTGGGATTAGATTAAAAAAAAAGCTCTTTTTCTGTTGATCACACAAGGTCTGCAAACATGCCTAAAAGATGGACCACGCCAATTGACGTAGTTTTGTTTTTAATATATTTTTGGAAGCATTATTGGTATTGTTTAGTGAAGTCACAAACTGGTGGTGTTCTTGCAGAGCTTCCACTGTACTATTTGTTTATCCCTGCGTGTCGGGTCATTCTAGATTTTCCATGGCCACGTCTGCCATGACTTGCAGGACAGACACGGGCAGGGAAGATTGGTGACGATTGCCTCGCCCTCCGTATGGCATGGTGACGCATTACCGCGTTGCCCTGGTCGGTAGGGTGACCAGATTTTTAGAATGGAAAAACCGGGACGACCATAGACATAGGGCTATGTTTTGCTCAGGCCTGGATCGTGGTCACAAAAGGGGACTACACTAAAAATATTTAAGTACATATGTGTGTATATACACCACTCCACCCCCCACATACCTGGTTTGGGGTGACGGAACACTGATTCACCCCTCATTAAATCTTTCTGTGCTGCCTGAGTAAGGTGAGGCAACACAGCAGGTGGCTTTTTAAGCAACTCAACTTATGTACCTGTGTGTAGAGTGGGCCTGTACCACACTGATAATGTGCCCACTCACCCAACTCTCTAAAAAAGGGGTTCATTTTTTTTTGTAGCAAATAGCGTCGGGACAGTCCTTTAAACAAGCATTTGCAATGCAATCGGTCTCGCCTTTGGGACCTTATATGTATTTAGCTATGCAGCACATTAGCCTGGGTGCTAAATCATCTACTGTTCTTTAACATGGAGGGAAAGTAAGCACCAAACTGCGTGACAGGCCAGGTATGGGAACACATGGAGAGAAGTATTGCCTTTCAGCGGGAAATGGTATAGTCCAAAGCTCTGTTTATAATATAAAAGCAGGGCCTTCGGTAGTCATATCACTGAAAATACAAGATTTGAAAAAAATATTATTGTCTACGGGTGCTCGTGGAAGACAATTTCTATGGACTGGAATCTCGAGAATGCTAAAGTGATTCTGGTATTTTACTGACCTTTGGTCGTTTTCTATCAAGACAGTTAAATAGAGGCAGTTGAACAGAAAAAAAAGTCCCTAAGTGGAAGCAGACAAGTCCTTGGGCTGATCTCCAGAGCCCACAAAGTACATACACATATAAGTGTATACTAAAGTAGATATACTAAAAAGTATATACAAGAGGTCTCGAATGCTCAACCTAAAAACCGGGACTGTCCGGTCAAATACGGGACAAAATGGTCACCCTACCCGGTGGGACATATTCCCCATGTTGAAAGGACCACTGCATCAGAGAATGAGTTGGCAGAGCCAGCTGTGGCCCCGCCGATGGTAACTCAGCATTTCCCCTACTTCTAAATGGAGCGGGGAAAGCATGGGTTTGGCAGGAGCAGCAATCCTCCCACTCCGCCAGGCCCGAAATGGGCTTTCAAGGCCTTCCTCAGAGCCCATTAATGAGGCACTGACCTCTCTTCTACTTTGTGTATAAAGACGCAGACGAACCAAGCCAAAGCGCTGTTGGAAATTGTTGGAAATGGCCCTTTTGCAGGGTCACCCCTAAACTTTTTGCCTGCCTCCTGTATTTTTGCTGACCTGTTTCTGTTGGTTTTATGACTCTGGGCACTTTACCACTGCTGTTCAGTGCTAAAGTGCATATGCTCTCCCTTGGTAAATATGTCTATGTGAATTGGTATATCCCTTATTGGCTTATTTGGTTTACCTGTTAGTCCCTAGTAGTGTGGCCTGTGTGTGCCCAGGGCTGGTAAACCAAATGCTGCTGGTGGGCATGCAGCGCTGGTTTGCGCCACCCACAGAAGCAGCTTTTAAAGTGTGTCTCAGACCTGCCACTGCAGTGTCTGTGTGCAGTCCAGAACTGCCATCTTGGCTGTGAAGTGCACCCACTTCCCAGCCCCTGAACCTTCCCTTGGCATCCTGTAAGTCGCCCCTCGGGTAGGGTGCATTGTATGTGTAAGGTAGGACATGCCTTGGTGTGTGTAGCATGTCCTGGTAGTGAATTATGCACCATTTCGTTTTTCACTACTGTAAGGCTACCTGTTCCTCATAGGCTAGAATGGGCAGTTTGACTATTACATGCTATAGTCCTAACTGACCCCAGGAACATGGTAGAAAAACGAATTTAGTATGCCTGAGCTCAGAATATTAAAATACACCTTTTAGTGAAGTTTATTTTTATATTCTGTGTTTGAAAAATACCACTTTTAGAAAGTAGGTATTTTCTTGCCTAAGCCTTCCAGTGTGCTCTGCCGTTATGTGTATTGGCTGTCTGGTTTTAGAGGGGCAGGACAGGCTGAGTCAGACCTGGGTTGAATAGAGAGATCTGCATTTAGAGTGTGGGGAGGGGTGGCTCTTTGATCTGAATAGGGCTGTGCCTGGCAAGGTGAATGCTGGCTCCACCTCCCACTGTGTGTCTGCTAGCAGACCCCTCTTTCTGAAAGGAAGGATGCAGCCTGGTAAACAAAGTGCTCCAGGCCTGAGCAGAACTGGTTCTGGCTAGGTTCAGGGACTGGTAGCTTCAAGGATCAAAGGCTTTTGGGGTATAAATATCTGTGCTCAAACCCCCTACTTTTGTATTGCTTTTGGATCTGGAGAGGAAACTCTGTCCGTGCCACTGGAGGAATCTGCAGGAAGTGACTGTCCTTGTGCTTGTGTGTTTTTCTTGCACTGGCCTGCAGCAGTGACCACTGGACCTTGAAGAAGAGGAAAAGGAACTATTGAGAGAACTTTTATTTTTGTACAGCAATCACCCAAGGGCTAGGAAAAGAGCTAGCCTCCTGCTGGAGTCTCAGGCACAACAGACTCCACCACCAACCTCCTGCTTCCTCCCTGCGAGGACTGCTATCTGCTGAGGAGGCTCCTGTGAGTTCCAGGGCCTCTAGTTTGCATCAGAGAGAAGAGGGTAAGAAATCGACGCTAACGCATCTTTGCGGGCCGCTGCAGTCGAGAGCGCTGGGAAAATCCTCGCGCTGCTGCCGCCGAAGGCCCGCAACCCCGAAACCATCGCTGACGCCCCTTTGCGAGCCGCTGCAGCCGAGACGCGCTGGAAAGATCATCGCGCTGCTGTCGCCGCGCACTCGCAACCCTGACAGAAATCATCGCTTCGAGACATCGCAGTGCGGACGCCGTGCGTTCGCCACTTTGATCGCATCACACCGAATTTCGTCGCTCCCTCGCGGAGCGTCTTGTCTTCGCATCGCCACACGATCGCACAGCGCAACAGGATCACCGCATCGACTTCTCCCACGCGGCAAGAAAGTCATCGCATCGGTGGTCCAGCGTGCAGAAGTTTGTCGCATCGTCTCCGCACGCATCCAGCAGATCGGCGCATCATCCTCCCTTGCGGCAAGGATTTCAACGCATCGCCGGCCTCGCGTGCCGAGAATCATCGCTACAGCTTCTTTGCGACACTTTGTTGGTTTTGCAACTAAACCCAGGTACTTTGTGAAAGAAAGGGTCGCAGAGACCACTGCTTTGAACTTGAACCTTATTTTTGCAACCTTTGAACTATTTTTTGACAGTCCTTCAACAGCCATCCTATTTTTGACAGTCTTATGAGAGAAAGGGTCGCAGAGACCACTGCCTTGAATTTGAACCTTATTTTTGCAAACCTCTGAACTATCTTTGACAGTCCTTCAACAGCTATCCTATCTTTGACAGTATTGTGGCTTTTACAGTTATTGGTCTTGTGATAAATCTGCCTTTATATAAAGATACTTATTTTTTATAACTACTTGTGTGGTGTCCCTTTGTAGTGTTCCTCACTGTGTTACTGTGTATGGTCATAAATGCTTCACACCCTGCCTCTGAGATAAGCCTACCTGCTCGTGCTACGTTACCACAGGGTTGAGCAGGGGTATTAAAGAGGGTAGCCCTCTCACTCTGACTTAGGAAGAAGGGTCCCTACTTGGACAGTGGCCAGCCATTGCCAACTAGAGACCCCCATTTCTAACATTGGTGGTCAGCGGTGAGGATCTGGACTTGCATTTATGATCGCATACAGTAATTATAGTGTACACTACTAGTGAGTGCAGACCATAACGTACCGCATACATTTTTTTGAGAATTGTTTTTTTGCTCCTATATTGTGATTGATATTGCCGGTGATTTTTCACCCGCGCCCATTTATTGAAAGTTTTTGATCCCCTATTGTGATTGATATTGCTGGTGATTTTTCACCCACGCACATTTCTGAGAGTTTTTGGGATCCTGTATTGTGATTGATATTGCCGGTGATTTTTCACCCGCGCACATTTATTGAAAGTTTTTGATCCCCTATTGTGATTGATATTGCTGGTGATTTTTCACCCACGCACATTTCTGAGAGTTTTTGGGATCCTGTATTGTGATTGATATTGCCGGTGATTTTTCACCCGCGCACATTTATTGAAAGTTTTGATCCCCTATTGTGATTGATATTGCTGGTGATTTTTCACCCACGCACATTTCTGAGAGTTTTTAGGATCCTATATTGTGATTGATATTGCCGGTGATTTTTCACCCGCTTACATTTTTTGAGAAGTTTTCTTCTATCTTTTATTGATATTGCCCGTGATTGTTACAATGGGCAAGCCTATGTTTTATTGATATTGCCAGGTAATAGTACCCGCATACATTTTTGAGAATTGTTGGATCCTATATTGAAATTGATATTGCCGGTGATTTTTTACCCGCATACATTTTCTTGAGAAGTTTTCTTCTATCTTTTATTGATATTGCCCGTGATTGTTACAATGGGCAAGCCTATGTTTTATTGATATTGCCAGTTATTGCTACAATGGGTCTTACTGAAATGAGACCTACCTTTTATATAGATGATCTGTTAACCTACAGTCTAGAGGAGCTAAGGGGGTTCTGTGAGGAGAGGGGCTTAGCAGTGAGTAGGAAGGAGACTCAGCTATCCCTGCAGACATCCCTGAGACTTTGGCAACAAGACAGATGGAGATTCTTGGAGTCCCAGTACACCTACCCAGAGGGTAGTTGGTCTGAGGGTGGCTCTAGAGAGTCTGAAGAGGAGGAAGAAAGTGTTATGGAATATCTCATAGGTGGGGAGTTCCTTGATGAGCCTAGTGCCTATGGTAGTGCCAGATTCCCCTCATGGTCCCCAGAGGAGTTGGGGGACAGGCGGGAAGGTCCCATAGGTAGGGAGTCCCTTGCTGGATCTAGTGCACAGGGTAGTGCCCAATCCCCTTCATGGTCCCCAGAGGAGTTGGACAGACAGGGGGAGAGGGAGTACCAGCTGGAATTGGAGAGGCTCCAAATAGAGATTGCACAGCTGGAGGCGCACCGAGCGCAGATAGCAGAAAAGGAGAAGTTAGCTCAAGAGGGTAGGTTACCCCTGGAGCACAGTTTTAATTGTCTGGATTCCCCAGAGAGGGTGGGGTCCAGTGGTGGCAGCAAAATTGAAGTGTATGGTGATGACAGTGTAGTACCCCCACCCAGAGATGTAGCACCTGACTTGAAGGAGGGGTTGATCTACACCAGGGGATTCAAGGATATGAGGTAGCCCCATTAATATGCAGTGGCCCTGAGGTGGATTGGGGAACTAGCGCAGGGGCCCATAGTCCTAGTGAAAGGAGGGATACTCTACCGACTCTGGATGAGAGGTGCAGGGAGAGGGGTTCCCCCGTGGTTGAAGTCCTGGTGTATGAGTGTGAGGACCGCCCAGAAGAGTGTGGGTTGAGTGATAGAGACAGTCAGTTAATGTCTCGCCCACTTCAAGAGAGTGGTGTGGGGTACGTGTGTGAGACACTGGATTGTGAGGTAAAGGTTAGCACCTGCGTGGAACTGTGTAATCCAATTGTGGGAGAGCATATTGTGAGTTCCTATTTTCCAGAGCTAAACCAACATGTGTTAGAGTGCGAGTTCTCTGATCCTAGGGAACTTGCGCAGGAGGCAGACCTCTGGGTGAGTACCAGAGGCTCTGTAGAGGCATTAGGGAATGACCCTAAGAGAAGTGGTTCAGAAGTTTTCCAACCCAGAGTGCTGGGAAAGGTTAGGAGTGTTACAGCTGGGTCCCCTTGTTGTGAGGAGGTTGTAGGGCCTCACATCCTGTCTCGTGGGAGCAGGAGTGAGACTGGGATAGGTCCCAAAGTGCCCCAGCCTCAGTCCCCAGGACTGGATGGTTCCATGAGGGAACACCAGGTAGGGAGCCTAGTCTGTCTGGATGGACCGTCCATTGTGGGGGGTACCCCAGTGTTAGGTGAGCTGGGAGTGCCTGTAGTCAGGCCTCCATCAGTTCTTGTGCCTGGCAGTGCCACTCCTAGGGGAGGGTACGGAAGTCCAGTCTGAGGGATGAAAGGGGAAGAAGTCCCCAGTGGAAGAGCCAGTGGGTCAGGGGCCAGTCAGAAGGGCTGATCCCCCTAGGAGTGACCATGGTGACACCACTTCAGTCCTGGTTGGCCAGGCAGTTGTTCAGTCACAGGGGTTGGTCCCTGGGTTGGTAAGTCAGATCCAGGAGTTGTCTGCCCTGGAGGGAGGGACAACTGTAAGCAGTGTCCCGACCATTTTTTCTAAGAGCACCACTCCAGGTGGGAGGGTGCAGTATGCTGGAAGGGGGTGCAGAGGGAGGGAGTCCTCGCCTCTGACCCCGGTGCAACCTGCGGGTTTTTTCGGTTGGTAGGTCAGTTGCAGGGTCCAGGCCCTGAACTGGTGGAGGGGTGTGTTTCCCTTGAGGGGGGCCTGTGTGCTCCCCAGGAAGTCCTGGTTGGCCAGGCAGTTGTTCAAGCACAGGGGTTGGTCCCTGGGATGGTAAGTCAGGTCCAGGTGTTGTCTGACCTGGAGGAAGGGACAACTGTAAGCAGTGTCCCGACCATTTTCTTTTCTAAAAGCACCACTCCAGGTGGGAGGGTGCAGTATGCTGGAAGGGGGTGCAGAGGGAGGGAGTCCTCGCCTCTGACCCCAGTACCACCTGAGGGTTTTTCCAGGTTGATGGATCAGTTGCAGGGACAAGGCCCTGAACTAGTGGAAGAGTGTATTTTCCTTGGGGGAATTGGTGTACGCCCCAGAAGTCCTGGGTTGCCAGGCACAGGCCCAGCCCAAGGGTACAGACCCTAGGTTGGGGGGCCAGGTTCAGGGTGTCCCCCTGATCTGGAGGAAGGGGCAACTGCTAACAGTGCCCCTCCCGGTTTGTGTTATGGAGGCACCTCTCCAGGTGGGAGGGTGCCGGGCCCCAGTAAAGGGGGCGGGGAGAGGGCAGCCTCACCCCTGACCTCCGCCCAGTCTAAGGGTACAGACCCTATGCTGGGATACCAGTTGCAGGATAGAACCCCTGAACTGGTGGGCGAATTATGCAGGACACCTGCCTCAGGTGCCCTGACAATTCTGGAAGGGGGTATCGCTCCAGGTGGGAGGGTACCGAGCCCCAAAGAGGAGGACCGGGTGTGGGAGAGCCCACCCCAGTCTCTGGCCCAGCCGCTGGGTACAGGCCCAGGGCTGGTGGGTCAGTGTCCGGGTGCTTTGCCTGACCTGACAGGAGGGAGAGTGTACAAAAGGTGCCAGGCACCTGGGGTTACTGCCCCTCACTCTCTGATGCCACAAAGTTTGAGAGCCCTGAGAGGTATAGGGCTTGGATTTCATCACTGACTACTGTCAGTGATTACTGGGGCTTGTTGTTTATCTGTTGGGACACACGTGGGGGCCAGTTAAGGTTAGGTGCTGCACAGGTGGTGTCCACAGGTGAGGGGCAGAGTTCCCCATTGGTTATCTTAGTGGGCCCTGGGAGTGTGGACAGAGGGATCCACCAGGGTTCAGATTGGAGTAGAGCTGGCATATGCCCCTGCAGTTGCGGGCCAGTTCCGTGTTCTATCGCCCGAAGCAGGGAAGCCCATCAAAGTAGTGATTGGTCTACCCTGCGTTTTGGCTGGAAGGGGGTTGTGTTGGAAATGGCCCTTTTTGCAGGGTCACCCCTAAACTTTTGCCTGCCTCCTGTATTTTTGCTGACCTGTTTCTGTTGGTTTTATGACTCTGGGCACTTTACCACTGCTGTTCAGTGCTAAAGTGCATATGCTCTCCCTTGGTAAATATGTCTATGTGAATTGGTATATCCCTTATTGGCTTATTTGGTTTACCTGTTAGTCCCTAGTAGTGTGGCCTGTGTGTGCTCAGGGCTGGTAAACCAAATGCTGCTGGTGGGCATGCAGCGCTGGTTTGCGCCACCCACAGAAGCAGCTTTTAAAGTGTGTCTCAGACCTGCCACTGCAGTGTCTGTGTGCAGTCCAGAACTGCCATCTTGGCTGTGAAGTGCACCCACTTCCCAGCCCCTGAACCTTCCCTTGGCATCCTGTAAGTCGCCCCTCGGGTAGGGTGCATTGTATGTGTAAGGTAGGACATGCCTTGGTGTGTGTAGCATGTCCTGGTAGTGAATTATGCACCATTTCGTTTTTCACTACTGTAAGGCTACCTGTTCCTCATAGGCTAGAATGGGCAGTTTGACTATTACATGCTATAGTCCTAACTGACCCCAGGAACATGGTAGAAAAACGAATTTAGTATGCCTGAGCTCAGAATATTAAAATACACCTTTTAGTGAAGTTTATTTTTATATTCTGTGTTTGAAAATACCACTTTTAGAAAGTAGGTATTTTCTTGCCTAAGCCTTCCAGTGTGCTCTGCCGTTATGTGTATTGGCTGTCTGGTTTTAGAGGGGCAGGACAGGCTGAGTCAGACCTGGGTTGAATAGAGAGATCTGCATTTAGAGTGTGGGGAGGGGTGGCTCTTTGATCTGAATAGGGCTGTGCCTGGCAAGGTGAATGCTGGCTCCACCTCCCACTGTGTGTCTGCTAGCAGACCCCCTCTTTCTGAAAGGAAGGATGCAGCCTGGTAAACAAAGTGCTCCAGGCCTGAGCAGAACTGGTTCTGGCTAGGTTCAGGGACTGGTAGCTTCAAGGATCAAAGGCTTTTGGGGTATAAATATCTGTGCTCAAACCCCCTACTTTTGTATTGCTTTTGGATCTGGAGAGGAAACTCTGTCCGTGCCACTGGAGGAATCTGCAGGAAGTGACTGTCCTTGTGCTTGTGTGTTTTTCTTGCACTGGCCTGCAGCAGTGACCACTGGACCTTGAAGAAGAGGAAAAGGAACTATTGAGAGAACTTTTATTTTTGTACAGCAATCACCCAAGGGCTAGGAAAAGAGCTAGCCTCCTGCTGGAGTCTCAGGCACAACAGACTCCACCACCAACCTCCTGCTTCCTCCCTGCGAGGACTGCTATCTGCTGAGGAGGCTCCTGTGAGTTCCAGGGCCTCTAGTTTGCATCAGAGAGAAGAGGGTAAGAAATCGACGCTAACGCATCTTTGCGGGCCGCTGCAGTCGAGAGCGCTGGGAAAATCCTCGCGCTGCTGCCGCCGAGGGCCCGCAACCCGAAACCATCGCTGACGCCCCTTTGCGAGCCGCTGCAGCCGAGACGCGCTGGAAAGATCATCGCGCTGCTGTCGCCGCGCACTCGCAACCCTGACAGAAATCATCGCTTCGAGACATCGCAGTGCGGACGCCGTGCGTTCGCCACTTTGATCGCATCACACCGAATTTCGTCGCTCCCTCGCGGAGCGTCTTGTCTTCGCATCGCCACACGATCGCACAGCGCAACAGGATCACCGCATCGACTTCTCCCACGCGGCAAGAAAGTCATCGCATCGGTGGTCCAGCGTGCAGAAGTTTGTCGCATCGTCTCCGCACGCATCCCGCAGATCGGCGCATCATCCTCCCTTGCGGCAAGGATTTCAACGCATCGCCGGCCTCGCGTGCCGAGAATCATCGCTACAGCTTCTTTGCGACACTTTGTTGGTTTTGCAACTAAACCCAGGTACTTTGTGAAAGAAAGGGTCGCAGAGACCACTGCTTTGAACTTGAACCTTATTTTTGCAACCTTTGAACTATTTTTTGACAGTCCTTCAACAGCCATCCTATTTTTGACAGTCTTATGAGAGAAAGGGTCGCAGAGACCACTGCCTTGAATTTGAACCTTATTTTTGCAAACCTCTGAACTATCTTTGACAGTCCTTCAACAGCTATCCTATCTTTGACAGTATTGTGGCTTTTACAGTTATTGGTCTTGTGATAAATCTGCCTTTATATAAAGATACTTATTTTTTATAACTACTTGTGTGGTGTCCCTTTGTAGTGTTCCTCACTGTGTTACTGTGTATGGTCATAAATGCTTCACACCCTGCCTCTGAGATAAGCCTACCTGCTCGTGCTACGTTACCACAGGGTTGAGCAGGGGTATTAAAGAGGGTAGCCCTCTCACTCTGACTTAGGAAGAAGGGTCCCTACTTGGACAGTGGCCAGCCATTGCCAACTAGAGACCCCCATTTGTAACAGAAATGTACCAGCTTATCCGTGACCTCCTTTGGTAGCCTCGGGCTTTGTTTACTCTACCTTGGTCTATACAATGTTTACCAGGTACCAAATCCCATCAGAAAAATATGAAAATAAAACAACTTTGTCAAAGGTCTTTCACAGCACCCCCAACGCGTGAATCTGGCATCTCCCGCTCCTCAACCAACCCAGCATCTGTTTTACCCAACGCTACTCAGTGTCCGGAGTGAGTGATCCCGCATTTCATGGCATCCTTTAGTGTCTGTAACTATTCCCTTGAAACGGTTGCAGTGAGCCTGTCCTGCCCTATTCCCTTTAAAATGTTGTAGTGGTCCTGCCTTGCCTATGCATGTAGTAGTGGTTACGGGTTTTCGATTAACTTTGTGCAGACGCACCCATGTGCAGCCTGAGCTCTGTGGTCTCAGATTCACTCTTCCTTGCTCGCTGTTGCGCTGCTGATTTAAGATCGTTTTTGGTTGCCACTTCGTCTTGTTGTTTATGAGTTTATTAATATAAATAGTGTTCAGATGAGTTATTGCTGCCCGAGTTTCTAGGCCTTAAGTTTGAAACGATTCACCCACCAGACCTCGCAATGCACAAAGGTGTGGTAGAGCTGTAATGTCAGACCTAGTTGTGCGGTGAGGGCAGGTCCCATGTCCTGCTCGGTGCTAGGGGTCTACACCCCACCCCGCTCGCGTCGGCCTGCAGAGCTAGCTGGGTTCAATGGAGGCTCACAACAAAGGGGCAGGGGAGGGGGCTCTGCGTATATTGATCTGTATAAAAGGTATCTTTGGGTGTTGTCATGGAAGCCCCGAGCGCCTTAAACTGTGTGTGCGGAGCTGGATAAGACAACAAAACAGCCGACAGCTTTCAAGTCTACAAAGCGTGTGCAGTGGTTCTTCCCCCTCCTGCATCCCGTCTTCACGCCGCTGCCGCAGCACCCCAAGAGCCACTGAGCCAAGATGAAGCACAATAATGGAATTACTCAGCTGAATGTTGTTGTATGTGGTGTAGTTAACAGTACCCAGGCGAAGCTAACTGGTCCGGTTACGTAGCTCCCTCTCCCCCGCCTCCCACATGCCCCCAGCAAGAGCGAGGCCCTCCATACAAGCCGCCACTGCTCCAGAGAGAGTGGCCTAGACCATGAGACTGTTAACTTGCTTTAGTGTCCAAGGACCCCACCTCCCTCTTTCGAGCGCCTGGAGGGATACAACAAGCATTTGCAATGTAATAGGACTCGCATTTACGCGAGACCTATTGCATTGCATTACAGACAACGGGAGGGGGGGAAGCACAGACAACGGGAGGGGGGGGAAGCACGGACAACGCGAGTGCAGGCGGGGGTGAGAAGCACGAAAAAATAGTGCTCACAGTCTAAATAACACCTAACGTGTAACAGTCGAAGTAAAGGGGCCAGTAGCCATGGGAGGATACAAATGACAACATGGCCATAATAAGGAGGGACTAAAAAGCCTCATAATCAATCAGAAGACAGCATTTACAAAGGACAAAGACACAAGCTAATGAAAAAATGGGCGGGGCAGTGGGCGCGGCTTCCCTCACGTAGTGAACTACCACAGATCTTCCCTAGAGCAGCGTTTGCGACTGCAGTAACGGTTGAAAGCCATTGATACGTATTGTTGTGAGCCACAGGGAAACACTGGACACCCATTTCACACACCCTTTTTATTGTGACTCACAGGAACACACTTTGATCTTCTCTGTAGGACAGTGACAACTGTAGCTCAAAAACCCTTATACTTGTAGAAAGAAAGAACCTCCAAATAATTCTTCGCTGGGAGAACACCAAATGTTATGGAACTACATCCAGCATCTTATCAGGAGAAGTCCTCCAACAAAAGCTTTAAAAACCAAGTAAAAAAGTTACTATTTGAGAGATACTTCTCAATAGGATCTATGAATCTATAATTTTGGTTGAACTCTTTTTATAGATTTTATATAGCATAACAACTATACAGCATAAGCTACCTACAACCCTTGGCCGGTGGTAATTGCAGAGGGAGGCTTACTCAGTAGGTAGCGAGCCAACTAGGAGGACAGAAATTAATGACATATGTAGTTGGAAAGGAGAGGGGGATGGGTAGGGGGGAGAAGGAGGGCGCGCTCCCCGCCTGTGCGAAGGTGCCCTGCGCTGGTGAGTGCAGTCTAATGTTGTGCAATGTGTTCGGCAGCTGTCAGTCGCAAGATCCGCAAGTATTGGGGACAAGATAACTCCAGAAACTCGTCCGATAAGTACTGTAAACAAGGTTGCCACATCTTGTCGAACCGGGGCAGTTGTTGTGTAGCTGCGGCAGTCAGTTTCTCCATTCCCAATATTTCCCACATTTTATGCAGTCAATCAATCAATCAATCAATCATGTCACTTATAAAGCGCACAACATACCCGCGAGGGTCTCAAGGCGCTGGGGGAAGAGGGGGGTGGTGCTGCTACTGATCGAAGAGCCAGGTCTTGAGGAGTCTTCTGAAGGCCAGTAGGTCTTGGGTCTGTCGGAGGTTGGTGGGGAGGGTGTTCCAGGTCTTGGCGGCGAGGTGGGAGAAGAATCTTGGCGAGTGGGTATCCTGTCCGTCCCCCACCTAGCTAGGAGAAGTTGCTTTGCCGCCCCCAATGTAAGAGTGATAGCTTTGCCTCTGGGCGATTTCAGTGGGTAGGTGAGTGGATTAGGCAGCCCCGGTACGATGTAGCTTGGGAATTTAAGTATGTCCGTGTTGAACATTTTGTTGACGACATCCAAGACACCCCCCCAGAATGATTCTAACCTGGATGTTGGAAGTGGAGGTCTTTATCGCTTACCGCCGCCACAAAATGCTGGAGGCGTGCGTCCCCGACCCCTCGCTTCAACGTTAGGCTAAGTAAGGACACCGTCTGAGATAGCCCTGCTCACCCCCACTTAGTAGCTTGACTCGAGCAGCCAGGCTTATCTCCAAGGCACGAGTGTTCAGTATGTGCAACCACGCTCACAGCAACCCCAGGATGTCATCACAAATAGACTCCACACGAGTATTGATAAAATGAGTATAATCTTTATATAAGAAATTATACGATACGACCACACGATACAAAACCAACATATATAAGAATGGGTAGTATTCTTTCCGGTGGGTTGGTAGGTTCTAATCCCAACCACCGCTTCTAACCAACAGTTAAGCTCTTTTCTAACCGTTTCGCAAAAGGTTAGGCAAGTCGTATTGCTAGAATAACACACGTTGCAAAAGGAAACAATACTGCAATGCGTAACGATATTCTCTTATACTGTGCAATCAGAGAAACAATGCCATTCGTAGCGCCACAATCATGTACTTTGCAATTGAAGGAATAATGCAATGCGTATCACCACCAGCATGCCCTGTACCAGGAAGAAACAAAGCAATGCGTCACGCTACAATCCTGTGCAGTGCAATGAAGAAATAATACACTGTGCTACGTTATACTGCGCCACGTCACAATCAGGTAATATGCAAGGGAGAAATAACGCAGTGCGTAGCGCACCAAGCATAAAGTCCGTCAGGCACAAATGAGGTCAGGCGTCATACGACAGTTTGATAGTTCGTTAGCAGCAATAATGCAAAGTGTAATACGACAGTTTTACGTGCTCCGTTAACAGTGCCCCCGTTATGGATCAAATGATGACACAACAAGTGCTGCTTCCCACTCCGGCCCCAGTACTGCCCCGTCTTGGGTCAGCACGGGCCGGGATCCGAGCCGAAGCAACGGCTCGTGCAGCTGACGGAAGCAGGAGGCCGAGAGAGTGTCCCTCCGGGCCCGCACCCCACCCCAGGTGTTGATCCACGTTACCTGGGGGGGCGCGATCCCACTCTCCTCCCCGACGTCCACGACCTGGGCCTTGATCCAGAACTCCGTCACGGGTTGCGGCGGGCTCGGGCTGGCGGCTCAGCTCTTCTGTGGCTGCTGGTCCGGGCCGCTGCTGATGATTGACTCCGAGGGCCCTAATGACTTGGCCCTCACTCCGGTGGTCTCAGTCCACACCGAGACCCGCCCTCAGCACTGTGGAGACTTCAATTCAATTCGGTGCACACCCTCACCAGGTACTCCTCACCAGCACCTCAGGTTGCACTTTGACACGCACACTGCGCGTCTGAGGCTCGCCTCTTCTCCGGTGCTCACGACGATCTGGCGCTTTTCACCAACGCTCTGCTTGCACCTCAACACGCACCCTGCGCGTTCGAGCCTCGCCTTTTCTCCCGGTGCACACGATGTCCAGGCGCTCTTCACCAACGCCTTGGCTGCACCACGACATGCACTCTTGCACGTCGGAGACTCACTTCTTCTTTTGGTGCCTACGAGGGCCAGGCGCTCTTCACTAACGCCCGGCTGCACCATGACACGCACCCTTGCGCGTCCGAGACTCACTTCTTCCGTTGGTGCACACGAGGCCCAGGCGCTCCTCACCAACACCCCGGCTGCATCACGACACGCACCCTTGCGCGTCCGAGCTTCGCCTCGGGTCCCCGTGCAGACTACGACCAGACGCTCCACACCAACGCCTTGGCCTGCACCACGACACGCACTCTGCGCGTCTGAGACTTAGCTTACTCCTGCGTGCCCACGATCACCAGGCACCACTTCTGAGGGTCTCAAGCGGCCAAAAAGCATGTGCATACCGTGTTGCTTGGGACTTCTCCGGAAACTTTTATGTTCCTGTGTTTCCAAACAGGGAGCCAGCTCACCTCGGGCCCGTGGGGTTACAAGACACAGCACAAAGCACAGTCTTCTTCAAGCAGGGGGACCCAGCGCCTCCAAGCACAGTCCCAACAGCCTCTTCCTTAGTTAGAACAGCAAACTGCAGACCAGCCCCAGATCACGAAGCAAGAATTGATCTATCCACAGCAGTCTCTTCAGTTGTTCCTTCTTTAGCAGAGGTTCCTCTTGACCACAGAATGGGTCCAAGCCTTTTCAGTCTCAATCCATATCTGTTTCATTCCAACGTTCAGGGGCTTCAGCTCTCATAGTTATACCCCTTAATGTCTTTGAAGTTTGTATGTGCTCAGGGGTCCCTGACCCCTCCCTAAATCAACTCTGGGTGTCTCCCTCCCAGTGTCACCTCTCTCCCTTTGATACTGGGGGTCTGGATCCTTAATCACTCCGCAGGAGATGGGTCAATTGGTTTATAGCACCAGCCCAGGCCTTTTCACCTCCCGGGCTTCTCCTCCCCCTACTCTCCAGATGCTGGGCAGCCTGGTGTCATCTCAACCCCTCCCTGGGTCAAGACCTCTCCCAGCTCCTCTCACCTTTCAGTTCCAGACAGACAATCCACATTTCTTGAGACACACAGAAATACTCAGAGCACAAAACTCAGCCACTTTCTAAAAGAGCGGCTTATAAACACACAGTGACAAAACCACCTTCACAGAAAGATGCATTATGACACTGAGTTCATACATACCAAACTTCACCTTTCCATTATAAACTGACAGGAAACTAGGCTAACAAACACAACACCCAGCCTCCCCCATTCTGTTCTATGGGCAGAATGGCCTTTTAGCAGTGAAAAACGAAATGGAGAGTTTTTCACTGTCAGAACATAACACACACCTCAGTTTATGTTCTGCCTTTTACCTACACTGCACCCTGCCCAGGGGTTACCTGGGACCTACCACAGGGGTGCCCATGTGTATGTAAAAGGGAAGGTCAGGCCTGACAAGTGGTTGCACTTGTCAGGACAACATGCTAACTTAGCATTCTGCGTGCAGGCTCTACACTGAAGGCCTGAGTTCCCTTCTCTGCGCGCCCTTGCATTACTAGCCCTTGCACACACAGTGCACATCACTAGGGACTTTTACTAGTAAGGCAAACATACCAATCATGGCCAACCAATCACCATTACATTTTACATAGGGAACTCCGGTACTTTGACACTGATCAGCAGTGGCAAAGTACCCAAAGCATCTAAATTGGCATCTCTAGGTCAGGAAACGGTCTAGGGGGGAAGCAAAAAGTTTAGGGAACTTTAACCAACAACCCCCTCCCTGCCAAAAGCCAGGGGAGACCAATCATTACTTTGATGGACTTCCCGGCTTCGGGCGATAGAACCAGGACGCAGGCCCTCTACCACAGGGACACCCTCCTGTTCCTCGCCTTCCTACCCCCAGGAGGACTTCTTGATCACCACCCCCTGAGCCAACAATGCTGTTCCATGGATCCCTCCCTGCTAGGGGGACCCCTCCAGGGGTGCTGGACCCATGCCAACCCCTCCCTGGAGTGGTACCCTGGGGAGACCCATTGGTCAGGATACTACCTCCAATTATCCTGTCCTCTAGATTAAGAGTGGGTCTACCTTGGTCACTCCTAGGGGACCCAGCCCTACTGGCTGGACCATGTCCCCTTGGTGTCCCCACCGGGGAACACAACCCTGTCTTAATCTTCCATTTGGTTTTCTGGGCCTGCCACTTAGGGATAGCACCCACAAACTTCAGAACGGCAGGAGCCCTGGCTACAGACTCCCCACGCCCTCCTGACGCTAGGTGTTCTTCCCCACACTGCTGGCAACCAGGCACGAGGCCTCCACCCGGGGGCTCTCCTGCGCCCCCCAGTTTCCTGGGTGGTGCTGCTGATCCCTGGGGGTGCTGTTCACTCTGCCTCCCCTTCTTTGGAGGCCAGGGGCTAGCCAGCAACCCCTCCTCCCTACTCTGGGATCTCCTCGCGCCACCTGGCCCTTCTTCCCTCTCTGGGGCCCCTTCAGGCCCCTGGACCCATGACCAGGGGTCCGGTTCTCGTGCAGGCTCCTGGGAATCAAGGAGCCCACACCCTAACCCGGAGTGGCGCAATCCTGGAAAATAATTTCTGAGCCTAGGCTCCCATGGGGCCAAATCTGATAACCCCTCCAAATCATTTACCATGCTGACCACTACCCAATCTTCCAGTGCACTCTTGTACTCATCCACACTTGGCACTGGCTGTGCGCTGCCACCAATCACACTGGACTCTGCTTGTCTACCCTTAATGTCCAGTTCCCTCATGCTTACCTCATGAGCGAAGAGAAGCCGTTTCTCTTCCAACGCGAGAGCGTTCCTGCTCTCCTCTGAGTTTTAAGTTTTAACACCTCCAACTCATGCAGCCTGACCCTTTGGTTTTTCTCCAACTCCTCTGGTGAAAAACACCTCCCTGAATGGCTACTACCAGCCCCTCCGGCTGGTCCCTCCACTGGCAAATCCTGTGGACCAAATCCATTCCCTGGGTCATCCTCATCCACCTCCCCATCACCTGTCTCCTGAGCCTCTTTGGCTTCCCACCAGGCCCTCAAGGCCACCTGCAGCTCCTCCTTCTTGGCGCTACTCTTCATGGGACATCCCAAAACCCTGCAGAATTTCCTCAACTGATCAACCTTGTAGGTAAACAGTGCCTCAATGCCAAACTCCAATTCTGCAATCTCAGCCTCACCGGCTATCTGGCTCTCCCCCTGAGACATGATGTGTGGATTAAAGGTTAGAACCATCAAATCAAAAACAATATGTTGTTGTGTCGCGGTCTACAATCAATTTATGATGAACGCCAATTACTGTGAGTGATTTTGCACATACGCGTTTACTTTCTATTAGGATCGAATCCCACCGCTCTGCCGCCAAATGTTGGAAGTGGAGGTCCTTATTGCTTACCGCCGCCACAAAATGCTGGAGGCGTGCGTCCCCGACCCCTCGCTTCAACGTTAGGCTAAGTAAGGACACCGTCTGAGATAGCCCTGCTCACCCCCTTAGTAGCTTGGCTCGAGCAGCCAGGCTCATCTCCAAGGCACTAGTGTTCAGTATGTGCAACCACGCTCACAGCAACCCCATGATGTCATCACAAATAGACTCCACCACGAGTATTGATAAAATGAGTATAATCTTTATATAAGAAATTATACGATACGACCACACAATACAAAATCAACATATATAAGAATGGGTAGTATTCTTTCCGGTGGGTTGGTAGGTTCTAATCCCAACCACCGCTTCTAACCAACAGTTAAGCTCTTTTCTAACCGTTTCCCAAAAGGTTAGGCAAGTCGTATTGCTAGAATAACATACGTTGCAAAAGGAAACAATACTGCAATGCGTAACGATATTCTCTTATACTGTGCAATCAGAGAAACAATGCCATACGTAGTGCCACAATCATGTACTTTGCAATTGAAGGAATAATGCAATGCGTATCACCACCAGCATGCCCTGTACCAGGAAGAAACAAAGCAATGCGTCACGCTACAATCCTGTGCAGTGCAATGAAGAAATAATACACTGTGCTACGTTATACTCAGATACTGTGCCCTGCAGAAAACATGCAATGCGCCACGTTACAATCAGGTAATATGCAAGGGAGAAATAACGCAGTGCGTAGCGCACCAAGCATAAAGTCCGTCAGGCACAAATGAGGTCAGGCGTCATACGACAGTTCGATAGTTCGTTAGCAGCAATAATGCCCATGTGTATGTAAAAGGGAAGGTCAGGCCTGACAAGTGGTTGCAATTGTCAGGACAACATGCTAACTTAGCATTCTGCGCACAGGCCCTACACTGACGGCCTGAGTTCCCTTCTCTGCGGGCCCTTGTATTACTAGCCTTTGCACACACAGTGCACATCACTAGGGACCTTTACTAGTAAGGCAAACATACCAATCATGGCCAACCAATCACCATTACATTTTACATAGGGAACTCCTGTACTTTGACACTGATCAGCAGTGGCAAAGTACCCAAAGCATCTAAATTGGCATCTCTAGGTCAGGAAAACGGTCTAGGGGAAAAGCAAAAAGTTTAGGGAACTTTAACCAAAAAGGCCAAGTCCTACACAGGGGCACTGCCAGAAAAGGTGTGTTGAGTGTGCCCTGCTGGCCGCATTGCCGCCAGCACAGCCCATCCCCCCTGTGGTCCCATGTGGCTACCCTGGCAGGGGTGAGGTACCAGTAGTGTGCTATTTTGAGGAGCATTTTCTTACTGGTGGAGTTGAGGGCTGATGTTCGCGCTCGATGTAAAATGTCGTTCCACTCTGTCTGAGAAGGGGCGCTCGCACTCTCTCTCCCAACTAGCTCTTGCGGGAGACAGCGGAGGGTGCGTGGGCTGTGTTAGAAATGTGTAAATGTCAGAGAGCAATTTCTTATCTGTGGACCTTGTGAGAATCCACTTCTCAAAGGGCAGTAGGGGTCTACCCGCATGCGATTGGATCCACGGACGGGTCACCAATGCGCCACTGCCACATATTGCCATCTCGCTGTATCTGGGAGGGGGTAACCCACCAGCTTACAATTGGCCTCCTGCCACACCCTAAATCCCGATCCTGTGGCTGCCGGGGGGAAGTACGGGTTTCCTATCAGCGGTGTCTGTGGGGATATCGGGGTGGAGAGGTCATGTTTCCGCTGAACCCTGTCCCAGACTCCGATCGATCTAGTGACTGGGGAGATGTATTCACCCACTGGCCTGTGAGGCTTAGGTAGCCAAGGTATTTTCCAGGTGTGTGTACCCGCAATAGCTTGGTCTATGAAACACCAGTGTTTTTCTGTGACTGTGCGTGACCACTCTACCATATATCGCAGCTGGGCTGCCTGGTAATACCTGCTGATGTTCGGGACCCCCAGCCCTTCTGCAGCCAGTGTGAGAAAGGCCGGTGCTCTGGACATTCTTGCCCGTTTACCCTCCCAGATCCCAAATCAGAGCCTGCAATTTATCTAGTTGCAAAGTCGGGTTTTTTCAGGCTCCTGGTGGGTCAGGTCCAGGATCAAAGATTTCTGTAGATTGATTTTGAAGCCTGTTGCCTTCCCACACTCTGATAGCTCTGCCAAAGCGGCCTCCAGAGAGTTAGAGGGATCCGTGAGGGTCATGAGCACATAGTCTGCGTAATCTTGTGCTCCCTCCCTCCCATCTGAATCCCGGTCACCCTCACATTGGCCCTTATTCGTTCCCCCAGCGGCTCCATGTAGAGCACAAAGAGGAGAGGGAACAAGGGGCAGCCCTGTCTGGTCCCTCGCCCTATTGGAAAGGCGGGCAACTGCACCCCATTGACACAGATTCTAGCCTGGGGGCTGTATAACAGGACTGCACCCAGCTGCGGAAGCGTGGCCCAAGGCCCACGTATTCCATCACCCGATATGAATACGGCCAGTGCACTCGGTCGAAGGCTTTCTCTGCGTCGATCGTCAGATCAAGCGCTGGGACCCGGGAGCATTGTACCTTGTCCAATAAGTGACAAAGCCTCTTCGTATTGTCGCTGCATACTCGCTCCGGGATGAACCCGGCCTGGTCGGGGTCGACCAGTCCCTGCACGTAGGGTGCCGAATCTATAATTTATGAGACAAGTTTTACAGAGCGATTGCTCACTCAAAATTTTGCTCAGATTCTAATGTGACACCTAGTCTGGGTATATCTTTAGTAAATTAGAACTGAAAAAACAATTCTGTATACAGAACTCTAAAATTGTAAGCTTTAATGCCAGTATATTGTATATATTATTTTACTTGACTTGTGATGTATTTTTAATACATAGTAGCTGTGGTTATTGCAGTTTTTAAAGCATAACATTTTGCACAGTGCAGGCTTGGTGTGTGCAAATCAATTTCACATATGAGGCACTAAGGACATAATTTTGAGTTTGGCAGGAAGGGTGCTCCATCACAAAGGCGTCAGAGTAGCCTATCCGCCAAACTGTAGGTCGGCCCACTTCATTTAGAGTCGGGAGGGCCTTTAGTATTTCTATGGCAGAAACTACTCTGTCTCCACTGCCGACATACACCTTTGACGTCCAGACAGAGTAAGGGCTGTCAGAGGTTTTACCATTTGTCTGCACACTCTATTTAAAGTGGGTGAACAAATGGTAAATTTTCACTGTCCATCAACACCAGCTAAAACCTGGAGGTAAGGACCCCCATGCCATGGAAACAAACTCCCATGGTAAGGGGGTCTCTGCGTATATTTTCAAAAACAAAAATAAAATAAAACCTTAAAAGTTTGCTACACAGCTCCGTCATGTTGACGGGGCCAGTACTGCCGTGACGGTGGTTCCTGCCAAGAAAATAAATATCTGCCGGGCCTGCGGACAGCTCTAAATTTGGCAGGCAAGTACTCAGTCAGGGCAACAGAGTACTTTACTTAGTCACCCCGAGGAAAATTCGTCTGCCAAAAGTCAAAATCAGGCCCTAAGTGAATAAGTTAAGGCCTGGTGGGCAAGGTTTAAAGTTTGAAAACCCCTTGGCTGCTGAATCCTCATAAGAGGCTCACACTTCAGGGAAAAAAACAAAGAAAATATTCCCCATACACTGTTTGTTTTCTTTGGGGACATCTGTGGACTCCTGTCTGGTAACACAATAGTTGACATGGTAGCATAGGAAACACTGGTGTGAATGGTATTATAATAAAATAATCTTTATGTTTTATTTATATACCAGTACTAGTGGTTGGCCATGTGCGGTGCCGGTCCTACTCCAGGTCTAAGATGAAGTGCATTTATGACTGTTTTGGGACTATGTTGTCTGTAGTAGTTTTAAAAATTTAGTATGTGTATCAGACTGGGATTCCTCTTTTTTCGGTGAGTAAATGTCCCTACCTAAACCCCTACTTATCCCTCCTTGCTCTCTCTAAACCCCATCTGTTTAGTAGTAAGTATTCCCCATTTACCAGCCACTTGCCCTGTCCCATCCCTCATTTACTACAAAAAAATAGATATGTGGGAGGAGATCTCTGGAAAGAAAGGATAGGCGAGGGGCAGACCTACATAGGAAGGTTCATGAATACCATTTTGTAGTACATAAATAGTACTATTGTAGTACTGCTAAACATACAATAAAGTGCAGTTTATGAATAGGCCGCAAAGTTCTTCCTATTTTTGAGAACTGAAGTCACATATCACTTGGTATAGGCTGAATCATGAGTCTACTGTATGAAAAATATAAATGTCAACCACATAGGTTTGGCAGTAAGCTCTGTGCAGAGGAAGGTAAATCTATTTATAAGCTTAACACCATAACATTAGGTAAATAAATATAGAGGCATTTTACAGAACTTCCATGGTGCTAGTCTGTATTTTACATTAATTTTGTTATTATGATTGATCCACTGAAGCACTTTTATAGCTTGAGCTTTATATGTCTTAGAAACAACACAAAAATATACCCAAATGCCAACTGAATATTTTGGTGATCTCATAAATACAGGCATTTGAACTTTACTGGTATTTCCTTATAGTAACACTAGGACACGTTTGTAGTTTCTCACCCAATGATTCAATTATCTTTATGTGCAGGTTCACATCCTTCTCCTTGTCAGTCTTCTCTTTAATCCCCGTTGAGGTATCATAAGCAGAATGCAGAGCTTTCACATTTTCATACCTTGGAAAGAGACAAGGGGGAATGATATCGAAGTTGGTAATTTGGAAATCCCATATTGTGTCAGATAAATGAAAGGAAGCTGAATAATGGAAGCATGTAGGAAGCGTACAGGGAGCACCCACTCTGTGAAAAATGAAGAATGGAACACCGGGATACATGAAATATAAGAACTCCACCTGTAAATGATAGTACAGAGAGTGCACCAGGGCATATAAATAAACATAGTAATTTCCTAAAGGTAAATGTGTAACTGGGAATATATACTATCAAATAACTAAATAAAGTGCGTCTCAAAAATAAGAATGGGAAAAGGAACATATTTACTGACCAAAATCAAACTGTAAGTTTTGCCGTACAACTCCAAATATGTTAATGGTTTAAATAATCTTTAATGTCATACAAGTAAATAATATACCAATGCTCTCAAAGTGAAACGGTAAAGAAACAGTCCATAATATGACCACTAGTAGCTTGTCTTTATACAGCGCATTACACACTTCTAGTGTTTCTAAATGCTGCAAATAATGAGCACTATAAAACACTTTAAATGTACTCAAGTTTCCAACATCAAAAGGATGGAAGTCTGAGTCTGTCTAGCAGGGATTTAAACTTCTGACCTTTCGAACACTGCATGGTTCAGCAACAACCGTTAAACTCAGTGAGCCCTGCTGTACTACTGAACATCAAAATACTGTGTTACAATGTTCGAAAATTAGGATGAAAACAGAAGCTCAGAAAGGGATACAAACGTAGAAATGAGAACAAACTAAAGAATGTGTTAAATAGAAAAGGCAAAAGATAGACTAGAAACAAAAAAAACAAAAAGAGTGGAGTAAAAATGAGCAAATAAACAATATAAATAGCAGCAAAAAGTAATACACACGCCACTTGAAGAGAATATATCAAATATGAAAAAAACATAAAAGCATTAGCACAAAGCGACTATAAGACACACAGTAGACACTAAACAGAATGAAAACTAGGGGAGTAAAATATAGAAAGAAAAAACAAAATTATAAATAGAAAAAATAAAAAGAAGAAAGAAGTATATAAGATAAAATATAAAAACTAGAAAATGAAAGGCACAAAAATTATAAGAGGAAATGAGAAGAAAGTTATAGCAAAATAAGAAAAAATAAATCATAAAAGAACATACTGGTAAGAAAAGGTGAATATAAAGAAAAGAACCAATGAAAATGAAAAAAGGAAACTTAAGTAAAAATGAAATAAAATGGAAAAAACAATTAATAGGAAGATGACGGAGAAAAAATAAAATCAATATAGAAGTGCAATACAATAGACTTTCTCTCCGTGTTGAGTAGCAAGACTCCAAAGCAGAATAGTCACTCATGTTTAATCATTTCTAAATACCTGGGGCAAAACTAGTACCTCTCAGGGTACAAATATTGCAAAAAGCTATGCCCCTAATTAAAAGATGCTGAGATATCAAAAATGGGCTCACCTGAGTAACACAAATACATAAGTAAACTGTAATGTGAAATAAGTAATCGCAAAGGCTCCTCATTCATTTTTTATATGGCGAGATTTAAATAGTCGATTATCGTACCTGCTCAATGTGATCTTTACATCCTGGGGAGAGAAACACAAAAAGATCAACATCACACTAATAGAGGTTAGATTCACAGTAAAATTTATTCACAAGTGCAGTAATTACAAACAAATATATACAAATAAAAACAAATATACTAATAATGAATACATGCATTTTCATTATTGATCTTTATAAATAAAGCACAGATTAATTTATGAATGCAGCCAGTGCAGTAAGAGTTTAGCACCTTACTAAAGTACACCATTATAGCAAAAGTGACAAAGTATTTCTACAAAATAGGATTAGCTCAGTTAAAAAAGAGGACTGTTCTTCTGCTTGTTAGGTTTGCATTCTTAAAGACACACATTTTTGTGGGACAGAATGCAATCTCTGTATGGTGGAGATCCCTGTAATACAGATCTTGGACATTTGAAAAAAATTATACTTCCTCAGTTCATAGAAAGAATATCTACCCGAGGAAATTATTAACTTTTAAAGCCAGTTGATACAAGTGGCCAGACAGGATTGAATGTCTAATCTCTCTCTGTCCTAGGCCACTGGCTACTCTCAGTGCCGTATGGCATTGCCCTTGGCCCCCATTCGATGTGCTTTAATTTACTCTCCAACCAAAATGTGCTGCGAAAAACTTGCTTCTATAGGAGAGGAAATTCGACCTGCAGATTTTCTCAATATTACAAAATCGGCTACCCCATGTTTTCTGTGTGTGTCTAGCTTGTGTCAAAGAGAAGAGCCTTCTCCATCCAACAGTTTGTGTAATGAACGTAAGGAATTGATCATTAGCTATCACTCACTGTTTCCACAGTACAGACGGCCAAATAATCAGCATTTTTATTAAATGTATGGCCAAAGTCTCTGTACGGACAAATTATGCCAACATATGAATGTAGGCAACTGACTAAGAGTGGTGCTATCTATGTGACTGGTCTTTGAACACACACAGTCCATGTTTTAACTAACTCTTTCACATTTTATACATCTCAGTGCTGTGCATTTTTGAAGGACTGCAATGACGATAAGATGAAACAATAGACATCTTAGCTATCCATTTTGAATTATTTGTATCTTTTTTTATGATGTCACCCTTTATTCATCATGTGTTTTATTAGATTGCGCTACACTGCCTTTAGCAGAACAAACATCACTCTTAATGTGCAAATGTTGAAAGTCCAAGGTAATAGCTAACAATATTATATATATATAATATTGTATAATATATATAAATTGTGATGGTTTTAATTAACTGTACAATAAAGGTTTATACACTAAGGGCCTAATTATGATTTTGGCGGTCTTCCTGTAGGACCGCCATCACTGCGCCCACAGGAGGACGGCCAAGCCCGTGGGGCACCGGCATGCCAGATTCCTACTTGAATCCAGGGCGAGCGGGCGGTGCTACGGGGGTGTCACAGCAGCGGAGGAGGTGTTAGGTTCATAGGAGAGCCTTAACAGCAGACCGCCACCGTGACAGCGCCTGCAGCACCTTCCTGCATGGTGTCACACCATGCAGAAATGGGGGTGGAATGCCAGGGGGCACCAGACCCAGAAGCGGCAGGGAGCCCTGTTAGGGCCCACCTTACTTGCATGTCCACCACCCTTTTCATGGCAGGCTCACCGCCATGAAATGGGCGGTGGAAATGCAACTTGGAATATGCTTGGCGGTGCAAAAAAACTATGGATTTAACCCAGATCTCTTGACTGGGGGGTGAATGTTTGATTTGCTCTGCATTCCGTCCATCATATGTGTGTCTTTTGCTTTCTCGCCCTAAGTGCGCCAGGTATGCCCAGATGTGAGTCCCGGGCTCACTGTGCCACTGGATTCAAGCTAGCCTGGCTGATGAGGGGTGATGCCCTGAAACCGGTCCCAGGATGCTTGTTTCCGGTCCAGGGAGGACCGGCTCCGCAGTTCGGGCTGGACTGTTCCCATGAGGCACAGTGTCAAGACTGATTTGCATATGGCTGGGTCTAAACTGGGGTGGCATGGTGAGCAAAAGAACGATGGATTAAACCCAGATCTCTTGACTGGGGGTGAATGTTTGATTTGCTCTGCATTCCGTCCATCATCTGTGTGTCTTTTGGCACAGAACCGCCAGCATATTCCTGCCAATTTCCACACCACCACCGCCACGGGATCTTGGATCCCAGCGGAGGTGGCGTCTGACTGTCACACTCGAAATACGGCAGGCGGACCTGCAGTGGTGACGGTGGTAGTTGGACCGCCACAGCGAGTTCAGCGGTCCCAGGACCACCGTACTCGGAATAAACTCCTTGGAAGTTAATGACCCCATAACGATTAATGATACTAACCGTTTGAAAACGCATGAACTAATCAACAAATGCACCTTTTTATTAAACATTACACGTGGGCAACTTGCTGGCATTGCAAAATCTAACTTATTTACAAATGTGAAGCAAAATAACATGAGCATTGTAATTTGAGTAGTAAATAAGAGTAAATTGCATGATTTGTGTTGCGTAGTAAAAATTGCACTGTGGCAAATGATGCAGATGGTAAGTAAAACAGCTTTAAATGTCTCTTCTGCTAGGTAATACCTAACACGGGTCTTTAGAATGGCGGGTGGCAAACAGAAAGGCTTATTTTCCGTGTTTTAATTTCGGTTGTGTTTGTTCTTATATTAGTTTTGTTCGGGCCTGCTAGGCCGTGCTTCAAAAATGGCCGCTGGATAAGGATGAGATTGCGTGTGCTGAATAAAATGGCCCCCGCGCATGAGCAGAGTGAATGCTCCAGTCACGTGTATGCGGCCTGTGCCCGGAGTGAGAGATGTCAAGGCCAGTCTGACCTGCAACAAGAATTGTGCCAAAAGTTCAGCATAACGGATGAGAAAATCGAGTGACAGAGGATGAACTAATATGTGACCATCAGAGTTTGTTACAAAATACATTAACAAATTGAATTACCTTTGGATATTGTTGATCATGAGGACTAATGTATGCGTTATTGTCCCCAAACCGGTTCGAACAAGGAGGGCGATGAGGTGACCATCACCACCCCTCCAATGGACCAATTAGCGTGATTTCTACCCCTAAAGATTGCAACCTTAAGTGTAGCGAGTCAGAGAATAGGGTATAAGAGAGTCTGCTCTTACGTTGTGCAGGGTTCATTCGTTTCTTCTATCCTGTTGCTGCACGAGACTCTGTCATCTTGGACTCTGAACTTTGACTGGGAAAGGAACGAGACCGTTGCTGGAGTTGCCTGGGAGGAGATTGCGTCCGAGGAGGTTAGCGGGACAGTCAGACAGTTTGGGAGTCCCATCCTGTGACCTGCGGTTCATCTTTCTGGTGAACCATTCTTGACATCGCCCTATGGCCAAGGGTAATGAGTATTTTCCGTCTCTATTCTAAAAATTCTACTTAAATGCTTACTGATATTTTAAATGTATTTGCCTAATTATGAACTTTACTTATTTGCTCAAAGAATTTAGATAAAAATTATATGCTAACTCTAAAATGAGTCTGTGGTTCTTTAAATAAAATTGTTATTAATAAAAGTTAAAGGTTTAATTGTGATTGAGCTGGTCTTAATCGCCATCAACTGATTCTACTAGTTGGTCCATCGACCGAATAGTTGAGTACCTTGATGTTTAAAACCGACAAGATCCTAAGATAATGTATATAATGTGTAGGTTATAATTCTGTCATTTTAATAAGGTATCCCGTTTGTCCAGCAGCTCATTTTCCTTAGCGTTTTGATCCAGAAAATTGAGTGAATGTATGTATTCGGTGTTATGGGCCCCACCGACATAGGTTTTTATACGATTAAAGTTAAGTAGGTGTTTTTCTGGGTTAGTGTTATAAGGAAAAATTTAGTTTAGCCGCGCTGTATCAGATTTCTTGGTAGCAGAGTTATGGTTACTATAGATTAGTTTAGTGATTATTAATTATCGATTTTAATTTTTTTTCCATGTCTAACACTCTATGTTGAGTTTGTATTACGTTATGTGTAGTCAGAATTTTGAAGCTTCCGGGAAGTAGGAAGTGGACACGTGTGGCAAGAGAAGTCACATGGAATTGTACCTTGTCTGATTTCAAATTTGGTGATAACACAAGACTGTGTTATGTTAGGGAAATTTCACGTATGAATTGCATTTGAGTGAAATAGCAACAGGTTTTCTTGTGAAACTTTGGCCTTAATTCTCAGGAGCAGTGTAGTCTCCACATGGGTTTCATCCCCAGAGAAACGGGTTTACCTCTTGCTTGAGAGAAGGGTAAGGTAGAGGGAAGTGCTACACTTATCGAACGAAACTGTATTCTTGTTAGTGGGAATAAACTATCTCTTTTTTTTAGAGAAACAGACAATGGTAATGTGTTTTACGTTGTAACTAATCGATTTAGTTGAAAAGAAAAGTTAAGAAAAGTGCCGATAATTTTTGTAAAGGAGGGGTCAGTAGAAGCAGGAGTAGAACTGACATCACAAGAACCACGCTGGTATTGGCCAGTTGTGGAAGAACAAAGAGTTTCCTGATTGGTGCGTTAGTGTGAGATGTGCTGGAATAGGTTAGTGTGAGAGTGACGTAGAGCTTTCTGATTGGTGCGTTGGTGAGAGACGCACTGGAATAGGTCAGAATAGCCGAGCGGTAGAAAGAACCGATTGGTGAAGAATTGTGTGAATTAGCTTGGGAAAAACAACAGTGAAATATGACTTATTACAAAGAACGTTATAGAGAGAAACCGTCATGGTTTGCGAAGCCAATACCAATACAAAAAGCTTTATTCGACGTTTTAGGTCATAAAAGCGCACAATTATACATAAAGCATTTAAAACAACACAGATAAAATATCCACTAGGTAATACATAAAAATACCGTAAAATGCTATTTACAGTTAAAATTCATAACATTTCTTCCTTTTTAAAAGGGAAGCACCCAGGACGCGTGCCGTGCATTTCGGGACACAAAGCTTTTTCTATTGTAAAGGCTACAGTTAATGAGTTGGTTACCTGCAATCTTAGCTTTGGTGTCAACCGACTGTTAGATTCATAATACTATTTGGGCAGCACGACTTGGAAAAGACTATGCAATACACCCTATGTGTCTACCAGTTCAAGGTCTTTTACTAGATCCTGCTTACACTCATTAATTTATTTCTGTGAGCGTGCCCTAATTATCCATGACCACCCCAGAACTTTAGCCATCGCTATGGCTAATACTTCCTTGGTATCACTTCTTAGAATTCTTAGAGCTTCGTTCGCACATCTTGTTCCCAGAAGCTTACATATGGGGCTTAACCAGGCCCGACGTGGGGCATGGTAGCCTATACATTCGAACAGTAAATGACCCACTGATTCCTTTTTGATCAGACATACTGGGCACAGCTCAATATGTGTATTAGACCATTTACTTGTAAAAACTCTTGTTGGCAATGTGCCTATCCTGAACTGAAAATACAATTTCCGCTCGTAAGGTTTGGAAATGACATCCCAATAATGTTCCAGCTTGGGCGTGGGTTTATGCTCTAAAAAAAGCCCTGTTAGTGATGAGGGGTCATACCTAGTTTCCATACAGTTTAGGACCTTTTCCCAATATTTAACCTTCAAAATCTTTTTAGATGGGAAAGCATTATTTTTCGGGTCCTCCCATAGTTGGCTCATGCCAAGTTCCAATAATGTTGCCTGTAGCTCCCTCAACCATTTTATCTGATGCTGCGTGTCTACCCGGATTATATCTAGAAAGCCAGCAGCATAATCTGCTAGTTCTGGGGTTGTCCATAGCCTACGCCAATACAGGAGAGGACGAATTTTGGCTGAAGCTGCTATTGGCTTCCTCCCCAGATCATACAACAGTGGATATGTTGGTGTACTTTGTGGTAGGCGAATAATGTGCCTAAAAAACTTATTTTCAGAGATTGAGAGTTTAGTTAAATCTTCATACCCCCAAAGCTCTGCACCGTACAGTGCAGAGCCAATCACCTTCATGTTGTATATCTCTAAAACTGGGCTTAATGTCTTCTGAAATGAGGAATTAAATTCTCTTTGAAGTGCCCCTGTTAATTGTCGATGTTTTAGGGTTGAAATGACAAGTTGGTGCACCCATTTTAGCCCGTCCTGTATATTCACCCCCAGGTAAGTAAACTCCTTAACTTGTTCTATTAGGAGATTGTTCATATGTATACCACCCTTGAAGACCCTATGCGGATTAAAGGCCATCAACTTTGTTTTTGACACATTGACCTCCAAGCCACGCCTTAGGCAGAACTCCTCGAAGATGGTTAGTGCTCTTTGGAGTCCGCTTGGTGTCTTGGAAATGATCAATGTGTCATCCGCAAACATTAGTATCAGCACTTTTACTCCTGCTAATGTGGGGGCATCAGTTGGGGTCGACATCATAAAGTCCACTATGCCATTAATATATAGGCTAAATAGTGTCGGGGCCATCACACATCCTTGCCGAACACCCTTCCCAACTGGGAAAGGTTCTGTAAGCTCTCCCTGTTTTCCCCATCGGATCTTGGCGGTATTATCCTCAGGTAACCTGGCAACTAGTGTCAATAGGTCTAAAGGTAGGCCCATCTCCTGCAGCACCTGCCAAAGTTTGCCACGCGGAACAAGGTCAAATGCCGACCTAAGGTCGACAAAGACTGCATACAGACTTCCTTTGCCCAATGTAACCGTCTTCCAGAAAAGCAGGGTAAATCTGAATACTTGGTCTATTGTGCTGGTGAATGATCGAAACCCGGCTTGGAAGGGGGATAGAATACTGAATTCATCGATCCAACACTGTATCTTGTTAAGGACCAACCTGCCCATTATTTTTTGAGAGGCGTCAATCAAGCGGATTGGCCTATAATTACCTGGGCACGCTCTATCCCCTTTCTTAAAGACTGGTATAATTTCTGCTCCTGCCCAGGAATCTGGAACAGCAGCACCCCGGGCTATGGAGTTTGACAGCAGGTGAATGTACGTACCCCAGCTCTCCTTATCATAAAGGAATACATCTCCCGGTATACATTCCGGGCCCGGTGCCTTTCCAGATTGAATAGATTTGAGCGCTTGCTCAACGTCTTGTATGGTAAAAATTGTCTCCTGAAAAAAATATTTAGTAAAACAGCACTCTAATTCACTCACTTCAGCAGCATACTGTGGCTTAAAATAGTTAACCCAGTCTTGCTGGGCAACATAGTTCAAGGGTTGGGTGGCCTGCCCCCCGCTGCCCCATTTGTAGACATCCCAAAACTGTTTAGCATTTCTTCCTACGCAAGCGGCCCTTAGTTCCTCCCATCGTCTGTTGTCCCATTCCTTTTTAGCCTTAGCTATTACTATTCGATAACTGGCCCTTGCCTCTCGAACTGTCGATAATGCCCCTGCTTTTATAGCCCACCCTAGTGCTACGCGTGCCTCTTTGCAGTCCTTGTTAAACCATTTATGGGATTTATGATTAGATGCCTTATTAACATTGCCTCCCTTAATAAAGTATGTGCGTAACTGGTTAAAAAAATTGGTGTGTATATGGGTGGGTTGATCAAGCTCCCCCGGGTTCTCAGCACTCGCCCTCAGCTTATTGAGGGCACTAGCTAAATCTTTACCAATGCTAGCTAATACTTCTGGTGACTTTGATATATTAGCCCACTTAAGGCGCCTCAAGTCATTCGACTGTATAACCTCGGCGGTAGCATAAATCAAATGTGGTTTGTGCCCATCCTTGGACCCTATTAGGTCCCAATCCATACATAACGGGTTATGGTCACTTTCAATTCTGGCCTGGACCCGCATATCCTTTATCTTGCGCCATAGTGATACGCTTACCAGCACATAATCTATCCTACTGCTACAATACCCATTGTCATAGGTATTAGTCCCCATTTTATCTGATAGCATACGGCCGTTTACAGCCCGTAGACCCTTCTCTATACAAATAGTGTTAATTTGAATCACTACTTCGGTCCATCTATTTATTGGTTCTAACTCTAACCTCGGTATACCCCACTTAATGTCTTCCTCATCCACAAAGTTGCCTTCCTCCCGTAAGAGGGGCTCAAACGTCACATTCAGGTCCCCCCCATGGTTTGCGAAGCTTAAAAATCTTTTTAAGAAAGATAAAAAGGTTGTGACTAGGGAAGGAGAAGTACTTCCTCCGCCGAAAACACCAGCATCTCATATGATGGTGAAATATGGCTATCATACTTGCATTTGGTTGGAAAATTGGGCGAAATATACCAAAGACGATGGAGTATTGGCATTTCCGGAAAATGGTTTGTTTAGCACAGCTGTACTTCGAAATTTGAGAGAAAAAAATGATGAGACTTGAACCGAAACCTAGACCGACACAGTTTGAAGCCTTAGGTGAATGGGAAGATGAGATGTATGAAAGAGAAAGACACAGAGGTGCAAAGAATTATAATTTTATTCATGGAAGAGTATGGGGTTTGAGTCATGAAGACAGGATGAGACGATGGCGGTATGCTAACATGACGGATGGTCTGTTTCCTGCCAGAACAGTTGAAGAATTAGCTGGGAAAAAGTGTACGGAGAAAAAGAAGCATGTTGTACCAGAGAAATATGGGTATGGAGTTAGCGACACAGAGGATGAGTTGCTGGAGGACATTTTAAATAAAAGACCCCCTCCATATCAACAGGATTCTGTGGTGGTGACACCAAATGCACCGCCAAGGGAAACTGTAATAAATCAAAGCCCTGAACAAATTTCTGAAATAAATAGTCCATTTAATAGACTAGAAACACCACAGACTGTGAAACATGATAATGGTAATACGGCCGAATTAGCCAGAACCACAAGAGAATTGACTGAAAAGATAAGAGAACTGACAAAGAATATGGAAGCTGTGACTGTGCCAGTAAATATAGGGCCAGTAATCCCAGTATTTGAAAATCAAAAGATAGACGAACATTCCTTAATAAATAATTCCATTAAATTCTAGTATGCAAAAAGTAAAAGAACGGATAATTCAAGAAAATAGAGAGACAAAAGATTCCGCTGGTCCATTTAGGACAAGTCCACCTGTAAATTTGACAATTAATGAGAGTCCGATAAATAAGACTCCCATAGGAGCCGAATCAACGAGTGAAACCCCGGAGAAAAGTGTAAACAGGGTAGAATTAACTAAAACCCCTGTGGGTCCGACTGCAGAGGAATTAAATGATTGGGTGAGGAGCTTGCAGAAAAAAGATGCCGAACCACAACCTTTGGATGTGGTCAGATTAAAGATAGATATGCAGGAATTGATTCTAGGGACTATTGGTACGGATCGATTGAAGTCCTATCAAGATGATGAATTAATGTTTATGTTTAAAAGCATTACTTGGAGAGCTAGGAACTTGCATGAAAAATTGGAAGAAACAGCGAATGAACTAGGAATAGAATTTGCAAAAATTAGGGGATTGCAGAAACCGTACAGGATAGATTTTAGTGAAAAGGACATAGAAAATCTGAACACTTCAGGACGACTAACACAGATAAAATAACTAATTGTTTTACTGAGAAAATGGGGAGATGTAGACAAGTGGAGAAGTAGGTGGATAAGGAGAAAAGAGGGAACAACTGATAAAGCATCATTGGCTTTTCCAGTAAAAGAAAAGGAACCAACGGTAATGGAATGTCCAATGAGAGAAATTCCAGGAGGAGGTTATGTACAGGTCCCATGGTCCAGACAAGATATATTGTCATTTACAAATGTTTTTCCAAGATTGAGAGAAAAGCCTGTAGAATGGTATAGACAGGTAGAAAGGTTTGTAAAGGTTTCAAAAGTATTGTGGGAAGATCTGGAGGGATTGTTTAAGATTGTTGTTCCTGCAGATCTATGGACAGAGTGTAAAATTACAATTGACTGGCCGAAGGAAGAGTATCCTAGAGATGCAAAAACAGGAGCCCCAAGTTCAGAAGTAATGAGAAAATATGAACAGGCAATTACATTCCTGAAAAATAAGATTCCACCAAAAGAAACGGACTGGGTAAAGATTGATAGAACAACTCAGGAGAATAAGGAATCTGTACATGCTTATTACGAAAGGTTGCTCTTGGTTTTTAAACAGTATAGTGGATATGAGAATTTGAGTGAAAAAGACGAGTCATTTTGTGTATAGATTTGTGTATGGTTTGAAACCTGAGATAAGTGAAATGATTAAGCAGCAAATGTTATGTTGGCAGACTAGCACAGTAGATGAGGTACTACGGTGTGCAAAATATTGCAGTGATGACATTGAGTCCAGACAGCGTAAACTCAAAGAAAAGGGAATGTGGGCACAAGTAAAGGTTGCAGAACAGCAAGAAGCTCAGATGAATAATCAGTCTAGTGGCACAGGACAGACCAAGTTCAGACCGAAAATTGATAAGGGAAAAGGTCAGATGAGTATGGAAGAAGCCAAAAAGAAATGGCCATGTCATAATTGCGGAAAATTAGGGCACTGGAGAAACGAGTGTAAATTATCTCCGAGAGTTAATACCGAGAATAAACCATTAAACCCACAGGTGCAGAATGAGGTGAGTTACCAACAGCCGCAACAGCCGCAGGTAGTTACTCAACAGTCATACACACAAAAGGTAACCGGATGGTAACCTAACTAGAATATAAATATGCTTGTGCAAAAACAAAACTAAGAGAAGGGCATTTGCTTTTTAAAGACGAGAACCCTCACTCACCTTTTGGGTGACATGCTTCATCATTGGGTTCCTCTTACACACAGTGCCCGCAAGGTGCACTGTGTGGGCTACAACTCTCCCGCAGGAGAGGAGCGTGAGTGTTTTATCACTCCAATGTCTAGCGTGAGTGAGGGGCAGAGTGCAAAAATAATATCAAAAGTGAATTAAAACCATCTCATATGGGGAAATAGTTTAATAAGTATCCCCTATGGATAGAATTAAAAACCAGTGTGAACGATAGGGGTAAGGATGTTCCCTATCCGACTAGGTCAACATGTTTCTGCCCAGATGACCAGAGGTTCGCAGCATTCTTCAGGACCAATGTCTTGTCACTCTGCTCAATTTGTGATAAAAGAAAAAGAAAAAACCATACTTAATTCAATGGATCTTTTTCAGAACCAACTTCAGTTCTTGTCTGTTTTCTGTAACACACAAACACATAATTATGTCCAGCATATTCATAATCCATGCCCATTGGCTCATAACCAAGTGTAAGTGAAAAGCCAAATCACCACACACGTGAAAAGACACAGGTGAATTGATTAATGATCTCACCAATATCAGACCAATTCTATGCTTCTACCTTTATCAGGTCCTCTATTTTCTGGGAAACCTAAAGGTAACATCAAGGTCATAAAAATAACCATTATATATCAATAAATCAACGGTCCTTATAAAACATATATTGACAGAAAAATCACTCATAGCATGGTACCTATATAATTAATCAACATTAGCTATGTACCAAGCTGATCATAATTCTCAATGTTTTTTGTCACACGGCAAGCTGTTTATATTCAAATTATTCTCATATAGGAACGGAACATAGTTCTGTGTGTCCTCTTCACCAAACGCTACTATCAAAAAGCCTATCTATAAATGAAAATAAACCTGATGTCTAACCCTTGTTAGCATTACAAGTAGGATTTAGTAAGCTCCATGGAAATTTAAGCACACGTCCACATCAAAGCCTCAGTTGTCATCAGTCAACTCACTGTTATAATGAGGGCTTAACTCATCTATAGCACTCAGACCCCCGTTGTAAACATCCCCATAACAAAAACCACCGCAACGGCGGTGCGTTTCTACCCTCTACCCTGACTCACCGATTATCCCAGCATGTACTCTTCTGAATAGAGGCCGAAGGGAGATCGCATACCTCCCGCTTCTGCGTGAAATAGTATTAACGCGTATCCGAACCCGGAAGTCAAACAAACTACTTCCGGTTCACGGAGCGTGAAAAAAGCGGGAAATTTCTTCATATAGCAACTTAGTCAAAATTTCCATTGAAATGGCGTCAGCTATTATATTATATAACCCACGCCATGAAAGAGACAAAGAATTGCCATCCCACGCACTGATTAGAATTATATATACACAATTACCGTTCCAGTGCATCATGGGATTTGTAGTTCAACTTACATCCCACATACATAGACATCAAAAACAGCATCACTACATGCTGAGGCAAGAAAAGGAAGAAAAGGAAGAACCAAACCCTACTTCCAGACACCGAAAACAAAAATTATCTAATCAAAACCAGGTCACCTGCCACCATTTCCAGTACAATCAAAAAACCTTACCAATAAGAGGAACTATTTATGGGAGTACAAGATTATAAAGTACTCCATGGAATCTCCTCATTTAATCCTGTAATGTGACTCTTCATACGGAACACCCATCGCTGTTCCCTTCTTAGAAGTACCCTATCTAGGGGCCCCATATTATGTCATATTTAGGTTTGTCAATGACCACCCACGTAAAATCATCCTCTGTGTGGGCCATTTCCACAAAGTGTCTTGTCATACGGGTATTAGTTTTTTTGCATCGAAAAGCACTACGATGTTCCACCATCCTTTGTTTAACCTTACGGGTGGTCATACCAATATATACTAATAAACACAGACATGTAATCATATAGATGACACCACTCGTATTACAGTTCGTATGTGGATTCAATATCCAGGGTGTCATTAGACCCAGGTCCAATTGTGTCACATGTTTAGTGAACGGACACACAGAACATGACCCACACGGGAAATGACCTTGGAGTACTTTATAATCTTGTACTCCCATAAATATGAAGAAATTTCCCGTTTTTTCGCGCTCCGTGAACCGGAAGTAGTTTGTTTGACTTCCGGGTTCGGATACTCGTTAATACTATTTCACGCAGAAGCGGGAGGTATGCGATCTCCCTTCGGCCTCTATTCAGAAGAGTACATGCTGGGATAATCGGTGAGTCAGGGTAGAGTGTAGAAACGCACCGCCGTTGCGGTGGTTTTTGTTATGGGGATGTTTAAAACGGGGGTCTGAGTGCTATAGATGAGTTAAGCCCTCATTATAACAGTGAGTTGACTGATGACAACTGAGGCTTCGATGTGGATGTGTGCTTAAATTTCCATGGAGCTTACTAAATCCTACTTGTAATGCTAACAAGGGTTAGACATCAGGTTTATTTTCATTTATAGATAGGCTTTTTGATAGTAGCGTTTGGTGAAGAGGACACACAGAACTATGTTCCCATATGAGAATAATTTGAATATAAACAGCTTGCCGTGTGACAAAAAACATTGAGAATTATGATCAGCTTGGTACATAGCTAATGTTGATGAATTATATAGGTACCATGCTATGAGTGATTTTTCTGTCAATATATGTTTTATAAGGACCGTTGATTTATTGATATATAATGGTTATTTTTATGACCTTGATGTTACCTTTAGGTTTCCCAGAAAATAGAGGACCTGATAAAGGTAGAAGCATAGAATTGGTCTGATATTGGTGAGATCATTAATCAATTCACCTGTGTCTTTTCACGTGTGTGGTGATTTGGCTTTTCACTTACACTTGGTTATGAGCCAATGGGCATGGATTATGAATATGCTGGACATAATTATGTGTTTGTGTGTTACAGAAAACAGACAAGAACTGAAGTTGGTTCTGAAAAATATCCATTGAATTAAGTATGGTTTTTTCTTTTATCACAAATTGAGCAGAGTGACAAGACATTGGTCCTGAAGAATGCAGCGAACCTCTGGTCATCTGGGCAGAAACATGTTGACCTAGTCGGATAGGGAACATCCTTACCCCTATCGTTCACACTGGTTTTTAATTCTATCCATAGGGGATACTTATTAAACTATTTCCCCATATGAGATGGTTTTAATACACTTTTGATATTATTTTTGCACTCTGCCCCTCACTCACACTAGACATTGGAGTGATAAAACACCTCACGCTCCTCTCCTGCGGGAGAGTTGTATCCACACAGTGCACCTTGCGGGCACTGTGTGTAAGAGAACCAATGATGAAGCATGTCACCCAAAAGGTGAGTGAGGGTTCTCGTCTTTAAAAGCAAATGCCCTTCTCTTGGTTTTGTTTTTGCACAAGCATATTTATATTCTAGTTAGGTTACCATCCGGTTACCTTTTGTGTGTATGATATTGTGGAGTGGTACCGTGGATGGTGAGAATCCCTCCTTTAGAGACCTTGTTGTGAGATAATATAAAGTTACTCAACAGTGTCAGGTGCCGCAACCAACTCTTCCAAAGAGTGTAAATCCTCAAAGATACAGTACAGAGGCAGGATTCTACGGAGGAGAGCAGGTAACAAAATTGCAGCGCGCAGCTGCTGTTTCACAATATTGGTTACGGCAAGATGGAGATGAATCGGATGAAAGCTTATGACGGTGCCTAGGAGACGAAGAGGAGTGCGTGCGTGGCGCAACTCTAGAGGTAGATCAGTCAGGTCCATCTGTGGATGGAAAAGTGAATGGTGTAAATGTTACTTTCTTTGTGGACACTGGCGCTACCCGTTCAACTGTTAGATCAGTGGAAATTCCAAACCTTCCTCTCTCAGGAGAATACATCCAAGTTGTAGGTGTTTCAAACAGGCAAATTAAAACCCCTCTTACAAAACCAGTAGAGGTGGAAATTGGTCCATTCAAAGATATGCACCGTTTTGTGGTGTGTGATTGTAGTCCTGTAAATTTATTAGGACGCAATCTGCTTTGCAAAATGAATTGTACCATCTACTGTACTCCAGATGGTATTGCTTTCCAGACACCGGATGATGATGTTCTGTATAAAATGACAATGGCAGAACTAGAACGAGGAATGTATGATATGTTTCCTGTGTTCGATGCAGAGAAAATCCCTACTGAATTGAAAGAACAGTCAGGTCTGATGTATGGGATTTCACAGGTGAAGATATTGGACTAATGAGAGAAGTTGATCCTATAAAAATTATTGTAAAAGAAGGAACGAATTACCCAAACACCCCGTAGTACAAACTGACGCCAGAAATTATAGAAGGAATAACACCTGTAATTAATAAGATGATTGAACAAGGAATTTTGAGAGAAATAATGAGCAGTCCATATAATTCTCATATAATGGGATTGAAAAAGCCAAATGGAACATATAGTATAGTACAGGATTTGAGAAAAGTGAACAAAATTGTTATTCCTTGCTGCCCAATTGTGCCAAATCCTGCTGTAATACTGTATCAAATCCCTCCTGATGCAGAATGGTACACAGTTATTGATTTGTGCCATGCATTCTTTTCTATTCCATTGCACCCTGACAGCCAGCCATTATTTGCGTTTCGGTTTGAGAACGTATTTTGGCATGGTGCCGAGTTCCTCAAGGGTATACTGAAAGTCCTTCTATTTTTAATCAAATTCTGAAGAAATCCTTAGAATGTTTGAAAATGCCTGAAAAATCTGTGATGGTCCAATATATTGATGACTTATTAGTGGCATCAAAGACCAGAGAAGCATGTGTTACGGACACAATTGCTTTACTGAATCATTTGGCAGAAGGAGGACACAAGGTGTCCCCATCAAAACTGCAATTCTGTCAACAGGAAGTACAGTACTTAGGTCATAAGATTGAGAAAGGGATAAGAAAAGTGACAACAGAAAGAATAAGGATTATTAAAGGAATGAGAGCCCCAATGACAGAGAGAGAGGTGAGAATGTTCCTTGGAATGGTTGGTTATTGCCGACAGTGGATACGTGGATTTTCATTGATTGCAAAACCTTTACAGCGATTGACAAAGAGTGATGTCAAAGATCCGATTGCGCTGGATGAGGAACAAATGAAGGCTTTCGAGGAACTGAGAACAAGTTTGTGTGAAGCACCAGCATTGGGAATGCCTGACTATGAGAAAGAATTTGAGCTGTATTGCAGTGAGAGAGACGGATGTGCACTTTCAGTATTAGTGCAGAGGCATGGAAGAATGAGACGACCAATAGCTTATTTTTCAGCTGTTTTAGATCCGGTAGCAAAAGCGTTGCCTGGATGTTTGAAAGCAGTAGCTGCTACTTGTGTGAGTCTGGAACAGAGTGAAGGCATTGTGATGGGATATCCTTTGAGAGTATATGTCCCACATTCAGTTGAAATCCTTCTGACCAGAACAAAAACACAATTCATGACACATAGTCGGCTGACTAGGTATGAAAAAGTGATCTTGGGTGCAGACAATGTAACCATTGTAAGATGCACGAGTGTGAATCCTTCCACCTTACTGCCAGATGCAGTAAATGCAGAGGTCAAAGATGAGATTGATCATGACTGTTTGGATGTGCTTGACTTTTACACAAAGCCCCGTCCTGACATCAGAGATGAACCTCTAAAAGAGTCAGATTATGTGATGTTTGTGGACGGATCATGCCTGAGGACAAATGAAGGAGTTTTAAGTGCTGCGTATGCTGTATGTATGGTGGCAACCATAATGGAAGCATCTTGTTTGAGAGGAATACGTTCAGCCCAAGTTGCTGAGCTGGTTGCTCTGATTCGAGCTTGCAAACTGGGAAGGAATTTCCGAATTACTGTGATCACGGATAGCCAGTATGGCTTCGGAGTGGTCCATGACTTCGGACAGATCTGGTCCCAGAGGGGATTCCGGACTTCTTCAGGGTCTCCTATTAGGAATGGTGAGTTTGTGAGGAAGTTGCTTGAGGCGATACAGCTGCCTAAACAGATTGCAGTGGTAAAATGCACTGCTCACAAAAATGGAACTGATTACATTGCAGTAGGTAACAATTTTGCTGATGAATTAGCTCAATATTGTGCCAGAAATATGACCTCAATAAATCGGAGAAGGGAAAAGGAAATTGTTTCATGTCCCTTGCTGTTTACTAACCAAGTTGAAACATGTGAAGAGGTGAAACAATTGCAGGAAGAGGCAAGTGATGAGGAAAAAGACGTTTGGATAAAAGCAGGTTGCAGACAGAGAGAGGAAGATGAAGTTTGGGTTTACACGGATGAAAGACCAGTTATGCCTGATAGGATGATCTCTAACATGGCACGGATGTACCATGGACAAGCACACATAGGTAGAGTTGCCATGATCAGACTTTTCAAACAGACCTGGTACAACCCAAAGTTTAGGGCTATAGCTGAAAACCTTTGCCAAAGATGCCTTATATGCCAACAGATAAATCCTGGAAGGAAGACAGTAGTGAGTTTGGGAACAATAGGACGAGAAGGAGGTCCTTTTACTAGAATGCAATTGGATTTCATTGAAATGCCCCCGAGTAACAGATTGAGGTATGTCCTGGTGGTCGTCTGTTTGTTTTCTTGTTGGGTGGAGGCCTATCCGACAAGAAGGAATGATGGAGTTACTGTAGCTAAGCTCCTACTGAGAGAATTCATTCCTAGATATGGCTTTCCAGTAACGATAGAAACAGATAGAGGAACGCATTTCCAGAATGAAATTATCCAACTAATATGTGAAGCACTAGACATTCAACAAAAACTGCATTGGGCCTACAGACCAGAGGCTTCTGGAGTGGTAGAGCAAGTAAATGGCACAATAAAGAATAGGTTAGGGAAAATGTGTCAAGCCACAGGACTCAAGTGGCCAGATGCCTTACCCCTGGTGCGGATGACCCTAAGGAGCATACCTGACAGAAAAACAGGTCTGAGTCCCCATGAAATAATAATGGGACGAGCAATGAGACAAGCATACGTACCTGTCAACAAACTGCTGATTACAACTGATGATCTCATACTGGACTATTGCAAAGGATTGGCTGATGTGGTGCATTCTGTGTTTCATCAGGTTGGGCCGGATGCGACCACTCTTGAGAGAAAACCAGCTCATGATCTGAGTCCAGGAGACTGGATCCGCATAAAAGTTCACAGAAGAAGAAATTGCTTGGTTCCACGCTGGGACAAACCACGTCAAGTGATTCTGGTAACAACAACTGCAGTAAAGTGTGCAGGTGTGAAAAATTGGATTCATGCCAGCCATACCATCAGAGTTCCAGATCCTGAAGCTCGACCTGTAAGTCGACATCTGGAAATATCAGATACCAGTTCGGCATCTGAAGCAGAAACTGAAACAATCAGAGTTCCAGATCCTAAAGCTCGACCTGTAAGTCGACATCTGGAAATATCAGATACCAGTTCGGCATCTGAAGCAGACCAACCTGTATCCAGTGAAAGACAAACAGAAGAATCCGAAAAACAAAGAACTGATATTGAAACAGGAGAAACTGAACCAATAGACAGTGACGGTGAACAGCCAAGTACAAGCTTTGGGGAAATTCCTCCAGGAGTTATAGAAATAACTCAAGAAAATTCAGATAAAGAGACAGAGATAATAAAGTTCAAAGTTAAAGAAAGTGAAGTGAGATCTGAGACATAATCTGAAGAAAGTGAAGAAGAAATAAGACAAAGAATAGGACCAAGAAAGAGAACTTGGAGAGCGGAACGAGGAGAAAAGGAAAACGAACTGAAAAGGCCAAGAAAAGGAGACAATTGGCCCAACGAAATTAAAAGACTGAAATATAAGCTAATAAATTTGAACAAAGACAATGCAGAGCAAGTAAATGAAATAACAAGTCAGAAAAGAAAAACAAATAAAAGACAGTTGCAGAGACCCAAAAGAGTGAAAAGACCTAACTTGAAATACAAGTCACCTGAATGGGTATACATATCACTGCCGGACATTAAAGAAGTGGATAGCAGTCACGAAAACCCAGACAAAGACTGTGAACAAGTGGGTGAGAGAGAAGTGCGCCAATCTTGAAGAGGAGAAAAGAAAACCGGACTAGAGACACAAACTGATAAAGTCAAAGAAAATGTTCTGAAAGACCGAAAAGTGCACCAAAAGCAATTGGTTCCAGTCAATAATAAAAGAAAGGGTAAAACGGCAGAAAGTCATTCTGAGGTGTGGAAACATATTTTCTGTATATATATATATATATATATATATATATATATATATATATATATATATATATATATATATATATATATATCAACTTCAAAGCATTCTCAAACTTCCAGCTCACGGCGAGAAAGAATGCGCAAACTCCTCTTCGTGGTAGATAAGAAAATATTTTTATTGCTCCCTTCTGCCTGCCATGACGCGTTTCGGCCGATGAAACGGCCTTGATCACAATCATATATATATATATATATAGATTATATTTCAACATGGTAAACAATGAGAATAGAAGATCTAGATGTGAGTTTTTCCGTAGATGGTGTAAAATGTGTTTCTATTGTACAGGTTTACTAATGCTTATTTGGTTTATTTTAGCAATAATAATTACACTTAGATTAATTGGAGAAAATACATCTGCAATCACGAATGACACGAATATGACAAGAAATCTAACATAAAGAACACTGCAACACTGATAGATGTTACTGAATTCCATAGGGATAAGTCAATAACTGATTTCTCCTAGAATGTCTTCACAAAACTCTTGTATGAATATGTAGAGACAATGGATGTTAGAGATTGTTATGTATGTAGGCAGTTACCTGCGTCTGTAATAAAGGGTGTGACGTATTATCACCTTCCTTTGACGTATGGAATAACCTGTAGTGTTATAGCTAGTTTATTTTACAAAACAGGTAAATTAGAGTATTACTACACTGACACAGATGCTGTTTTTGCTAAAGTTCCCGTAGTCCCTGAACTAAATGAGGTGAAAATTGCAAAGATTTTGGGAGAATTTTTCTTAGAAACTGAAAGAATTAACATTAGATTATGCATTTAGACATAACCTTACTTGTAGGTTAAGAAAGGAAGAAAAGTTTTTTTAGACATGGTAGAAGACAGAAGGGTTAAGTTTCAAAGAAAAGCAACGGGAGAAAAGACAAAAACCCCACCTTGGGTGTTTGAAGAGGGAAGTTATGACAAGAGCGAAACGAATTCAGCCATGGGTTTAGATTGGCCCCAACAGGGAAAATTGTGTATTAGTAGAGATAACACTATGTATGATAACTATTTCGTGGGTTCTAGTGAGTGCCGAGATACATACAAAATGTTAGGGGATGGGGATTCAAAGGAGGAAAAGATCCAGTATTCCCAGGAATCTATTATATTTGCGGAAACCGAGCATACTATAGGTTGCCGGACCATTGGTATGGAACATGCTATCTAGGCCTGGTCTTTCCAAAGATTTTTCACGTGGAGAGAGGAACAAATGGAATTCACGAGATAGGCAAACCATTAACCCGTAGGAGAAGGGAAAGCTTCTCAGAGATAATAGGTGATATTTTTGGAGCATTGATACCAGCAGTGGGTGTATCTTTGAATGCATACAAGATTCGGAAACTGTCTACAGTAGTAGATCGTTTATCAACGAATACTGCTGGAGGGTTCTTGATGATAAATACTGAAATGGTTGCCATGAGAGCTATGGTAATGCAAAATCGACTTGCCCTTGACATTCTTTTGGCAAAAGAGGGTGGAGTCTGTGGAATGCTGAAGGCACAACATTGTTGCACTTACATTCCAGACAAAAGTCAGAATACACAGAAGTATATAAAGAACATTACTGATTTACATAAAGAAATTGCCCCACTGGAGGTTGAAGGTGCTTGGGAGAAACTTGGTAAGGGTTTTTCCTCAATAAAGAAATGGTTCACTGAAATAGGTAGTTCTCTAATTGGAAAAATACTAATTCCAGTGACCCTAATAGTAATAATATTAATATTGAGATTAGCATATGTGTGTATTAAAAAGAGAAAAGGACAAAATAAAGCAAAAAGAGAAAATGTGAAAAATAAGGAAAGAGAAACAAGAGAACGAGAGATGGGAGAGATTGAATTGGAAGAGTTTAAAGAGAACATGTACAAAAGGTCTAAAAGACAAGATGAAAAGAACACAATTGTCTAAAATAACAAATGCAAGTGGACAAGAAACATTTTTCTGATACATTTTGTAGGGATAGGTTTTAGTGGTGATGTTAAAAATCACCAAAGGGGGGAATTGATGGAGCAGGGAAAACAAAATATTTTTTGTACCCCTTGGAAGTTAATGACCACATAACGATTAATGATACTAACCGTTTGAAAACGCATGAACTAATCAACAAATGCACCTTTTTATTAAACATTACACGTGGGCAACTTGCTGGCATTGCAAAATCTAACTTATTTACAAATGTGAAGCAAAATAACATGAGCATTGTAATTTGAGTAGTAAATAAGAGTAAATTGCATGATTTGTGTTGCTTAGTAAAAATTGCACCGTGGCAAATGATGCAGATGGTAAGTAAAACAGCTTTAAATGTCGCTTCTGCTAGGTAATACCTAACACAGGTCTTTAGAATGGCGGGTGGTAAACAGAAAGGCTTATTTTCCGTGTTTTAATTTCGGTTGTGTTTGTTCTTATATTAGTTTCATTCGGGCCTGCTAGGCCGTGCTTCAAAAATGGCCGCTGGATAAGGACGAGATTGCATGTGCTGAATAAAATGGCCCCCGCGCATGAGCAGAGTGAATGCTCCAGTCACGTGTATGCGGCCTGTGCCCGGAGTGAGAGATGTCAAGGCCAGTCTGACCTGCAACAAGAATCGTGCCAAAAGTTCAGCATATATGCATGGGAACGGATGAGAAAATCGAGCGACAGAGGATGAACTAATATGTGACCATCAGAGTTTGTTACAAAATACATTAACAAATTGAATTACCTTTGGATATTGTTGATCATGAGGACTAATGTATGCGTTATTGTCCCCAAACCGGTTCGAACAAGGAGGGCGATGAGGTGACCATCACCACCCCTCCAATGGACCAATTAGCATGATTTCTGCCCCTAAAGATTGCAACCTTAAGTGTAGCGAGTCAGAGAATAGGGTATAAGAGAGTCTGCTCTTACGTTGTGCAGGGTTCGTTCGTTTCTTCTATCCTGTTGCTGCACGAGACTGTCATCTTGGACTCTGAACTTTGACTGGGAAAGGAACAAGACCGTTGCGGGATTTGCCCGGGAGGAGATTGCGTCCGAGGAGGTTAGCGGGACAGTCAGACAGTTTGGGAGTCCCATCCTGTGACCTGCGGTTAATCTTTCTTTCCTGGTGAACCATTCTTGACATCGCCCTATGGCCAAGGGTAATGAGTATTTTCCGTCTCTATTCTAAAAATTTTACTTAAATGCTTACTGATATTTTAAATGTATTTGCCTAATTATGAACTTTACTTATTTGCTCAAAGAATTTAGATAAAATTATATGCTAACTCTAAAATGAGTCTGTGGTTCTTTAAATAAAATTGTGATTAATAAAAGTTAAAGGTTTAATTGTGATTGAGCTGGTCTTAATCGCCATCAACTGATTCTACTAGTTGGTCCATCGAGTACCTTGATGTTTAAAACCGACAGGATCCTAAGATAATGTATATAATGTATAGGTTATAATTCTGTCATTTTAATAAGGTATCCCGTTTGTCCAGCAGCTCATTTTCCTTAGCGTATTGATCCAGAAAATTGAGTGAATGTATGTATGCGGTGTTATGGGCCCCACCGACATAGGTTTTTATACGATTAAAGTTAAGTAGGTGTTTTTCTGGGTTAGTGTTATAAGGAAAAATTTAGTTTAGCCGCGCTGTATCAGATTTCTTGGTAGCAGAGTTATGGTTACTATAGATTAGTTTAGTGATTATTAATTATCGATTTTAATTTTTTTCCATGTCTAACACTCTATGTTGAGTTTGTATTACGTTATGTGTAGTCAGAATTTTGAAGCTTCCGGGAAGTAGGAAGTGGACACGTGTGGCAAGAGAAGTCACATGGAATTGTACCTTGTCTGATTTCAAATTTGGTGATAACACAAGACTGTGTTATGTTAGGGAAATTTCACGTATGAATTGCATTTGAGTGAAATAGCAACAGGTTTTCTTGTGAAACTTTGGCCTTAATTCTCAGGAGCAGTGTAGTCTCCACATGTGTTTTATCCCCAGAGAAACGGGTTCACCTCTTGCTTGAGAGAAGGGTAAGGTAGAGGGAAGTGCTACACTTATCGAACGAAACAGTATTCTTGTTAGTGGGAATAAACTATCTCTTTTTTTTAGAGAAACAGACAATGGCAATGTGTTTTACGTTGTAACTAATCGATTTAGTTGAAAAGAAAAGTTAAGAAAAGTGCCGATAATTTTTGTAAAGGAGGGGTCAGTAGAAGCAGGAGTAGAACTGGCATCACAAGAACCACGCTGGTATTGGCCAGTTGTGGAAGAACGAAGAGTTTCCTGATTGGTGCGTTAGTGTGAGACGTGCTGGAATAGGTTAGTGTGAGAGTGACGTAGAGCTTTCTGATTGGTGCGTTGGTGAGAGACGCGCTGGAATAGGTCAGAATAGCCGAGCGGTAGAAAGAACCGATTGGTGAAGAATTGTGTGAATTAGCTTGGGAAAAACAACAGTGAAATATGACTTATTACAATGAACGTTATAGAGAGAAACCGTCATGGTTTGCAAAGCTTAAAAATCCCAGCTCATTTTCCTTAGCGTATTGATCCAGAAAATTGAGTGAATGTATGTATGCGGTGTTATGGGCCCCACCGACATAGGTTTTTATACGATTAAAGTTAAGTAGGTGTTTTTCTGGGTTAGTGTTATAAGGAAAAATGTATTTTAGCCGCGCTGGATCAGCTGTATGAACTGCCTACACAGCTCCAGGTCAGACTCTCCTCTCTCTCATCACTCAGACACCTCACTCACATGGATATGTGTGGGCCAGACTCTATTTACCCAGGCATTCTCTCACTCGCTCAAAAAACATCAGGCCACCCTAGAATGTTACTTTTTCTTTAGATCCAATTCACTGGGAATCCTGGAATTCATGACATCATCCTGGCAGACTAAAAAGCTGCCTGTATTGTAGCGAATCATATATATATATGTGAAATTGGCATTTTAAAAATGCAAAACTGCACTTTTTCAAATTTTTGTTTTTGTGAGGCAATAAAGAAACAACACACACCTATTCGTATGGTATTAAAGGTATGAAAAAGGGTGGGAAAGTGATTGCATTTGTCAGGTGAACTCTATAATACAAATGTACATTTATTTTGTCGCAGTCTAATAAGCAGTTTCTATGTACGTAATTCAAATCACAGAGCGTGGTTATATTTCCCTGAAGGTAGTCGTCTGTAATAAGACAGAGTTTCATCAACCCTTAGAGAGCTGGAGATAGGGATTGTTGAAGGTATATCATACACCACATTAGAAATCAGGTGATGTAGCAATACTGATGAAATCACTAAAGACTTCCTCTTGTCTTCAGACCACAATGCTCCCCCAGTTGGAGACAGTGCCCAGCTATATGACCAGGCAGAGAAACAATATGCTGTATCTCGGTTTTCTCTCTCATCCCAATCCCTCTCTCCAGGTCTACTTCTAAACAACATATTATTTCCTGTTTAGTTTGCAGTGGGTTCAAAGAGGTGTGGAAGCATACATTGCTCCCATTTTATCCAGTTTACAAGGTAAGTGATTTCTGAAATTAAGGAAGGTATGGTGCTCACCTAGTTCTCTAGATTTATAACATTTTCTTACCTTCAATAACTCCACATCCTGCTGCTGACACTTCAATTCAATCTCTGTAATCAGGCTTCGGAGGTCAGACTGCTTTTCTTTTAATTTGGTCAGTGTCTCCTTGATGCTCTGCAGACTCTTCTTCTCTTCCTCCTCCAGGTTGCTGAGGTGACACATTTTTTCCTTCTCCAAAAACTTCTGCAGCTTCTCAAACTCATTAGTGATTCGCTCTCTTTGGCTCCTCATCTGTGACTGGAACATAAAAAGAAATCACATTTTCACATTGCTTGCACTTCAGGAACATGTAATTAATGTATCAGTCATCTTTCGGCCTGGCCCATTATGATGCACGTTTTCTTATCATTCACTGGGTGATTGAGGGTCACAATATAACACCAGAGAAAGAGGCGTCCAGAGGTACAGCACGAGGCAGAGCAGGTTGTTCTCGCACAGACATTTCCTATACTGCTATTTGTAATCTTGGTGGAAGAGGGTTGGTGTTTTGTTGTAGTAGAAGAGAATGGACCTAATGTATTCTAAGCTTTAATAGAAAAACTGAATTATTTATGGGTAAATTGTAACAGCGCTGGCCATTTGTCTTGAATTGCAGATTGGGAAGGCACGGATCTGAGATTGGTCTCACGGTGCGTTAGGTTGTCTGCTTTGGTAAAGTGTTTTGGATGATGGGAGATGCTATAACTTTATAGGAGATACATCGTGAAGTAAAACCCAAGCCTCCAATCCACAGGAAGACAGCTGAGGAGCTGTGGTCCCAGGTCACGGCAGCAGACATCTCCACAAAGAAATATGCATCAAGTGTAATTTATGTTTTTTTTTGTGGCAGCCCAAGTTTAATGGCTGTAAGTTATAAATAATGATACACTATATGAAAGTAGAGAATATGTTTTAGTGGCTTCAGTTAGTGAAAGAAAGGCCTTAGTCAAAAGACATCTCATGATCTGAAACTGAACTAAAGCTGGATGTTGGACTAGGTCGAGGAAAAGACCTTGTATGAGAAAGTCTGGCAAGAGTTCTTCTATCTATATATTGTGTTTCTCCTTTGTACTAAAAGAAAGGTAATTCTGGATCATACAACTAGAATATAAAAATTGGTAAAGGAAGGGATCATTTTAGGATGAAGTACCTTTGGGTATCATCAGCATACACGAAGCTCCTTGGCACATGCTTTAACATACATTATACACACATGCATGAAATATAAAAACTGACCATAGACTCAATTTGTTTCCCAAAAACCTTACAGCTTACAAGTAAAATGAGGGCTATCCAATGAATTAGCACAAACCCATGCCTGGTGAAAGACGTTTCTAATCACGTAAGCTACAATCTAAATCTCCTGAATGTCCACATTTCAGACCATGTATGGATATAATTAGGCCAGGCGATAATTCAAAATAGCTGGTGACGTGGTTCAGCAAGTTGGCACACCCATACTCGTCCATTGGCTGGATCAGCCTTGAGAATGAAACGTCACTGGTGACATTTTTGATAAGACTAAGCCAACAAGCACATTGGTAGACATCTTGAAACATGGCAGACCCTTGTGGGTAGGGCCTATCCTGGACAGGCCATTTTGGCTGGAACCACCAGCTTGCAGGAAGCGGGCCTCCCAGAAGAAAGCCATGGCTGCCTCTCACTGGAGATTATGGGAGCTGATCAATCTGCAGGAGCCCTAGACTCCTCCTCGGTCCGACGCCACCCTGCCCTGGGTAGGGAAGGTGACCCTGCCCAATGCCTGGATCCCTGGCATGCAGTGGCACCTGGAGGCAGAGGCTAGGATAGGTGGTAGCTCACCTCCCGGTGGACCACCAGCTCATTTCCAAGATCCAACTACAAGCTTTTTATTTACAGCAACTTTAATATAAGCTGTTGGAGCTGGATTTACAGTGGCTGACAGCAGCAGACTTGCCCTCGTTAGTAAAGGATTTACAGTGTATTCATTTCAACTATAGGGCCTCAAAGAGTTCCGGATTGTTATTTTTCATCACTACCTCCCCGAGTCGGAAGTGGGTAATTTGCATGCCTGCTGCCTTGCTTGGATGTGGTAGCTGTTTCCCAGGCTCCCTATCTGGAATCGAACCCTGATACCCAGATACATGTGATAACAATGGTAGGCACAGAAAGTACTATCGAAAGTTATTAGAGAAGACATCCGTATGTATTGTTGCCATCACAGGGACGTGCGATCGGCCCTACTTTATGTATGGCCACCAAGTTGGCCTGGCGAGCCTGGGCTGGTCTTGGCCAGATAAATGCAAGCATCCCTGGAGATCAGCGATCATTGGCATGTATTAGCTCTAGAATTACCACAGTTATCCAAGTAACGGATGGAGCGATGAAAGCAACCATACCTGGTTTAATGAGCCATTCAGAGTTTCACTGAAATGGCCGTGCGTACTTACAAGTGCATGGACCAACCAGGAAGCCTCATCTCCTGGACGGGGGGAGGAGCTGCGTCCCTGTCCAGAACACACCTTCACAACCCTCGGGAGCCTGATGTAGAGTCCCTGCTTGCCTGCAGGGAGCTGGAGGGAGAGGTAAGCGGACCCAGCCTGCTTTGTGACAACAGAAGGGAAAGCAAGGCATAGGTGTACCCAAGTGAAACACAGGCACCCAAGACACCCCACTGAGCGAGTGTTCCGAATTGCTGGAGAAATGTGCTGGGTAGAGAAGGACAATGGGCAGATGTATGAAGCCCCGCCCGCCAGGCAGGATCCAGGACTAGTGTCACTCGACCCCATTCAATCTGGTCATACCATTGGCTGGACACAAGCTGCCAGGCTGCTTGCCCTCCTCTCTGCTTGGTGGCCTCCACAAAAGGCAGACCCTTGAGTCGAGCAGTCCTGGCATGGGTGAAGCTTTTTGCTTTAAACAACTGCCAAGGCTGGCCAAGCGGTCCATCCCTCAATGGACCTAAATGACAGCACTCGCCAACACCATCAGATCCCAAGGCATCAACATCATCTCCTATGCTCATGACAGCCAGCTCCTCCTCTCCCTGACGGACAACACTAACACCACCAGAACAAACTTCACAAACTGCATGACCATAATAGCAGAATGGATGAGAACCAACTCTGACAAGAAGAAAGTACAAGTCTTCAGAAACAAGACCTCCCCTTAGGATGCCACCTGGTGGCCGACCGAGCTAGGACAACACCAGTTCCCACCAACCACACCAGAAACCTGGGGGGGGGATCACCCTGGACGACAAGCTCAACATGACGCACAAGTCAATGCAGTGAGCACTGCCTGCTCCCACATCCTACACATGCTCCGAAAGATCTTCAAATGGCTGCCAAAGAACACCAGATGAACTGTCATGCAGTCAGTCATCTTGAGAAGCCTCGACTACAGCAACAAACTCTACACTGGAATCTCCAAGTAGCTCACACACAGACTCCAGACCATCCAGAACGCCGCTGCAAGACTCATACTCAACCTCTCATGCCGTAACCATATCTAACCTCACCTCAGAGAGCTCCACTGGCTCTCAATTCACAAATGCAGCCAATTCAAACTCCTCACGCACACATACAACGCCTTGCACAACACTAGACAAGCATACCTTAACAGCCAAATACACTTCCACCAGCCAGCCAGACACCTACGCTTAGCCTCACTCTAACTCATGCACACACACCACATTCACAAAAGCAGAGCAGGAGGGTGCTCGTTCGCCTTTATTGCACCAAAAACCTGGAAAGAACTCCCACAGCACATCAGAGCATCCTCCTCACTTGGCTATTCAAATAACCATGCGGAGACTATGCCTGCACACCTGTCCAAGCACCTGGATACCCTCACAGGTGGTTAGAGCTTCTCATATTGACCCAACATAACGGACCAAGTATGCGCATTCAGAGTATAGTTCTGGCTAAAGTGCCCCCAAGCAGGTCACCCTGCATGGTGATGTCAGCTTTGCATCCATGCCTGCTCTTCAGGAAGGCAGGCACAGAATAAAAGGCCCATTGGACAGGGCTGGAAGGTAGTCACGGACCAGGCCCTTGCGGCCCTCGGAAAACAACTAGACGACAAGGGGTCAGCAGCACCTTGTCCCTACTAATCCAGAGGAAGGCTACCTGCCTTTCTTGTAATCCATACACAGAGTGACAGGAGGGGGATATTAGACAAAATATGTCGGACCTCCTGGAGCCCTGGCTGTATTCAAAGAGTCAACCAGGGCCTTAGCTTTGGGGATGAGGTGTTAGCAGAAGTTCTTAGAACTCTTTCACTACTAGGAGCTGATAGTAGCACCTCATCAGGCAACCAGTCAGACGACTGGCATTCACTCACAACAATGAAAAGAGAATGGATCAAGATCACACTCCACGGAGCAATCATGACAGAATACTTACAGGCCAACATAGCTCCGAATGGCCTGATCGTAAGCAATTCCTGTGCCTCTTTTTGGAAGACGCCACTTTCAAAAGAGAATGGTCTCCAATTGCATGGAAGTGCACTAGAGATTGGTTGATCCTAATTATTAATGCTGGCAAACGCAGAGCAGATAATCTTCTGGTCAAAGCCAAATAGCAGAAGGATCACTAAAAGCGGGCATCCTGATAACAGCCTACAAAACAAAACTGAGATAAACATTGAGATTGCGGAACACAAAGACTACATAATGAAACAAAAGATTACCAAATTACAAAAAGATATCCGCAAATTTGACAAAGAGAAGGTATACCCTTATCTCAAAGATGATTATGTGCCTATGGGAAGGGATAACTCATCAGATGAGAGCCAGAACCCACGCAGGAGAAATTAATCCTCCAACAGTAACTCCAGCAATGATAGTTGGGGTAGTTATGGTACCAGAAGGGGCCCACGTCTCCCCTATTTAGGATACGAAATACCCCCAATTCAAAGACTTGCCTACTGGCAGGATCCCATGTTCCCACAGGGCCCACGACAATTCTTCCCCTATACGTCTAACCCCTCTTTTTTAGAGGGAGGTTGGGGCAGAGGAAGAGGTCGCAGAAGAGGGAATCAAAAACAAGTCCAGTGGCAGGAACCACTGCAACAATCGGTGGAACCCTGGAGCCAATCAAGGAAGAAAAACGAATTGTTAATTTATCTACCAGGGTGCTCACCGAGACTAAAACCAGAGTCCTCAAGAAGGGCCTTGGATATGTACCTACTCCTAAGACGGACAAGTTACGTGACAATTGTGAACTCCACAACTTCTTTTGAAAGATACGCCTCAAAGCGTTCTTTCAGGATAAACCTGACCCCATTCCTCCAGATACGGGCTTACGCAATCCATCAAAATTCACTCCCAACACCAGCATGGTTCTGAATGAAAACCTCACATTCAAACATGCGGTTCTCAAAGACGTCTCCAGAGGTGCTACAGCCACCCCCTTCCATAACCTTTCGGCCTTAGAACTCACAGCTGTGAATTCTTTGGCTAATGACCACACGATCAAACAAGCAGACAAAGGAGGGGCAACTGTGATCATATCCACTCTGGACTATGACACTGAATGCAAAAGCCAACTAGCCAACCGCCAATACTACACTCCAATCCCCAGTGACCCTACTGGCTGCTTAACTACTATTATCACTGCAATGGTCTTCACATCTGAAACCCAGGGTTGGATCAGTAAGAAAGAGACTGACTTTCTCATCAACAGGGAACCAAGAACACCTTATTTCTATATTCTACATAAAATTCACAAGGGCCATTCCTACAGGACACTAGGGATGTACTACGGCTGATTGAAACTGAGAGACTGCTGGAGGCTACTAGAAGCCTGGACCAAAGCCTCAAGCTGTCTCTGGACAAATGCTGCTTACACTTCTCTACTGTGAGACCACCTCTGAGAATGGAACAAAAGTGAACTCAGCAATGATGGAAGCTCCCAGAAGCCATCCCTCAGTGGAGCACACTGAAAGAATTATGGCTTCCTAGAATTTATTAACAATAATATTTTAATCAAAGATTTTACAAATCAGTGATGACTGATTAACAGAGTAAAGTGGACTACAGCCCCTTATTTAATGCACACCCGTATTTATATTGGCAGCATGGTTCTTAGAGCTGAATGAGTTGTTTCTAGGTGGTTTGCCAACGGGGACAAACACACTGATACCAAAGTTGTAGTCAACATGGAATCAATCCTCTGCGCTATCTGGTTTGGAGTTTGGTTGTGTCTTTATTTTATAGCAGTGATACTCCTATACTGCTTATTCCTTGTTTTTCTTTAACTGTAGGAGTTTTGAGTTAAAATGTAAATCTTGTAACAAGGAGAGTCCCAGCCAAGCAAATCAGATTTTTCATTTTAACATTGCTTTAATGCATTTCGAGTGAGTCTTACCCTTCATCAGAAGAACTGTTCATGCATTGTATAAAGCTAAAAACAAGACATAAAAACATAACAAATGTGTTCAAAACCATCTGCACATTTGCATTGACAAAAACTATGTGCACGCTTTTATCCTGTGAATTGGACATACCTCGTCTTGTCGATGCGGAGACTCATTTTTATGAGTGTAGAAATATAACAATTTCACTCTATAAAACACTATTTGTGTCATTTGGGGAATGACAGCCGACATATTCTTTAGTGTTTAAAAATTCTTTAATGTTGAAGCATTGAATGGACCGCATTGTACTAAAACCTACTGAGCCAAAAGTGAAACCAGGAGAAGCAAGGTATTTATGTTTAGTCTCTGGAAAGAATGCCGTACACTTCCTGCAAGTAAGCATAAAAGAACTAGACTGTCAACAATAGTGTGCTAATGGACAGCTGTCCATGATCTCCTGGAATGTAGCTGGCTTAAAAAGACTTCTTGAGTACAGTTCAGTGAGTAACTATTTTTGTGAAAATGACATCTTGTGCCTACAAGAGACCTGGGCCACTGAACCATTAATTCTTCACGGCTTCTACGAATTACATACCACAGCTATAAAACGCAACATCTTCGGGAGAGCTTCTGGCGGGCTGTCAATCTACATAAACAAAGCACGCAGACTAGAGACAACTTTTATTGCAACCAACATCCCAGACATGCAAGCGGTCCTAGTTAGCGGACTGAAAATTAACAATGACCCAATTCGTCTCTTGGTAATCAACTGCTATGTAAACCCTGCCTCCCAGCAAAAAAAACATTTTCTAAAAATACTGACAACAAAAATGGACCAGCTTATAAACAAATATGTTTCACACTTCCCCGTTATCGCTGGTGACCTGAACACTCGGGAGCTAGGGAAGTCGAAAGTGCATATCCTACCACACATTGATGGTGCCTCATTGCAGCAGTTTTTTCTAAACCATAGTTTGTTCTCTGCTCACACCATCAAAACAGCTGCGGATCCTCTCTGGCTCCCTCTCCCCACCTTCAGGGATAAGTCTACAATAGACTATATCTTTATTTCGGATCATCTAGTACCATACTTTAACAACTTTGAAGTGGACACCAGGGATGAGAGCGATCACAGGCCACTGAGGATAACCCTGCAGCTAAACGGGGAATCTGCAACACAATTGGAAACACTGGGGGTTTCAACCGGCGAAGAACGCTACGAAGTCCTGAGTAGAATAAAATGGACTATTAATCTTGGCCCCAAACTCCTGGAGTGGGTAACTTACAAAGAATTAAATTCTATAGTCATGAGCACAGTCTTTCCCCAGGTGTACTGGGAAGCACTCCTAGTAGAATTAAAATCAGCCCTAGGGGTATGGACTGGAGGCGCCCAAGTGCAGGATACCCACACTCTGGGACCCCCGCAATGTATTAAATCAAGAGACCTAATTCACACAAAACGCAGTCTTTCAAGGGCCTTGAAGGCAAGAAGGAAAGGCACCAAAAACCCCCAAACTCAGGAAATTACAGCTCTCCGTGCAGCGCATAGGAAGAAAGTCTGGGAAATACGTTCCAAGAAAATCGAGGTAGAATGGGTGAAAATTTTTACCTTCCTTAAAGAAAGGGGTCATATCGAACTTTGGAGATATATTAAGCAATTCACTTATACCAGTCAGATAAAAGAAAATGGAGTGGCAGCCTTGGAGTGGGTCAAACATGTAACTCAGCTGTACTCAACCCATCAGAATATCATTAAAACTTTTTCTCATCAACAATCTCCAATAAAAGACAAAGTCGTCAAAACTACTAACATCACAGTGGCCGAGGTAACTACCCTGATCAAAAAAATGAGGTCAGATGGCGCTCCAGGACCCAATGGAGTTCCCGCATCTGTGTTCAAAGGTTCGCAGGGATTCTGGGCAGAACAGTTAACAACACTTTTTAAGCATACCTTCCCCACTTCTACTGTTCCATCGTCGTGGAAAGGCTCAATACTTTCCCCAATTTATAAAAAAGGGGACAGCACAAAACCCGAAAATTACCGGCTTATTGCTTTACTAGATGTTGAAGCGAAAGCATATGCCAGAATACTTTTGAAAGAACTGGAAGCCTGGGCAACAGATAATAACATTCTTCCCCTTTTTCAAACAGGATTTAGGGCCCAAAGCTCTACCACAGATAACATCTTAGTACTGGGCCACCTGTCTAACTGCGCTACCCAGCCATCTCAGTTACCACTTTTCTGCTGTTTTGTGGACTATAGTGCAGCTTTTGACCGGGTCGATCGAGGGAAGCTGTGGGAAAAACTGCATTCTTGGGGAATTCCCCAACAGCTGCTAAAGGCCATAATTTCTCTATATCAGGGGACCCGGGTTCGTATTAAAATCAGTCAAACATCAGTCACCGCCAAGGTACCAACTAATAACGGTCTAAAACAAGGGTGCATACTTGCCCCTATACTTTTTAATCTGTACACAGTTGACTTGGGGAAAGCGCTGGAGGGGGCAAGCCTACTGCCTCCAAGACTGGGGAATATACGGCTTCAAATACTCCAGTATGCGGACGACATTGTAATAATGGATCACACGAGAACCGGCTTACAGAAGGCCCTAAAAGCTTTGGATGGATATAATCAACAGAATAAACTCCTGGTGAACCAGGAGAAGACCAGGATACTTGTATTCGGGAAGTACCCAAGAAAGAAGACCATATATTGGCGACTTGGCGCCCTGCAAATCAAAACAAGTATAAGCTACAACTACTTGGGCTTCTGGCTATCGGAAGGGGCAAAATCTACAGCCCACCTGAAACATCTGAGAAGGAAAGCGGCAGGCATCATTTTTACCTTAAAAAGCCTTAACCAGCGACTTCACAGTCCAACTGCTGAACCCATTCTGAAAGTTCTTAAGGCAAAATTATTGCCCTCTCTTAATTATGGCCATTTAGTTTTTCCCGGTGCCTTCAATAAGTTCCTTGCGAACCAACAAATGTTGGCTTATAAAAAGGTCCTAGCTCTCCCTAGACAGGCCAGGAGAGCAAGAGTAAGGCTGGAGCTGGGTCTCACCAGTCCGGACATTACTTGCTCAGGTGATTTAATAAAATACTATATCAGGACTACGCGAGCCCCAGAATTGTCATTAAAAAGGCAAATTAAAACGTTCTTCGAAGAGGAGGAGGGTTCCCCATGGCAGGTGCACTTGGCAGCAGCCATTAGATTACTGGATATTGATGTCCAAAATCTGCACAACCCTGACATCCCAATAATAGCCTGGAAGAAAACAGTGAATACTCAGGCCAAGAGAATATCTTTCGAAAGGGACCTGGAAAGCCTGCATCACCAATTCAATCTTTCTTCACTGGATTCCTCATACATCATGGGAAAACCGCACCCCTACCTTGAACAAGCTCTGACAGTCCTGGCTCGGGGAAGAATCACCTATATGAGACTTCTCGCTCTGCCTATCACGGATTTTAACTCAACTTGGGCCCGGCAGGACAATTCAACGGCCTGCCGACTTTGCAATTACCACCGAGAATTTTGGCTCCATCTGTTGTGCTGCTGCCCAAAGTCAGTCATTGAGCGGCAGCGACTGGTTTTCCCCATCTGTAGGTTGCATGGCCTACAAAGTTGCAGAGAAGTTTCAGACCTGTGCTTCTCCGCTAAAACAACTCAAATTGTGGCCCGACTAGGGAACTTCACAGACGCAATCCGGGCCGCACTGAAACTGAAAACTGAGACATAAAAGCATTCAGTCGGCCATTAAGCAAGAGAGGCTATGATAAAACTTTTCCTCAAGTCCCATGTACAGCACCTTACTGTTAGATAGGACAATAGTTCTAGTAATAGTCCTTTTACTATTTTAATCGTTTTAAACATCTTTTCATTCTTATCTAATTGTGTGAGATGTTAAACAAGCTTTTGTTTATTGATAGAATATTGTAACAATTTTAATTAATTGAACAATAAAGATTCATGACCCCCGTAGTGTGCTAATGGACTGCATGGTGGAGTCAATAAAAAAATAAATTAAAAAAAGGCTCGTGTGTGGAGAGGATGCCTAACACTATTTTCATACACGTGTGTTAGCCTGTGAGGTAAGAGGAGAGGTATCTGGAGTGTGTTACGGTATTGGAGGATCTGGTGCTCTACCTCCAATGTTGGCTTCCGGGGTGAGCGATGGTCGCAGACTAGTCTTCTCCCGGGGTGCGTCATGCTTAGCAGGCACAGGACAGGTCAGGGCTAAAGGAAGGGGCGCGTAGTTTATGATAGGATACAAGGGTTCCGGATGGGTGTGTCCAGCCTCTTCCTGACACCTTGCACCACCGGGAGTGTTAGCGGGCAAAAAGGAGGTTACACATGCTGGGTGCGACTGGGATATTGGATCTCCTCACGCCTGGTGTGCTCGACCAGGCCTGGGTAAGGATGCGGTGCCGATGCACTCTGTGTCGGGCGGGGTTGCCGCAGCAGTTGTTGCTAGCCTGTCCTCGCGTGAGAGTGGCAAGAAGACAGGGGCAGGCTGCGGGAGGGGAGCACTGCACTCCACTGCAATGCCTAGGGCGGCGCCGCAGCCTCCCCGTGCGGCTTACACGGCTGCAGGAGGAGCCGTTAATGGTGGGGAAAGGCAGGGGTGGGGCCAGCCCTGATGGATGCAGCGCGCACGCGCAAGGAACGGGAGTACTCCAAGGCAGTTTATGAGCCATCAGGTACAGAAAGAGCCCTGGACCTCTTGGCTAGGCCAGTCCCTGGGGGTAGCGCTGCTTTGGTGGCTGGGTCAGGGAGCCCAGCCACAAAGAAGCATAAGCTGGCTCAGGCACCAGCCACTGGCAGGAAGAGGAGGGGAACATTCCCAGAGCAGATGCAGACAGCAGGAAGGGCCTATTTGGGGGGGGGGGGGGCCGAGACCATGTCAGCAAATGGCAGAGGGTGGACATTGAGGCCCGCATTAAGGACCTGCACCAGCTCAAACAGAAGACCGAGGAGCGTTGGGAGTCATTGTGCATGGCCAGGGAAGCTGTGCTGCATGCAGGTTCCGCGGGAGGGTGAGGGGGGAAAAGGCCAAACTGCAGAGGTGGGTGTGCAGGGTCAAGCGGCAGGGGTGTCAGGGTCAAGGTTGATGCTGGCTCTGGGTGCCAGAGCGTCAGGGACAAGGCACAAGCTTTCAGGGAGCTGGTACGGCTCGAGGGCCCGGTGGTGCGGGGCACCTCCCAGGTTGGTGCAGCCTGGTGGGGGATGGAGAAGCAAGGCCAGTGGGTGAGACTAACACGGAGGTGAGGATACCAACGAGGCGCATGACGGCCCCTGGACTGTGTGTGATGTCATTCCGGGTGAGGATGAGCTGGTTTTGGACTATGACCAGGGCAGTGATGAGTGGGAAGAAGGTGAACTGCGTGATGACGAGGATATGGGGATGCCGGAAGCTAGGTTGAAAAAGAAAGAGCAGACAAAGGGCGCAGTTGGTATTTTTCAGAAGCCAAGAGCAGACAAAGGGAACACCATGGACAACAACGCACGAAGAGGCGGCGAACGTCGCAGAGAAAAGCAGGACATTGGCGGCCTGCTGTCAGGTAAGGGAGATTGGTGGGTGGCCTGGTACGCAGGGGAGTCGAGAGCGGGGGGCAAGACTTGCAAGTCAGTGGGGGTGCAAGAAAAGGGAGATACGAAGGGGACAGTGATGCCCAAGCAGGCAGGCAGCAACACAGTAGTGGACAGAAAGGGGGTTTAGACGGATCACACAGAAGCGAAGGAAGGGGTTGAAGGGGTGGGGGAGAACAAAAGCGAAGAAGACAAACAGAAGAAGAGGTTGCCTTACATGGGTTTAGCGATGCCTCTGGGGTCACACCTTTCAGACAAGACAAAGAACAAGATATGGAGATACGAGTATGTTGATGTTTTCAAGCTTTTACACAGGGATATACAAGCGAAAGAGGGATCTAAGGAGGAAGAATGGGAGTTAACGAGGAGACTCAGGGTACCATTCAACATCGAAAATTGGACATCAGCGTTGTTGATTTATGCCAGCATTTACTGTGAGAGGCATACAAACAAGGCGATAACTTTGTTCAAATATATGGACATCATCAGGAAGGCCCAGATGCATTTTGGGGGTTATGCGTGGTTTAGCTATGATGAGGAGTTCAGGTCAAGGGTGAGCCTTAATCCAGATAAGCCCTGGGGGGAGGTGGATTTGGAACTGTGGATGCAGTGGATGTTTTTTACTCAATCCATGGCTGCTATGCATACTGCGAGTGGCCTGCCCATCACGTATTGGCCATTTTAGCCCCATCCCGCTCCACAAGGGGCAGGTTATATGCCGAAGCCAGCTGGACCCACTGTTGGGCGTGTTGGAACGTCAATAAGGGGTTCTGCTCTCGACATACTGACAAATTTAAACACGAATGTTCCAAGTGCGGGGAAGACACTCCATCACACAGTGTTTCACACTGGTCAACCAGGCAGAACAATGGAAGGCTTATAGAGGCCGGGGGCAACCTGGGCCGAAGGGCCCCTACGCCTAGTAAGGTGGAGGCTATGTTACAGTGGCTCTCCCAATACCCGGGCAGAGAGGCAGCTTTGCGGCAGGAACGGGGTTTCACAGAGGGTTTTCGGGTAGGCTATCAGGAGTCACAGATGGGCAGATAACTTGAAGTCAGCCAGGGAACTTCCTATAGTGGTGGCAGCAAAATTGGACAAGGAGGTAGCAGAGGGGAGGATAGTGGGCCTGTTTTGCGACTAGTCCCTTCCGAATCTTATCAATTTCCCTATGGGTGTAGTACCTAAGAAAGGGGTGGGGGAGTTCAGGATGATTCATCATTTGTCGTGGCCAGAAGGAGCTTCGGTCAATGATTTCATTTCAGAGGATGACACTAGGGTGATGTATATGCATCAGTGGACGATGTTATTCACTTGGTAAGACAGTGTGGGCAGGGAGCAGAACTGGAAAAGTGTGACATCAAATCTGCTTTTCGACTTTTGCCGATACCCCTGGTCGATTTCTCATTGCTGGGCATGCAATTTGCCAGTGCCATTTATGTGGACAAGGTTTTGCCCATTGGTTGTGCCATTTCCTGTGCATTGTTTGAGACCTTTAGCAGTTTCCTGCAGTGGGTTTCCATTAAATTGTGTGGCCCATCAAAGAGTATCTCAATACTTGGATGACTTTTTGTTTGTTGGTAAGAAGCCTTTGGGGACTGCTGTACAGCGCTGCGTACATTTGAGTCAGTGGCTCAGGTTTTTGGGATGCCTTTGGCCCCGGAAAAGACAGAGGGTCCTAGCGTGTTCTTGGCATTCTTTGGCACTGAGTTGGACACTGTACAATTGGTGGCCAGGCTACAGCAGGCAAAGGTGCAAGAGATTCAGGGTTTTCTGTTGCACGTCATCAGTGAGAGGAGAATGGAGCTACGAGAGGTGCAGAAGCTGCTCTGGTTCTTGCCGAATGGAAGGGGCGAGGGCAGATCGTACTTTTTGCAGGCGACTGGGCATGGCTATGTCAGGGGCGCTGTTGCCTCATCACAGAGTGTGGATTTCTTTCCCGGTCAGGGCTGACCTTTGCATAGGGAAAACCTTCTTGGAAGACTTTAATGGGGTGGCGACAGGGTTGATGGATGAGAACACTGTATGGCAGATCCAGATTATCTCTGATGCAGCGGGAGCCCGAGGTTTTGGTCTGTTCTGAGATGTGAGGTGGTGCGCGGAACAGTGGCCAACACACTGGTTGAATCAAAGACGTGGCATCACTTTTCTTGAGTTCTTCCCGTTTTTGGTGGCTTTGTCAGTGTGGGTGATGAATTGGCAAACAGGACAGTGATGTTCAATGTGTACAGCATGACAGTGGCTGATCTGATGAACAGACAGAATGCAAGGGATTTTTAGAGTGTTGAGGTTGCTGCGGAGATTCATGCTGGTTTGTTTACATTTGAACATTGTTTTTAAGGCTAAGCATGTACCGGGGGTCAACAATGATATAGAAGACACATTATCTTGTTCGCAGTGGCATCGCTTTCGCAGACTGGCACCAAGAGCAGAGGAGGTCAAGACACCGTTGCCGGCAGGCAGTTGGGCCTGTGGGGAGTGAGAGTAATGGGTCTGGTCGAGAAGTCATTGGATGAGTCCCCCAGAAAGAGCTACTGTCTGGCATGGAGAGAGTTTGGGGAATTTGAAACAGAAGAGTTGATGAAGGATCACCAGCAATTTGGAGGGAGAGTTTTACGTTTTGTTTTGCATTGATAAAGGTCTATTGCCCACGACTATTGGGGGCAAGTTGGCGGGAGTTTCGTTCTATAGCAAACTATTCTGGGGTTTTGACCCAGCTAGAAATGAGATATTGGGCTAGGATCTGAAGGGGTAGGGCAGGAAAAGGGATCCGGGGGGGTTCGCATTGCGGGATGTAATTACATTTGAACTGTTGACAGAGTTGTTGGCTATTTTGCCGGTGTGTTGTTATGATTACTTTGAGGTGAGTGTTTTCCGGTTATGTATGATTTGGATGTTCTTTGGCACGTGTCGGGTGTCTGAGCTGTTTGAGTACACCCGGGAGTTGGGGGTGTTGCAGGAGGAGGTGCGTCTGGATCAAGGGCGAATAGGCAGCTGGCTGCATCAGTCTAAGATGGATCAGACAGGTAAAGGGAAGTGGGCATGGCTGAGCGAAGGGGGCAGTCTAGAGGTGGGTCTGGTGCGGGAATGTCGTAAGTTCAGGGAATGGCCTGGTTAGCGACAGATGGTTATCTTCTGTCATGAAGGGGGTAGTAGGCTTACAGCTTTCCAATTGTTGGCAGTATTGTGTAGGGCGTTGTGCAGGCTGGGAAAGGATCAGACCAGCTTTCGGACACACTCATTTAGGATTGGGGCAGCAATGGCAGCAGAGCATTTGGGGTGGTCTCGGGGTCAGATCCAACATATTGGCAGGTGGAGGTCGAGGTGCTGCATACGCAATGTGCAGAAGTGATGAGATCTTGGATGGGGGAGGGGGTTTGGGGAGTGTCACCGGCGCCAATTGCATTTTTTCGACTGCAGGGTCCATGGGCGGTCCAGGGACCAAGACTGTGACCTGGATTGTTGGGCACTGCTTTGTACACTGAGCAGCAAAGTATGTGGACCAACAAGTGTACGGACAAAATCTGGGACTACACAGCAGCCATGAGGTTTTATGGTGGGGTAAAAGGGGATGAGGTGGTGTAGCTTGCTGCCATGGTTGACAAAGCTGATTCCGCAGAGGGGTTGCCCGGACATGCTCCTTATTTATCTCGAGGAAAACAATGTTCCAGTTATACGGTTTGACGCTGCTTCAACACATGCAGTGGGACTTAGAGGTGATCAAGGCAAATTTTTTGGGGGCATGCTGGGTCTGGACTAAATTTATGCCACGCAGGGTTTGGAGGGGGGCTGTGAAGCATGCGGCGTTCGAGAAAGCTCGGCGAAAGCTTAACAGGGCCATGAGGGTGTTATGCATGACAAAGTGTTATCGCATGGGCGCATTAAGGAAGAGGAGCAGTGCCTTTTACGCGACAATGGGGTGCAACTTTCACAATTGGGGAATGCATATTACATGAGGGAATTGAAGGATTAGGTGAGCAAATTGTTGAATGAAAAAATCTGGTGCAGGAGAACATACTAGTTATGGCTATGCGGCGGGGGGAGGGGAGGGCAGTAAAAAGCCCTACAGGGGTTTTACTGGTTGGCAGTGTTTTGGGGGGGCGGAGCACAGGTGACAGAAGATGGTGAGCAGATGCCCTCAACAGGGCAGACAATCGAAGGAGAGACTAGGTACATGGAAGGAAGTCAGTGAGTGGAAGGGTGAAGAATGAAGCAAGGCATGACAGCTTTGGGATGAAAGCTGGTGTGAGATGTGAATGGTTCGGGGAGGAATGGGAGTGTTGTTTATGAAGCATTAATGTTATTGTTAAATGTTAATGAAGTTAAATATATGCAACACCCTGTCCTAATAGATGGCCTTTTACACTAAAGTGATGACATGTCGTGTGGTTATTGCACAAACTCTCTTTATGCCACATGAGACGTTACTACATGTGGGATGCATTTTACCCCATTATAGAGGTGGGCAAAATAACAAATTAACAGGGAGAGCCAAGCCAAGGGTCTGGTTCGTATCTTAGAGCCAGTGCACGAGCCCTGAAAATATTTGGTATGTAAATAATACACACACACAAAAAAATCACGTAAAATATGATAAAGTCTCTTCAAAATTCACAAAAGTGTATTTTTGTAACATGCGGAAGCTTTGTCATTAATAAGGCACATTATAGCACTGCACTGGGAAGTGCATATTAAAAGTGATAGTTTTGTACATCTTGTAGTCAAAACTCTCATATTTGAAAGTGCATTCACTTGCAATAATGAAGAAAAGGAAAATGCTACTTACCCAGTATGCATCTGTTCTTGGCATGTAGAGCTGTAGATTCACATGCTTAGCATAGCCTGCCATCTAGTGTTGGGTCCGTATGTTTGCACTTTGTTTTTCGTCGAAGAAGTCTTTTCCAGTCATGTGGTAGGTGACTCCTCCTTTCGGTGATAGTGTGCATGGGCATCGACGCCATTGTTAGATTGTTTTCCTGCAGAGGGTGGTAATGGAGTTAGTAAGAGTAGTAGAATAGAGATGTCCATGTGTATGTATCTAAATAAGATATCAGTGCAACAGGTATAGGTACCAAGGGAGGCGGGTGGGCGCATGTGAATCTACAGCTCTACATGCCAAGAACAGAGGCATACTGGGTACGTAGCATTTTCCGTTCACGGCATGCGAGCTGTAGATCACATGCTTTGCATAGACTATATAGCAGTAATCTCCCAAAGCGGTGGCTAACCTTTAGCTGTTGCAGTGGTTTGAAAGAGTGTACGTAGAACTGCCTGGCCCACCCTAGCTTGCTGTCTTGCTAACACATCGACACAATAGTCTTTTGTGAATGTGTGAGGTGTGGACCATGTTGCAGCTTTGCAGTTGGCATCTATGGCGATGTTTCCTAAGAAAGCCATGAAAGTCCCTAGTTTGTGAGTGGAGTGCGCTCTAGGGGAATTGTTAATGTTCGTTTCGCTTTTGCATAGCATGTCTGAATGCATTTGACTATCCACCGTGCAATACCTGATTTTGAGATGGGATTGCCTTTATGAGGTGGAGCAAAAGCCACAAAGAGTTGTTTCGTTTTACGGAAAGGTTTTTCCCTTTCTATGTAGTAGAGTAATGGTCTTTTAACGTCTAAGGTATGTAGAGCACGTTCTGCCACCGAATCTGGTTGAGGGAAGAACACAGGCAACTCAACAGATTGGTTGATATGGAAGGCAGAAATCACCTTGGGTAAAAATTTAGGATTAGTCCGAAGAACCACTTTGTTTTGGTGTACTTGTAAAAATGGTTCCTGTATGGTTAGTGCCTGAAGCTCACCTACTCTCCTCAGTGATGTAATAGCTATGAGGAAAGCGACTTTCCAAGTGAGAAATTGCAGCTCACATTTGTGCAATGGCTCAAAGGGTGGACCCATCAGTCTGGTGAGGACAATATTGTGATTCCACACTGGGGCAGGTGGAAGTCTTGGGGGAATGACTCTTTTGAGTCCTTCCATAAATGCCTTAATAAGAGGCACTCTGAAGAGAGACAGATGTTGTCTATTTTGAAGGTATGCGGCTATTGCAGCAAGATGTAAGCGTATGGATGTGTACACTAAATTTGAATGCTGTAGATGCAGTAAATAGCAGATGATATTTTGAACGGAAGCATCAAGTGGGTTGATTTGATTGTTATTACAATAAATAACAAACCGCTTCCACTTTGCTGCATAGCAAGCTCTTGTAGTAGGACGTCTAGCCTCTTTGATAATGTTCATGCCGTCTGGCGGAAGATTGAGGTAGCCAAACTCTAGGACTGCAGGAGCCAGATCACAAGGTTGAGATGACCAGGATCTGGATGTCTTATCTCTCCACGGCTCTGCGTGAGGAGATTGGGTGCAAGATGTAGTTTTTGGTGATGGACTACTGAGAGCTCCAACAGGGTGGTAAACCACGGTTGACGGGCCCATGTGGGAGCAACTAGGATTAGTGTCAGGGACGCCTGCCTGAGCTTCCGAACCACTAGTGGAATGAGTGGGAGAGGCAGAAAAGCGTAGGCAAATATCCCTGACCAATTCATCCATAGTACATTGCTTTTGGACAATGTGGGGGATACCTGGAGGCGAAGCTTGGGCATTTTGCGTTTTGGTGTGTGGCGAACAGATCTATGTCTGGGAAGCCCTACATCTGAAAAAATGGGAGGAGAGAAGGTGGAGTTCCCACTTGTGGATCTGTTGTCTCTGTCTGCTGAGCAGATCCGCAATTTGATTGTCTACTCCTGGAAGGTGTTCTGCGAGGAGATACATTTTGTGACGTATGGCCCACCTCCAGATGGTCTGTGCTAATTGTGACAGCTGGAGAGAGAGTGTGTCTCCCCTGTTTCTGTATGTAATACATTTCTGTCATGTTGTCTGTGCGTATCAGGACAGCTTTGCGTACCAGGTGAATTTGAAAGGCTTTGAGCGCCAGAAATATTGCTAGAAGCTCTAGATGATTTATGTGAAGCTGCTTTTGATGCAGGCTCCACATGCCCTGAATTGTGTGAGTTTGGAGGTGAGCTCCCCAACCAGTGAGCAATGCATCTGCTGTTAACACTGTCTGTGGAACCGGGTCGATGAAAGGCCGCCCTTTGGAAAGGTTTTGTGGATTCCACCACTGCAGAGAGCGATGAGTGCGGACGTCCACCAACACTAGATCTGATAACTGACCCGGAGACTGATTCCACTGACGTGCTAAGCATTCCTGAAGGGGACGCATTTGAAGTCTTGCATAAGGGACTATTAGGATGCAAGACACCATCATTCCTAGTAACTGCATGAACACTCGAGCTGGCAATGAGTGTTGAGGCGGGAACTGGGAAAGTAGAGTTTGAATGTTGCGGATCCTGGCCGGATTGGGATAGGCCAGAGCTTTTTGTGTATCTAGAGTGGCTCCCAAGTACGCTTGCGTGTTGGAGGGATGGATATGGGACTTGGACAGATTCACTGAGAATCCAAGATCGTGGAGCAGCTGCACTGTTTTGTGAGTATGTCGTAGACAGTTTGCTTACTTTTATGAACCAGTCGTCCAAGTATGGGAAGACGTGAATGTGTTGTCTTCGTAGATGAGCTGCGACTACTGCCAGGCATTTGGTGAAAACCCTGGGAGCAGTAGTGACTCCGAATGGGAGTACTTTGAATTAGTAATGTTGCCCCCCTACCACAAACCTGAGGTATTTGCGGTGAGCGGGGTGTATTGGGATGTGGAAGAAGGCGTCCTTCAAATCTAAAGTTGACAGAAAGTCGCCTTGCTGAAGGAGCGGGAGTACTTGTTGGGAGTGTCACCATATGAAAGTGATCCAATTGGATGTATAGATTCAGGTCTCGGAGGTCCAGTATAGGTCTGAGAGAGCCGTCTTTTTTGGGAATTAAGAAGTATAGGGAGTATACACCTGCCCCTTGATATTTTAATGGAACTGGTTCTATAGCTCCTTTTTGTGACAGTGAGAACTTCTTGTTTGAGAAGGTTGAGATGTTCTTGTGACATTGTGTGTGATCTTGGAGGAATGTTTGGGGGAGTGTCTAAGTTCCAGGCAATAACCATATTCGATCATTTGTAAAACCCATCTGTCTGAGGTGATTGTATTCCAGACAGGTAGAAATTGGGATAGACGCCCCCCGACAGGAGTGGAATGATCGGGGGTAGAGGAAGGAAGTCACTGTTTGGTGTTTGCAGGGGAAGTGCATGTTGAGTTGCCTTTGCCACTTCCCTTGCCGTTGTTCCTTCTAAATCCTCCTCTAAAGTAACCTCTTGACGAGGGCGATTGATTATTGCCCTTGTAAGAGGAGGAGGGATTCTCTGATGAATTGTTTTTGAAGCCACCCCTGTAAAAGGAGCGATGAAAGGATCCCCGATTGGAAGGGAGTTGCAAAGCCCCCATGGGTTTTGCAACCTCAGTATCTTTTTTCATCTTCTCTAAAGAAGTGTCCACTGTAGGGCAGAATAGCTGCTCTTTATCAAAGGGTTGGTTTAGAAGAGAGGCTTGCACCTCAGGTTTGAACCCCGAAATTCTGAGCCAAGCATGTCTGCGTAGCAACACACTGGTGTTGACTGCGCGGGCTGCTGTGTCTGCTGCGTCTAAGGCGCACCAAATAGAAGTATTGGTAATTAATTTCCCCTCCTGAATTAGGTCATTGACTTTGGCTGTGTGCTCGTCGGGTAAAACTGCATTCATTTTTCTAGCTCATCATAATGAGCTCTGTCGTAGCGAGTTAAGAGAGCTTGTGCATTTGCAATTCCGATGCTATTCTTTTGCCCGAGTCATCAATTAATTTCAATTCCTTATCAGGAGGAGGGGCATCTCCTGTAGTTTGTGAGTTTGCTCTTTTGCGAGCATTGGAGACTACAAGGGAGTCTAATGGAAGTTGACCCGTGATGTAAGTGGGGGGTCAGTAGGTGCTGGCTTGTACTTTTTCTTAATTCTGGGCGTGATAATTCTTGCCCGCATAGGGTCTTTAAAAATCTCGTCGGTATGTTTAAGCATTCCCTTAAGCATAGGTAGTGTCTGTGTTGATCTCTGAGAGGAACTTAAGGTTTCAAATGGAAAATCCTCTTCAAGAGTCTCTTTATGTAATTCCACCCCATGGTATTGAGCAGCCCTATTAAGTAGCTCTATATACCCTATGTTGTCATCAGGTGGTGAGGGTTTTGAAGGGTACAGATCCGGATCATTGCCTGTGATCGGATCTGTATTGTAGTCCTCCCGGGGGTCATTAGTGTCCTGTGGCCTATCTTCATCCCCATCCCCTTCATCTTGTGTATCAGGTGATTGAGGTTGTAGGGAATTTGTGGGTGTGATGAGCAAATTTGGGTCAATGGGTGAAGGAAGTGTAATGGGAGGAGGAGAAGGGTTAGTACCCACATTCTTGAGTTTGAAAAGAATGTGGTAGTCCTCTTGTATGCCCATTTTCCTTTTCTCTGGCAATTTTACATGAATATGTCCAGTATCTGATGGATAACCAGTTCTTTTTGTTTCGGATCCGTGTTTGCAGGCGCAACGTCGAAACGAGGCTCTTTAGATGGAACAGTCGTTTTCCCTTTGCACGCCGTACTTTTCGGCGTCAAAAGTTTCGGCTCCGAAGATTTACTCTTCGGTAGCGAGGGAATGGCCACAACGACGTGCTTCGATTTCGATGCCGAAGGGTTCGGTATCGACATGGGGCTGACTTGATCCCAAGCCGGAAGGCTTCGATTTGTGTTTCGGTGCCGGGCCGAAGGGCGGGACGTCCTAAACTTTTTCTCGGTGCCAACCTTGGCCCGAGGGCAGAGGAAGGACCAGAGCCTTTTTCTTTGACAAATGTTGGGGCAGGGTGGTGTCTGTACTCAAGGTACGCTGACCCGGTGTCACTTGCTCTTGTTCTTCCATGTCGGAGTCGGCTTCGGACATGGAGATGTGTTCCCCCTCTTCTTCGGCTCCCTGTGCGTGGAATTCTTCCTGGTCGGAATCTTCACTGAAGATGTCCGGTGCGGAGCCGCTTTGTTGGTGCATTTCATGACATCGAGCCCGACGGTCACGGAGCGTCTTCTTGGATCAAAACGATCGGCACACGTCGCAGTCTTGTTCGTCGTGTTCCGGGGATAGACAGAGATTGCACACTTCGTGCAAGTCAGTGCGCGGAAACTTAGCGCGACACCCGGGACAGAATTTGAATGGAGTCCGTTCCATCGACTGCTAGCGAGCCAGACGCGGGTAGGCCCAACGGCCCTCCACGAATCTTCCGATCGAAGGCTTTGACTCGAAACGATACGCGGAGAATGGGAAATGTGATTGAGAACAATACCGTCGAGGGTAGTGGATTGCGCGTCGAGGGGAACCCGAGAAATGGTGTCGAACCGGAACGCCGCAATTCACATCCGAACCCGATGGCGGAAAAAAACAATCTGACAATGGAGTCGATGCCCATGCACACTATCACCGAAAGGAGGAGTCAGTCACCTACCTCGTGACTGGAAAAGACTTCTTCGAAGAAAAACAAAGTGCAAACATCCGGACCCAACACTAGATGGCAGGCTATGCGAAGCATGTGATCTACAGCTCACATGCCTCGAACAAAGAGTTTAGGTGAAATACAACATTTGGCTAAGATCACACAAATTAGGAGGGAAGCCACGATTTATCCAGGTATTCTAGTTTCACTTTGTACAAATCGGCCAGTATATGGATATCTATTGGTCTTCCCTTATGCTAATGCTTTGTTTTTACCTGGGTGCATTTTATAGCAAAATATAGTGGGAACTCGACCCAAAGGTAATAAAGCACTTTACATGAGCACTAGTTACATTGCACAAGGTCACATGCATTGTTTGTAGGCACGGGGAGATTGAGGGCCTGATTCACAAAGGTAAACTTACACTTTTGTGCAAGTTTAAGTTTTTTCCCTATTTACAAAGGTATTTTACGAACAGTATCTTTACGACTATGGAGTCTCCACATTCGGAGCTTAGTTTCCGCGCATAAAAAGATAGGTCAGTCCTATCTTTTTATGTGCAGAGACTCAGTGACGAGTGCGGAGACTCCACAGTCGTAAAGATATTGCTCGTAAAATACCTTTAGTGAATAGGAACAAATCATAAACTTACACAAAAGTGTGAGATTCCCTTTGTGAATCAGGCCCCAAGTGATTTGCCCAGAATCACAGGATATTGATTCGATGCAGGGACTCGAACCTGAATCAGCAGGCTGCCGCTCTGGCCATAACGGCACATCCTGGGTAAAGGGAGGAAGGCAGAAACCACATGAAAGCTCAGCTCGTTATGGGCTCGAGGTTCCAACAGGACCTCGAGCTGAGTCAGAGCCAGGCTTCAGGCTCGAGCCTGCCTCCAGCTTTCAGTGGCTCGTCCATCTCTACTAATTATATGGATATACTGGAATGGGCGTACTCTTTGTACTTTCTAATAACTGTTTGGATATTACCGATTGTGGACAAATCGGGTATATGGGCTCTTAATTTGCTTTCTACTCTGTTTAACACTTCTTGATTTATTGAATTATAGGAATGTGATGAATTGGTTGTGTTGGTAAAACTGCAGGTGATGCATTAGGATGCATGCGTCTCCGAAGTAAAATGGCTGCTCCAGGTCTTAGGATATTATTATACCTTATGTATTCTTATCCCGTAGTTTTTGGGCCGTAGTAGTTTGTATTCAGGTGGTGGTAATTTGCATTTGGGGCGGTACACTGCACCTTTTGTCTTTACTACTCCAAGATGGTGTCTGAACTTCACAGTGAAGAGGAAGGGCCCACCAATGTGATTATGTGACATGTTTTAAGATGGCGCTCATAAGGACATGGTATGCCTAGTTTTTAGCCCTGAGCTGCTTCTGTAATTCAAAATTACTACTTTTCAGCCATTCCTAAAAATACTTGGGCATTGTATAGCTTTTCCCAAAATATTCCAGGACTGGAGTTTGAATACTAAATAAACCTCCTGGAATATTTGGGGGAAAGCTGTTCTTTCCCCAAAAATTCTAGGACATAAATGTAATTTTGACCTTCCAGTGTCCACCACACCCACTGCTGCCCTGAGGGTGCAGTTTAGGGGACTACAGTGGGATGTATGTGCTTTAAGTACGATTATAAAGGTATGATTTGGGTTATTGTGATCTATCACCAACTTAAGGCAGATGCTTTATTATTTATGTATTATATTTTGTGGACATTAAATTATGGATATTTTCTAGCCCTGGGGAAGTCTAGGAGACTATGCCGGACGAAACATGTGTAGGCTAGAAGCATCTGATGAAGAGAACATAATAAAGACTATCTATTCGAAGAAGTTTTAATATACTTTGGTTCGGTTTAGGAGTATGCTCAAAAGGAATTTGAAAAATTACCAGTGTTATGTATTGCCTTAGAAGTGTGGGTATTTATATACTGTCTTTATGTAATGCTTGTATCTAATGTATCTTGATCCTCTCTCATGCAACTGTGGTACGTTTTTAAGATTGTTATACGCAACATCTGTATTCCTTACAACTGGAGCATTGTTTTTTGTTTTTACACAAGATCATATTCAAGTCTTTTGTAATACGCACGTTTTACTGAAATCCTACCCTACTATTCCACAGCTGTCAATTATATTTTATGTATGATTTTTTTCTCATTGTGTAATCTTGGGTTTTAACAGACCATCCATGCAAGTATGCCTTTTTTGTATTTGTTTTTTTTGCAGAATTTCAATAAAAACTTTTTGGAATAAAAAGTGTGGTTGAGGACTTTGGATTCTTTGTTTGTGTATTGGGAGCCTGTGGAGCTCCATCTGGTGTTTAATATGAGTGCGGCATTGGAGGTTGAGAGTGGTTCTCATCACCCATTTCTGAATGATCATCAGCCTTCCAGTGAGTTTTTTGATGATCCCAGCATAGAGGATGTTTACGTAGTCGAGGTTGCTTGTGACTAGGGCGTGTGTGAAGGTTTTACAGTTGCTGACTGGGAGGCATTTGAAATTCTTCCTGAGTATCTTCAGGGTATGGAAGCATGAGGTGGTGAAGGCATTCACTTGGATGGTCATGTCGAGTGTGGTGTCGATGATGATGCAGAGGTTCTCCGGAGTGAGTGGTGGGGGTGTTGGTCCTAGCTCTGTGGGCCACCAGGTGGACTCCCACAGTGAAGTGCTCTTCACAATTTTGATCTTGTTGGTGTGCATATTCAAAAAGGTGGTCTTCATCCAGTTGGTAATTTTAATCATGCAGGCATTGAACTTGATCCGGGTACTGGGCATCTTGTCTGTGAATGAGAGAATGAGTTGTGTGTCATCAGCATAGGAAAGGACGTTGATGTTGTGAGAGTGGATGATGCTAGCTAGTGGAATCGCGTATGCTTTGAAGAGGGTCAGGCTCAGGGAGGATCACTGCAGAACTCCACAGATGAGGTCGTGGGGGTCGGAGGAGTATGGTGCTAGCTTGACTGACTGGGTCTTTCCAGTCAGGAAGGAGCAGATGCATTGGCGTGCATGTCCTTGGATTCCTATAGCGTGTAGGCGTTAGATGCGGATGGGTTAGGAAGTTGTCAAACACTGCAGAGATGTCCAAGAGGATGAGGGTTCCTGTGTCTCCTCTGTCTAGAGTTAAACAGAAGTCATCTGTGGTGGAAATGAGGGCAGTTTCTGTGCTGTGGTTGGGTCTGAAACCAGAATGAGTGATGTAGAGGAGTTGGTGGTTGTTGATGTATTCAGTAAGTCGTCTGTTGATTTTTTTCTCTAAGACTTTGGCCGAGATTGGCAGCTGGGAGTATGGTCTGTAGTTGGCGAGCGTTGAATGGTCCGCTGAGGTTTTCTTCACCAATGGGGGGACAGTTGAGTGTTTCCAAGCATCTTGGATGGTTGCGGATGAGGTGGAGGCATTCAGGATGGGTGTGGACATTATGCTGATGGGTTGCAGTCCTCGGGAGTAGGCATGGTGGTGGCAGGGGTCTGATGGAGCACCCGAGTGGACAGACTTGATGTTGGTGGCGGTTTCTTCTGGTTGATGACAGGCCATGTGGGTAGCATTGGTTCTTTGGGTGAGATTGGGAGGTGTTTGCCAGGGTCTGTTGTGTCTAGTTTCTGGTTGACGTTGGTGTAAATGGCAATGCTTTCGTTGCTGAAGAATTGGGAGACATTTTTGCAGAGGTCCTGCGAGTGGGTGATCGAGTTGGAGGCGGCCACTGATGAGGTGAAATTCTTCATAATGGTGAAGTTTGTTTGTTTCTGTTGGTGCTGGCATCCATGTGATCCACTAGAGCACAACGTTTGGTGGACCGGATCATTTGGTGCTAGCGTCCCAGGGCAGATTTGAACATGCTCCTGTCTGCATCGTCCTGGCTCATTCTCCACTTATGCTCCAGTTGTTAGTGGCATTTCCTCAGTCTAATTTCCTCCATGTACCAACTGGCCTGGGGTCTAGATCTTGTTGAATAGCTTTATTTGAGGGGGCAGAGAGTCAGCGTAGAAGGTGATCCAATTGTTAAAATTCTTGATAGCTTTAGGGAGTCTGTTCCTGTGTTCGGGTCAGTGGTTGTTGAGAGCAGTTTTCCAATCCCTGTCAGTGATGCTGTTTGAGATTCAGCAGGCTGGTTGTGAGAAAGTGCCCTCTTTCTGCATGGTTGCCCCCACTTTTTGCTGAATTGCTGATGTGCCTTGACTGAGTGTGCCCAGGGCTCCTGCTAATCAGGTACCCAGGGCCTATGTTTTTCCCTAAAACTGCATTGATGCCTAAACTTAATTGGCATCTCTGGCCACAGGTCAGCCCCTGGTAAATGGTACCACAGGTACCCAGGGCACTGTGACCAGAGAAGGCCTCTAAGGGCTGCAGCACTTATTGTGCCACCCTTAGAGGTCCTGTACCATTACACTCACACACTGCCTTTGCAAGCTGCGTGTTTTGGTGCAGAACAAAGTGAAGAGTCGACATGGCACACATCTCTGTGTGCCATGCCTACAACCCACTGCACTGGCATAGATCAGTCACCCCTCTAGCTGGGTGCCCTATACCAGTGGTGAGGGTACAGGTGCATGAGCCCTGTACCCCTACAGTTCTTAGACATTGTAAGTGCAGTGCTGCCATTAAGAGTATATGGTGCTGGGAGTTTGTCATTACGAACTCCATAGCACCATAATGGCTACACTGAAAAGTTTGGTATCAAACTTCTCAGTACATTAAACCCACGCTGATGCCAGTGTGGGATTTGATGAAAAATGCACACAGAGGGCATCTTAGAGATGCCCCCTGAAAACGAACCCACCACTAGTGTCCAGGCTGAGTGGCTGCTTTCAACTGCCACCACCAGACATGTTTCTGGACCCCTGGGTCGAGAGCCTGCTGCTCTCTGGGGCCTGAAACAGTGCACATCCTGGGACGAGGTGCCAAGCCTCCTCCCCCAGGATGGGCAGGGTTCACGAAGGGGAAGCTTCAAAGGCTTGCCGCTTTTGTGAGCTTCCCCAGGCCACTTGCTGCTTTCAGCAACTGGTCCCCACTGGTTCTGACCCACATTTTGCCTGGGAGAACCAGCGGCAAAAACAAGTGAGGAAGAGAGGTGTGCCCACCTCTGCTAACTCCACCCCTCAGGTGGGGGAGGCGAGGTGAAGCACAACTCTCAGTCCCCGCCATCTTGCAGATGCGGGGACTCAGCCAACCAGGGTCAGGCTCATGCCCCTCTCCCACTGGAGGGTGGCATAATAGGGGGTGTACCCACCCCAGGGAATGGACCCATTGGTCCCTACCTTTTTCCTACCTGTAACGCCCCTAAATCTAGTATTTAGGGGCAACCCTGAACCTTGGTTCATCAGACAAGAAGAAACTACAAGGAGAAGAAGAAGAAGGACCGAACAGCCGTGCAGCAGCTCACAAGAGGAAGAGGCCCACTGACTTGGCCCCAGCCCTACCAGCCTGTCTCCACCTTGAACCTGCTCCTGCGAAATCCCGGTGTGTCCTGCAGCCAGCAACCTCGAAAACCCCGGACGACCTGCCTGCCTTCAACCTCAAAGACTGTGTCTCCTGTGAACACCGGATTTGTTCATCTGCAACCTCTGGTTCCGCCCCACTCTGCACCCGCCGTCCACGGCCCGAGCTCAAGTGGGCAAACACCACGAGGAGGTCCCCCGATTCCCGGCGACCCCTGACCTGCCTCAAGCCTCCAGCCGACGCCTGCAGCCTAAATCCAGAAGGTCCCCCCAAACGCGACCAGGAGCTGGTAAGAAGATCCGACCCCAAAAGGCACCCCTGCACCCGACGCCCCACGGCCATGGGTGGCCAAACCGACGGTGCCTAACCAACCCCTAACTTCCCAACTTACCTCTTGAAGTGGTGGTCACACCCAGAAGACCTTCGTCCCCAAGACTGCAGTGCCTTTACAAACTGGAGGTTCCCCATTGCAAACAACAGGGCGCCCGACGTCGAAACAGCACCCTGCACCCGGCCGCCATAGTGCCGCTGAGGGTTCACCTTTGGTGCTACTTTGTTTCCCCATTTGCCCTGAGCTAAAGTCCAGGAGCTTTGCTCCCACAACCACGTGGCCTGCTCGCCAGCAGCCACCAACCGGAGGCCTCCTATCCCCCTTTGGATAACATTGGGCCTCAGCACTCTGCACACGGCCGCCCTAGTGCCGCTGAGGGTGTAACAAGAGTGCATCCTTGACCCTGGGGGACCCCTGAGTCTATCCCCAGAACCTCAACTCCCACTACCAAATACTTACCTCAAAACCGAAAACACTATATTCCTCCATAGGATAACATTGACTGTTTTTCTTGGAAAAGTTTCGAAGTGTGGAGTTTGAAAACCTAAAGAAATTCTTTAAAATTGTACTGTTTAACAAAAACGATTTTACTTACCTGTTTACAGGAAATGTCCCAGAGTAGTATCCAGGTATACTACTCTGAGTAAGAAAAATAATCCAAAAGTAATTTACCTGTAATCTTACTGAAAATCCCATTCAAAGTGTGTGTACTGTATTCTGAAAAGCATTGCATTAATAGTAACACTACTGTAATCAAATCAAAGTACATTTACAATTGCAATCCGAACTGTGCTACAATCTGCATATTTACTGCAAAGTACTTATCAGTTACCTGTGCCAGGCTTGCTTGGTTCTAGGAAATAAAATAACTAAAAGAATATTTTTGATACAAAAACAATTGGTCTGAAGTTCAGTCTTTGAGTTTGTGAATTAATTTGCTGACTGAGTGTGTACAACACTGTCCTCTAATACTGCCTTACTGTTCGACCACACTACCACAAATAGAGAGTGAGATGCTAACTTACTTTACCTCTGCCTGCCTTTGGGGTTCCACTGGACTCTGTGCACACTATACCTCACTTTGGTATAGTATATACAGAGCCAGCTTCCTACACTGGTCTGGTGGTGATGTGTGTGCATTGGACTAGGACGGGGATGCTGAACTTGACAAGGTTGTGGTCTTTCCAGATGACGGGCGTGGGCTCGTCGACCTGCTGTTGTTGAAGCTGGTGACATTAGGGTCCAGGAGGTGTCTGGCAAGGTGGGTAGGTCCCTTTTCGTGTTGGGTGATGCCAAGACTTCCAAGGTCTTCGATCAGAGCTTTTGAGTTGGTGGGCGGCATGGTATTCCAGTTGGAAGTTCAGGGCTTCTATTAGGATGTAATTGCTAGTGTTGATGGTGAGTGGCACGATGAAGTTTATGATGGTATCGCTGAAGTTTGGGTGCGGTCCTGGTGGTGGTCTGTAGATGACAATGCTGCCTAGGATGGATTTGGCTATGACATGGAGCTTGAATGTCAAGTGTTCCATGTTGGAGGATGACATGTCTGTGGAGGTGCTGTAGCTGATGGCTTTCTTGTGGATCATAGTGATACCACCTCCAGGCCTGTGAAGTCTGTCTTGCCTTGCCTAGCTGAGGGGGCGAGGGGAGGCAGTGGCGATGTCAGGTGCCGATGCGGGCTTCAGCCAGGCTTCTGTGAGAAAAAGTAGGCCAGAGGCTTTGTCGTGCAGCAGATTCCAGATCTCTGTGGCGTGTTTGGTTAGTGAGCGGGTGTTGAGGAGCATGCATGTGAGTTGTGGAATTTTGTGCTGGTGGTTTGCAGACTGCATGAGAGAGAGGGGGGTGTTAGGTGCTGTTGGTACGGTTGCAGTGACTGGTGTGGATAAGTGCATGGAAACTTCCAGGGAGCACAGGAAGCCCTCATTGTTGTTTGGTGCAGCATGGGGAACAATGGCTGGGGTTGAGGGCACAGAGGGTACCAGCGGAGTAGCAGAAGGAGGGGGAGGACTGTGGTTTCTGACGCTAGGTGCGGTCCAGGCACAGACAGGCGCAGATGTGCTTGCCTTTCTAACTTTGTGCGAACATTCTGTTGTGCAAATGATTCTTCTGTCTCTGGTGGATAAAGGTGCTATTATGTAGCAGTACCACCACTGACCCAGAACTGGATTTGGACCTGAAACATAAAAGGAGCATGGGTGTGCTGGTCAGATGGTTGGTGCAGGCCAGTTCTCTCAGTCATGGCTGCAACAGACAACCCAAGCACTGCACAGTAGGTTGATACCCTGAGAGGGCTAAGCAGGTTAGTGGGTGGGGCAGAGCAAGATGCCAACACGATGAAGTTGTAAAAGGTGACAGCTGAGCCTCCACCCTTATAAGAATTAGGTGCTAAGAAAAGAAGTCGAACCATATGTCACCTACCCCCTACAGAGGCTTTAGATCAGGCAATCAGAACAAGACTGGGACTGCTATTGAGACTAAACACTTAAATAGTTGAACACACCCTGGTACACATTCTAGTTCTGTTAAGTACAGTTCAACAATTGTTCCTACGATATGGCAACGAGCACATACGAGTGACTGATAAAGGCTGACTGCCTCAACCATATTCATACTGAGTATTAGACACAGTTGATATTGAATGATTTATTATTGTAAAACATTATAATTACGGATGTTACAGCAGAAGCTCAAGCAATGCAGACCGTCCCAGTGACGTCTGTCAAACTACACATACAGGAAAATACACCACATACCAGGAGGAAAACTATAGACTACACTACACCCCCATTCCGGAACATGCAGTAATGCACTTTAATAATACCTGTGCTACCATCACCCGTGTGACTGTGGTTACAGACCCCCCTCCTCCCCAAAAGGTAGCTAAACATAAATAATAAATACAATTATAGCATATCCAAACTCAAAAAAACTCTGGAAAAAAGCTGGTCCTTAAAGTTCATGGAAGTTGCTGTGGCTCTGTTGGAAACTGATAAAGCAATACAATGTTTGGTTTCCTTTTTCCACATTACTGGTGTATCAATTACTGTTCCTTACCTCCAGGTGTCTCACTTTCGTCTCTTCTTTGCGATGCAGTTCAAGAAAATCCTTCAGCTTCTTCTTCAAACAGTCTAGATAACTCTGAAACTTCTCCTAAAAGAAGAAAGTCTATATTTTTGAAGCCATACAGATATTGTTTTATAATAACATAGCACAATGTACAACTATCCTTCAGAGGCTGCGATACTTGTTCTGCATTTATCTTTTGATAACATTGTTGTAGTCTGTTGCTGACCACAGACAACTGCCAATGATCCATGAAGATGAACCTGGCATGTTATCAGGGCAACACATCTGAGGACATACTACAAGGGCACTAACCCCAATGGTGTGCTATTTGGGCAGCAACTCCGAGGGCATACTCCTTGGCCATAACTCTGAAGGCATGTTATTTAGGCCCCCTGGGAAAACACCTCACATGGCATGTTCTCTTCAGAAGGGAACTCTCATGGTTAATGTGATGGTAAAATAACTTTGACGCAAAATACTTCTGAATATCGTCAATCACTGGAACAGATGTTCTTAGGCATGGTTAGAATCACTAACCCTCTAGGGAGGGGAGTAGCTGCAGAACTATGTTTGAAGAAGGTGGGAACATTTTGAAGCAGTGGATTTTTGATCCTCAGACCAGGAACCAGGACATGGTGCATATTTTTTTCGATACCAATAGGTTTTTAGGTCTAGATAAAGACAGGTTTACCGGTTTTTACAAATCTCATATCTGCACACCATACAGCAAAGCACAGTGAGGGGTTTTGGGTTAGCTCAGTCTAGTCATTGGCTTGTTTGGGCGAGCGGTCTTCAGGGATTAGTTAGCTGGTTTGCCCCTCATGATTTGTGAGCTACCCATGGCATTTCATGTTCAACCCCAGGTTAAGTCCGCCCTGGTGGTATCATCCTACCAGGGTGGGACGAGGTGGCCTATGATGAAGCATGTCACGTTACTTGAGTGAGGGCATCTCGTCCAATTCTTGGATTGACCTTCCTCAATAGGAGACCACTAAACTTTACACGGGTTTGTGTACAATAAACATTGAACTCACTTTCCTAGACCTGGGATTTCTTCTATCCTAAGGTCTCTGAAATATAGCCAACACACCCAATTTAAAAAAAATATATTTGGAGGTCGATGTGTTGCTCTTTTGGACCTCTTTCTTTTTCCCATTGTGTTTTACATGTTTGGCACTGTTATACAATGAGAAAAAATATTACAAGGAAACGGAGGCTAATCAGCCATTTCCTTTGGGTAGTTTGACCTCAAATCTGGGACAACAATGGAAGGATTAACCTTTGACGCCAATTATGTGTTATCCATTCTAGCGGCACCCTCCTTGATGGGAGATGCAACCTTAACACAGACACTTACTCATTTGAATGACTGGGATGCACTATCGGACCTAAAAAAGATCCAGGTAAAAACCACTTTACACAGGGCAATAATGACCCAATACTTAAGGGGCAATGCTGCCCCAAGAGGATTGATTGTCACAAATGAACCCAGAATATATTTAGATGATAAAGAATTCAGAAAAGACTGGTCTTTAATAGCCTGGATATATACGAGAGACTGGCTAATTTTAATCATCAAGACAGCCAAAAGACTCTCAAATGTCCAGGTCATTAAAATAAAAAACCCAAGAAAATGCCTTGAAGACCCACCTCATGCTGACGATATTTAAGAACAAGCTGGAGGAAATGAACAAATTCCAAAAAGATTTATCCAAATTCTCTCATGAGAAAGTATATCTGTACTGGAGGGAGGATTACGTACGAAGAGAGAGCAAGTCCTCTTTTTCATCAGAGGAGAGTTCAAACTCAAGAAAATCTTCTGATAGATCATCAATAATCAGAGAAGGGGCAGAGGAAAGAGAAATTACAGACAGAATCCTACACCAAGGGAATCGTATAACCAGAGTGCCATCTATCCACCACAATGGGGTTGGCCTCCATACGGTTTCCCACCTCATGCAGGTTTCCCCTGGCAACCATTACCACACTCGCCTTTTATGAAAGCGGCTGAGGAAGGGGAAGATGGAAGAACAGGGATCACAGGGTGTCCTGGCAGAACCCGGAACAAAAACAAAGGGAATACACCCGAGACCCTTAACCAGGGACCAGCAAGTAGAATCAGACAACATCATCAACCTGAGTACAAAAAAACGGACTGAAACTCAAAAACGGGTCATCAACAAGGGTTTGGGTTTTGTCTCCACTCCCAAAGATGATTTATTCACATTGAAAGTTGAGATGGCGGAATTGTTTCGCAGCGTCAGACTACAGGTCTTTCTTTCAAATAAAGACACTAAAAAGGAGGGACAGTGACAAGTTAGTCAACACGGGTCTTCATAATAAATCTTCTTTCACTCCGACTATTCAACAACTACCTCTAGAAGTGCCAACCTTTGAACAGGTGGTACATTTAGGAATTGCTTTGCTTTAAAATGAAAGACACAAGGTCAACAATAATTTCAGTAGAGCAGAGAGAGAGGCCCTATCAGAACTAAAACAGGACACAACAGAGATTATAAAACTGGCTGATAAAGGGGGTGGTACGGTGTTGATGCCAAAGGAGATGAATGACAATGAATGTAAGAAACTGCTCAGCAACTCCTTACATTACAAAAAACTAAGAAAAGACCCTACTCCAGAGATCATAGATGAAATCAAATCTTGATTAAAAAAATGGCCTAGATAATGGTTGGATACCAGAAAAGGAGGCAATATTTCTCATTGCAAAAGAACCAAGGACACTCTATTTTTACATCCTACCAAAAGTATACAAAAATAAACATCCTCCACTAGGGTGGCCAATAGTTTCGGGCATCAGGTCTGCACTAGAACCCCTATCTAAGTTTTGTGGATGTCTTTTGGAAACCAATGGTGATTGAAATGCCTTCCTACCCGAGACACACAAAGGATATTTTCAACAAATTGAAGGACGTTACTTTCAACACAAATACAGACATCCTACTGACTCTGGATGTGGAATCCCTATATACTAATATCCCCCAGGAAGCAACTCTGGAAGTGACCGAACAACTCCTAATACAAAAACAATGGAATGGGATGACGCCAGCAGATTTAATCTTAGACTGAGCATACATGGTCCTCACGAGAATGTTTTTGAATATGAAGGGACATTCTATTTACCGACCCATGGAACATCCATGGGAAGTACATAAGCTCAGAGTCTGGCATGTCTGTATGTTCATAATTTTAAAGTACTATACATCTACAATGACACCAATCCCTACCTGAATCACATCAGGTTATGGAAGAGGTACATTGAGGACATTCTGGTGATATGGAGGGGTACCAAAGAAGAATGAATGAATGAATTTAACTCTTGGATCAATAATCTGAATCCCTACTTGAGATTCACAATGGAGTACAGCAATACAGAGATGCTCTTTCTAGACCTAGGGATTTATCTGGACAGAGGAATCCTTAAAACAGAGGTCTAATACAAACCCACGGACAGAAATAGCTTCCTACGCTACGAAAGCTTCCAACCCAGATCCCTAAGGGAAGGGTTCCCGATCGGACAGTTCCTGAGGTTACGCAGGGACTGCACGGAAGTGGCAAACTATAAGGAACACGCTGAGATCCTAAATAATAAACTGAAAAAAAAAATTATCCAACAAAACCATCATAAAGGCACGGAAAAGACAAAGGAACAATTACAGAGAAGCCCTAATGTGTACGTACAAAAAACCTTGGTAGCCAAGATCCATCAGTGTCACTACATACCGCCCAAACTCCAACCAAGTGACTAAGCTAGTGAGAAAACATTGGAGTCTTCTGAACTCGGGGAGCCCCAATATATTAAAAAAAAAAAAAAAAAACTCCTTCAAAAGGAGTCAGAACCTGAGATGCCTTGGTACAGAACATTTCCACACACTCACAACCGACTCTGTGGAACACTCACAGTCCCACAGGCCATCAACCTTGTGGCAACTGTGGGGTGTGTCGATACACAAAGAAATGCACTAGAGTTGACTTGGGAATGACAACACCATAGAAACTGAAAAATCTCACAAATTGTAATTCCAGTGATGTTGTTTATATCATAAAATGCCCATGCAACCTACTTTACGTAGGAATGACAACTAGAAAAGTGAAAACAAGCATCACGGAACATAGGTGCAAAATAAGGTGCATAAAAGACAACACAAAATTGACTAGACACTATAAAGAACAGAAACATACTGCAGATAAAATAGAATGGTTTGTCATAGAGAAATTGGAACATAGACACATAGATATGAGCTGAGCCCTTCTACAGTACGAATGATGGGTGTTTCATCTACAGACGCACAGGGCCTGAACGATGACATCCCTTGAGTGTCCTTAAATCAGTAAAACATTCAGTAAAAAAAACAGTCTACTTCATAAATGCGATTTATGACACATCTGTCCATATATGAGGTCAAGCGCAATGTTTAAGGACTAGCATATTCACTCTAGAAGGACACTGTATCCGTCGTTGTCCAATGCACTTATAGACCCGAGTAACTCTACTCTGAAGATGTGTTAGACGTTGCCAGTACTATGTAGATCGTGACAATAACTGTCACAGATGTGTAATATGGATATGTATAGGGAGCCCATATGAAGATAGGGCTTATAAAAAGCAATAAAACAAAAGAAAACTCTAGACCTGGTCCTGCAAGACCCTGGGACTGGTTTTCCTAGAGACACTGTTGATGAGACAGGAGACTGGGAGATGAGAACCACATCCCGCAGCTCTCCTACCGATTTTGTAGTCCGCCAGGTCACGTTCGAATGACGCGACTGATGGGTGACAATACCGGCATTCAGACAACCTTCGTACAATACCGATGTTTTTCTTCTGATGCAAAATAAAAAGATTCAGCATGAGCACATAATGGTCAGTGCTCATGCATAAATGGATCGGGTACTTTATTACAAGACCCGTGCCTCCTGTCAGATAGCCCCGGAAGCAAGGGGCGGGGCTCCATCATCAAACAAGCATTGGCATAGCCAATAGGTCTCGCCTTTGGGACCTTATAAGTATTTAGCCATGCAGCACATTATCCTGAAGTTTCTTTCCCTTAAACTTCTAAGTGCATTTTACATAAAAGTGTCCCCAAGGTTAAAACAGTCCATCTAGAATTGTAAAGAAAATATTAATAACGGATACCAAACAATGCTAAAGTTTACAGGTAAATAGAATGACTGCAGTGAACCTACTCATTAGCCCGAAAATGCCCCTCGTTTTCACTTAAACGTCGGCTCCTGTTTGCATGTAAATGTCCACTATTTGTATTTAACCGCCCTCCATTTAAAAGTGAAATAGTGGTAAATAAGCCTGCAGCACTCGTGGGAAGTTGATCCTAACGCCCTCCCACTTGTCAGGTCTTGTGATGTTCTCAGCCACTGCTCAGCGTCACTAGTGGTAACTCACTCAAGGCTCACGCCCCAGGCCTCACTCGTGACAAGCATCACACCTTGGACCTATACTGTAAAGAGTGAGATTACTGCACACTGGTATTTTCACGACGGAGGTGACATAAATTCGCCCACGCCCACTCACTTTTACAGTGCTGCACTCCTAATGACGAATCGCATTGTCTCCCCTCAGAATGGCTCAGCTTGAGGTTCACTCTTGACTGAGTCTGTCTTAATTGTTTCCTTGATTGGGCGGGGGGGGAGTCTTGGGGGAGTTGTTGCGTTAGTTTTTAATTAAATCATCAAAGTTTTTCCAAATTCCTTTCACACATGCATTTTCCTGCGCCCTTAATCACCGCCCAATGTTTGTTCAGCCTCCCTGCGCCTATGCAGTTTGAAGCACCAGTTACTGTGTTTCATCCCCCCCCCCTCCCCACCCCAGTTTGGTTTTAAGCTACCTCCTCCCCACAGTGGTGTGTGACAAACATCCGACCACACATACAATTGGCACGCACACATAAAATAAATTAAAACAAACTGACGCTTTCAATGCTGTGCCACAGAAGGGGCCAGGTGGAAATATATTCAGCTCATACTTATAAACGTTTGTAGTTTTCTAGTGTGGATCACCGTGAAAACCAGAGCACAAGCATTTGCAATGCAATAGGTCTCGCATTTTAGAAACTTTGACCTATTGGTATTGTAAATGACAATGCCTTTTATTATTGCAGGTTTTTTAAACACATAAATAAAAGGCATTGTCATATACAATGCCCATAGGTCAAAATCCTGCAATTGCGAGACCTATTGCGTTGCAAATGCTTGTTTAAAGGCAGGGATGTTGTTTACTGCTGTACAAATGCTCCTGATGGGCAAGGGCAGAAGGAGAGGAGGAATCACCATTGGCAACATGAGTAGAAACTACACAATCTTTAAAAGGCCACATTTCACCTACTCAAAACAAGGTCGAATGAGGATGACACTTTGTACAAGGGTTCTCACCCCAGGCCCCTCTCGAGCTCCCAAAGTTCAATGAATGAACACTAGTCGGATGAGCCCCAGTCGCCTCAGACCCTAGCCAGAGTGGTGGAGCTGGAGGCCATAAGGCAGGTGACAGAGCACAATTAGTCTAACCCGAGGAGTGGTCTGCCCCCACTTTGCCAAATGACCTTGAAGTCAGCCGAGACTCACAGCCAAGTTCTTTTGGCGCCTTCAGGAGCTAAAGAAAATCTCACACGTGTGACTGATTCAGCCCCAGCCCTAGAATCATTTGAGTGGCACTGAGCAGTCGAAATCAGGACCAGCTCACTATTGTACACACATCTGGTGATGCACACCCTACTCCTTGAGCGGGGAAGAAGCCCACGCCACCTCAGCACTTGTTTTGTCTGTATAGTAACAAGCACAAGGTAACTAATAATACTGCTGTGATGGAAACATTGGCTTTCCTGGAGAATGGCTGCGTAAACCGGCTGTAAAGCAGCCTCTGCACTTGCTTTTTGCAAATATGAACGGTGGGGAAACTGATTCCAGCACTGACACTTGCTGTGATCGTGTGCAGATCCCCTTTTTCGAACCCGGGTCAGCTGTTGGCGAACATTGGAATCATTAAGTGTCTGAGTTTATCGGCCTTGCGTTCTTCTATTGCCAAATGAGTTGTGCCTCTAGAGTTCTGCGTCACACATTGAACCCGGGCAGAGGTGAACGCATTCTTCTCCATTGCAGACAGAGGGGCGGAGATGCCCCGCCTCCTCTGCCAGGCCAAGGGTGGCGGAGGTGCTCATTGCTGCATGTCTTAATTGCACCTCCGCGATTAAAAGGGCAGGGGGTCACCGCGCTTTATCTTTTGGGCTCAGTGGCGTAACGAAAATTGAGGGGGCCCCCCTGCAAAGTACATGGAGGGGGCCCCCCATTCTCCGCGTCAGTCAAGAACTCTCACCCCAGCCATAAAAAAAGGATTCTGGTTCCTCCATTGGTCACATCCGCTCTTTCATCCGCCGATTTACATACATCAGTAAATACTGCTGCTGCGCCCTCCAGCAAAGTTACATAACACTGCATCCAGCTGGCCCACCAAACACATCCTCCTACTTGATGACCCACCTTCAAGCGAAGCCCGCTCAGTTGACCACCTCCAAACACAGACCACTGCCTTCGTGCCTGCTACTAACGCATCCATTACACTCTACTCTCACCCCTATGAAACCCGCAGTTATGCTTTTCCGCCCTCCTTTAAAAACACCCCTCGGATGTCACTGTGAACCCGTGACCGCCGCCCACTGCTCCCCTGTCCACCACCGACAGACTGATGGGCGGTCCCCATCTAACCACTGCCTACCAGTAAAGACAGAGCCTTTCAGCGGCTGCCCTCCCCAATGCCACTGTAGTAGTTTAAAACATGTTAAACAATCTCTTCAACTGACCACCCCAAAACAGTTCTTCCTGCTAGCCTCTACGGCATCAAAGCCGTTCCTGCTACTTTTCATCCTCTGCATGATGCACACAATAATAATAAATGTACAAAGGGTCCGAATTTTGTTTCCTCACACCAACATTAATTTACACTATGTACCCCACTTAACCATACCTCCTGTCAAAGGCAAACCTGATCCCATGTGTAGCACCAGTCAGCAACTACGCCAAGGACAAACACCAGAGAGAGTGCGCAATGTATGTATTTAAACCTACAGTGACAACGTAGCATTTCCCCACCCACTGTCAGCCCAGCGAAGTCTGCAACCGCACAGTAGCCATCAATACCGGCAACATCTAAAGTGCATTTCCACTTCCTTTCAATGGCAGCTCCTGATACATATACCTATGACTTCTGTGCGGCATCTACCACAGACCACAGTTTTCTTTGTCTCCCCAAGACTAACTGAATTCTGTCGGTGAACGCTTCTCTTCCCCCTTTCTTACTAATAACTAATGGAGGATAACGAAAAAAATATATAGTATTTTCTTATGCAAATAGCGTATCAAGCACTTCCTGCCCGCAGTCCTCACCAGATCCACACGTATCAATATTCTGCTAGCGCACCATCCTGTCAACCCTATTATTATCTGGAGATGTTTTTTATCCCTTCCATGAACTGGGAAAAGCAATACCTTGCACGAAAACAAGTCCCATTAAAACCTTTGCTACTTATACAGGCTCGCAAAGCACTTACTTGTTTTACTAACTGTCGTTGTAAAGCAAACAGGTAACTCATTCTAGGATTGGAATTACTGCTTAGAAGTGTGGAAGTTAATACTGAGACGTAGGATGATTTTTTGCATGTCTGCCAGACACTTGTTCTTCCCTGCATGCGCACACAATGCAACAATACAATTTAGCTTAACAAACTGTTCAGAAATGTACCGGAAGGTAAAGAAACAGCCCATATTATTTTTACAAAGAAAAATAGATAAACGTCCACTTTATACCCCATGACATAAAAGCCTTAGCGTGCACAGCTTGTCCAAATCCACGCCACCTAATTCAGCCCTGCCAAGTACAATGCATCTGGTGTTAGACTAACGCATTTCAGTGTGGTGATCCGCATCACCGCACTGAAATGCGAAATCACGCATAACAGGGATCGCGCCTCCTCGGGTACCAGTGCTGCTAATCAATGCTGGTGTAGTATTATTTCCATGTGGCCGCAGTCTGTTTTCTGGTGCTTCCCCTGTCTCCTAAACGCGATGCGGTAAATTTCGTTATGCAGTACAGCTGCCTGTGTGCTAGTCCTGTAATGAATGTCCCTTTTCTATGCCCATAACATTTTGCCGTATTTCCGTAGTGTGTCCATAAAGTTAGGTCTCACAAGGATTTGTTGCAGGCGCGCGCACGCGCCATGCACCGGCAGCCCTACGATGTCAGCCGCTTTGAGTGCGACATCTGCTAGGACTGGTTCCTGACGGGAGCTAGGGGCTTGAGAAGGGCACCGGAGCTCTGGAGTGGGTGATGTGACCCGGGATAACCTCCGCCTCCCAGCGGGGAGCGATGTGCAAGAACGGCCGCTCTGCATGGAGGAGCCGGGATCCAAGATTCCAACACGATGACACCACAGCGCTGAAGTGCCCAATTTCATTGCTGTTTTGTTGTTGGGGGAACGGAAATAACGATGAGTAAGTATTAAAGGAATAATATGCGGGAGTCTGTTTCCAGGCTGATTCCTACTTGTTTTCTTCGAAACTTTCACATGGCGGTAATAGCTACTTTCAGCAGCAGACATACCGGAATGAAAAACAAAAACGTTAATTGTGAAGGTCCCGTAACTCCTGTGACCTAGATGTATTGGTAACTCTTACCTGTGTCAGAGCGTTGATTTCTTCAGATGCAAGATAGATATATAGCTGCACTGATTAGGGGCGTTACATTGAGTAATTGCTAAATGTGTGACAATGGTTTCCGAAAGCGTTACTGTACCCAGGTGACATTGTATTGATACCGCACATTACACTCTCGGAGTGCATAAACATAACCTCCCCTCCCCTTACTGCCATAAATTATTGCTCCTCTGAGGGTTAGCGCCTCCAGTCATCTCTTGTAGTTCCACCTGTTACTGTGGTCAGTCACCTCGCAGCCATCCAACGCCTGTTGGCCCTCCTGCGGTCCTCAATGCTCTTCTTTTGACTAGAGTCCATCAAGAGGCATGCTCTAAAAGTCTACTATATTGCCTCATCCAGCCTCTCAAGTTCGGGCCTCTGCCTGCAGGTCGCAGGCCCGTGAGGCCCAATTTACACACACCAGAAAAGGCCCCCCTCCGTCCAGCAGGTGTTGTATTAATGCACCTACAGACCTTGCTCCGCAGACGAGCCGAGGGTTTAGGTGCCTACCGTGGCGCAGGGAGATGTGGCCTAACTCTAGTCTGGGAGCATCAGAGGCACCACTGCACACACTGCTTCAGGCTCGGATCTCCCCTCCTCTCACACTGCTGGCTAAATGGACGAAACACTTCAGCCCAGGGCAGTCTAAACCACATAGTCCTAAAACATGTTAGATCCCAGTTACACCCTACCTCAGACAGAAGATCACTGAGGAGGCACTAGAGGGTAGGTCACTGGGTCTTACTGTGATTTTAGCATCCCAGAAACGGACTGATTACTCATAGATGAAAGCAGCTCTTTTTGGAAGGTTTAATCTGACCACAGATTAGCATTTAAAAATTTTTTTGCAGCATTTCTACGCAGAGCAACCAGACATTATGGGAGGCCTGATTGGACCTTGAATGAACTGCCACTTTTAAAGTGCTGGAGTAAGTGTAACCTGGCGCAGGCAAACCTCTGATTTCTGCAGAGAACATCCTATGTATTTATTTTGTAGAGTTACATTAACATGTAGCTGATGGAAAACTGCTTGGCGCTTGCAAATTTGCAAAGACACCTGGCAGGCTGGTCACCATGAGGGTGCAGAGGAATACACCTCAATTAGAGCACATTTTCACACTGATTCACTCATAGATGACAAGGTTTCAGATTGGTAAGTGTGACGTTTTCATAATTTAACTGTAATAATGGGTGACATTCACGCAGTCTGACTCTGCTCAGTTTTCAGTGGCCTGCTGTTAGTGCACTTTAGTTCAGTGACTTTCTTAGAGTTTCTAGTTGCTCAAATGGGTGTAATTTCTGATAGTTATATGTTTCCCTCCTCTTCATTGCTTGATTTTGCTCACGAGAAAGTGTCACTCATAGTCGTTGAAATGTCACTCATAATTACACTGAAATTATGAAAATGTCACACATAGCAATCTGAAACCTTGGCAGCTATGCTAATTCTACCACACACAGCACATTTGAACATCTCATATTTCCATGCCACACAATTCAACTATAAATAATTTAACCCTACAACATTCCATACCACATAATTACAATCCTAAAAATTAAAAAACACATATTTCCACTTCACTCCATACCACATAATTCCACATCACATAACATTCCACACAACTTAATACCACTCCAAACCACATAATTCCACTCCACACAACACAATTCAACTACACATAATTCCACTTCAACCTATATAATTATACTTCACACAACATTTTTACACTCAACTCCAAAACACATAATTACCCTCCACAAAATACAACTCTGCAACATGCTGCATAATTCCACTCCGCACAATTATACACCACACCATGCCACATATTTCCACACAATTCATCCCCACACAATTCATCACACAACATAATTACACTCCACATAATACCACTCAGCACCACATAATTTACCTCCACATAATTATGCTCTACTCCATATTGCATAAATACACGCCACATAAATCAAGTCTATGCCACGTAGCAACATTCCACATAACTACACTTCACACCATGCCTCATAATACCACTCAACACAATTTTCACTCAACAGCGCACACTTCCACGTCACACAAATTCAACTCTACACATTTCCATTCCACACCATATAATTCAACAACAAACTACATAATTCAAACCAACAACACAATTACACAACACACCACATACATCCAATCTACACCACAAAATTCCACATCATGCTACAATATTTAACAGCACACCACATAAGTAAACTCCACTACATACCACTCCACAACACAAAATACCATTCCAGGTAATCTCACTCCAAGACACACAATCCCACTCCATGACACACAATCCCACTCCACATAATTCCAGTACACTCAATACCACACAATTACTATCCACATAATTACACTGCACACCATGCCACATTATTTCACTACACAGATCCAATCCACACAACACAATTCCACAACTAACAATTCCAATCCAAACCATATATGACTTGCATATATGCAAATGCATATATTGCAAAACCATATATTGCAAATGCTTGTTTACCTTCCAATGCGTCCCAGCAGATCCTGTTCCTGGAGCTGCAAACCTTCTCATGCCCCTGTCAGCTCTCCTCTGTGCTGCCTCCTGCTCTCTCTGGGGCCCCCACCCCCATCTTTGTTCCGGCCTGGCTCTGACTGAAGAGAAACAATGTAACTTGTTACTTTGTTTCTCTTCAGTCCTGGGTCAGCGCGAGGAGCTCAGAGCAGGCTGCCCACCGCAGCTGCTTTAGAGCAAGCCTCTCTCTCACAGCTCTCTACAGATGAGCGGAGGGGGCCCCCTTCACCTACTGAAGACTGGGGGCCCCCCCGCACCGCGGGGGCTGCAGGGGTGTTTGTTACGCCCCTGTTTGGGCTGCTGACGCATCCTACAGGGAAGAGAAACAAAGCATTGATTCAATGGCGCGCATCCAAGACCGGAAGTGATGCCGCGCCGGACACAGTTTTGCCTTTTTAGGTCTCGCCTGGCGTTGCAGCGCACGCATGCGCTGCTCGCCCGGCGAGATATATTGTAAATGAGGACTTTGAGAAGGGGGCTTGAAGCCCCGCCCCTCATTTCCATTGGCTGGCGTCACCGTTTATGCTAAACGGTGGCCTGCCATTGGAAATGAGGGTTTTTAGCTGCTGCCCTTTCGCCTTTTGGTCCGGCCCATCCGGACTGGATCGCCTGCTTCACGGCTGTTGTGAACCAATTTTGACCTCAGACACGGGAGAAATCACAACAAATTTCTTATCTTTATGAGGCTGTTCTATAAACAAGCCGTGAGATCCAGTCCGGATGAGCCGTCCCAAAGTCCGGAAGTGAAAGCGCGATGCAAAAATAAACGGAGGGAATGGCGAGCGCTTGGTTTTTTCTCATGTCAAAGTTGCTATACTTTGAAGTTTGCTTTGCACTTTAGTAATAAATGTGTGTTAATTAGTAGCGTTGCCCTAGATAAGGTGTTATTGGGCAACATTTGTTTTCACTGCTGGCATAAATATATACACGTGGTATTGATGTAGCGCCAAACTAGACCACAAGCAGTAAGAGCTGTACGCAAGGACGCATCCCGTCCTCACGTCCAACCCCTCAATGCCACTCGTTTCATCAGCAGGAGTACAGACGCTCTTTGGGAGCGCTCATGCCAAACCCGTGGAACCTCACAGATCCCCACCTCAGGGGTGACTTGGGCCGGGTACCTCGGAGTCCCGAAGCCCTTCAAATTGCTTTGCTCAGGAGGCCGTTTGACCGAAGTCCGAGGGCTCATGATGAAGAAATGTTGGCTAGGGTTTTCCACCTCTTCGTGCTGGGCTCTAGCCGGCTCTATTGAACTTGCTTAGCGTTTATGCTTTTTCTTTTTTCTCTTCCTGCATATTTCAGCATTCCGTGTTTAGATGACACATAGCACTTTTCAAAACACCTAAATAAACTGCGATTCTGGAGCGACGCGCAGTTGTTGCACACGATTTGAGGCTCGAATGGTCATAAACCATAATGATAATATAGAGAAGTCTCTGCGGAGTAGTTCGGATCAGTCTGATAAAAGGGCAACAAGCCCCACCAGGGATGAAGTAAACCCTAAACTACTGTTTTGTTATGGGTGGGCGTACTTTGGGTCAAGAACTCAGGCGCGAGTCAAGAGCAAAGATTTTTTGGAGGCACATAGATTAACGCGGAAGGGATAACATCGGTACTATCTGTAAATACCTATGAGCACAGTGACGGCGTCACAGCATTTCATCCCTTTCAATCGAAAGAGGCCGCAGCTGCCGGGGCCTCTTTGTCCTGTTGGCGAGAGCTTGGAGCCTGCGGCTTCAGCTGCAGGCAGGTTGAGAGCATCATAGTATCTCGTGTTCCTCATCCCAGGTGCTCACACCTGCTAGTAATGGTTTGTTAATCCCGTCAGTTGCAGCATGTTTTAATACTAGCTCTTTTTAATTGTAACCTGCCACTGCAACGTGGCCCATTTCTATTCAGGGGCCCGGGGCTTTCATCTGAAATGTGCACCTCTTTCCTTCAGCCAGCGCTGTGTCTGTGCGTGCAGTGATGCGCGGCGCTAGCGCACGCGCCCCGATGTGCAGAATAGCCATACTTGTGAAAATACTACACACCAAAAACTCGCAACCAGCAGCTGTGCTTTAGGGCACTTGAGGGCATCTGGAGCCACGATATTCCGTCAAACCCAAAAATTAGAGAGACTCAAGTACAAGTAGGTCACGGCATCAGCTGTTGCCCTGCTCTGTGCTTACCTTCAGTGTTAGGCAGGAGGCAGAGACGGGTTTGCATCTACCCTTTCAAGTTAATGACTAGCCTTCCAAACCGGCTTCAGAAGGAGCCAACAAGTTGGATCAATAAAAGAAATGAAAAATCGAGTGATGGGAAAGGCAAAGGGTTTCGTTAATGGGGTCACCGTCAGAACCAAAATGCTATTTTATATGACAACTCAAACAGCAGAATTGTAATGTAAATATTCCGAAAATGTTCGTGCTTCTTACACCATTAACAGACACACTCGGTAGACACACTGTACCGTGAAAGAAACGGCATGCTGTCAGTGTACCTCGGCACACACAGAAACAGAGGGCCGCTACACAGACGAGGGAGCTGAGGTGGTTTGCATCAAGGAATGTGAATCAAAGGCTGGGGTTCTAATCCCAGCTCCCCTGGGACACCACTTTGTGGGATCCTGGGCAGATTCGTGTATCTCACCACGCTTCAGTTCCTTTATCCGCCGAGGAAGGCTGATCACCGTGTAAACAACGAGACACTGACGTGTATGGATGTGTCCGCAAACGCAGGTCATATGCAGAGTAGTGTCAGTGCAGAGCCGCGGATGCCTACGCAGCCAGTCACACAGCTGTGTGCAGCGTGTTTGTACACACTGTTGATCACACGCAGGGGGCTGGCAGCCTTTCTGCCGTGTGACCGGTATCCGGGCTACCCCCGCTGCTGCCCCCTCGTGTGCACAGCTCAGGATACATCTCTGGAGAATGGATCTGCGGTGCCACTTGAAGCTCCTAAATAGATTTGTAAGCTGCCTCCGATGAACCATTAACATTTAGCACAACATGTTAGCAGCACTTCCGACTGCTGTCGTCCTGGGGTGCTGGCCAGTTAGCCTGCATGAGCAGAGGGGGGAGGGGGGGGCGGAGGGGAAGAGGGCGCTTCGCATACATCGCAGCCTGCTCTATGCCAAGGCTGCGTCCGTTCTTAGGTGGCATTTCTTGCATGGGGAGTGCAGAGCCTGGCACGCGCGTGCGTGTAATCACAGGCAAAAGGTGAGTTACAAACCCGAGGGACCTCAGACTTCGAAGCACCTTTCGCTCATAGACTTCTTCCAAAGATGAGCGCTTTAACTAGTTCCTCGGGAAGAACTGGTGCATTCCCCGGCTACTCTTTTCTCTTCCCTTTTCATCTCCCTCTTTTTAGTGCCCATCCCTAGTAGAGGTGCTGGCGAACCGCGGGGAGCCAGTCCTCTGGTCTATAAAAATATTGCATGGGAAAATAGCGAAAGTGAGTCCTAGACAGGAAGTGACACACTGAACTGCAGGCAGATAGCACCCATTCTCTAGTCTATCGCATGACTTCCCCTTCGGCCAAACCGCCTACACAGCAGCACACTAACATGTCAGTGAGTAAGTCATACTGGAAACTCCTAAACAAGCATTTGCAATGCAATAGGTCTCGCATTTACGCGAGTTTGAGCTATTAACATTGCAAATAACAATGCCTTTTATTTTTGTTTTTGTTTTTAAAACATAAATAAAAGGCAGTGTCATTTACAATGCCAATAGCTTAAACTTGCGTAAATGCGAGACCTATTGCATTGCAAATGCTTGTTTTTTCTTAAAACAGGCACCAGGAATACTTAAAGTAATCTATCATATGGATGGGTTCGATTTTTCTTACAGAAGCAGTGTTTTGCCAAGAATTACCCAGTTATTTACTTTCACCTAGCATCAAGAAATTCAAGCGTTTTTCAAACTGTGAACGTTTTCCTCCCACGCTTATATCTATGGTGGAATATTTTCTCGCAGCTCGCTAGAGTTTCTCTGAAACCGCATGTGTTGTTTTGCCATTTTTTTTAATTAAACCGTATATACACTATGCTTCCTATATTTTTCTTGCCACTTTGAAACTGAGAGATCGGTCATTCCGATGCGCTGGAGCGGAAGGAGTGACAAATTAGTGTACTTGCGCACAAAAAAAGCATTGGCATAGCCAACAGGTCTCGCCTTTGGGACGAAAGGCATTACGGTGCTCTACTAAATAAATAAATAAAAAAGCCACTGGCGCAATTGCTGCTTGATGCTGTTTGGGACATGGGAGGGGAGCCACAGTGATTAAAGAAAGTGAAACCAGCCACGGCATCGCTCTGGTTGATGTTTGGGAGGTGGGAGGGGTGTTCTGTGCAGAAAGGCATTACGGCGCTCGTGTGGTGCACGCGCACTGCAAGGAATGTAAAGTATGCAGCTGGCACCCGGCTGCGCTGCTGCTTGCTCCCGAGACCCCTAGGCCATGGAAGTCAACGTTTAGAGAGAAGGCGGGACATGCACCCGCCTTTGGCCAATTGTGGGCTTTCAATTTTTGAAAGCCACACGCAAAGGCCAATAGAATTTGAAAAGCAGACGCACAAGCTTTCAGAAAGCTTTCTGAATGTCTGCAGTGATTACAAGAGGCCCTCTCCTAGAGCAACACATGCGCGCTGCGCTAGGCGAGACCTAAAAAACTATCCCGCGCAAAAGGGGTGGTTAAATAGGTGTCATGAATTACGATCTGTAATTACAATAGCCAGATCCCTTAAGTACCTGAGCACAGATTGAACTCGCCATCCGACCAGACGGCTGTTGATAAGGAAGCGGTTAGGATCAAAGAGGGCACAGTTCCTTGACAAAGTAAATGTGTGCGTTTTTAAGCAAAATCTCCTTGGCAGCTCACGCTGAACTTTGAGATATGCAATAGAGGGATATTTTCCCTTTACAAGGTAATAATATAAAAATAATTTTTAGGAAAAAGATAAATAGGCAAGCGAATGGTAACTAATTGGGGCATTCACAATTTTTTTCAGTCTGTGACTACAGGATTTGCCCCATCAACAGACCATGATGCAAGTAGCTACAAAAGTATAGGTACTTACATGGGATCCCAGTGTACTGAAGCATGTTTTTGTATGTCCCACGTGTGTCGTGTTACGTGTGTGCTTGCTTTATTTACTTTCATGTGTGCCACAAATATTGATTACTTAAAAATAATGTATATAGATTTGTTTTACGTTTTTTAGCCGCTAGAATGGTTTGAACAGATGATATGTTAAGACATACGGGAAAACCAAGAAGAATATACCGCGTTGATGTATCGTCTGATAATTTTTAGACAATCAAATTAATTATATATTTGTGTCTCCTAAAATTTTTAGATACCTAACCTAGATGTCTGTGTTTCATAGAGGTAGGCCCTCTCTATTTGACTTTATATTTATAGCATGATATTATTATCCTGACCCTCACTTATTGATAGGGTAGGAGAAAAAGCTCATAACCCTGACAAATGCACCAGACCAATTAGGCTTTTAAGTAGGGCAGAAACATGTTGGTGAAAAATGTGGGATTGCAAGGACCATAAACTCCGGAGCCATACCCCCTCAATTACGTTACGGTAATCAACTTTTATTCATACCCTAGGTACCACATGACTAAAAGGATACTCGGTGGTATACCTTGAGGCATTTTTAGTTAGTAACTGGACCACTGTTATCCAGAGTAGAAAGATATCTAAGAACTCCCTCGGGATAGTCCAACCCGAGGTCGAGTCTGTCCTGGTGGTATCATCCAACCAGGGTTGGACGAGCTGGCCTATGATGAAGCATGTCACATTACATGAGTGAGCCCACCTCGTCCAATTCTTGGATTGACCTTCCTCAATAGGAGACCACTAAACTTTACACGGGTTTGTGCACAATAAAACATTGAACTCACTTTCCTAGACCTGGAATTCCTTCTATCCCAAGGTCTCTGAGATATAGCCATCACACCTAATTTTTGTGTTATATATGTATTTGGAGATCAGTGTGTTGGTCTTTTGGGCCTCTTTCTTTCTCCCATTTTGTTTTACATTTCACAAATGTTTACATTTTTCCTACAGATGTTTAATTGGAAGCTATGTAAAATGAAGTCCTTCTCTGAAATTGTATTTGCTAAGATTTCCTCTGCATCATTGTTCTGAAGGAACAGCCATCTTAAGCGGGTAATTTCTAAATTATCTGTTCTGCCATAAGTAGCAACTGGGTCTACAGTCCTCCCTAACTGGGAGGTATCCAGCACTCTTCGCAACTAGCATCACCCTGGCCTGTACATGGTTCACTGACTTCCAAGCTCTAGTTACCCTTAAAATGATGCGATGACAGAGGCCCAAATCTCTGCCCACATCCGTTCTGATAGTCTGAGAGTGGCTCACACCCTCAGATCGCCACAAGAGTATGACATTTCTCGTTACCAATCCTGTACGTTCTTTCAACCTCAGAGCGCTGCCGGTGTATTCCACTATCTGCTACCCTCCCCAGAGCACCCAATGCCCATAAGTTTTACTGATCCTGGATGCAGCGTTTTGTGAGGTAATTATGTTTTTCTACAGAGTGCTAAGCACGCAGTTTTCTCAGATAAAAATAGTCTATACAAAGAAACCAGAACCTGCACGGAGTTTAGCACACAACTCTTCCCAACACATGATGAAATTTGAGTAAGTAGGTAGTCATACCCACAGTAACATGCTGAATAGCTGAAGCAGGTTTGGCATCTCATTTGCCAATGACATTATGTTATATGTGAAGCCGGTCACCCCGCCAGGGTACACATGATTTGAGAAGCAGTATGGAGGGTGAAGTTATTGTTGCGTAAGTTACGACTCCGTCGTAACTCTACAAAGGGTGCTTTCCCACCCACAGCCGACACGGGTGAACTTTGTTTCAATGCACCATGATGAATTTGAAAGACAGGTTATTGTAGCTCCACATAACACTAATCAATGTGTAATTGAAATAGAGATATTTATTTTGAGTTACTAACAATCCCATAAAGGGATCAGGGGCACTGTGGTAACAGTAACAAACCTATTCTGTCATTTATCACACACACTACACTAAGAAGAATGAACACTTTCAAGTAAAAGTATTTATTACTACAGGAACAGTCTGTTTCTCAGTACATCTAAAACAACTACACAGACTATGATAAAAACAGCAAGAAGGCACGTTATAAAGAACAGGAAACAAATGAACATTTCTACCATGTTTAAAATTACATCTAGAGCCCAACATTTACTTCTATACGCTATAATAAGGGAGCATGGAAGGCAGAGCTGTCTAGAGTTTCTTAGGGAGAAGAGAAGAACTGCATACCTTGTTGACAGCAAAGGCTGTCTTAATGAGCAGAGGTGTGAAGATAGTGTTCCCCGGGAAGGACAAACACAAGCTACAGTAGCAGTTAGTCGGTCTTCCTCAGGGACTCAGCTTTATCAGCTTCAGGCGAGATGTAGCATCTGCAAAGTGTGCTGGCAGCAGGTGAGACCATCTCTGGCAGAATCTCGGGCAAAATTTCAGGCAATAAACTGGGCAAAGGACCTCTCCTGACAAGTGGTCAAGTAGAAGTCCTTATATACTAAATGTTAACAGAAATTGGAATTTCGGACATAAGTTTAGGAATGTCTGACAGATTAGGTGCATCATGGTGTGCGACCCAGACGTTTCCTTATGAACATATAAGGTAAAAGGACGTTAATTCAGACTATACTATTTTGGCTAAATGTCTGTAATTGTTCTTATTTAACCTTGACATTGTGAAAAGTAGACATTTGTCCAAGGTGAAAATAGCATTAGATGTTGTATCTATGTCATTGATTGAATGACTTGATGCTATCAAGGTTCTTAGAGAGATACGGTCGGGCGACATCTGCGTCTAAGGGCAGACAAGACAATGATTCTGCACACATCAGGACATATGGCGACTTCTTAGATAGGGAAGTTGGCGGCCTCCATAAGCTAAGATGGAGTTAGAGCCCTCATAAGATGGAGTCGGCCCTTAGGGGCTTTACGTCATAATAAAAAATACTTTATAATGACATCTGGGTTATGATGAAAGTGTGCTTGTGAGCACATGCCTTCTGATAGTTTGCCTACTGGAATATTCTTGTTTGTTTTTAATGTCTTGAACAGTGGTTCTGAACCGGAGGTCGGGGACCCATGGGGGTCCACGACGCCTACTCAAGGGGTGCATAACTACTACTTACAAAATTAAACAATATTAAATTTAAAAAGTGTATGTAAATAAAGAAGCTAAATGTGAAACTGAACATTTTAACATGTTCTGTAAACATGAAGACCAGGGAATCGGAGACTAAGAATTAAGTTGGTATCCTCAGATTGAATTGTGGGAGCAGTGCCCCAAACAGAATATAGTATAGATGATGGGTAGCCTTAATTGAATTTAGAGAAGCGCCAACATTCCCATTAAAATTGAATTTTTATATTTAATCATTTATGTATTTGTTTGATGAATGCTTGTTTCTGTATTTTTGTGTATTGTTTTGCAGTCCAAATCAATGAAATTGATAAGGCCGGGATCCCTGGATTACAATAATGACAGTGGAGGCCCACGGATTTCATTAATAATTCAGTGGGGGTCCCAAACTTCCAGTGATGATTAAGTAGGGGTCCACAGTAGTCAAAAGGTTAACAATCACTGGTGTACATGTTTTAAATCTTTTTAGTATGCTTCTGTACTACACCATGTGGTACAACAGACCTCTGTGAAAGTGCTTTAATTAATAAATCTGCAATTGGAGAGGGATGCAGATAGTGAACAATGTGGCTGGACATGTCTCATATATGCGGTTTCATCAATGGTGGCTCCAGGCGCTTGTATTAGCTGTGCAAACTATTGAAACACAGCACCTTTGTTTTATGACATAATTCCCTTAATTTCCTACATGAAGCCTACTGAATATTGAGACACGCTTTCTTTAACAGAAACAATAATATGTGGTTATTGCGGACATAAATAAAAATGTAGATTGTTTAAACGGCATGTAAACTAAGAATCTAGTGCTAGATGTAGTATTTTACTGGTCACAAAATACTGGTCATAATCTGCAAGCAGAAAAGAATTTTAAGAACCAATTTATGTACTAATATGTCTGTTATCAAAATTCCGAATCCTTAGTGGATTGGAATCTAAGCTACCTCATGAATATTAATGAGGTATGTTTCAAATTGCGACTCACTATAACTGGACGCCATCACATGGATGGTGGCCATCTGAGGCCAGCAGACCACCATGTCTGTGAATGCTTTTTAATAAAGCAAAAAAATTTTTTAATGCCGCACATTTTCAATAAAAGAAATGGGGCTGCATTTGCAAAAAGAAATGTTTACTTTTTTGGGATGTTTAAGAGTTGGCAGTGGTCCCCTGAACCACTGCCTACTCTTCAACCAACTAATTTTTTAACGTACAAATTTGCGAATGCATTACCTCCTTCTATTAGGTATCTGTAAAATGTCAATGTTTCACAACCAGTAGGTCAAAAAACATAGGTACATAAGTTACTGATCCGGTATGTGGAAGGCAAGTCTACAACCTGCCCTTTCCAGATACCGAATTGGTATCCATTTAGAATCCCATTTTAGGGATCGGAAAAACGTTTCCGACTCCTTAAACAGGATTAGTCCATCAGAAAAAGCATTTTAACAATCGCAAACGTCGAATGGAAGTATTTTCAACCGTTAAAATGCCTAATACATATGTTCCCTAGATTAAATTTATAAACTGCATTCACTTTTAGGTCGGGCATTTGAGACGGGTTGTAAATTCTCTTGTGGGCTTAAAGTCATCACCCTGCGTTCCATTTGTTTGAGTGTCCTTTAAAAATCCTTGCTTGCTAATGGGTCAGTCCTGCCTCTTTGTCTCTCCTTTTTCTCTTCTGTCCCTCCCAGGCAGCAGGGACTAAGTACTGTCTCATTCTGTTCTGGTTCTTTATCTGTTCTTTGGGGGACTATTTTTTTCTTGATTTCCTGGTCTGCTACTGGGTGCCTGTGTTCAGCTTCGGCGCCATAGCTGCTTACTTGTAACTATAATATTCCTCCCACCCACCTCCTCTTAATGCCACAGTTGTGTTAGCACGGCCTCCCACGCTGTGCCTCCCACTCCATTATGATAATGTAAGTTGTTTAATTTAGAGTTATGAGAGAATGTTTTAAATTGAGATTTGTTTGTACCCAGACAATATATTTTTTATTGCATTGACCTTATGTAACGTTTTTGTCTCTCGTTCTCTTTAGGCTGCAAACTCTATCGGTCTGGTGAGTTAACCTGATCGTAGGGTTTCAGTGGGTATACCATGGAATTCAGCCACATAGTCTATAGGTGCCCACGCCCTTTCTGGGTATATGCTATCCTTCCCCACAGTGGGCCAGGAAGTAATACAAACCAGAGCCTGCCTTGTTATGTTAACAAGTTGTCCTTTGTCTTTAAGGACAACTTGTTATTGTCTTGTGCTTCCACTTTGGACCGCTTGGGACCACTTGTGTTCTTTCAAGTGTGGCCTGCATTCTGATGCTCCTTGGTGTTCTGCTCCAGCTCTTTCCGTTAGGCAGTTGCACCGAGGACAGCAGAAGAGCGGTCGGGGACTTCTTTCTTTGCGACTCAAATAAACAGAAGTTTTATATCAAATTACCTCGTTGGATCTTCATTATCTCCATGCAACATTTGGCGACAAGATGGGATGTCGCAAATAAGAAAAAACAACAATTGATGGACAGAATGCAGAACAATGTCATACATTCACCCCAGTACAGAGATCTGGGCCTAAATCCATCGTTTTTTTGCTCACCATGCCATTCCAGTTTGAACCCAGCCATATGCAAATCAGTCTTGACCCTGTGCCCTATGGGAACAGTCCAGCCCGAACTGCCAGGCCAGGTCCTCCCTGGACTGGAAACAAACATCCTAGGACCGGTTTCGGGGTTTCACCCCTCTTCAGCCAGGATAGCTTGACTCCAGCGGCATGGAGAGCAAGGGACCCACGTCTGGGCATACCCGTCCCACTCGGGGTGACAAATGCAAAAACAACAGTTGATGGACAGAATGCAGAACAATGTCATACATTCACCCCAGTACAGAGATCTGGGCCTAAATCCATCGTTTTTTGCTCACCATGCCATTCCAGTTTGAACCCAGCCATATGCAAATCAGTCTTGACCCTGTGCCCTATGGGAACAGTCCAGCCCGAACTGCCAGGCCAGGTCCTCCCTGGACTGGAAACAAGCATCCTAGGACCGGTTTCGGAGTTTCACCCCTCTTCAGCCAGGATAGCTTGACTCCAGCGGCATGGAGAGCACGGGACCCACGTCTGGGCATACCCGTCCCACTCGGGGTGACAAATGCAAAAACAACAATTGATGGACAGAATGCAGAACAATGTCATACATTCACCCCAGTACAGAGATCTGGGCCTAAATCCATCGTTTTTTGCTCACCATGCCATTCCAGTTTGAACCCAGCCATATGCAAATCAGTCTTGACCCTGTGCCCAATGGGAACAGTCCAGCCCGAACTGCCAGGCCAGGTCCTCCCTGGACTGGAAACAAGCATCCTAGGACCGGTTTCGGGGTTTCACCCCTCTTCAGCCAGGATAGCTTGACTCCAGCGGCAAATAAGCCCACCGGCCGGCCGCCTCCAAAATATATATTTGTTTTTCTTTCCGTTTCCATTTCTCCGTCTGTTTTGAGAAACTGAGTTCAATCGTCCTGGCAGTCGGAACGCTTAATCAAATCTGAGCTGCACTATGGGACTTCCGGTCTCCAGAGAAGAGCGTCACAAGGTATTCCCGACAACCTAGCGGGGCAGGTCAGGACCTCAAACCTTGTTGCCAAGCAACCAGAGTGTCGTCACTACGCACTGCGCTCCCGGCGGCCATCTTAAACACGGCAAGTACTTGATTTTATCTGGCTGCACCTTCAGTGACAGGCACACCGTATTTATAAAATCCACTATTGCCTGCACATTCAGTGACAGGCACACCTTGTTTTTAAAAGTAAGAATTGTCCAGTCTGCACACTCAGTGACAGGCACACCTTTGTCAAAGTAATTCAGCAACTTTGCCTACACACTCGGTGACAGGCACACCTGGCTTCATTGTTATTTACTTCACTTCTCGTTTTCATCTTACGTACTTGGCTCACTTTATTTCCACCATTACGACTGTCAGTGTTCATTTTTAATTATCCATCACTTCATTCATTTATGTTATCTTAAAATGTCACATGTATGCTGTGCTGTGCTCCTAAGCTGTAATAACACGGCATCCAAAAACAACTTCTTCAAATTTCGCATTTTTTCACTGCCCCAGGCAAACCAGTTATGCCATGGAAACACTGGTTTAAATCATTTGAGAACTATTTGGTTGCCAATGATGCTGTAGAATTTGATTCTGAAAAAAAGAATTGCACTTTTATATGGTCATCTATGTTACGAAGGGCAACAAGTTTTTGAAAGTGGTTTTAACCATTTCCACCGATAAAGTTTCTCAGCCTGCAGTGAAAGGTCATTGGTACAAAGCCATGGTGGCGCAAGAGACTATTGATATGATGGCAGATTCAGGTGCACCCATCATTATTGTTTCAGATGTACTATTCACAGAGAAATGGGGTGCAAGCTTACTAACTAAAACTGACATTCAACAAAAAGCCTTCGGTGAACAAGACATTGGCATGTTGGGGTATTTTATTGGTAGTCTGTCTTGCTTAGGGAGACAGATCACCACTAAAATTTATATTGGTTTTAGACTGCACTTTGCACTCTGCCTGTTATTGTTTTTAACTTGTTATAATCTTTTAAATCTTTGTGATTACTTACACCTACTTGCCTCGTGCTCAACCGCGGTGCCTGTATGTAAGAGCGGGCCCGCTTGGACAAGGTCGGTGCACTAGTTGTTCCTGCTCGCATTCCTTAAAACACGCGCTGGCGCGACCGCGCCAAAGGCAAGCCCGTTTGCGCCCGTCGGTGCCCGGAGCGCGCCCAGCGCCAGGACCCCTGCCTGTTCCCCCCCCCCCCCCAGACGTACACTAGAGATCAGCTACTCAAGCTCAATACTGGCGAGTGTCATAACCCGACCAAACTGATAGAATATGTGAACCATGGGCCAACTAAATGCAATTCTTGTGGCCTTATGGCTATGTACTTACCTAGTAAACACATATATGGTGATGATAATAATGGTACAGTTATACCTCCTGCAATAAGAAGCTGTTATGATAGAGTTAAAGAGCCAGGAGTCACTCTAGCACCGCCAACATACTTAGATACCAGTATAACGGACATCCGTCTAGGTAAAAGCGCCGCTCATCGCTCGTCAGCAGATCCAATACAATGTATTTTGTTGAATACCAGATCTCTAATAAAGCATAAATACGAATTTGAATGTATGCTGCAACTCTCAAACCCAGATCTTGTTTTCCTAACAGAGACATGGGCCAATGATACATCAGAACCGGATTGTAACATCGCCTTACCGGCGGGATATCAAGTAGCCTGTGCAGACAGGAAAGGGAAAAAGGGGGGGAGGGGGGGAGGATTGCCATAATATATCGATCGCACTTCAATGTTAGGGTCGAGCCCACTAGACAATTGGAAGCGGAGGCCCTGACTTTTAATATTAAAAGTAACAATTCTCTGCTCTTCCCGGGGTTACTTCTTTACCGGCCGCCGGGGGTAAGGTCCACTCGCTCCAGACTCTTTTAGAATCCTGTCTAGAATCTCCTACTTTTACAATTCTAGGGGATTTTAATTTCCACCTAGAAGCGAACAACAATGCAGATACTGCCACGTTGCTGGACAATCTTGCAGGCTACGGGTTGACCCAGATTGTTTCTGAATCCACGCATAAAGCGGGCGATACCTTAGATGGCATTTTTACTAATAATCCTAACATTGTGTTGGTTAACACTCTGCCCTATTTTAACATACTAATCCCTAGGAAAAACAGCTCCCACCTGAACAGTTCATCTCCTGTCAAATCTCGTCCCTGGAACAGAATTCAAAAAAGTGAATTAGAAGTAGTCCTTGCGACTAACCCCCCCCCTCCCTCCCCTCCCCAAGGATGTCTCTGACATCGACAGGGCAGCTAGCAAATTTGATGATTGGATTAGGTCAGCAGTAGACCAGTTAGCCCCAGAAATAATTAAGAAATCTCGAAGAAGCCTTGCGTCCGCACCCTGGTATAATGCAGATCTCAAACTTATCAAATCCAAATGTAGGCGATTTGAACGGTTATGGAGGATAGATTATAGTGAGGAACGTAAAGTGGCATACAATCTAGTCCTGTAGGAATATAAGGAAGCTATCAAAAAAGCTAAAACCATATCTTTCACAACAAAAATAGACGCTGCCAAAAACTCCTCCAAGGAGCTTTTCAAAACAGTTACGGTTCTATCCAAAAGGCAGCAGGATAACCAATTTACACCTGATCAAAAGTTTGCAACAAGATTGCCACCTTTTTTCAAACCAAAGTACAACTAGTCTACAATGAACTCCTTAAAACGTTACCCAATTCCATTGGAAATAAAGAAAATACCATGGAGGATAATCCAACCCGTAGCAACTTGTCTAGGTTCTCTACTCTAACAACAGAGAAAGTTAATGATCTGCTACTATTGACCAAGTCAGGCTCTCCTACTGACCCATGTCCTCCCGCCAACTTGCATATGGTCTCTGAAAAAAATCAGTGCACATTTGGCCCCTCTCTTAAACGAGGTTATTAGTTCTGGGATTTTCCCGCAGTCATGGAAAAAGGCATGTATTAGGCCTAGCAAAACCAAAGTTGGCAGGGTATGCCCAGACGTGGGTCCCTTGCTCACTTTGCCACTGGATTCAAGATAGCCTGGCTGATGACGGCTGTAAGCCAGAAACCGGTCCCAGGATGCTTGTTTCCGGTCCAGGGAAGACATGGCTTGGCAGTTCGGACTGGACTGTTCCCATGAGGCACAGGGTCAGACTGATTTGCATATGGCCATGTCTGAACTGGGGTGGCGGAGTGAGCTAAAGAATGATGATGGATTAAACCCAGATCAGTTGACTGGGGGTGAGTGCTTGCAATGTTCAACACTCCGTTCATCACCCCCTTTGGTTTTGCTATGTTCGCCCTAAGTTGGCAGGGTATGCCCAGACATGGGTCCCTTGCTCACTTTGCCACTGGATTCAAGATAGCCTGGCTGATGACGGCTGTAAGCCAGAAACCGGTCCCAGGATGCTTGTTTCCGGTCCAGGGAAGACATGGCTTGGTAGTTCGGACTGGACTGTTCCCATGAGGCACAGGGTCAGACTGATTTGCATATGGCCATGTCTGAACTGGGGTGGCGAAGTGAGCTAAAGAATGATGATGGATTAAACCCAGATCAGTTGACTGGGGGTGAGTGCTTGCAATGTTCAACACTCCGTCCATCATCCCCTTTGGTTTTGCTATGTATTAGGCCTATCCTGAAGAAACCCGCATTGGATCCCGCTGAGGTGAAACACTATCGCCCAATATCGTGTTTACCAATACCGGCTAAAATCCTAGAAAAATCAGTCAACATGGAACTCACCAACTACTTAGACTGCAACAATCTCTTAGATTCCACCCAACATGGTTTTAGATCTCGCCATTGCACGGAGTCGGCCCTGATTATGGCCACAGAGGAGATCTGTAGACAGCTGGATAGGGGGGGGAAGAGCCGTCCTTATCCTGCTCGACCTATCAGCAGCATTTGATACCGTTAACCATACGGTACTGATGCGGCGGCTGAAGGCAATAGGTATTAAAGAGACGGCATTAACCCTACTCTCTTCTTTCATGGCATCCAGGGAGCAGATGATCTACTGGGATAATCTCAAATCAGAAAACTTCTGTCTCCCATGTGGAGTACCACAGGGCTCAGCTTTGTCACCAACCTTGTTTAATATTTATGTCACCCCCTGGCTAAACTAATCAAAGATCACGGTCTTACGCTGATCTCACACGCGGACAATACCCAGATAGTTGTATCTGTCGCGCAGAGGGTAGACACCACAGCTGTTAGCTTTCACAACTGCCTAAATTCCATTATGGCCTGGATGAATTTAAATTTTCTCAAGCTTAATACTGAGAAAACTTAGGTCATGTAGTTTGTACAGGGTCCATCCGTATGGAGCCAATTGTGGTGGCCATCTGAGGCAGGTAACTGTCCTGTTCCATCTACTAAGGCAAGAAATCTTGGAATAATATTTGACAACAAACTAAGTTTTGCAAAACAGATTAATCACCTAACCTCCTCCTGTTTCTTTATACTGAAAGTTTTGCGAAAAATCTTGCCTTTTATTCCAGTAGGCCTCAGGAAAACAGTAATAGGAGCCCTTGTCCTCTCAAAAATTGACTATGGCAATGCGCTATTCTTGGGAATTGACAAATGCCAGACCGCCAAACTACAGTCCTTGCAGAATGCTGCAGCACGAGTATTACTTGATATTCCCAAATATCACTCCATTTCCGCTAGCATCAGGCAGCTTCATTGGCTCCCAATCCAACAGCGAGTACAAAGCTCTATGTCTTGTACATAAGGCGCTGTATGGTGGAGGAGCCACGGATATTCAGATACTTTTCTCCTGGTACCCCCGCGGCGGACTCTAAGATCAGCCAACACAGGGCTTGTCCAGGTTCCCAAAATTCAAAAAGCCAGATGGGGAGGCAAAAGCCTCTCTCATTGAGCAGACAAACCGTGGAACAAGCTACCAACTTCTATCTGTGATCTGTGACTGGGGGTGAGTGTCTGAAAAGTTTCAGCGCTCCGTCCATCATCTCCTTGTGTTTGCTTTGTTCGCCCTAAGTTGGCAGGCTATGCCCAGACATGGGTCCCTTGCTCACTTTGCCACTGGATTCAAGCTAGCCTGGCTGATGAAGGGTGTTACCCAGAAACCGGTCCCAGGATGCTTGTTTACGGTTCAGGGAAGACCTGGCTTAGCAGTTCGGGCTGGACTGTTCCCATGAGGCACAGGGTCAAGACTGATGTGCATATAGCTGGGTCTGAACTGAGGTGGCAAAGTGAGCTAAAGAATGATGATGGATTCAACCCAGATCTGTGACTGGGGTGAGTGCCTGAAAAGTTGCAGCGCTCCGTCCATCATCTCGTGTTTGCTTTGTTCGCCCTAAGTCGGCAGGGTATGCCCAGACGTGGTTCCCTTGCTCACTTTGCCACTGGATTCAAGCTAGCCTGGCTGATGAAGGGTGTTACCCAGAAACCGGTCCCAGGATGCTTGTTTCCGGTCCAGGGAAGACATGGCTTGGCAGTTCGGACTGGACTGTTCCCATGAGGCACAGGGTCAGACTGATTTGCATATGGCCATGTCTGAACTGGGGTGGCGGAGTGAGCTAAAGAATGATGATGGATTAAACCCAGATCAGTTGACTGGGGGTGAGTGCTTGCAATGTTCAACACTCCGTTCATCATCCCCTTTGGTTTTGCTATGTTCGCCCTAAGTTGGCAGGGTATGCCCAGACATGGGTCCCTTGCTCACTTTGCCACTGGATTCAAGATAGCCTGGCTGATGACGGCTGTAAGCCAGAAACCGGTCCCAGGATGCTTGTTTCCGGTCCAGGGAAGACATGGCTTGGTAGTTCGGACTGGACTGTTCCCATGAGGCACAGGGTCAGACTGATTTGCATATGGCCATGTCTGAACTGGGGTGGCGAAGTGAGCTAAAGAATGATGATGGATTAAACCCAGATCAGTTGACTGGGGGTGAGTGCTTGCAATGTTCAACACTCCGTCCATCATCCCCTTTGGTTTTGCTATGTATTAGGCCTATCCTGAAGAAACCCGCATTGGATCCCGCTGAGGTGAAACACTATCGCCCAATATCGTGTTTACCAATACCGGCTAAAATCCTAGAAAAATCAGTCAACATGGAACTCACCAACTACTTAGACTGCAACAATCTCTTAGATTCCACCCAACATGGTTTTAGATCTCGCCATTGCACGGAGTCGGCCCTGATTATGGCCACAGAGGAGATCTGTAGACAGCTGGATAGGGGGGGGAAGAGCCGTCCTTATCCTGCTCGACCTATCAGCAGCATTTGATACCGTTAACCATACGGTACTGATGCGGCGGCTGAAGGCAATAGGTATTAAAGAGACGGCATTAACCCTACTCTCTTCTTTCATGGCATCCAGGGAGCAGATGATCTACTGGGATAATCTCAAATCAGAAAACTTCTGTCTCCCATGTGGAGTACCACAGGGCTCAGCTTTGTCACCAACCTTGTTTAATATTTATGTCACCCCCTGGCTAAACTAATCAAAGATCACGGTCTTACGCTGATCTCACACGCGGACAATACCCAGATAGTTGTATCTGTCGCGCAGAGGGTAGACACCACAGCTGTTAGCTTTCACAACTGCCTAAATTCCATTATGGCCTGGATGAATTTAAATTTTCTCAAGCTTAATACTGAGAAAACTTAGGTCATGTAGTTTGTACAGGGTCCATCCGTATGGAGCCAATTGTGGTGGCCATCTGAGGCAGGTAACTGTCCTGTTCCATCTACTAAGGCAAGAAATCTTGGAATAATATTTGACAACAAACTAAGTTTTGCAAAACAGATTAATCACCTAACCTCCTCCTGTTTCTTTATACTGAAAGTTTTGCGAAAAATCTTGCCTTTTATTCCAGTAGGCCTCAGGAAAACAGTAATAGGAGCCCTTGTCCTCTCAAAAATTGACTATGGCAATGCGCTATTCTTGGGAATTGACAAATGCCAGACCGCCAAACTACAGTCCTTGCAGAATGCTGCAGCACGAGTATTACTTGATATTCCCAAATATCACTCCATTTCCGCTAGCATCAGGCAGCTTCATTGGCTCCCAATCCAACAGCGAGTACAAAGCTCTATGTCTTGTACATAAGGCGCTGTATGGTGGAGGAGCCACGGATATTCAGATACTTTTCTCCTGGTACCCCCGCGGCGGACTCTAAGATCAGCCAACACAGGGCTTGTCCAGGTTCCCAAAATTCAAAAAGCCAGATGGGGAGGCAAAAGCCTCTCTCATTGAGCAGACAAACCGTGGAACAAGCTACCAACTTCTATCTGTGATCTGTGACTGGGGGTGAGTGTCTGAAAAGTTTCAGCGCTCCGTCCATCATCTCCTTGTGTTTGCTTTGTTCGCCCTAAGTTGGCAGGCTATGCCCAGACATGGGTCCCTTGCTCACTTTGCCACTGGATTCAAGCTAGCCTGGCTGATGAAGGGTGTTACCCAGAAACCGGTCCCAGGATGCTTGTTTACGGTTCAGGGAAGACCTGGCTTAGCAGTTCGGGCTGGACTGTTCCCATGAGGCACAGGGTCAAGACTGATGTGCATATAGCTGGGTCTGAACTGAGGTGGCAAAGTGAGCTAAAGAATGATGATGGATTCAACCCAGATCTGTGACTGGGGTGAGTGCCTGAAAAGTTGCAGCGCTCCGTCCATCATCTCGTGTTTGCTTTGTTCGCCCTAAGTCGGCAGGGTATGCCCAGACGTGGTTCCCTTGCTCACTTTGCCACTGGATTCAAGCTAGCCTGGCTGATGAAGGGTGTTACCCAGAAACCGGTCCCAGGATGCTTGTTTCCGGTCCAGGGAAGACATGGCTTGGCAGTTCGGACTGGACTGTTCCCATGAGGCACAGGGTCAGACTGATTTGCATATGGCCATGTCTGAACTGGGGTGGCGGAGTGAGCTAAAGAATGATGATGGATTAAACCCAGATCAGTTGACTGGGGGTGAGTGCTTGCAATGTTCAACACTCCGTTCATCATCCCCTTTGGTTTTGCTATGTTCGCCCTAAGTTGGCAGGGTATGCCCAGACATGGGTCCCTTGCTCACTTTGCCACTGGATTCAAGATAGCCTGGCTGATGACGGCTGTAAGCCAGAAACCGGTCCCAGGATGCTTGTTTCCGGTCCAGGGAAGACATGGCTTGGTAGTTCGGACTGGACTGTTCCCATGAGGCACAGGGTCAGACTGATTTGCAATTGGCCATGTCTGAACTGGGGTGGCGAAGTGAGCTAAAGAATGATGATGGATTAAACCCAGATCAGTTGACTGGGGGTGAGTGCTTGCAATGTTCAACACTCCGTCCATCATCCCCTTTGGTTTTGCTATGTATTAGGCCTATCCTGAAGAAACCCGCATTGGATCCCGCTGAGGTGAAACACTATCGCCCAATATCGTGTTTACCAATACCGGCTAAAATCCTAGAAAAATCAGTCAACATGGAACTCACCAACTACTTAGACTGCAACAATCTCTTAGATTCCACCCAACATGGTTTTAGATCTCGCCATTGCACGGAGTCGGCCCTGATTATGGCCACAGAGGAGATCTGTAGACAGCTGGATAGGGGGGGGGGGGGGGAAGAGCCGTCCTTATCCTGCGCGACCTATCAGCAGCATTTGATACCGTTAACCATACGGTACTGATGCGGCGGCTGAAGGCAATAGGTATTAAAGAGACGGCATTAACCCTACTCTCTTCTTTCATGGCATCCAGGGAGCAGATGATCTACTGGGATAATCTCAAATCAGAAAACTTCTGTCTCCCATGTGGAGTACCACAGGGCTCAGCTTTGTCACCAACCTTGTTTAATATTTATGTCACCCCCTGGCTAAACTAATCAAAGATCACGGTCTTACGCTGATCTCACACGCGGACAATACCCAGATAGTTGTATCTGTCGCGCAGAGGGTAGACACCACAGCTGTTAGCTTTCACAACTGCCTAAATTCCATTATGGCCTGGATGAATTTAAATTTTCTCAAGCTTAATACTGAGAAAACTTAGGTCATGTAGTTTGTACAGGGTCCATCCGTATGGAGCCAATTGTGGTGGCCATCTGAGGCAGGTAACTGTCCTGTTCCATCTACTAAGGCAAGAAATCTTGGAATAATATTTGACAACAAACTAAGTTTTGCAAAACAGATTAATCACCTAACCTCCTCCTGTTTCTTTATACTGAAAGTTTTGCGAAAAATCTTGCCTTTTATTCCAGTAGGCCTCAGGAAAACAGTAATAGGAGCCCTTGTCCTCTCAAAAATTGACTATGGCAATGCGCTATTCTTGGGAATTGACAAATGCCAGACCGCCAAACTACAGTCCTTGCAGAATGCTGCAGCACGAGTATTACTTGATATTCCCAAATATCACTCCATTTCCGCTAGCATCAGGCAGCTTCATTGGCTCCCAATCCAACAGCGAGTACAAAGCTCTATGTCTTGTACATAAGGCGCTGTATGGTGGAGGAGCCACGGATATTCAGATACTTTTCTCCTGGTACCCCCGCGGCGGACTCTAAGATCAGCCAACACAGGGCTTGTCCAGGTTCCCAAAATTCAAAAAGCCAGATGGGGAGGCAAAAGCCTCTCTCATTGAGCAGACAAACCGTGGAACAAGCTACCAACTTCTATCTGTGATCTGTGACTGGGGGTGAGTGTCTGAAAAGTTTCAGCGCTCCGTCCATCATCTCCTTGTGTTTGCTTTGTTCGCCCTAAGTTGGCAGGCTATGCCCAGACATGGGTCCCTTGCTCACTTTGCCACTGGATTCAAGCTAGCCTGGCTGATGAAGGGTGTTACCCAGAAACCGGTCCCAGGATGCTTGTTTACGGTTCAGGGAAGACCTGGCTTAGCAGTTCGGGCTGGACTGTTCCCATGAGGCACAGGGTCAAGACTGATGTGCATATAGCTGGGTCTGAACTGAGGTGGCAAAGTGAGCTAAAGAATGATGATGGATTCAACCCAGATCTGTGACTGGGGTGAGTGCCTGAAAAGTTGCAGCGCTCCGTCCATCATCTCGTGTTTGCTTTGTTCGCCCTAAGTCGGCAGGGTATGCCCAGACGTGGTTCCCTTGCTCACTTTGCCACTGGATTCAAGCTAGCCTGGCTGATGAAGGGTGTTACCCAGAAACCGGTCCCAGGATGCTTGTTTCCGGTTCAGGGTAGACCTGGCTTGGCAGTTTGGGCTGGACTGTTCCCATGAGGCACAGGGTCAAGACTGATTTGCATATAGATGGGTCTGAACTGAGGTGGCAAAGTGAGCTAAAGAATGATGATGGATTCAACCCAGATCTGTGACTGGGGGTGAGTGTCTGAAATGTTTCAGCGCTCCATCCATCATCTCCTTGTGTTTACAAGAAAGAGAACACAATTGCTTTTGCATCACGCTCTTTGAGTTCTGCTGAGTTCAACTACAGCACTATTGAAAAAGATGTGTTAGTGTGTGCATGGGCAATTGAAACATTTAAAACATATCAATGGGGCACACAATTTCAAATTTTCACTGATCACAAACCACTTATTTACTTACTTAATGGCAATGGCACAGGTAAAGCCTCTGCAAGGCTAGTCTGCATTCTATCAAAGTTGCAAGAATATAATTTCACCATTCAGTGTCTACCTGGTGTGAAGAATGCCAAAGCAGACTGCTTGTCCAGAATGCCTATTACTAATGATGCGGTATGTGAATCCGAGGAAGAGGTTGAATGTGTGGTTGCTCTTGTCGGAAATCTTGATGAGAAACAGGACTCCATTACTAGAGAGTTTTGGTTGCATGTTAAAGATAGTAGGCCTCATGAAAGAAATCTGGCATCTGGAGTTAAACTGCTTGTACAAGTTTTGGATGAATTATCTATTGTTGAAGGATTTTTACTCTGCCATGAATTGTTAGTTCCCCCTACCAATATAAATTTTATTCAAAAATGCTCATGAAGGTAATTTAGGAATCACAGCCACCATTCATAACTTGAAACAATACTATTGGTGGCCTGGACCAGATGCCCATGTTAACAGGTGGATTTCAGGTTGCAGTACCTGATTAATTTCTGATAAACACTGGAAATCTACTGAACCTGATTTACATATGGTTCCTCTACCGGACGCATCATGGGATAAAGTTGCACTTGATTTTGCTGGTCCTTCCGAACTTCTTCTTAGCAGTAAAAAGTATATGCTAGTTTTGGTGGACTATTTATCTAAGTGGATTTACTTTAATTTTGTTTCAACTCCACAGCTGTCATTACTTTTCTAACCAAAGTATTTGAAGTAGAAGGACCACCAAAAGAACTTGTAACCGATAATGGGAGTCAGCAATGTGTCGAAAACGAAATTGATGACTTTTAACCCACATAGAACTTTTAAAGGTGGTATTTTAATGAATAAACGACCACTGGAACAAGTTAGAGCGTTCATATATCTGGGGGTAAACATTCAGAGTGACCTAAAGTGGAACTAGCAAATTGACATGGCTTCACTTAAGCACCGGCAATTGTCGGGAGCGTTATACCTGGAGCACAAAAAGTCTCTTACGAAACCAATTAGTCCGGTGCTCCAAGTATATGATATGAAAGTGGTTAGCTCAGCCCTTTACGGTGTTGAATTATGGGGTTTGAGAACACGTCTAAACTTAGAGCATCAGAAAACAGGTTCCTACGTGGTATCACCAATCTCCCCCAAAGTACGCCATTGTGTCCTTTATTTTATGATCTTGGTAGAAAATCCTTATCTGACATTGCAAGACTACGTCCAGTGTTATATTGGCGCAGGCTGTGGACAACACCAGAATTGGCGCCATATGCCGCGGGTTTTATGGACGTAATAAAATCTGACAACTTTCATAAAATTAGCTGGCTACGCGGAATTAGAGATGTCTTAGTAGAAATTGGCATGACAATGCTATGGGAGGATCCTACCATTGCTTGTTTTCCCTCAAAAAAGATTCTAAAAGAAAAGTACTGGGAGATGGTTGCATATAATACCCTGAGATCTAGCGAATCATCCTTATTGACAGGAATTTTCTTGGAATTTAAATGCACTCCGAGTTTAGAACCATATTGGGACACTGTAACCAAACCACTCGATTGGAAATTGTACTTCCAGTTGAGGGCGGGCTCGTTGCCCCTAAGGTCTTTTACATCTAGGTGGTCTAAATCAAGTGATAGTAAGTGTCCTATCTGCTTGACCCACACAGAATCAGTTGCGCACATGTTATTTGCCTGCTCAGCCTATGAAGCCCCTCGTCGGGTGTGGATGAGGCCTATATGCAAATTGTTAGGCACTGGAAGGAGCGTGGAAGCAGAAAGAATTATACGTACTAGTACTTCATCCCCCATTGTAATAGCAGTTGCAAAATATCTTGGGTGGATGTGGACAATAAGGTTGAAATTTATATCTGTATGAAATGTGCATGCTAACTGTACACAAAAGACACACAATTGATGGACGGAATGCAGAACAAATCAAAACATTCACCCCCAGTCAAGAGATCTGGGTTAAATCCATCATTCTTTTGCTCACCATGCCACCCCGGACCGGTTCCGGGGTTTCACCCCTCTTCAGCCAGGATAGCTTGAATCCAGTGGCCAGCTTTTCGGTTTAGTGATCTAATATTTATATTTATCTAAATTTATCTAGTTCTCTCTATAGTTCTGGGTCCATCTATCCAAGATGAATTTTTATTTATTGTGTTCTTTTGATTGAGAGTTTTGCGAAAGGTTTGATTATTTGTAAATACAGAGATTTTGTGATTATACTCTCCCAAACAGGTTTATTTTATAAATTATGTACGAAATTTTTATATAATCTATTGAATAATGTTTACTGTGCTTTTATGATTATATGTCGAATAAAGCTTGTTTGGAATTGGAATTGGGACTCAGTTCAAGTCCCATCAAATGCTGCAGTTTATCAATAATCTAGGCATCGGACATTTTAAGGTAGCCCTGTACTCAGCGTTCTAATGGTTTGGTGGAACGTGTCAACAAATTCTTAAAGGAGAATGTTCAAACTGCATGGTCGGTGGGCTTACAGGTTGAACATTTCTTGAGAGAAATGGTTTGGAACTATCACACCACACCACATAGCACCACTGGTGTATCTCATTTCAAACTATTACATAACAGAGTGCAAACTGTAAGCTATGTCCTGGGTGGGCCAAAGAATTTTCCAGTACTGGAAATACCATGGGTAATCCTGATAGCATGAGAAGTGATGTTGTCAGGAAGCATGAGGCAATATCCAGGTACTATTCTAACTAGAAGAACACTAAAACCATTCAGTTTTCGGTTGGTGTCTGGGTGCTCATTAAAAAACCCAACAGGATCAGAAAGGGTGAATCTAAATTCAGACTACCAGTCAAAGTGGTCAGGATTTCTAAAGGTGACATTTTTCTGGAGGACAGACGGTGGTGGAATAGGAGGAGTCTGGTGAAGGTCACCCAGGAACAAGCCTCTAAGATTGTAGGTGCCAAGAATAAAGGTATTTTTTATTCTGAGGTTGGTGAAGATAGCCCCTGGTGGGATTTCTGTCAAGGAAACGTCAGTCCCAATTGTATACAGTTCACACATTCTGCTGAATCTGACAATCACACCTCCAATGAACTCTTTCATCAACATTATGATGCGAATATGTTTATGCCCTCTTATGAGGAGGTGTCCTCTTCGAGTTCTAATGAGGGGAATGTGACCACACGTTTTATTGTTGAGAGGTCTCCTTGCAGGGGATATCGCAATGCTTCATTTCCTTTGAAATTTAAAGATTATTACGCAAAGTAATGTTGCTCTATTTCATTTTGAAACGTTTCAGTTTTTCTGTAATCTTAGGTTATTCCATTAGTGTGATGTTAAATTGTGAGCATGTTTAACTGATTTTGTTCTCTGTTGTTGTGTTCAAAGCTCATTTTTATTATTAAAAAAAGAGGGATGATGTTATGTTAACAAGTTGTCCTTAAGGACAACTTGTTATTGTCTTGTGCTCCCACTCGGACCGCATGGGACCACTTGTATTCTTTCAAGGGTGACCTGCATTCTGATGCTCCTTGGTGTTCTGCTCCAGCTCTTTCCGTTGGGCAGTTGCACCGAGGACAGCAGAAGAGCGGTCGTGGGCTTCTTTCTTTGCGACAGACAGGAGACGGGTGGCTGGGTATAGTGTGCGCGAAGTCGTGGAAGAATCACACAGCAAACATATATCTTCAGAAGAGATGCTCAAAGGATAAAGAGTAACGGCCACCCAACATTACTAAATATGTAGACAGCAGTCTACAAATATACAAAACAATAAGAGTCAATATCCTGAGCGAAATGTCTGAAATGAAATTATGAGTCCACACAATATTTCCGTAGAAATCTTCGCCGATCTTGTTGATTCCAAGTTCTGTAAGGTTACAGCCACTTCAGCCATCAGCAAAACAACTTTAGCCAACACGTATTTCGTCTTTGTGGAAGTATCCAACGACTTCCTCAGGGCTAAAAGTAAACAGGTAAGCCCACACTATGACTGATACAACCACACGCTAATGTAATAAAGCGTCAATCCATTAGTGACAGAAACAAGGCAGAAACAGATGAATTACAAGATAGTAAATGTCATTTGAGAAAGCGAGGGTATAGCAATAGATCGGGGAGAGGAAGACTAACATATATACACCAAGTGTGAAGCCCAAAAAAACCTGGTAATTAAAGAAAAATGTACAAAGTGCTACAAAAATAAAAGGAAAAAGAATCTTAACCCATGTGCAGAAGGGCAAAACCAAGGTAATATAGCATTTAATGTCAACTCACCAACAACGTCAATTGGTATGGCAAAAGTAAAAATAACTCCTATACTCACGTTCAATAAAATCAAGTTCCATAGGTGTAATGAAAGCGATATCCTGTAATGTGAAACACTACAGTCACCAGGTAGTATATACCTTATTAGAATCGAAATAATAAAAGTAATTAATTTACCAAAATCAACACAAGTTCAAACGAAAAACCTTCAATTTGATCAGATCACAGTATAACTAATTGGTATTCTTTGTAAGCCTTAACCTAGGCAAATAAGAAGCCCAAGTATCTCAGTACGTCCCAAAACCGTATCATAGAAACTATATCCAATTTTGAGATCGATAATTACAAAACATAAAAGTACCCATAAGTCAAATAGACTATACGTAAGGGACTATACCTTAGAAAAATTGGTCCTTAAGGAGAGTACTCCTCATGTTACAACGGCGTCTCGCAATCGCACCATCTTGGAGTGTCTTTATATACAAGTCCCAGTCAGGTCAACAGCAAAAACAGACTAAACTTGTATGTGAAAAACCTGTAAACGCCATCTTGTAAGTACACACTATACTGAGTACACAAGTAGCTGTCAATAGGAACTATAACCAATACGGTCGATAATGTCATTACGGAAAACGGTCGTAAGCGAAATAAATTATACGTAAGCGACTGTACTGAAAAAAACTCCTCCTCATACAGCAAAGGCGTCTCACAATCACGTCATTTAGGAGGTTGGGTTTGTTCCGGTACCCGGTCAAGCCAATAAAAAATTGGACTATACTGATAAAACGGAAAGCTCACCTGCCCCATCTTGTAAGTGCTCCCAACACTGAATGCTTGAGTTGAACAATTGTAAACTCAAAATTAAGGGGGGCTACGGTACCGATATTAAACATAAAATAATTAATAAGTAAATCTCTACCAGCACAATTATTAGCAAGCTGAAACCAGTATGGATAACACGCAACCAACACCTTATACCGAAATGCAAGTGTTGAAGTTAAGCAGATACCAACTTGGCAGTGTTAGCCAGACTAAACGTGAGAGTGAATGTAAAATTTTAAATGAAATAGCACAAGTCAAATGGCTTGCCACATAATCAGTTTGGGTGGCTCAAATTGTAAAGTTGGTCAATCCAAGGGTTCAATTAATGTGCGTCACCACGTATCGGAAGCAGTGTTACACAAACCACTGATAGAAAAAGGTGAAGCATATCGGTAAGATGGTGTTAGAGTAACAGATAAAGTCATCACAATATGTATCACCACATAATGGTGAGTACACTTTGGAACTAAGTAGCAGGGAAAGAGAAATAGAAGGATAAGATAGTAGTGAATGAGCAGAAAAGGGAAGAAGGTTATAGTAGATTAGTCACATATACATCATGTTCCCAAGAAATACTGTAATTCATTATCTATATTAAGGCCCATCTCTATGCCACGTAATTTCAGAATCCAACGTGCCTCACTCTGTCTTAGTCTGAGCTCTCGGTTCACACCCCTAACATCAGTTGGTATGGATTCAATACCATGGAATTTGAAGCTCAGCTGTTTACACTGTGCCTCACAATCTATGTAAAAGAAACAATTGATGGACGGAATGCTGGACAATGCAAACATTCACCCCCAGTCACAAGGATCTGGGTTAAATCCATCATTCTTTTGCTCACCACACCACCCCAGTTTGGACCCAGCCATATGCAAATCAGTCTTGACCCTGTTCCTTGTGGGAACAGTCCAGCCCGAACTGCCAAGCCAGGTCCTCCCTGGACCGGAAACAAGCATCCTGGGACCGGTTTCAGGGCATCACCCTTCATCAGCCAGGCTAGCTTGAATCCAGTGGTGTAGTGAGCACGGGACCCATGTCTGGGCATACCCTTCCCACTTAGGGCGACATATGCAAAAGAAACAATTGATGGACAATAGGGTATCTGTCATCCAAGTTCTTTAGAGCCTTAAAGTGCTCCGCAATTGGATCTTTCAGGGATCAAATTGTTTTACCTATGTAAATTTTATCACATTTGCAAATAATTGCATAAACCACAAATTTTGTCATGCAAACAATGTGAGTACATATGGAGTACTTCCTGGAGCCATTGTATTCAAAATCATGAATTCCATGTACAGACAATTTACACATGCTACAATTCCCACATCTGAATGAGCCCTCATTGAGTTTGTGTAACCATGTGTGACCCAGCTCACGTACCCTAGGGTAGCTAGGACTCACTATATTGCGTATGGTTCTGCCTTTACGATAAGTAATACCAGGATATTTCAAAATGTAGTGTTGTAATGTTCGATCAGATGTAAGCAGATACCAGTAGCGTTTGAATATACTATATATCTTATGTGACCATGGGCGGCAACCCGTGACCAATCTGACAGGGGAAATACCCTCACTATTTCCCTCTAGTCTTCGCCTTCAATGTGTCACTCCTAGCAAGTTTCAATGCTCTCTTCTTTGCTTTAAGAATATCTTTCTTGTAGCCTCTTGCTAGAAACCTTTGTTCAATATCAGCAGCACAGTTTTCAAATTCAGTATTGTTACTAAAATTTCTGCGTGCTCTGAATAGTTCTCCATAAGGGATAGAATCAATTTGAGATCTGGGATGTGCACTACTGGTGTGCAATATAGAGTTGCACGATGTGCTCTTTCTGTACATTTTGCTATTGACTTTGCCTTGATCGACATACAGTTCAATATCAAGAAATGCAATTCTATCCCTGCTATGTGTCATAGTAAATGCCATATTGAGCATGTTATAAAAGATAAAGTCTTGCCACTTAGCTCCTGGGGGGCCCCAGATATGCGCTGAGGACAGCAGAAGAGCGGTTGTGGGCTTCTTTCTTTGCGACTCAAATAAACCGAAATTTTATATCAAATTACCTTGTTGGATCTTCATTATCTCCACGCAACATGTCAATTAAGCGCAGCAGTGGAATTTGCTTAGCGGATTAGGGAAGTGCTTTAGATTTACGGAAGTGTGTGCGAGTCAGAAGGGCGTTCCAACATTTACAGTAGAATGTCCCTTTTTCCATTTCCACACTCCCTCTAAAAGTTTAACTTATTGAGTTACTTTATAGAAATGAACGCAGGCTTGATGTCACTGATCTTAGTTGATTATGTTCATCTATGTCGGTGCGGTGACGTGCATCCATCTTTGAGTGTTTGATAATGTGACCACATCCTTACATCGACGTCAGTATATCTTTGCGAAACGCGAGGGATGAGACCATGTCTATGCTTCCTCCTGGAGAATTCCACAATAGCATTACAACAGTGGTTGAAGTGGGCGGGATCGGCAGGGCACGGCGTGCCCCTGCTTCTTTTATTCAATAGATTCTGTTCCTCTATCTTTTTATTTTCAACGTTCGTCCCAGGACGGCAGAAATAGCCAAGGCCTGCAGAGAAGGCTCAGCGTTTGTGGCCGTTCGGGAAAGGTGTGGGGGGCAGAGAAGGAAAAGATTTTTTCTTCTTGCCCAGAGAAAACATGGACAGCGTCCACTTCTGCTCTGCCGCTGGCAGCTGCCCTCCCTCTCTTTCTTCCTCTTAGTCACTCTCTTTATGACTAGCTCCTCCTCACTTACTGAAAACCCCAACTTCAAGAAACGGTTCTCACCTTCTCTTTCCTCCTTTCGTTTATTTGTTCCCCTGTAAAATGAATCCAAAAAATAAAAACACTTTCGGCGTCTTTTTCTGACATTTTTCTTTTCCACGGGGCAGCCTCGGGAATAAAAAGTTCAAAATATGAAAAATAAATAAAAAACGAAATAAAGCAAGACAGAGTGATTGCAAAGTGGCCAGATTGATTTTATCCAAACCCAAACACATTAGCATCACTTTACAGTGTTTGCCAGTGAAGCACTACTTTTGTTCTCTTGTCTTTCTTTGAACAACATTGTTTTCCCAGGTAGGGAAGTGCACCAATCCTGGAGGTACTGCAATGCCTGATTGATGGGTGGATTGGTAAACAAAATGTGTACCGCTGCTCTGTGTTCACGGATGTGGTATTTTTAAACCATACTGCTTACGTTTTGTAAGGATATAAGGATTGGACATTGAAATGGGTCCCTTCCGGGCCAGGTAGTCATGCCCTTAACTTTTCAGGCAAAAGCGCTCACTGGTTTCTGAATAGTGAGTGTAAAAGCGTTATGGTAACTGTAGGAAGCTGACTTTGTATATACTAACCCAAAGTGAGGTATAGTGTGCACAGAGTCCAGTGGAACCCCAAAGATAGGCATAGGTAAAGTTAGATAGCACCTCACTCTCTATTTGTGGTAGTTTGGTCGAGCAGTAAGGCAGTATCAGAGGACAGTGTTAAGCATTTGTTGTACACACTCAGTCAGCAAATGAATTCACACACTCAAAGACTGAACTTCAGACCAATTGTTTTTGTATAAAAATATTCTTTTAGTTATGTTTATTTCCTAGAACCAAGCAAGCCTGGCACAGGTAAGTGATAAGTACTTTGCAGTAAATATACAATTGAAATACAGTATGGATTGAAATGGTATATGCACTTTGTTTTGACTTACAGTATTGTTGCAGAGAAATGCAATGCTTTGTAAATACAGCACATAGACTTGAATGGGCTTTTCAGTAAAATACCAGGTAAGTTACTTTTTTAGATTACTTTTCTTACTCGGTGTAGTATACCTGGATACTACTCTGGGACATTTCCTGTAAACAGGTAAGTATAAGCGTTTTTGTTAAACAGTACAATTTTAAAGAATTTCTTTAGGTTTTCAAACTCCACACTTAGAAACTTTTCCAAGAAAAACAGTCAATGTTATCCTATGGAGGAAAATAGTGTTATCGGTTTTAAGGTAAGTATTTGGTAGTGGGAGTTGACATTCTGGGGATAGACTCAGAGGTCCCCCAGGGTCAAGGATGCACTCTTGTTACACCCTCAGCGGCACTAGGGCGGCCGGGTGCAGAGTGCTGAGGCCCAATGTTATCCAATGGAGGATAGGGGGCCTCTGGTTGGTGGCTGCTGACGAGCAGGCCACCTGGTTGTGGGAGCAAAGCTCCTGGACTTTAGCTCAGGGCAAATGGGGAAACAAAGTAGCACCAAAGGTGCACCTTCAGCGCCGCTAGGGCGGCCAGGTGCAGGGTGCTGTTTCGACGTCGGGCGCCCTGTTGTTTGCAATGGGGAACCTCCGGTTTGCAAAGGCACTGCGGGCTTGGGGACAAAGGTCTTCTGGGTGCGACCACCACTTTGAGAGGTAAGTTGGGGGTTGGTTAGGCACCGTCTGTTTGGCCACCCAAGGCCGTGGGGCGTCGGGTGCAGGGGTGCCTTTTGGGGTCGGATCATCTTACCAGCTCCTGGTCGCGGTTGGGGGGACCGTCCGAATTTAGGCAGCAGGCGTCGGCTGGAGGCTTGAGGCAGGTCTGGGGTCACCGGATCTCGGGTCAGGATCGCCGGGGAGAACTCCTCGTGGTGTTTGCCCACTCGAGCTCGGGCCGTGGACGGCGGGTGCAGAGTGGTGCGGATTTGCGGTGTCCGGCCGGAGCCAGAGGTTGCAGATGAACAAATCCGGTGTACACAGGAGACACAGTCTTTGTGGTTGAAGGCAGGCAGGTCCTCCGGAGTTTTCGAGGTTGCTGGCTGCAGGACACACTGGGATTTCGCAGGAGCAAGTTCGAGGTGGAGACAGGCTGGTAGGGCTGGAGCCAAGTCAGTGGGCGTCTTCCTCTTGTTAGCTTCTGCACTGCTGTTCGGTCCTTCTTCTTCTTTTCTTGTAGTTTCTTCTGGTCTCAGGAAGCAAGGTTCAGGACTGCCCCTAAATACTAGATTTAGGGGCGTTACAGGTAGGTAAAAAGGTTGGGAACAATGGGTCCCTTCCCTGGGGTGGGTACACCCCCTATTACTTCACCCTCCAGTGGGAGGGGGGCTTAAGCCTTTCCCTGGTTGGCTGAGTCCCCCCATCTGCAAGATGGTGAGGACTGAGAGTTGTGCGTCACCTCGCCTCCCCCACCTGAGGGGTGGAGTTGGCAGAGGTGAGCACACCTCTCTTCCTCACTTGTTTTTCCCTCCGGTTCTCCCGCCCAAAGTGGGGGTCAGAACCAGTGGGGACCAGTTGCTGAAAGCAGCGAGTGGCCTGGGGAAGCTCACAAAGGCAGCAAGCCCTTGAAGCTTCCCCTTCGTGAACCCTGCCCATCCTGGGGGAGGAGGCTTGGCACCTCGTCCCAGGATGTGCATTGTTTCAGGCCCCAGAGAGCAGCAGGCTCTCGACCCAGGGGCCCAGAAACATGTCTAGTCGTGGCAGCTGAAAGCAGCCACTCAGCCTGGACACTAGTGGTAGGTTAGTTTTCAGGGGGCATCTCTAAGATGCCCTTTGTGTGCATTTTTCATTAAATCCCACACTGGCATTAGTGTGGGTTTAATGTGCTGAGAAGTTTGATACCAAACTTCTCAGTTTTCAGTGTAGCCATTATGGTGCTGTGGAGTTCGTAATGACAAACTCCCAGCACCATATACTCTTAATGGCAGCACTGCACTTACAAAGTCTAAGAATGGACTTAGACACTGTAGGGGTACAGGGCTCATGCATCTGTACCCTCACCACTGGTATGGTGCACCCAGCTAGAGGGGTGACTGATCTATGCCAGGGCAGTGGGTTGTAGGCATGGCGCACAGGGATGTGTGCCATGTCGACTCTTCACTTGGTTCTGCACCAAAAAACATGCAGCCTGCAAAGGCAGCGTGTGAGTGAAATGGTACAGGACCTCTAAGGGTGGCACAATAAGTGCTGCAGCCCTTAGAGGCCTTCTCTGGTCACAGTGCCCTGGGTACTTGTGGTACCATTTACCAGGGGCTGACCTGTGGCCAGAGATGCCAATTGGGTTTAGGCTTCAATGCAGTTTTTAGGGAAAGAACATAGGCCCTGGGTACCTGATTAGCAGAAGCCCAGGGCACACTCAGTCAAAGCACATCAGCAATTCAGCAAAAAGTGGGGGTAACCATGCAGAAAGAGGGCACTTTCTCACAGTAACCATGTTGTTCCTGCTTACATTCCACATGTTTTACTTAATCTTGCATTGTCTATGAGTGTTTGCTTTTTCCAGGATGTTGGTACTTTTTTTTTTTTAGGCAGCATATTGCTCTTGTCTAGTGCGTAATTTGAACTGAGTCGCATCCAGGTGTTTATAGCGGGGAACGATTGGGTTGTAGTTGAAGGCAGTGCAAGTTTCTCTCAGTGGGGCAGTATGGTGTTCAGTGGGGGAGAGGATGTGGCACTATGGTCAGAGCGGCTGAATTTGGAACTGGGGAACCAGGTTCAGCCTTCATGACCAGTCCCCCAGACCACTCTCTTGAGGGAGCACATTCCAGTGCTAGACCTTAGAAGGCCCCGAAAGACCTTAGAAGCCCTGGTGTCTTAGCACCAGCAGGTGGATCCTAGCGGTGGCAAGTGTGGGTTAACCTTGAAGGCCTGTCCACCACAATCCATGCTGAAGTTCACCTCAAGTCTTGCGGGCAGGCCTATGAAGCAGCACACTCTAGAGCGACAGTGACTCTGTCACTGAGGTCACAGGACCATTGAGAAGGGCCGGCTCTAGGGTGGTGCGACCGCGCTGGGCGCTGACTTTGGGTGGGGGCGTCGTGTTTGCAAGTATATTATGGTTTTAAAAGCACTTGCTGCCTCCTTCTTAGCCTCCAGCAATTTTCGGAAACAATAAAAATGTCATGATAACTCTGGTGATTAATGTCCTTCCTAGAGAGCGAGAGATCAGAATTTTGTCTAGTGGAAGTTTTGAAAAGGTAACGCAGAGGGTTAATGTGCCTGCTGCAAAGAACATGTACCATGCAGATCACAAAGTGCACATAATGTAAATAGGTCAGTGGGTTACTGCTTTTGTCAGAGAGCTCCTTTTGTTACTTACAGTTTATAAGTTAAAATCCTAACATAGAACAGTGAGCTATTAACTGTCATCTAAGAGCTGCATGCAAGCTGCAAGGTCTAAATAGAGAGATATGGTTTTTTCCCCCCAGTCTTTGATTATCCTAATGTTCCAAAAGGTGTTCATTCAGATGGAAATCAATTCTGATTATTAAAGAGAACCCCCAGCCATGGTATTACATTTTAAATTCTCTGTTTGTGTTTCTCCAGATGAATCACTATTAAACGATATTGCCTACTAGTATGGCTGTCATGTGACTCCTACACCTTGTAGTCCTTAGTCTTATGTAGCATTTCCTATATAGTGATTTACACACGTATAATTGATTGTCTCTGTGTAATGTGTGTGATGTAAAGTGCTCTGACACTCTACACAGGTATGAGCGGCACTGTAAATCAAATTAAATGCATCTGAGAGAGAGTGTAGGTATGGAGACTTGAAGGGCCCTGTTAAAGGGTGGTAGTGAGGGAATCCATGGCAGAGGTGGTCATCGGGGGGCACCAACAAACATTGTTGCACATGGAGCCACCAGCGCTAAAGCCGGCCCTGCCCTTGAGGCCAGTCCACCTCTTCATTGGCCTTGTTTCAGCAGTAGTAGTGCAAAGCACCAGGAATCGGCAATGCAGGATTTGAATGCACACCAAACTAAGTTCACAAACTTCACAGTCGCTCTGCTTCATGCACAAGCACTTTTAACATGTGCTGCCTGCTTTGGGGGCACTGGAATTATGCAGCAAAGGAGGACAAAAGTATGCTGCAGTGTTGACTAAATTATGCAGCAAAAAAAAAAACTTTATTATTTTGACATTTTACACATGCTAACAGTCTCTGGAAAGATTTTGCCTTATTAGTACCAGTGTAACTTACAAATACAGCAGTGAGAAAGGTGATCAGTCAACCTCTGCGAAGGGCTGTCCAATTCGCAGCAACACAAGTCACGTTGTTTTGTAACTTTTGATCCGTTTGAGCTACAAACAATTTATTAGTTAAAATTGTCAGATTATGTAGCAGATGTGTTATGTGCCAAATATGGCAGAGCTGTAGTGTAGCTCCTATTTCCCTAATAGGCTCTGCGCATTGGAATAATATATCCTATAGGTTTGACATAGGACTAAGGTCAGTATGTCCCTATCGAGTATATTAAACTTAATTACTTGTGCCAGCTAGCTCAGAGGCCACTAGAAACTCCTTGGATAACAAGAAGGGAGTAGTTTCTGGCAGCCGCAAAACATGACCACTTTGTTTCCCTTTAGAATCAGAAAGTGTCCCAGAGTCGTGGAAACAATAGATAACTATTTCACTCAGCTCAATCGTGCATGCTTAGTTTTCTCCTAGTTACACAGAAAGAAATAGACGGGCGTTTCAATAAAAGATTTATTGAACAGTCTTGTTTCTGGTGTAAGTAAAATGTGCTGTTACGATCACAAGACAGTATGCGAGATAAATAATGTACAGTGTGAGCAGTAGAAATAAATAATACTGCGAGAGCATTATCTTTTAGTACATATGCTTTTACATAAATAACACAGACTAAAAATGCGAGTACTCATACGATGCGTTTCTAATCTCGTTCTACCCCAATGTACCTAACCTAGGTATAGGGAGAGGTATGAAGTAGGTGAAGTATTCCTTACTATGGTATACTAAGAGTATGTTAAGCCTAGTATGCCAAGAGTCCCTCTAGGTTCTTGTCAGCTCCATACCTGAAGAATGAGAGAGGATGGAATCTCTTTGCCAGACTCGAACTCCAACACCCCGCAAGGGAAGTCAGATCACTGGAAGCTGGACTCTCTGCGTGCAGGAATGACAGCGTCTTCTCAGTGCGTCAGGCCGGGAAACGGGCTCCTCTGAAGTCGAGGTCTCCTCTGATTTACAGGGGCTAGGGAAGGTATATTTATACCTGAGAGTACCTAAGAATGTTAGTATTGACGTGAGTCGGACAGCGAAAGACGTCATGAATGAACCCCTAAGGAATAATGGTTCATGCATAACATATGAGTCCTTGAAGAAATCAATAGTCCTGGTCTAGGGAAACTCCCGCAGCCTAAGGGTCTGTTCTTCATGAACTCGTTGTGACGTTAGGGTGGACGGATGTCAGAGACCATGCCTGTATTTGGAGTGCACGGTTTAATGCCTAAATAAGGGCTGGGATTTTATGCCTATATAAGGGCAGGGCGAATTGTGCCTATATAAGGACATGATACTGGAAAGCCAGTTTATGGACACCCTAAGAGGAATACAACAGAGCCATAATCATATAGAAAACATTTGCAAACCAGGATATTTTTGCCATTCATGTTTGAGCTGATCTTGTGGATAAAAGTAGGAGAAGTGCTGATGACAGAAACCCCATGGCTTGGAGTCATATGGCTTGTGCTTCCACATTTATGCATATTTGGGACATTCTGCGATTGGAGACATATCCCACTTTATGAATGTATTTTAATGCCAATAACTCATATTAAACCTTAAGTAATCATGTGTATCCATTGGTTGAATTAAATAACATAATAAGCTGTAACTGGTTAGTGAAATGCCTAACAAATACTAAAAAGTGGGATGTTTTGTGCATTCTGGCTCCGCCCACTGATCCAATTCTCGGGTTATTCCGGCCCTCCGATTCTCTGCCCACAGTTCCACTACTTTTTTCCCCCACTTCGGCCACTGCATTACAAGAGTAATCAGAGTAACTGCCACAGGCCAGATTTTGTTAACTTTTTCATACCACACTTTCGTGCTGCTGAAGCCAATTGCCCTAAGTGGTGTTAGAGGCTGGAGCTATATTTAACCGATGCTGCAAGAAACACGTGTCAGGGGTTGTTCATATTCCGGGTTAAGATTTTTGTTTTTACTCCGGGGGTGAAAGCAATAATGGAGAGACCGATAGGGACCAGTCTGTTTTTCAGAACTGCTGGTGCTGAGCACCTGCAGGACCCGGCCCACTTAAAGCCCTGCCTCCACCAGCACATGCAACGTGTGCTCCTGGCAACCTCTCGAATTGGAGCACATCGCTGCCTGCCCCTATCGCGACCCCAGCTCTACAGCACACATACGCAGTGGCTTAGCTAGGGGCGGAGGAGGTGAGCAAGTCAGTCTGATGACTACAGCATCCCCCTGGCCCCCACCCCCACCTCCCTCCAGAACAAGTCGTCCATCGACAAACCTAGGGGCCGTCCCGAGTGGCAGTAGGTCTAGCTACGCCACTGCACATAGGGTGACCAACCGTCTGTAAATTTCATGGACCGTCCGTAATTTGGATCTCACGTCCGTTGTCCGTGACGATCCCTTTTATGGACGCCTTTTGTCCGTAATTTTGGTTGGGCATTTGGGAACATCACTGTTCCCCTGCAAGAGGCCTCAGCTCCCTGATGGGGCAACCTCGCACTCCTCTGAGCACAAGAGCAGCTCCACCCTGCCCATTGTCATTCTGGCTGCGGCTGATTGCCACATACAGAATGACAGTGGGCCAGTCTGTGCTCTTACTTCATGTGGTAGGCCTCCTCCTGCCTCGTCTAGGGCAGGACATTCAGTCAGGTGGAAGAAATGAACAAAAACGCCATGCTGCTGGGTGAGAATCCAGTTCATGAAAAGGTGGTGAAACAAGAGGATGTAGCCTTGCGGCTAGAGCGGTCGACCTCGGACCTGGGGAACCCGATTCGAGTCTCGGCAACGACGCTCAACATCCTGTGATTCTGGGCAAGTCACTTAATCTCCCCGTGCCTAACAAAAAAAAAAAAGAATGAATGTGTTCATCTGTAACGAAACTGGTGCTCATGTAAAGCGCTCTGATACCCGATGTCTTGGGTCTAATTCGCGCTATATAAAACTCTAAAAAAATAAAAAAATAAAAAATTTTTTAAAAAGGGTTGTGGATCTTTCACCGTCTCATCATTTTAAAACTGACGCATTTTCACTGTTATATTCAACAAAGCCATGGTTGCTGCTTTTTTTATTTTATGCAACTGGCAACCATTGACAAAGCCAATAGTTCTGGCTTGTAGGTGTAACACTACTTGTTGTGTTATATATCTGGATGCAATGACAGAAGCAGCAAATTACCAGTCGGGCGGCACACTATGCAAAGCACAGATTTTTAGCTTAGGTGTTTTAAGCCATGCCCTTAATTACATCGAACACCCCCTTTGGAGAGACCCCCCAGTTTTTTCATCTCACTTAAAGCCCTGGAAACAATACCATGTCACAGTGGCACTGTGCCTCATGCATGACTCATGACTTCCACTTTTTCGGATTGCCTATATACAGGGGCATAGTGAGCCCTCCCCCGCCCCACCCCTTGCTTTAGGAACTACAGCAGGGGTGAAGTCCTTGATGGGCCTCTTCTGTCTGCAACTCAGTAGACAAAGGCTCAGCTCATAATGAATGTGAAAAGGTGTGTAAGTGAAGGGATGGGTGGATGGCTGGATGGATTAGTGAAAGGGTGAATGGATGAATGAAAGGGTGAATGGATGAATAATGAGAGAAAGGATGGACGGATGAGTGAGTGGAAGGATGGATGAGAGAAAAGGTAAATAGATGGATGTATGGGTGGAATGGTAGATGGACGGATAAAAGGATGGATGGATGGATGAGTGAAAGGATGGATGGATGAGTGAAAGGGTGGATGGATTGATGAATTGATAAGTGAAAGGGTGAATGGATGGATGAGTGAAAGGGTGGATGTAAGGCTGGATGAGAGAGTGAAAGGGAGGGTGGATGGACAGAAGGGTGGATAGATGAGTGAAGGAGTGAAAGGGTGGATGGATGAGAGAAAAGATAGATGGGTGAGTAAAGGAGTGAAAGGGTGGATGGATGAGAGAAAGGATGGATGAATGGATGAGTGAAGGAGTGAAAGGGTGGATGGATAAGAGAAAGGATGGATGGATGAGTGAAATGATGGAGGAGTGATAGGGTCAATGGATGGATTCATGAATGGATGAGTAGATGGATGGGTGGATGGAAGGATGAATGGCTGAATGAAAGGGGGATGGAGAGAGAAAGGGAGGATGGATGGATGACAAAGGGTGAATGGGTGGAAGGATGAGTGACTGGGTGGATGAATAAGTAAGTGAAAGGATGGCTGGATGGGTGAAAGGGTAGATGGCTGGATGGAAGAGTGAATGGATGGACGAGTGGAAGATTGGATGGATGAGTGTACGGATGGATAAGGTGAAAGGATGAATGGAGGGATGGGTGAGTGAAAGGGTGGATGGAGGGATGGATGAGTGGAATGACGAATGGAAGGATAGATGATGGATAGGTTTGCAAATGGTTGAATATTGATATGGATGGGCACACATGGAAGGACAGAATGAATGGTGAAAGACTGAATGATGGATGAAAGAATGATTACAACTTGTAACCCCCATTATCTTAAGTACATTTCCTATAGATTGACTTTCACATTTATATGAGTCATTGTCTCTATATAATATGTGTGTGATGTAACCCACTCCGACACCCTGTCCTACTTACTTGGGATGAGTAGCACTATAAAAGAAATTAAATATATGAGAGGGCCTATGTGAAGAGGAGGGTCACCATTGGAGGGTGGTAGCAAGGCATCGGGCGTTTCCCTGGGAGGCTGGAAAAGGTGGTGGTGGGGGGAGGGGGGGGGCGGTTTTGTTACCTCAAAAAGACCTGCACATTTGCTCAAAGCTGTGCGCGCATACTGAAAAACCATGAAGTGCACAATTGTCTCAATCTAATATAAACTTCTTTTAACTTGTATTTGGTTAAATACTATTGCGCGACCTCTTCTGATGTGTCTGTAAAACCTACCTTTTGTCCTGAATTTTGACCTCCTGTCCTGAATTTTTGTCCTGAATTTTGACCCTTTGTCCTGAATTTTTACACTCACCGTCCTGAATTTGCACCCATGCCAGTTGGTCACCCTAACTGCATACCTTGTACTCCTGGGCAGCCTCTTCAATGGGGAGCACCGCGTGAGGCTTGTGATCACGTGACACGCTGCAGATCACACAGATGGGCTCCTGGTCATCTTCACAGAACAGTTTCAGTTTCTCTTCGTGTTTTCTGCACAGAATCGGATCCCGGGGGGTCGCAGTCGGTACGTCAAGATGCTTCAAGGTTTCCACCATGTTTGCCAGTCTCTTGTTCGGTCGTAGTTTCTTATTTTGAAAGGTTTCTCTACATTCTGGGCAGGTGAAGTCAGACTGAAGCTCCTCCCAGCACTGAGTGATACAGGACAGACAGAAGGTGTGTCCGCACTCCACAAACACGGGGTCTATGAAATATTCCAGACATATGGAGCACATGGCCTCTTCCTTCAGGCTCCGGAGCTGGTTTGCTGAAGCCATGTCTTCTGATATATACAAGCCGAGGTTAAGTTTCGTTTCTCCCAGTTTGTGAAGTGGGAGTGTCTGTCTTTACTTCCTCATACATCTTCCTGGAGAATTCAGTTTCATTGGCTAATGATGCGCATGCAGATAACTCTATGCTGGGAGTGGCTGCACCAGAGTAGGGAGTGTCTGCGGCTGAGCTGGGAATGTCGTTAGATTACGTGCTGAGTTTGCAGGTGACCCAAGAATGTTTGGGTCTGTAGTGAGGCGTCTGCCTCTGTGGGTGCCTGAGTCTCTGCTGTGAGTGCTGCATCAGGGGGTGGGAGTCGTTGCTGCAGAACAAGCAGTGTATGCCTCTAGGCTGTTTACTGAACCACATTTCACACGATGGGATTGGAGGGCAGAAGCAAAACTACAAGTTCCGGACTGCAAAGCTCTGTAGGCTAAACAATAAGAACAGAACTGAAGGTGTCATACACGGCATGGAACACTTGTCAGCCTTGGCTCTGCGGTTGGTTGAGCTGTGAACATCTGCAATATCACCTGTGTGTGACTGCCTTTAGAGTGGTTTGCATGCCAGCAGTGCAACGTGGGAGCGTTTAACTGAGCTGGCAGCGTCAACAACTTACCTGGCAGCGTCTGCGCCTTTTTAGGTCTCGGCCTGCACCAGCGCTTGCGCTGGTCTGGCCGAGAGTTTTAGTAAGCGGGTTTTGGAAGTGCAAACCCACTGGCTCGGCTGGCGACCAGCTTGCGTTCACGATGGCGTGCACGCGCAGAGCTGCCATCCATTCCTCGCATCGCTGGCGAGGCGCCATCTGCCTTTCCTCCCCCTCCCTCACCACAGAGCGCGTTTCTTGGCCGCGCGTCTTGTTTTCACAAAGCATTTGTTGATCCATTACATTACATTCATACAGTTACAAAAAAACAACTTTGGGACAATTTTGCAAACATTTCTCTGTATTTTAACTACTTGGTTTTGCTGTTATTTGATGCTGCTATCTTTCTTTTGTGTCTGACTGCAAGCATTTTGTAACCACGTTTAAGCGTTTTAAATATGTTTACTTTATACACTTCATTCTCATATTATGTATGAAGTAATATCTACTGCTAACTACATTCGAAGGTATCAACTCGCTTTACATAAGCACCAGCTGCATTAAATACACACACAATAATTTTCTGGCCAGAGGGAGATTAACTGATTTGCCTAAAAAAAAAAGATTTAGCGTCTTTGACAAGACTCGAACGCTGTTCCAAAGCTCCTAAGTCTACCGCCATAACCGTGAGCCCACATTCTGTCCACATTGTGCTTTTCTTCCCTATGTCGGCTCTTCACGTTTCCGGCGTGTTTTTACAGTGCTTAATTTGTGGCTAAACAGGTGCCGGGGCTCTTATTAAGCGGGAGAATTTTATGAAATGTTTGCTGTTTACCTGCCTAAAAAACAGCACAGTATCTGTCTCACAACTTTCACATACATCTGCTTCCAGACGTGCCTTTTTACTCGATACACTTCATTCTCATATTATGTGTGAACTTTTATGTACTGCTAACTACATTTGGAGGTATTAACCCGCTTTATATAAGCACCAGCTGTATTAAATAATACACACACAATCATTTTTCGTAGGCGCAGGGAGATTAACTGATTTGGCCAAAAAACAAAGATTTAGCATCTCTGCCAAGACTTGAACACTGTTCCCAAGCTCCTACGTCTACCGCCATAACCGTGCCATAACCGTGCCGCCACATTCTAAGGGAAAACACAGTGTTAGAACACTGCTTAATTTGTGGCAAAAGAGGTGCCGGGGCATATATGTGGCACATAACTATCACTGTACATAAAAATTTAATATCACCATCACTGCAAATATTGCTTTAGGATCAATAAGACTACACATATACATTTAGGGTCACTATAACTGCAGATATGAGTGTCAAAACACCAAAACTCCAACCTTCACTAATGTTATGTTCTGCTAATCTGTTATCTTCAGCCTTCTGCATCTACTGATGCAGCACCAGCACTAGGATTTTTTCATACCTAGCTTTTAAAAACTAGAATCCGCTCTCTAGTCATATACACTAACTTTGCAATTTGGCATATTTCACATTTTGTTTGTGAAAACTTCGCTTTTCAAACTGGACTAATCTCCTTTACTAACCTCATTCAGCTAAATATCTAGCACCAGAATGTCCTTTCAAGGGTATCAGCCGCATGTTACAAATTAAAAAAGCATTTGCAAAGAATAGGTCTCGCATTTTACAACCTTTTACCTATTTATATTGTAAATAACAATGCCTTTTTATTTTTGCTAGTGTTTTTTAAACACATAAAAAAATGGCATTTTAGTACGAAGTGCCCATGCGCAGAAATTCCCTCCAAGCGCGCAATGCATTAGTATCATGTGATAGCGACTGACGCATGCGTAGTAAAGTACCCATTTGCGGTAGCCATTTTTAATTTCCGAAAACGTGTTAGCGATTAATAGACGAATAGGCAAGCTTCTCTAACTTTCAGTGTTGGTGTTCTGCGCTTAGTAAATGACAAATAAGAAGTTAGTATTTATCCATTTTTTTTGACCTAGGAAAGCCCCCCTTTCCACCTATATATGTGCCTAGTAGGACTTTTCTTTCAACGTGATAGAAGTATTAGAAACATGTTGACATTTCTGTTGGTCCTGCTTGTGGCGTCACTTTCCGTGACGTCACTGGCCCCAAGAGCACAGATGAATCACTGAACACAGCTCACAGGAAGTGACAGGTCATAGGCCTAAAGGACTTTCGATGTGCTTTTCGCACCTCAATATGGCTAAAATATATCAATAAAGAGCACTGCGGAGGCCGTGAGACTAGGGAGTTTGTTTATTTGGGAAAAAACGCATGGTGTTAGGGGAACCCCCCCATTTTTCCTCAACTTGGGCACAACCGCTCTGGTTCTCATGAGTTAGGTGGTTCTCATGCTCTGGAAGTAATAACAAGCATTGAAAATGCAATAGGTCTCACCTTTGATTAAGTTAAAGCCATTTGCTTTGCTAATGGTATTGTATAGCAAAGCAAATGGCTTTAACTTAATCAAAGGCGAGACCTATTGCATTTTCAATGCTTGTTAAAATAGGAGTCTTTCCACTCTGAAATGGGAAATCAATGGAGAACAAACACTGATAAAGTCAATAGGTTTGGTCAATTGCTAAGTGAAATTGATTCTTCAAAGATTTTTATAGCGCCTAATCACCCTTAAGGGTATCCTGGCGCTTATCAGGTGTGTTGTGCTGGGCTTGATGAGCCTTACTCGGAGATCCAGTTCTTTCGCTTCTTGCGGAAGTCACGAAGTGTTGTGGAGGTTCTAATGTGGTGTGGGAAGTTGTTCTGTTGTTCCACAATTAAAGAGCGATGTATGAGAAAGCACGGCCGTCTGCTCTGCCTTTGCATAGGCGTGGCATGTCTCTTGAGAGTTCAGCTGAGTGGAGGTGCTTGGTGGGTTAGTGGATCTGCATGCGGCTCTTCAGGTAGGCAAAACCTGTGTTATGTAGTGCATTGTATGTGTGGGTCAGTAGTTTGAACTGTGTGTTTATGTACATGGAGCAAGTGTACCTCCCTTAGGTGTGGGGTGATGTAAGACCAGGGTGGGGAGGCAAAGACCAGTCTGGCTACTGCCTTCTGGACGGTCTGAGTCGTTTGGTAAATTGGTTGGTGATTCCCGCATAGAGGGTCTTCCAATAGTCCAATCTGCTGCGGATGAGGGTTTGGGTGACAGTTTTCCTGGTGTTGTTAGGCATCTACTTGAAAATCTTTTTCATTATCCTCAGGGTGTGGATGCAGGCCATGGCGACGGCGTTGACATGGGGGGACATGTCCAGCTTGCTGTCGATGATGATCCTGAGGCTTCTTGTTTATGTGCCGGGGGTGGGTCCAGGGTCTAAAGGCCACCAGGTGGGCCCCCATGGTGAGGAACTTTTGGTGGATGATTGGATGAATGTGTATAATGAGTGCATTAGATGGATGAATATGTTAATGCATGGATAACTAATGGGTGAATAGGTGAATGAATGAATAGCAGGATTTCTAGAGCGCACAGCTACTCCAAGGAGTGTCCCGGCCCTAAAACAGAAAGTAAGAAGCAGAGGCTGAAAGAATTAGAGGGTGAAAAGCCATGTCTTGAGTTGTTTTCTGATAGGCCTCTCACTTTCAATTTGACGTAGTCCAGTGGGAAGTCTATTCCAGGCTCGAGGGCCCAGAATAGAGAAGGACTTGCCTCCTTTTTTTTGTCAGCCTAAGTCTAGGAACTTTGGCCAAATGGCCATGCGAAGAGCAGAGAGTTCTAAGGGGAGTGTAGTAATGGACCCTGGAAGACAGGTACTTGGGGCAAAAGTGGTTCAAGGCTCTGTGCCTGAGGACAAGAGTCGTGAACAGGATCCTTTTATCAACAGGGAGTCAGTGCAGGTTCTTCAGGTGTATCGAGACCGAAGTTCATCTAGGTAGGTTGAGAACCAGACAGGCCGCCGCATTCTGGCTCATTTGCAGTTTCCTCAACAGATGTTGGGGAAGACCTGCATACAAGGCATTGCCGTAATTCAGCTTGGATACAATCAAGGCCGGACCACAGTTTTCCTCACAGACAAGGAGAGCATCTGTAGAAATGTTTTGGCAGTTCGCATTCGGCCAAAGCATGTGCCAACTACTGGGTTAACTTGGCTATGTAGTGTCAGCTGTTTGTCAAACTTGACTCCCAAGTTTTACACTACATCAGCTTTCAAGTTTGGTAGGAGAGCCCTATCTGGCCAATGGGTTTGCAGGTTGAGGGAAAAAATTAAGCCATAACTAAGAACCTCTGTCTTGTCAGTGTTGCATTTAAGCTGATTAATACTCATCCAGTGGAACACAGCTGATAAGCAAGGTTAAATGGCATCATGGGTAATAGACTTTCCCTTCTTGAAAGAAAAAAGCAGCTGAATGTCATTGGCGTAAGAGATTATCTTGGCCCAAAAAGACTCGACCAATGCTGCTAAAGGGGTCAAATAGATGTTAAACAAGCTTGGGCTGAGGACCGAGCCCTGGGGCACTCCAACCGAGACACTGCTGTGCAGAACGAGAAAGATGCCATCCAAATCTCTTGGTATCTGTCTTCGAGGAAGGATTTCAGCCACTTCAGCGCTGTGCCCCTGATGCCTATATCAAATAGACGGGCAAGTAGCCTAAAGTGCGGGACCATATCGAATGCAGCGGAAAGGTCAAGCAGTACCAGGACTGCCTTTCCTGCTGCATCTAACTTACATTTTATCACTTCAGGCACTTCCAGAAGTTCTGTTTCTGTGCTAAATTTAGAACTAACCCCTGATTGGCTGGGGTTGGGGAGTGAGTTGGATTCGATATAGTCTGAGATCTGCTGGTTTACAAACCTCTCCACAAGTTTTGATGAGGGTGGTAGTAAGGGAATAGGCATATAGCTGCTTGGAATGTTTTGGTCTGCATTGGATTTTTTCAAAAGAAGCGTAATGTTGGCCTGTTTCCAGTTAAAAGGAACAATGCCAGATGACAGAGACTTGTTTAGTAGGGAGTTCAGGACTGGATTGATGACATCTATTCCCTGAGCAAGGACAAAAGGAGGGCAGGGGTTTGAGGGGTAGCCAGACTTAAGGATTAAAATGGCAGCTCTCGAGTCATCTATAGAGATCGGGTCAAAAGAGGAAAGTACCCAGGTGACATTGACTGGCGGTGGAGTATCAATGACTGAGTGACCTATTATGGTTTAACCTTTTTCAATTTTTAAAATGTTATTATAAACAAATTGACCGAGGAAGTTTTACTGTGGTGGCAAACCACAGTGTTTAAGAATGTTTGGACTATTTTAAAGATCTCTTTTGGCTTACTTTCCGCCATATCAATCCTTTCCTCAAAAAATATCCTTTTAGTGGAGTTAATTAGATTGGTATAGGTTTTTAGTGCAGACAGTGAATGCATTGAAGAATCGTTTAACAAGAGGGTGCATGGATGGCTGGCCAGATGAATGAGTGAGTGAATGCTGTTAAGGCTGTCGTAAACTATCATTAACATTTTTTAGGAATCGTGGGCTGATCCAGAGCTGGGCAAAGATTAATGACACCGCCTTTCTAACTTAGCTCGTGGTCTCTTCGCTTCCAGGTTTTCTAAAATGTCTGGTTGACAACTACAAACAGGAAACTTCTGTAGCGCGTCAATAGAATTTGCAATGCGGCCTGTGATCTGTTTTGGTCCCAGTTAAGTCAGGTAACAGACTGCCCATCAAATGGTTCAATCGGGACAATATCAAGGTGCCCCATCAACTGCTAGCTGCCCTGAAGAGGAAACCCAGAGATCAGGAAGTGGTCAGAAGTTGTATAAGAGTTCCCTCAGAGCAAGGAAGTTCGCCATTAGAGAAGAAGCTTTTTTCTCTCTACTACAAGCAAGTGAGCTAAGGGACATGAAGGCATTTTGGGCAGTAGTCAATCACAACTATTTTGAGAAAGCCAATAGCCCTGACATTAGCACTGTGATCTCCCCTGATCTTTGGGTTGCCCACTTGACAAAGCTTTATGACGATCCTGCCAAGGAGACTTCAGACCGTTCTATTAAAGACCTAGCTGGGCCGTCTTTAGGTTCCCCTGAACATTTTCAGTCATCAGTGCTATCCCTGGCTGCCCTTGAGAATTGAATGAGGTTCTGCTGGCCAGGCGTGCTACAGGCCCATATGGGATATCTTTAGACATGTTTAAGGCTAACACTCCATTATGGGCCCCTCTCTTGACCAATGTCCTCAATGTAGCCTTAGTGACCGGCCCGCCTAACGATTGGTCTCATGCTACCATCATTCCGATATTTAAAAAGGGCTCGAAAGGCGATCCACAATGCTACTGCCCCATATCTTTGATAAGTTAAGCAGCCAAAATTATGCTTGACCGCCTTCAGACATGGGCCGATGGAAAAAATGTGCTTTCAGAGGTCCAATTTGGCTTCTGTCCTGGTTAGGGCACTGTGGAGCAGTCCCTCAATTTATATCTGTTTATAAGTAAATATACTGTAGCCAGGAAGGGCAAGCTGTATCTGGCCTTATGGACCTGAGCACTGCCTTCAACTCTGTTATCTGGTTTAAGCTCTGGAGAATACTGACTGATATGGGGGTGGACCAGTACATTGTCAATTTCCTTGAAGAGCTTCATAATAAGGTCACCGCCAGTGTGAGATATGGCCCCGATAGAGAGACAACTTCAGCCTTTAACCTGGCGAGAGGCGTACGCCAGGGCTGTGTTTTAGGCCTGTTCCTATTTTAATTGTATATTAATGGCCTGGAGGAGAACCTGCTTGCTTTTAAGGCTGACAGTCCCCACATAGGTGACCGCAGTGTTCTCACGTTAATCTATGCCCATGACAAAGTCCTGATGGCCAGGACAGCAATCGCCTTACAACGCTTGCTGGATCGCTTTTGCCAGTTCATGTCCAGCTTAGATTTAAGGATCAGTCAGGCCAAGATGCATGTAATGATCTTTGGTGCAAAGAAAAAGGACAGCACAACCTTTGTAGTTAACAGCTTTAGGGTTAGCACTTTGCCTTCATTTTCGTATTTAGGTCCCCCCTTTGACCCTCACTTAGTATGGGGTCCCCTAAAGATTAGTAGGGCCTCAGCTTTCTCCAAAGCTGTTGAAGCTCTTCTCAACTTTGGCCGCAGATTGGGCCACAAGCCATTCAAGGAACTTGTGGCCATCTACAAAGCGAAATGCTGTGCTGTTGCCTCCTTTGTGGCTCGGTTGTGGGGCATTAACGACCTTTGAAGTCTGGAAGTAATTGAGAATGCTTTTATGAAAAGGTTACTAGCTGTCCCCAGAAGCACCAGCTCCTTTATATGCCACTCCTTGAGGTCAGGATTGGGTACATAAATGATTTTATAATGCTGCAACCACTCCTCCCATGGCTTAGAATCAGGTCTAGGACCCAGACATCTTTCAACAGGGCCGTGCTCACCTACAGTCTTAAACTTGACTGAGGCCTGACAATTCCCTGGATAAGGTATATCCGCGATACCTGCCTAAGTCTGCGACGCGAAGATCAGTTTACTTCGCCTAGTAGTACAGCAGTTGCCTCCCTCACTTCACTAAAGAACACTTTTAGCCAGCCGAATGAATGCGAGATTACGGAGTATGGTTGATATGCCTACAGTTCAAGCGCATATGCTGGTCTGTACAAACACTGGCACTGAACGCTACCTAACCTGGGTTTGTAACCAGCACCACAGATTCGTGTTGGTTACTCTTAGATTATGCACAGTGCACTTTGTGGCTGCTTTACCTTGTCAGGGCTCTTATTTCCACAACCTTCCTTCCTGTCCCTGTGATGATCACTCTGTTGGCTGCCCGTGGTCCACGAAGGGGACCCTCATAAGAGGGCGGCCGCCTTAGTGCCACATGAGGGCACACAAGACAGTCTAGCGTGTGGGACCCCCCCCCCAGGGGTGGGCGGGGATGAGGTATAAGGGCCTCTCCCCACCCACCGGGCGGCCTCTTTGCCGCTGCCCTTGACGCCGTTTGGACGTGTTCCCCCGGAGCTGCTTACTATTGCGGTGAGTGTGTACCTCCCCCCCCCTCTCCGAATCAAAGCGGCTAGGCCCGGCTTCTACCGTGGCGGCAGCTCGCCATCGGGGGGGGGGGGAGGACAGCTCCTGGGGGCCAGGGCGGCAGCACTCCTCCCCTGGTCGTGTCCAGCACCGGGCGGATCGGGGAGGCATGCGGAGCACCCCTTGGCTCGTCGCGCCCCGGGACCCGGCCCGATTGGGGGGGGGGTTGGGCCCACGGGTCCGGCGAATGCTTGATCAGGGCTTTGGCCTGCGTGAGCACGATGCCTCGGGGTGGTGAGCTAGGGGGGGTGGGGGGAACAGCGATCCCGTCTGCGCCTCCTCCCCCCCTTTGTTACGACGTGTGTTGAATCGGGAGTAGGCCGCATGTGTAGCGTGGGGGGGGGCTGCATCCGCTGGGATGCACAGGTAAGCAAAGTGGAACCTTTGTGGGCGCCCCACCTACATGTTGCCCGCTGCCAGCAGGAACCGTTCTGGCGGTCGCCCCGTGTGGGCCTCTCTCGCCCGGTCCGGGCTTGTTTTGTGTTAGTGCCCTTTAAGAGTGGCCGCCCCGGAGGTAGCCAGCCTCTGATTTCCCGCTTGCCTGTCCTGTGCAGCCTGCTAGCACCCATACTTGCCCATACCCATACTCCACTACCATGCTACAACCTCTCCCACCCCACCATGTACAGCAAATGGCCGGGAGAGCTATGGGTAGCTGGCGCTCGGCCTGGGGTCCGTCGCCTCGCTGCGCTACAGGCTCCGCCCACCGCCTGGCCGTGGGTTGACTGTGCCCCCACCCGCGTGAGGGCTGGCAGGGTCGCGATCTGATTTTCAGTTGCGGGAGGGGGGGCAGCGAGTCCTACGGCTCCCTCCCCATGGCTGTCCACTCGGCAGTGTCCGTCATCAGGCCTTGGCCCGTGGGGGCCGGATGTGCTGTGGGTGGAATGCAACGAGCGTCGCGCTCAGTGTAGGTCCGACCGCTGCTGCCCTCCCCCGGTCGGCGGGGGGGTGGTGCTCCGATGAGCAGGGCCAAGTATCGGAGGGGGCCCGGTTGCGTTTCCGGAAGCTATGCCTTAGCGCAGGTTTCGGGTTGGTGTCCCCAGGAGTTAGCAGCCAGTGGCTTGATTCCTGCCGTCGGTCAGGTGGGAACGTTCGGCGTGGTAAGAGGAAGGGGGTAGCCTTGGCCCAGATGCTGCACCAGGCTACCGGAACACGATGCGGGTTGTCAGGGATTTCGTGGATTTTGCCCGAGGTTCCCTCCACCACACGCATACTAGGAGCCCAATTTTAGCAGGTCCCGCAGGTGCGTCGTGCGCCGTGGTACGGTGGGTGGGTCAATTAGGGCCCGCCGTTAGACTGGGGCGCACACGCTCCGGAGCACCAGTGAGCGGCGTGAGCTACCCGGGCTCACTTGAGTGTGTCGGTAGGGTGCGTACACAGTACAGTGAGCCAAGTAGCAAGGGGTCAGGAGCCGGGCGCTAGGACGACCGCAGCGCTCGCAGATGCAGCACTTGGTACAGCGCTCGCCCAGCGAAAGGCGTCTTAGAACAAGGCAACTCACCGCTGCATGCATGCTCGGGGAGGCATGCCCTTTGTATATTTACTGACGTGGGATGTGTTGATCAGGGAATTGTCGGTGGGGATGTTAGGCCAAGGTCACCTGCTGCCCAGCTGGACAGTTGCTTGGGTGTGTGCTCCAGTAAGGTGTAGGGGCCATAGTGGGGAAGTGACAACTGGGGGTGAGGGCCGGTGCCATCCCATAAGGACGGTATGGGTTACCTAGCAACATTGAGGGGCCACCGGGTCCCGGGGTGCAGTACTCATTTGCCTAGCACACATGCTAGGAGTGAGTCGCATTGTGTGGGGGCGGCTAGTATTGGAGGACTGTATGTTCCTCAGCCTATCCAGTACTTATTTATTTCCTGACGTGCTTAGTGGCTGTGGTATCCGCACGTAGTTTTTCCGTTTCATACAGTGTCTGCGATGCTGCTCAGCACCAGTTGCCTGGCGCTGTATGCAGCACGCAGAATGGGAGAAGCTGGTAGTCTGAGGTGAGCCAGTCAATGACTTAGGAGTACAAGTTGAGTCTGGTGGGGACAGATGGTCACAGCCTTTTATTTGGTTCGGTTCGTGATATGCAGCTCAGCTACTAGAGGCCACGAGGTAGGGTGAATACTGGTGCGGTCACCACCACCGCTGCATCGTGATATCGGTGACCTCGTCGTGCTATGGGCTTATCCGAGGCGCTGCAAGTCGTGTGGAAGGAGCCCGACTCCCTATTGCTGGCTCTGTTTGGACCGGGCGCCGCATTGTGGTGGTTGCAGCCTGCGCAGGAGCTCCCCTGGGGACGGCGGGCGGGTGCGGGTCACCTCGCCATGGTTGGCTCCGGGAACTGAAGGGGTTTCTCTGGTCGCGGGAGGGACCAGAATGAAGGCTGCCATTTCGCGTCCTCTTCGCCGCTGCGGGAGACACATGCTGTGGGGCATTTCACCAGTTGCATGTTGGGCATTGTGCTGTCGGTCAAGTTGGTCGGCCTCTTGGCGCGTGGGGTTTCCTGTAAGGTGCATGCGGCCCTCACCGCTAATGTTGTTTAACATGTTTAAATGTCAGTTGTGGGGGCAGTCGTGATGACTAGGGGTGTGTCTCCTCCCACACACTGTTGCTATCTTTCACTTTGGCACCGGGTTTTCTCTGCCCCTCCGACTCCTTCACGGTCATGCCGCGGGGTGACCTGGACAGCGGACAGACTGGAGTGCTGGTCTCAGGGTCTGCTTCTGGGGGTTCCTGCTCGTGTCCCGGCCCTGGTCTGCTCTAGCTTGAGTCAGGATTGCGGCCCATCTCAAGTTGCTGCCTATTTGTCTCATGCAACTAATAACCATTGACAAAGCCAACTTTCCTGACTTGTTACAGGTATGATGTTACTGGTTATAGCATATATCTGGATGCAATGAAAGAAACAGCCAAATACAAGTCGGGCGGCACACTATTTTAAGCACAATTTTTAGCTTGCGTGTTTTAAGCCACGCCCTTACCCACGTTGGCCACGCCCCTCGAAGAGACCCCCCAGTTTTCATCTCAAATGATGTGGCATACCATCCAGAGCTGTTGTCCTTGGTCGAGATTTTTGGCATCGGCTCCAAAACTGTAATTCTGGGCAAATCCCTTAATCCCCCCGGGTTTTCAATAATTGACCGTGCCCTTGTGTAATGCAACTGGTCCTAATGTAAAGCACTCCAATACCTGCTGGTTGAACTCGCGCTATACTAAACTGCAACACCTATTGCACAAAGGAAATGAGGAACATTACAAATATCCCGAGAATAAATGATGCGGTTCTTATATATCCCCAGCGTAGAATGCTCTAGTGGGCAGCTAACTATCAAGAATTCTTTAAAATGTTTTCACCAAACAGGTCAATTGGTGACAGATTGTTGGTCAACTTATGGGGTCGTCAAAATCCAGAGCTTAGCACGCATGTGGATGTCCGTACAAAGGTGTGCAACGAAGAAAATCCCGAACGAGAGACCCAAACATTCATAGTAAATAAAGGTATGAAGTGCAACCTCGGTCGCCTGCCGCCGAAATGAATTAACATTGTGAGGTACACTGATGACTATTCTTTCATTTATTTACAGACCAGTATAAGTTTTATACAATTGGTTTTGTACACTGCAGGGGGAAGGACTTTAAACACTCTCATCCCTGCCAATATAAGCACAGGGATACCCCTTTACAGATCTCAACCTTGCATTAAGTCCCAGCCTCGTTACGGTGAAGTCCACAAGATGGCAAGTCAAGGGTTGACCACTACAACAGGCATTCAGTTATTCAATCACATTAAAATTACTATTGCCTACTGCCCAAGCCATTCTTTAGCTTTGGGGGCCTGGAATAGTCTGAATTGTCACCTTGGACAAGTGTCCGGGTTAGTAGTTGATGTGACTAGGAGTGGTAGCACGGCAGGAGCAATGTGTGGGGCAAACTGAAGTGGCCGTCTGACGTCAGTCCTGGCAGATAGTTGCACAAGTGTCAGGGTCAGTAGTTGTGATGTCAATAGGTTTGGGAGCACGGTAGGAGCAATGTGTGGGGCAAACTGAAGTGGCCGCCTGACGTCAGTCCTGGCAGATAGTTTTCCACATACTAGTTACCCCTTTAAGAAAAGGGGGGGGCAGAGGGGCATCCATTTACTAAGGCCATCCCATCAGATAGGGTGCCGCCCCCTCAGCCTTTCACCCTCCTGAGGGCGATAACTGAGTACCACCGAGTTGGGCAGCAATAATCACCTGTTATTCAGTGCCAGGATATCCCCCGGGGTGAAGGTGTGCAAACACACTCCTGTTATGTTTTGCATAGACTATGTCCATCACAGTTGGCTAGTTTTCCTGTTTATGCGGCTTGGACAGGAAACAAACACTTGAGAGAGCCAATGGGTTTGGATCTTGCACCATAGTAATAATGGACTTACATTTACTCTCGACAGGCCCGAGCGCAACCAATTGTAATGAATTTGAGCCGTGGCTGCAGCCAGCTGATCTCAGTAGGAGTTTCAGAGGCTGAGGGGTTGTTACCTCTTTGGAGGTAGGTCCAGGACAAAAGGTTGTGCTTGGTGAGGCTCAAATACAAAGCAGTTGTTGTATTTTTCCAAGGGGAAGAGATATGTCCGGTACTTATAGCTCGCTACATAGCACATCGGGGTGGACAGTAAAAAATTTCAAGTTACAACTGGGGATTCCCCATTTAGGTCAGCACCTGCTCAATTGTTGTTTCCGCAGAGTTTGGGGCAGGTTAACGGGCCGCATCCTGTCTCTGCGGGTTTGATGTGTCTGTTGGGTCATTTGACAGAGTAGAGCCATTATCGCTTTGTATATCTGGGCACGAAGGAATGCCAGGCAAGATTCGAGGGAATTGTAGAGCAAATGATCATATGAATTCTGGGCATGTCCATTATTCAGGGAAATTCTAATTAGAAGGAGCAGGTAATCTTCCACTGCTGGGGCAGTATACGATTAGCAGTTTGAACCCCTAAAACTTGGGAATAAGCAAGCGGGGGTTAATTAGGGCTTAGTCTGCTGGGCTGAGGTGCGTTGGGCGCACCATGGGCTAATATGTGAGCAGTACGACTTTCTAGCAATCCAAGTGCAATCTGGCGTAGCACCAGGTGCTAATACGTGTGCAGCGTGGATTCGGAACAAACTAAGGGCACCTTGCATAGAACCTATGAATTTGTGTGTGGGGGTGGGCTACAGCTCGGGTGGGGACTCCAACAGGGGACCCAGCATCGGTCACAAGTCTCACCCTGTCCCCGCCCGTTGACCCTCCCCAGGGGTTCCATATTTCCCTTGGTACCACACATGGTCATCTCTGAACATCCAAAGTTGTGCTTGCCAAAGCAGGGGGGTAGCCTAGGGTTTGGTCAAGCCCCCCTCTCCCCCCCCCCATAGGGAACGGCACATGTTGGTACACAAGGAACTAGGAAATATACCTCGCAGATGCCTGGTCAAGAGGAAAGCACCACTTTTAATTCCTGTGGTAATATCGCTGGCTGCCACGGTATTCCCATACAACGGAGGCCAGCGGGTAGAGAGAAGGGGGTTGTACGGCCACGATTAATAACTGTTAACAATTATACGATGGCCTACAGGCCCATAACGGGTTTAGCAACCTAGCTTTTCCTCTTGTGCCAGGGTCAATGGTCCGGGCCTGGAATAAACAGGATTCTGGGGGGGCAGGGCTCCCCTCCCTCCCCTTAGCGCATTAGAGGGTAGGGCGGTAGACCCGCAATGATTGGCAATTTCATGTGCCCACAGGGGGTTGATGGGCACAGTGGCAGGAAACTGCATAGAATGGCAATAGGTTCCCCAATTTCCATGTCTATGTATGATGTGCACCTGTACAGAGGGAGGATGGGTAACGGGATCAGCAGTAGGCAGGCCCGGTGGGCGGCGTAAGTTAGCATGCCAAAAAGGGTGCAGTGACTGCAATAGTGTGCTCAATACTAACTTTCCCGCAATCCAGATTTGACACCACTAATGTGTTCGCCAGGGTTTAGTAATCAAAAAAGTCTGTGCAGAGGTCTGGCAAATTCTGCAAGTAGGTTTGCTGTGGAACAGAGGGCATGTTACAGGTTGCTTGGTACGCATAACATTTTCCACCCTGATAGCCATGTAGCACAGGTTTGGGGAAGCTGTCATCTACAAGTGTGCTGCTGTCCCAAAACCTGGGGGAAACAATGGGTTAAAGCACAAAAGACTACAATGTATTGAGAACAGTTGTCATTGCCATTATTCAAGAAAGGCAGTATCTGTACATATTGTTCCCCCCTGTTCCCACCCACTGGTCTGCTCCCTGGTACACAGCAGAAGCAGGGAAGTGCACGACCTTCGCTGTGAGGGGACATCAGCGGGGCATCACAGCAGCTTTATATCGCAGTCAGAAGGTGAGGAGCTGGCACGCAAGTTGCCATGCAATGAAGCAGTATGCGGGGGGCCAGGCGTTATGCTTTAGGCATCAATTTTGGCCATAAACGGGAGGAAGGGTACTGTGCCGGGTACCCGCAAATAGTGAGTTTTTAGAAGGGGGCCGCGTAAGTTTGCCTGTCCAAAATTGTGTGGCTGCGACTCCATTGAGTGGGAGAAAGAGGGTTCGGTGCATTCATGCTGACAGCTAGAACTCAGCGTGCATATAGGCCAGCAGGCGGTGTCAAGGGTATGGTGCACCACAAACAATAACTTTTAGAATTACACTGCTGGCCTGGGAGGCGAACTACATTATGTTGGCCAGCATATTCGAAAAGCAGTTACTGGGCAGTGACGGGTATTGCACTACCTGGCAACACCTACCAAGAAGGCCCTCTTGGCACAGTGCACCATAGGTAATTCACCCTTAACAGCGGGTGAAGTAGAGAGCAGTTGTTTCCGGGCAGGCCATCGAACATGCCCATGGATGGGTATATATAGCTGTTGTTACAACAGAGGGCAGTTGCCCCCATTTTAAGTGGAGGCCATCAAACTGGGCTACTATTGGTGTAATGAAGCCAGGCACAAGCTATTCTGGGTAATTAGGTGCAAGCGGGATTAGTTGTATAGATTGATGTGCAGTGCTCAAGAAAGGGTGTTAGCAACCTAGCATTTCTTAGTGTGGCGAGGAGCCCGGTCAGGCAATGATCAGACTCTCTTGGGGAAGAGGGATCTGTTGCAAGAAATGAAGTCCTCCATGTGTAAGTTATGCGACCATTGGGGGCATGTGAGTTATGGTGGCCAGAGATAACCCCTCGTTTAGTGTGGCGAGGAGCCCGGTCAGGGGAGGCCGGGGAAACCTCGTGCAGGAGAGTTAACAGTGCCAGGCGTAAATTCACTAACAGTGTGGGTTTGGCTTTATCAGGCATGGTTTGCTTGCCAAGTCCACAGGGTGTTTTGAAGAAGATGGGGTTTCACCTGTCTAGAGTGGGCATGGACTTGTTTTTGCTGGACTGGGGAGAGGCCCTGGAATAAGCTGGATGTAGGTAAGAATGCCTACCTTGGTGGGGGGCCCTGGTTGTGACGGTGGCCACACCCAGAGCTGTGGCGGAGTTACAGGGTGATCCAGAGGCTGTAAGGTACAGAGGATTACCCTCTGCAGGAGCACAACAAGGGTGCAAAGGCCAAATATCCCCAGGGAGGTCCTCGCGTCGGACCCTGGATGAGCGACGGTGCCCCATTAGTCCTACGGGCGGTTGTGGGCCTGAGCAACCAGGGGTTGCCTGGAACGCTCCGCCCCTTCGGGGGCGTGAGTAAGGGGGTGGATTGGCGGTCCACCGGTGGGAGGGATTAGCCCCTCCCCCAAAATTTGTAAGCACCGATTGGCGACGGCCACGGTGTAATTTGGCTCTTCAGGCGGGCAGGCGGCAGAGGGGTTGCCTGCCCTTGGATCGCCCGTAGGATAACCCACCATGTTGGCATATTTGTTATGCAAATAAACCTGCAGCAATTTTCTCCACAAACAAGGTGTCGTGTGGTTTATTTCCAAATAATATTGCTGTATGTGGGATGGGGAGTGTTGCTGATATTGGCACTAAGCACAAAGCATGGCCCACTTTCTGTTTTTCTGTAAATGTTATACATCCCTGAGAAAACACCACCTGTTACCTCATTTAAAAGAAGCGAACATTTCATATTGCAAAGCAGCTTTTAATTATTTGCAGACCCTTCCTTTTGTGGAAACTGTTTTTTATCTTTCATTCAACGTGCTATAAAGCAGAGGGCGACGCTGATTGTGTAGTAATTGATGTACTTTTTATCTGTTTGTATTTGTATAGGTCTTTCACTTTTTACGACTATCAGTATTTAATGGCTTTTTTACTGTCTTTTACTTGAAATCCGTTTCCTGTGCTATCTTATTACGGTTTGTTTTCAAGCTAGATGGTTTTATTGCTTTTATACTTTTATGGTTTAGTGAGACCGAATAAAGTTGGACTGAGTGAGTAACTAAGTGCATCAATGGATGCAGATGACATTCTTATAAGACGAGCACCTCTTGACTAAAATGATGTTATTAAAATGACCAGTATTATGGAAGTGCAAGTATCACACTTTGCGAGACATCACAGTGGTAATAATTCCCACAATATCTAAAGAATTACCATCATTATGCTAGTACAATAAAAATGTTCAGTAGTGGCTCCATCATGCCATATGTGTTCACAGATTGTCTAGAATTATTAGTGTTTCCAACGTTATTTTTGTGGTGGGCATTGAGGTCAACATTGTGTACAGAATTACCCCCATTTTGCGAAGAATTGACACCCTAATGTTAGTGCCAGCATTGTGCCTGAAGTGGGTATCATCCTTCATGCCTTAGGTGTCCACAGTAGGCAAAGAACTACCATTATTATTCCAGGGCCTGCATTATGCTGTGGGTGACCACCATTGGGTCATAGATTCCCAGATGAGACCTGTCATAAGTAGCTTATACATCTTACCTGCCACATTCAGCTGTACATGTATGCAGAGAACACACGCCAATTGCAAACCACCATAGCATCAACTTTCTATAACAGACAGATGCATACAACGGTCATTGCTCCTCCTTACAAAACATTCAAAAAGGATTCAATCTGATGGCACTTTCTTCCAGCACAGAGGACCTAATTTATTGTGCCTGTTAAAAATGTCCATGAAATTTCAGCTGAAGCTCCAGCGCAATGCAATATTAGACCTGTATACTGCAACAACACAATGACAAAACGAAACACACACAACACAATTGCCTTGTTGTGTCTTTGCTTTTTGTGTGACCTGTTGAAATGTGTGCTACAGTTATTGTGTTGTTTTCTGGTTGTTAATGTTATGCTTTTCTGTTTCCATAGTAGTGTGTTCTGTTGAAATGTTTTCTCTGTCTGTTATGTTGCTATTAATTTGTTGTGTTGTCGGTTGACTTAGTATGTTGTTGTATTTATGGGTTGTTGTTCAGGTGGCTGTGGTTTTGTGTCATTATTGTGTTGCTTCTATGATGTCCTGCTTTATAGTTATTGTGTTTTACAATATTGTCTGTTGTCGTGTGTTGTTGACTGTGCTATTATTGTGGTTGTGTGTGTTGTGCAGGCGTATTGTGTAGTTGTGTTTCATGTTTTGTTGTGCTGTTATTGTGGTTATGTTTGTTGTGTTCTTGACTGTGTATCAGGTTTACACTAACCTGGGAATCAAATCCAACAAGAGCAATGGCATTCTTCTTGCTAGTCAAGTCAGTTAAAGCAAGATACATACAATACAATGGCAATAGGTCTGGCTTATGAATGCACTGATAAGCCAGACCTAGAAAAAAACAAGTACCTTAATGACCACCCTCCTCCCATTTGTGCTGCTGCCAGAGAAAAATGCCATAAATTATCTAGTTATATACCGAAAAGGATCAGAACCCACTATATGTCAATATTGCTAAACATGATCTGTTTTATTCCAACAATAATCGGTAAATCACAACACTGGTTCTGAGTCACGTTCAATTTCCCAAATTAACTTCAGAGTTTCTTGTATTCATTAAGATTACTTCAAGCGCGTTGTGTGTTCAGAAAATTCTTTATTGATGAAATATAAAAAATGTTCGCATCAGCGTAGCCAAAGCGTTTCGTCTCTTTTAACGAGACTTCTTCAGGACTACAATTAAAAAGCACAAATTACATATATACCTATTAAAATTACATTCACACGACAAATTTAAAATACAATACCTATTATTCTGACTGTGTTCATTTTGTGCCTACATCAAACCTAGTGCAGGCACAGTAAAACATAACCCAGAGATTTTTTTTCAAATATGATTTTTCAATTCCATTAATGTCCGAAGGTTTTTTTCCCGATTGCAGATGACCATGCTGCTTGACATATACTGCACTTATTTAATTTCAAATCACAATTCAATTCCAGAAATTCTGGATATCCAACTCGCTATGTCGCAACAATGTTTTAAAAGATATAATATGGTATTTCAAAATCCAAATCGTAAATGATTGAACAGTCCTTGTAAGAATGAAAATAAAGAGAGGCAGGGAAGAAAACAATAATGACAATCACAATAATATTCATAGGCTGTTGATCCATTTTCCAACCAAATGTGTATCACTATTCATATTATTATTCTAGGGGAGTTTTTTCATGTCTTTACTAACAATTTATAGAAAATAATTTCAACATTCTTACCTTGTTCTTTTAGAGATGCATTTTTCAAAACACCCGTTTTTGTCGGTTTGTATATAAAATAACCTATTAACTGTATAAAAAACATCATTTTACAACTATATTCCATTATTATATATTCCCAAGATGTTTATGACATTGATTTGTCAGAACATACCTTGATTATTGTAATAGGTATCTTAATTTCATAACGAAAAAATTCAGCGACCAAATGTCAATATCTTGCATGGACCATGTCGTCCTTTAAGCCTAATACAATAAAAGGCAAACAGTAAGTCTATATTGCTTGACACTACTATAATTTATTCATAATATGTTTAAATCATTATAACTACATAGTGCGCAGATGCAGAGATGTCTCTTGGCAATCAAGTGAATCAATCAGACATATCATGACTCATACTTCTGTTATTACTCCGTCCTAATCCAATATTATTTAAAGCCTCACAGTGCCTAATGCCTTAATATTATTCGAAAGAATTTATTTTGAGGTTTCAGAGCACCCAAAATCACTTATATCTTTAAAACACATTGATAAAATACAATTCATCGTTATCTATTGTCAAAGATTAGAATTATTTCCTCATTCAAATATATAAAGGGAATTTTGAATCCTCATATGGTCAGAAAAATAGTTCTTATACATGAACAATTGGTGCCACGTTCTGGATTACTAAATATCTCATATCCAAAGGCTGCATAATTGTATGAATCAACCTACATTACGACATGGAACAGCGACCCCTGTGTTATGTAGTTTTTAATATGTTCCATAAGGAAGAAGGGTCCTGTATTAGTGGAGCCCCCATATTTAAATGTTCGCGTTCTCAAGCAACCTGCACCTATTTACTATATAAAAAAGTTTTCAAATCCCACAGTGTAATTTAAGTATATCTACATATACGATGACTTCCCTGAGTAATGCCAATTCATCTCTAAAATAATAATATTAATATGATCCCGTGTTACCGGAGCCGCTATGTTTAAAATTAGCGTTTCAACGCAAACCGCACCCATTATATTGCAATACAGGGTTTTCAAGTCCCACAGTGAAGTTTCAATAGGAACATATATAATATATTCCCCAAAGAATTCAAATTCATCCCGGAGATAGGGAACTCCCATGTTCATGGAACCGCCATATTGGAAGATTTGCGTTACTAGACAAACAGTACCAGTTTACTACAATAACGGGTTTTATTATCCCACAATCAAATTACAGTACAAGTAAGGTTATTACTCTGCATGTACAATACCTCCCCTAAAGCACATAGTCCATGCCCACAGTACTTTTGCAATTATTCTGTGAAACGCGAATGTAGTCACATTATCCCCATAAATCCTTAATACGATTTTTTTATATTCTTTTTTTCTCTCCCTCCGGGAGCAACCAACACTCATTCTCCGTACCGAGTTACTGCACGGTGTATGTCCACCACCTCCGGGTTTAGAGTCCAAATTCGACTCCATTTTCTCACCCGGTTTTATATTTCGTCACAGGTCATCAATGCGAGACGTAATCACGGTACCCCTTATTCTTGCCACGATCGATTACGGAGGCCATCTTTGACTAGGGATCATCACGAAACATTCTATTCATTACCGAATTGTTACAACATTCTTTCAGTATTCATGAGGATTGTAATCCTATATTTTTACAATTTTATATCAAAGATTGTAACATATCTTAGTTGAGCTCCTGATAACTTACATTGTTGTATAACGTTATACAAGACAGACGTATCAAGGGGAGCACTTGTAGACCTTCGCTATTATATAACGCTATACATTAAAGTGTCAATAACAAGTGCTATTTACGGTCTAAACTCATTTACACTGTGAATTCCATACACAGTTTAATTCCTATTATGAACACATTCAGCATATCCTCATCATGTTGTATGATATGAATTTAAGATTAACGTGAACACCCATCATTAGGCAAGTAGATCTATTCATTTCTTTTAAGTAGTGTTATGCCCCAAATATTCATTGGTCCTGATCTCAGAGGTTTTCTACACTATGGGTATGTCAATACACAACTCTATACTCAACATTAATCCTTCTGTCATGGCAATAGTTCTTTTATACCTGATGCCAAATTGCTATTAAGTCAATAGTTGCTGTGGGCAATCAGTTCATAGTCATAAAAAATGATGAAACTCTGAGTTGCTGTTAAGACCTACATATGCAGTTCTTAAACGACATATCCATTTTGCTTCCAACTGTCGTAGCAACAACTCTCTATTGCCTCCCCTTACCTGTTCTATTGCGTGAAACCAAATTTGAGATTTATCTGGGTGATTTTGTTGGATATGTATGGCAATCGGATATCTCTCATCATAATGTTTGATCGCCCTCACATGTCCTTGAATCCTTATCTTTAAGCACCATATTCTGCTGCCTGTATATATTTTATTGCAGGCACAGCCAATTGCTTAGATCGTGTATTTCGTATTGCAATTCATAAATGAGAGTATCCTGTATTTGATGTTAGTGTTGTACTGGAATTCCATAATCTTATTTTGTCCCAGATATCACACAGAAAAGTTGCACATACATAAAAACCTCTAGGTCTATCAGGTAGCCAATTGTTAATTTTGGATTCATTACTTTTGCTCCTAACATAACTGGGGCATAATTGATTCTTTATCGTTTGTCCTCTCCGATATACCACTTTGGGTTTGTGTGATGTCGTTCCCTTGGGTAAGGACTCAGCTTTTAAATGATGCCAGTTCCTTCATGATATATTATAGATGTGATTGCTGTACATGTTGTATTGGGTGACAAATACAACTTCCCCATTCCCTTTGGCATCTTTTTTCTTCATTCTCTTTTTCTTCAGATCTGTATTCCCTAGCAGGGTCTGTTTTCTGGTTAGTTTTTTAGCTTTGATTTCCACCTTCTCGAGACAGCGATCATCATACCCGCATTCTTTAAAGTTTTCTTTGATGGTTCCAATTCTGTTCAGAAACTGTTCCTGTTCAAAACAGTTCCTGCGGGCCCTGACCATCTCACCATATGGTATGGCATCCAACGTTGACCTCGGGTGTGCGCTCGTCGCGTGTAACTTGCTATTGCAGGCAGTGTCCTTCCTATAGATGTCACTATGGATGATTCCTTGTTTAATATACAGCCTCAGATCCAAAAATTCAATCTCCTTTTGGTCAAACTTCATGGTAAGTCTGACATTGAATCTGTTGGGATTTAGATAAGCTTGATAAGCTTGCAGGTCATCTACAGTTCCATTCCAAATCATCAAAATGTCGTCAATATAACGACCATGAAAGATGTTTTTTCAATCCAATCCTTGTAGCCTGGTCCACAGGCATGCTCCATCTCATACAAACCCATAAAGAGGTTTGCATAAGATGGAGCAAACCTGGAGCCCATGGTTGTACCCTGCTTCTGCAGGTACCATGTTCTGTTGTGCATGAAGACTTTTTTCAATAATACAATCTCAGCTATTTTAAGTAGCATCAACATATGTTCCAAGTGACTAGCACTCCGTTTGTACAAAAAATGCTTCAGTGCTTCCAGTCCACAGTCCATACGTATGCAGGTGTACAGACTTTCAACGTCCATTGTGACGAACAAAAGACAGTCATAAATTATCTAGTTATCTAAAACACTTTTAATAGCTTTACAATGACGTGTGTGTGCCACTGAAAGTTTAACCTCAGGCAGCTGGATAAATAAACAAAATGATCACAGCTGTGTGGAGGGCAAGCACTTTTTTGTGGAAGTACACAACTTTTGCCCAATCAAAACATGTACTCCTGACTCCCAGCATGTGGGCAGAGTTAAAGCACCTCTCCTGCGCTGTCATGCCAGACCATGAAAAGGAAGCCTACTGCTCCCCTAGGCAATAGGGAGACATTCTGCTTTGCTGGGCTACACATTAACGTCATGGTACCCCTTGGACATTCTTTGAGATGGATGCCTATGTTTATACCACAAGATCCAGAATTCAACAGGCAGCTGCCATCTTGGCTGCTCCCACTATAAAGAAAGACCATGCACAAAGAAACATGCACAGTACTGTTTTTCCAGTCAGTGCTAAAGGGGGTCCTGTCCTCGCGCTGGTGTGAGAATCCAGTGTTAAGAATCAGGAGGTGAGTCCTGAGTATTTTCAAATTCAGAGGTGCTTGAGGGTGAGTTGAAGATTGTACATGACTCTGGTAGGAGCGCTGTCACTCACTGTTAGACCTGTCAGCCTTAGGGTACTGTACCCCCAAACGTTTTGCGTACACTCCTCCTATTTTTGCTGTTCTCGTTTTTGTTGGCTCGCTCCTTTATAAATGGCAGAATTGGCTGGTACCCAACTGCCACATTTAAGTTTAAAAGCATATTATCCAGCGTCAATCATGGATACGCTGCAGAGTGGTGAATGCCCTTTTAGTTGATCGCCCTGTAAACATGTCACATGCACCTAATGCTATGAAATGGTTTGTCCTGGAAATGGTGAAATGCTCAAGACGCAGACATGATGTGTACCGCTTGCTCACAATTAAGTAAAGCAGATGTATATGGATGGCAAACACAGTGGATAAGGGTCTGAATCAACCTGTGAAGTGGCATACATTGGCCACATTATAAAGTAACAACGTTTGATTCTGGGTGCATTACCACTTCTCATGTGCAGTTATAGTGAGATTATCCCTGTAATTTGAGGTAAGGGTGACCCCTTCCTCTGTTGTTCGGACATGCTTGGTTGTAATGTGGAGGTGTTATTTACTGGCTGGGGATGACACTATGAAGAGCTGAGAGACTTTACATAAGTCGTGACTTGCTTTTTTAATTATGATTCTTTATGATTTTTTCCTTTTTAATCCTCATGGATACCTAGATGATTTTATGAATATAGGGGCTCTATATTTGATTTTTTTTTTTATTCTTGAATTCCTGCGGCCCTGAAGTGGGAGTTGATGATTGATATTCCCTTTTATTTTGGTTTAGTAGCATTAAGATATGTTGATTTCGTTCTTTGTTATATGGTATTGGAATAACCACCTGTACTTGTATGTGGATGGTACATACTTGTGTGTACCCCTTTTTAGGCACTTTTCAATACGGAGGTTCTTTGTGAGGATCCTGACCATTTTATTTTCAGCCAAGTCTGGGTTCATGTTCATCCTCTCAACAGAGAAGTGATTCTGTCCCACCCAATAGAATTGCTCAAATCTAATAGGCTTGGTACTTGCACGCGCCACCCGCTGTCTTAGCCAAGCCCCCAGAACCGAGCCCCCCGCCCCCCCCCCCGTCCCATTCCGCTTCTGTCCTTTAGGGAAAAAAAGAAATTCCAGGCGGGTTAGTACCGGATAAGCCCGCTTCACTGGATCAAAACACACTGTTCACCTGACACTTTCCACTCCACACCACAAGTTCTTTTTAACAACGATGTGGAAATGCCCTGTGAGTGGCCTCTCAGATTCCACCTTTATATGACAGTTTTCGCACTAACTACAGCTGTGGTGTATGCATGCAGCGTAAACATTTTGAAAAGCAGCACATTTGCAGGGTCGGCTAGCGTCAGCGTGAGTTATATGTGAAAGTTTTCATTCCCAGGCTACTGAGCGGCCCATCTGCAGGAGGAAATTGGGGGAAACTTTAACAAAGAATCTTTTAAAAATAGCACGAGGTTTGCTGTGAGTCAGATCCCGTTTGTGGGTCATGGAGCAAGAAGGTGCTACGGGGCCTCAACTGTGGAGGCTGAGGTAGTTTGCCTCTGATGTTCCAGGGTTCGTCCTACTATGTTCTGCAAACTCCAGCACTTGTCTGTCTGTTCGCGATGGTGAGTGTACACATGCAACCCCTCCCAGGCCTACGAGTTCGCTCTCCCTTTTAATTCATGACCCCCATTCATCATCATCATCAAACACTTTATTTCGGTAAAATACCATAAAAGAAACAAGGGTTCGAGAAATGGATTTCATACATATCAATGTAGAGTCGGACAGTACACATAATTAGTTAAACAATACTGCTTAAAAGTGATGATTAATTTAAAAATTGTAATACAGACAGTAAAACTAAGAATTAACAAGCATTTGCAATGCAATAGGTCTCGCATTTTCAAGAGTTTGAGCTATTGGCATTGTAAATTACTATGCCTTTTATTTATGTGTTTTGAAAACCTGCAAGTGGTGCGTAAACACGCACTTTGTACAGATAGTCCTTGCTTACGAGAAGCAAGGCTGGCAGTAAAAGAGGCGCAGTTATTGCCAGCCTTGCTTCTCGTAAGCAACGGCTATAAGTACAGAGTGCATGTTTACGCACCGCTTGCAAGTTTTCAAAACACATAAATAAAAGGCATTGTCATTTACAGTGCGAGTAGTTCAAACTATCGCAAAAGCGAGACCTATTGCATTGCAAATGCTTGTTCTTACTGGCCAGGGATTAATATATAGGGCAGAGACAATGACCGTCCTACATCTTTTAAAGACATGGGTGCTGAACTAGCAAAATGGCCATAAAAATGTACGCTCAAAACTTCTCCAAGCTATCAAAAGTAACAGCGTCCCAGAAGTTTTTTTTTTTTTCTAACAGAGTTTTATATAGCGCAAACTTGACCCGAAGGTATCAGAGCGCTTTACATAACACCAGTTGCGTTACATGAGGACACATTCATTTTTGTTAGGCACGGGAGATTAAGTGATTTGCCCAGAATCACAGGATGTTCAGCGTCATTGCCGAGACTCGAACCCGGTTCCCCAGTTTCGAAGTCGACCGTCCTAGCCGTTAGGCAAACTCCTCTCCCAGGATGATTAACTTTGCATCATTCACACACAGGACTTCGTCAATACTTTAACTGCTCTTGGTGGGTTTGGGGGTGGGGGATGTAAGTAACTATAATGCATTAAGCACTGGCCTGCATGTTTGCTATAAGACCAGGCGCTAAAAGTGGGTTATCAGGGTAGTGGGCATTTACAGACAGGCTATTTTCCGGGTACACAGAACTTCCACTCATGTCCATGAGAAAGATACGTCTTAGGGCTGGGAGGTGATAAACTGATGACACGATATGTTCAGCCACGTTTCCAGGCGTTTCTTGCACCCTAGAAGTGATGGCTCAGTCTCGAAGGTTGGGTCTGGCTCTACAGGACTTCGGGGTGACTTTCAGGCAGTGCTACAAAGTGTACAGGGCAGAAAGACTCCGAAAGCTACAGGACTCTCAAACGTGGCCCTACAGGTCACATATAGGAATGGATGTGTGGTAAAGAATGTTTTTAGCGCTACAAACCGAAATGTGGCCAATGGCTTTCAGGCTTAAGTGCTCTAGGGTGTTTTACAGCAGTTAGGGACCACTGGACAGGGGGGAAAGATAGTCCACTGAGGCCTGGAAGTAGTAACCAAAACTGCAACTGAGTAACCATGTTAGACAACGAACGGGCCGGCCCCACTGCCACAGCAAGTAGTCATGCAAACCTTGTCAGTTCTTTTTCCTCTTAACTGATGCACCCATGCATAACCAGGGCTACTGGAATTATGTGAAGTGCGGCCGCAGCGTTTTTGCATAACTATAAATTTGCCGCATTTGCCACATAATCCATCATCTGCCACATTCAGCAGATTAACAAAAAAATGGTTTCTAGCTCAAACGGTTCCAAACTTACCAAAAATGCATTGAACTGCATTGTCGCGCAGTTGAAGGCCCTTTGCAAAGGTCGACTAGTTACATTTTTGTTGCTTATTGCTATATTTGGGTTTTGAACTGGTACTAATGAGGTGCAACCAATGCCCAGACAATGTTAACAAGTTTGAAAACGACAAAATAATGAAGTAATACAATTACAAAATGTGTCAGATTATGCCGTTTTATTTGCTTTTCTTGTCGCATACTTTACTCACCCCTGCCGCATAATTTGGCCCTGTCCTGCCGCATAATTGCAGTGGCCCTGGCAATAACAAATGTAAATGATACTGGGACCCACGTCCCGTAAGCAGGAGCTTGCTTCGGCGCTGCAGCTTCTTCTAGTGTCATTACAATCCACGCTTGAGGTCTGCAGCCCCGACACTAGGGCTGGGGCTGACAGATGGCTCATCTGGGAGTCTGGATGTGTAGATATGGATCACTGCCCGCGGATGCAACACAAGGAAGCAGCCGCAGGGGAGGAAAGAAATGCTTCAAATACCCATCCTTTCCCACACATAAAAATTCAAGCCAAAGCCTGGCTGGATAGTTACCAAGGGATGTCAAATGTTGATAACCTTTGACCCCGGCGCAGGTATCACTGGGAACACGAGTGACTGCTGCGCCTGGAGTTAATCCCCCTCTTTAGAGTCTGCCCATCAGCTACCACGGCTGTGGGACTTCAAACAATTCCCACTATAAAGCACAACAAGCACTCTTAGACAGCAGGAGCACATGGCGCCCAAGTAGCGTGTTTCACAAATGATTTCACAAACACAAGAAATGAGACATTGTGACTCTGATCCAAAGTTGTACACGCAGAATATTGCAAAACCTGCGTTATACCGTTTATATTTCATTCACCAACAAAAAGACCCGAAGTTCGCGTCCCTAACTGGTCGGGGCATGTTTTCATGACGGAATGATGGCACGCGCGGTTAGTGCCGTGAAATTGAAGGTCCCGAAGGAAGGAAATATTTGCACGTTTATGTTCAGAATGACCTGCAAAAGTTTATACTTCTGAGGGTAACTCCTGCCTGCAATGTCCACACATCCACTTCAAGGGGACACACTGACAATAGCTGATCTTGTGCCAGTTACCTTGCATTGCCGCCCGCTTTCTTCCTGCAGGATGGCATTTGAGACCGGGTGGCACCGCTGCTCCTGGCTTCTGCTGCTCAGGAGTGGGGGAGGAGAGTGGGGGTGTCATAGAAGTCCGGGGGAGCAGCAGCGCTGGAAGGTGTAGAGCGTGTAGCAGCTTCTAGCGGTCTGCGCGCTGTTCAAAATGAAGATACAGGATACACTTCACTGAGGCCAAGTCACTGCCTGCCAAAGGAACGCTGGCCGGAGGAGTTGTGTTCAGAAAGCCTTACCTTCATTTGAAGTGGCGCACCTGTTTTCTGAAGCCAGCACCAGTCTGCAGACTGAGTGTAGCTTTTATTACATAACACACAGACTTTGACGAAAGTGTCACTGAAACAGTGCCAGATGAGTCTTCATCTACAAATGTGCTTTTTAGTGCTTAGCCTGCGATCTGCTGCCTGCAGCTCGATGTTAGTGACTCAGACTCACTGGCTCGGACCTGACAACGAGGAAGGAAGATGTCCACTGTAATTTCTTAAATACTGTCCTCCCATGCTGAGGCACTGGCAATTGCCGCCATCCGGTAAGAGGCCCGAACCTGCCGGATGGAAGCAAATTTCACATGCCCAGCTCTCCATGTGTTGGAGGGAGTGCACTTCACAGCCTTCCTTCCCCTGTGTCCAGGGTCTCTGAAGGGCACATGCTGCCACGGAAAAAAGGAATCACCAGCCGTTCGTTTACAAAGACGCACCATTTCGGCTAAGCGTCTTTTTTTTCTGTGCACAGCCTCTGAAACAAAGCATTAGATACATATACTCCTCTTTAAGCAGTCTGATGTATTTTGAAGAATAAAGCAAATATTTTACATGTGCCAGGATCGTTGATGCAGTTCCCGCAATAAACACTCTTATACCGCTGAAAAGTCTCGCTGTGATTGCCTCCCGACAATTTCTTTCACTTTCCGGGTATCTTAACTGTTTGTATATACACTCATGTCTTCCAAAAACCACCTTATGAGATCGCGTTAGGAAGACCGATGTAACAATACTTCTACCCAGAAACTGCCCTCGAGTGCACTGGTAGCCGTTCCAACCGTCGTGAAAGGGACCTACACGAGTACACACCCCTCAGCACACAGAAGACACACAACTGCTGTCACAGCCCTGACAAGCAAGGCAGACCTCAGGCGCACGCAGGACAAGTATCTCAGAGCACAGGCCACAAAGATACAAAGATGGCTCTAGTGCAAAGCGGGAGGGGCACTAATCAAGGTGTTGTCGTGACTGAAAGCCGTGAAAGGCTGTACCGTCTTCCTGCGGGTTGAGCATGTGTAATGTGCATCTACAAGGCTACCCAATTTGGTATGCAGCGCTTTATGAAAGACTGAAAGTAAAAAATGATCGCCCTGCCTGCAAATCACTTGCAATGTGTGATATGTTCTCCCCGTGAACAGCCGCACTGAATTCAACTATCTTGTCTTTAATAAGCACGGAATCGAACCCAGTGGTGCGCGCGCACCACAGAGGAGCGGGGGCGGGAATCGAAACCAGTGGTGCGCGCACACCACAGAGGAGCGGGGGCGAAGGAGCGCGGCAGCGAGGCGAACGCGCGCTGCTGCGCGTAATAGACACCGATGGGAATGGGCGGAGCAAAGGCGGGACATGCGCCTGCCTTTGCCCAATTGCGTGCCTTTTTTTTTTTTTTTAAAACACGCTAAAGCCAATGGCAGCCGGCGAAAGCAAAACCACACGCACGAGCGTCTGGTCAGCTTTCAGAACCCCCTACATGAGGTCTCGCGCTGTGCGAGCAGTGCTGCGCATTGCAACGCTAGGCGCGAGACCTAAAAACTATAGGTACTATGCGGATCATAGTTTTCATTGCAAGTTCTAGCCAGCAAGGGAGATTAATGTGCAAACTTTAGCAAGGTCCCGTTTCTAAAGTGCAAATGCATTGGTTACTAGCGATTACATTCACCAGTCATACGGGTCGTGATTTTCTTCGCGGGTTTCCTCCCAACAAGGAGAATGAATGTGCAAATGCAGCAAAGTCCCGTTTCTAAAGTGCAAACTGCAGGTGCTGTACGGGTCGTGATTTTCATCGCAGGTTCCAAACCAACATGAAGAAAGATAAATGTACAAACTTGGCAATGTCCCGTTTCTAAGGTGCAAATACATTGAATACTTGTGATTACATTCATCAATCATACGGGTCATCGTTTCCATCGCTGGTTCTAACCAACAAGAAAAATGGATGTGCAAATTTAGCAAAATACTGTTTCTAAAATGCAAATACATTAAATACTAATGGTTGTATTCAACAATCGTCACACTAAAAACACAATAAAAGACCATTTGGATTTGCTTGTAAACAGAGCTAAAAGGTATTATTTGTGTTTTGAGAATGCTGGCCTTCATGGCAGATGTGCTTAATAAGGCAAATGGTCATATCCAGTGGCGCAACTAGAGCCAAATTTCGGGGGGGTACCAAACATTTCGGGGGGGCTGATTCTTCCAGCAATATGCAGAGTGAAGATGCAGGGGCTCTAAGAAGGGGTGAAAACACAACAAAGCCTCGTTAGCAAGTAAATGGTCTTTTAAAGACCTGTGAAGTACTCGGGTGCGGCTGTGTGTGTGCCTGGGAAGCTGTCTCAGCCGGGCTGACACACGACGGGGGGGGGCTGAAGCCCTTTGAGCCCAATGGGCGTTGCGCGCCTGGTCATATCAGCAACTCTCGAGAATAGGCCCCTTTTTCCTCATACATTGCAAAGTACACAAGTCATGGTGTAAAACAGGCGGCAGTTTATTGCATAATACATAAAGCATGGATCAACATTTCACAACGTTCATGGTTGGTCATTCGCGACCCATGTCTTTGTCATAATTTGCATTTCTTGGTAATCATGTCCCACTTGTCCTGTTTCTTTCTAGCCGACAGCGCTAAACCTGAGCAGTGGTCAGTCCCACAGGTGTTCCAGTGTTTACAGATTCTAGGCTTCTCTTGCTACTGACCCTGTGGGCGGCCGTTAGGCCTAGCCCGGGGTGCAAGTGCCGTTCTGCTTGGCCTGTACCTTTGCTGACCCCTCGCCTGCTCCTCCATGCCCCTGCCGTGCAGCATCCCAAGGGCACTATACGGGCAGCCCTTCAATCCTGGCTGTCCTTGTGTGCTGTTGCATGCTCACCTGTGCCCCTGCCGTAAGGCATCCCAAGGGCACTGTCTGAGCACCTCTTCTACCTAATTTACTCTTTTTCGTGGGTACCTTTCTGTGCTGCCTCCGCCACGCTGCCAGCGGTTTCCCGATCGGTGGCAGCTCCCCCATTTTATTCCCGTTCCTTCATGAAAACGCCAGCTGCTCCAGAACCCCGACTACATTCAAGAGGAACATGTCCATGCCCACCCCGGTCAGATGTACTTCATCCTCGGCGTGGTAACCCGGTGACCTGAAGTTGATGAGCCCATGCCTCACGAAACCCCAGCTGTTAGCCCTACATATTTTCGCCATCGTGATGTTGAGCTTTTGCCAGGACCTGTCCACCGCCCCTGGTTCGATGGTCCCCCGCCACACCCGTCGTGCTATCAGTTCTGACCAAATCAGCTCTGCCGGGCGAATCATTTTTACCAGGGCTACCATTCCCGAGGTCATGGCGCTCAACAATTCTCTCCTCCCCACGTTTGCCAGGTTGTTCCCTTCCAAATGTACGGTGACTGCATCCGGGCCCCTTCTGTTCCGCAATTCTCTTTGCATTGCCGGGAGTAGTTGCTCCCACCTCATGCCCGGTTGCCCCAGCAATACCACCTCTGTGTGTCTCAGCCATATTCCTTGGAAGTCCTTGCGTGCCGCCGCCCTTCGTTGCACCCATGTGAAGTATGAATGCCCCACGATCCATACCATGCACCGACCCCCTCATAGGACCTGCTGAGAGTAGGGAATTTTAGGAGCCTGTGAGACGTATGTGTCCTTTGTATGCGCCTGACGCCCATCGCCCCAGTGATTTGATACTCTCGGAACCGAGCCCCAATTGGGCCGCGGTGGTGGCCGCCCCTACGCGAAATGAATGCAACCCGAATTCCCTGGCTGGGAAGCCTGCCCTCTCCAGTGCTTTTCAGAGCACCTCCGTGAACTGGAATTGGCTGAGATATGTGCCATCTAGGTGTTGAAATAGGAGGCCAGCAGCGGGCAATCCCTGACCCTCATAACTCCTCATGATACACACCGGGCAGCACATCTTGTCCGCAATGCAGTTGATGCGCGTGTCCCTCCCCTTGACGTTTTGGTCAGTCTTCGACCTTCTCAGGTGAACTATCATGAACCCGCCCCCTAAGTGTAGGTCCCGTGTTTGTATGCACGCATGCTCTGGGTGCACTCTGGCCGGCGCCACCAGTTCTCTAACTCTGTAGGCCCCAAAGAATGCCAGTGCAAAGGATGCTCTAAATAGCTTTCTTTCTTGTTCAGATGAGCATATCCCCTCCAGTTCCCGCAGGACCACTCTTAATACATTAAAGTCGATTGGTCTACTCCTGTCCTGTTGTCTGGGCTGTAGCTTTCCCCATCCCTTCATTGCTGATCTAATATAGAAGGATCCTGTCGGGTCGCTCCCTGTTGCTAGCTTGGCATAATATGACACTGCATTCAGGTGCGTTTGTGCCCATGCCTGGGATTTTCCTTCCTGGAATGCTTCTGCCAAAAAGCTTTCTACTTCCATTTGCGTAACCCCGCCGGGGGGCCCTGCCCCGGTGACCCTCTGGAAAGTTTTCCAGCACTTACTGTATCTGCCTGCAGTTTTCGGGGCAGCGCGCTGTCAACCAGTGTTCTCAGCTGACATCCATGATCTCCCACATTCGCCCAGGCACTGGTGTCATGTCCCGTTCCGCTTCCGGTGCCAACTCTCTGAATCTGTCCCACTGGAAACGAGAGATGGCATCCGCTATTGAGTTGTCCATCCCTGCAATGTGTCGCGCCCTCACCGCTATGTTTGCCCCTAGCTGGAGGTCAACCAACCTCCGCAGCAACCGCACTACTGCCGGGCATTTTGCAGATCCCATGTTTATTGCCTGTACTACTGCGTGGTTGTCTGACCACAGCATGATTTGCCTGTTTGCTAGCCTGTTCTCCCAGATGGTGAACACCACTACAATGGGGAAGAGTTCCAAGAATGTGATGTTTTTTGTGAGCCCTCCATAATGCCATGCCTCAGGCCAGCGTGCCGCCATCCACGCGGTGCCCATGATTGCCCCAAAACCATGCCTGCCGGCGGCATCTGTGAACAGTTCCAGCTGTTCCGATGTCACCCACGGCGCCCTCCACATGAGTGCCCCATTGAACCCAGATAGGAAGGCACCCCATTGGCCCAGACCTCTTTTACCCCTTGTGTGAGGCGAACCCTGTGGTGCTTTTTTGATAATCCTTTCGTCAACCATGCCAATCTCCTAGCAAACGGCCGTCCAGCCGGAATCACCCTGCTAGCAAAATTAAGCTTCACTATCAACTGTAGAATTACTGTCTATGTAGCCTTTCTCTTGTGTTGCAGCTGCCATATCAACTGCTGCAGCTCTGCTACCTTTTCTTTGGGTAACCTATACATCTCTTCCATGGTGTCCAGTTCGATCCCCAGGAAGGAAAGCCTTGTCGTTGGGCCTTCTGTCTTGTCTGGTGCCAGCGGCACTCCCAGCTCCTCCGTTAAATCTTTGAATTGTTGTAGTAGGCCTGCGCAATTGCCGGTCTCTGGTTGACCGATAAACAGGAAGTCATCTAAGTAGTGTAAGCGCCCTCCTGCTGGGTGGCGTCTCCCTAATTCCCATTCCAAGAAACTACTGAAGGCCTCAAAATAGGCACATGAGATTGCACATCCCATAGGTAGGCATTTGTCATAGTAGTAAGTCCCGTCCAGCTGGAACCCCAGCAGGTGGTAGCTGTTGGGGTGCACTGGCAAGAGGCGGAAGGCTGCTTCTATGTCTGTTTTTGCTAGTAGCGTTCCCTGTCTCATCTGTCTAATCTGATCCACTGCCTCGTCCAGCGATGCATAGGACACTGAACAGTTCCCTAGATCCAGACCGTCCTTCACTGACTCGCCCTCTGGGTTGGATAGGTGGTGAATGAGGCGATACTTCCCGCCTCCTTTTTTGGCACCACCCCTAGTGGGGATACCATCAAGTCCTCCATTGGAGGCTCGTGGAAGGGGCCTGCTACCCTTCCTAGCATGACCTCTTTCTGGACTTTTTGCCTGGCCACTTCGGGGTTGTCCCTCACAGATTTCAAGTTCCGGCTAATTCTTGGGGCCACCTTGCCTTTGTAGGGTATGGTGAAACCTGCTGTGAAACCCCCGGCCAATAGTAGGCCATCTGCCTGCTTCGGGTAAGTGCTCAGTAATTGCACCAATCTTTGGACTCTTACGGGGGTGGGTAATGTTAGTATTGGTGCCAGTTCTCTCCTCTCCCCTTGCCCCCGTTCCTGTCCCTCTCTATTTCTTGTTTTTGCTGTCGTCACCCTCCGTTGTTCCCTTGGGCTGCTTACAGTGAATGGCCGGGTGGGTGCCGCCGCAATTTCCACAACAGTGCCTAAACCTGCAGGTCTGTCCCCATTTGCAATCATCCTTGTCAAATTTCCAGCATGTGGCTGTTCGGCCTTTCCCCGCTTTCCCCCCAGGAGTATTCTTGTATCTTGTGCCCTGCGTTTGTTCTCGAATTTACCCCTGTACCCTGAGGGATGAAAATTGCTGTCACGTGCTCCAACCCCTTCTCTGGCGGCTACCATGTGGCTTGTGAAACCCTCCACATCCTGGTGGTCCCATTCAATAACAGGCCATGTCTGCATTTTCTCCCAGAAGCTTTCATCATAATGCAGCCATGCCTCTCCCTGGTACCTTTGTTGTGCCTCGTGCACTTTCTGCTCATGCAGGAACAGTGCAGTTGCGCTCTGCGGGAAGTTTTCTACAAAGACGCATGCCAGGATCCTAAATGCATACTGCCAGTTCTCTATGGATCTCTCTACCCTGGGCTTGCTTCTCTCCCTCCTATCTTCCTTTTTCTTGTCCTGTGTAGTGAGGTCTAGCCCCGCCTGGCGCACCTCCAGTAAGGAAAAGATGTCTATGTACTCCTTCCTCCATATTCTCTCCTTTACCGCTAGTGGTATCAGATTGGCCAAGCCAGTCAACCTTGTAGTAATGGGAGGTCCCCCGGGGGAGGGGCGGATGTACTCACTTGCGGGCTTGGACCCGTCCCCCCGGGTTCCTTCGCTTGCCCCGCCTTTTTTGAGCTCGCCACCTTTGTCGTGTTGATCCCACCGTCTGGTGGTCCTCCAAGCCCCCTGCGCTCCCTGTGGGTCTGCTCCCTGCTTTCTTCCCATTTGGCATCCCCTCCACCACGTCTGCGGGTCCATTGCCCTGTTGGCCGGCCCCCCGTTTGCGCTCTAGGCCTCCCCTAGACGGAGTTCCTGCCGAAGGGGCACCTGTGTTGGACTGGTGTTGCGGCCCGGGCCATGGCCACCATGGCATGAACGATGGGACGTGGCTGCCCATGTGCTGTAATGCTGGGGGCCCCCATGCCTCACCCTGGAACCCACCCCCTGCAGGGCCGTTCCCTGTACTGGCCTGCCAATGGTAGGGGAAGACCCATGGCCCCTGTCCTGTGCAGTTAGTTACCCCTAGCTGTGTCCCATAGTTGGCAATATTACCCAGTACCCCCTTGGCTTGCCCCTCTGCCCCCTTTTGTTGCGCACTTTGCTCACCGTTGGTGTTTTTGTCTGCTGTGTTCTCGCCTCGCCTGGGGGCCGCTGTTGTGGCTACAGGTCCCCCTTCGGATTCACTCCTGCTGCTGTCCTCTGTCTCCTCGACATCCACTGCAGCTTGCCGCCTGTGCCCTACCACTGTGCCCTTCACCGCTTGCTTCCCTTTGGCCTCCTTTTTTCTTGGATGCTGGGCGTCCTCTTGCGGTCTTGAGTTTTTTTCTGGAGGGGGCCGCCGTTTTGGCTGCATGCCCCTTGCCTTGTGGCTCAGCCCCCCTTTTGTTGTCCAACTTGGGTCTTTTGGCTGGGCCTCCTCCAGCTTTTTCGCCTATCTGCTGCTCCACTCATTTCTTCACCTTCATTGCAATTAAGGCATTGGCTGTCTGCAACATCGCCTCCAGGTCATCATCTATAGCCGGTCCAGAGTCCCTAGCTCTGTCTCTGCATGGCCTTTGTTGTTCCTCCTTATCCTGGAAACGTGCCAGCCGCCGCCGTACTCTCCCTGCCATCCGGCCTGTTATTTTCACTTTTGCCCACCTAAAACGCCTCGTGTGTGCCCTTATTGCACCTTGTCGATAAGTCAATATGTCGAGCTAATGAGCCAATGAGCAATCGTTCTTAAAATATCCCCCAGGCACCGACGTGTTAGATTTCCTAGGGCCCACTTTTTTCAGGAGGCCCTTGCCGCTTTAAGAAATAATTGCCACCGGCTCCTCCTCCTGGCCTCGTGACTGCTGCCCTGTGCCGGAGGCCGCAGTTGGTAGGCAGATGTTGCTGGAGCTCCTCACACCATGGAGCTCACTCCCATGCTCCCAGGGAAGAGCCTTGTGGGCCGAGCCCGCCCACTTGCCGCCACCGAGACCGAGAGCCTCCGACCTGCCCCGTACACAACGCCACAGGTGGGGGCCGGCTGTTACGGTTCGCTGGTTCTGCTGCTCACCTACCGGGACTCGACAGCAGCAGCTGCGCTCTCCCCCTAGCCGCCACCAATCTGCCCGATCCTCTAGCTCCTCTTCGGCGTGCTAGGCCCGTGGGCTGAAAAGCAGACCGTTCCAGAGGGGGTCGGCTGCCACAGCTCGCTGGCTTTGCTGGGTACATCCCGGGACTCTGAAAAGTTAACTCCCCGGGAAAGAGATAGCGAGCCTGGCAGGGAGCAGAGGAAGCGTTCCCAGCAGCTTCAGCAGCGCAAACTTGTTCCCGTCGTGCAGATCTCCACAAATGCCGGTCCGGTGATGAAGAAGGCTGGATCCGCTGCTGCTATCGACGGCGAGGTCAGTGCAAACAAAGAATGGTTTGGTAGGGACCCATGCCCCCCTTTTACCTCTGTTCCCAGCCGCCCCTTGGTTGCCCATTGGGCGACTTTCAAGTTTAAATGTCGCGCCCAATCCTAGCGCGGCATTTTTTGCGGGTTTTGCCTCGCGATCTCGTTCCTGCTCCCGCCGCCGCGAGGGGTTCCCCATGGGCCTCTATTGGTCAGCTGCGCTTCCCGGCCCACGCTCCTTCTCAGGGAGGTGGTGTGGGGGTGCTCGAGCTCCGTATTCAAAGACATTAGCGTTATAAATGATTGTCTACCCCGGTGCTTCACTTTCAAGAAGAAAAGTACTTTAGTGCACACTAGAACTAAAACTACACATACAGCATGAGTAAGAAGCAATTTAATGTCCTGGGTGCTCGTGGTTGTCTGCGCCATTTCTTGCTATTGTTCTTGGCCTCCCCTTATGGTCCACATAGCTCCCACCCTGAGTCAATGACAATCATGAGTAGGCTCAGCTGCAGAGTAGCCCAGTTACTCTCTCAATGTGCATGGTCTCTCTCTCTCTCAGTTCATTTTATCTCACCAAGCTACATTTCTCCATCCATGTTAGTTCCGAAGAACACCAGCAGCCGAATGCTAACCCCTCTGCTTGCCAACTATCCCACATTTGGAAGCCCATGAGTCGGCAATTCCTGTTAGGGCTTCTTGGGGCTTTCACATCTTTGACTAGGTGAGTGTTCTGGTGACTTTGATGGCCCCTTGCAGGCAGGGACAGCTTATTTGGGGGACTCCAGATGACACACAGCGGAGTAAGCAGGTGCTCCAGGGACAGTGCAGCTCCGATTTTGATGATCGGCTACAGGATGAGGTGGCCACACACAGGCCGGTTTTGGGACTGTGCAGCCATGCATAGGGCAGTGTTGGTCAGATGGCAAGGCCCAGCACAGGCCTCACTTTCTGGCGAATGTGGCTCTGGTAATGCTACATTTTTCTCTTTTGGGCACAGTGACTTAGGTCACGCCACAACTTCCCTTTGGGCACAGCAGCCCAGGTCACAAAACAACTAAACTTCTATCACATAGAACACGTCAAGGATGCCCCCTATCACCGCTCTTATTCGCCCTTGTACTGGAACCGCTGTCAGCATGGATAAGAAGAGACCCGGTTATCCGCGGACTCCACTGGGCGGAGGGATGGGAAGACCGTATATCCCTATATGCGGATGATGTACTATTATATATGGCGTCCCCCAGGCGCTCCATCAACAGGCTCCTAGACATTTGTGAAGTGTATGGCAAACTCTCCGGTTACACCATCAACTGGACTAAGTCGCTCCTATATGTCCTACATGGCCCCCCACCGCAACTCACAAAGGGATGTAGTCTGCAAATCGCAGAAGGTTGCTTTAAGTATTTGGGAATCTATATCACTCCACTACCCAGGGAATTTATGGAAAAAAACCTCCTTCCACCACTGAAAAGACTCCGCCAAGATGCGAAGCATTGGCAATCCCTGACATTGACACTGCTCGGAAGAGCCGCACTTTTTAAGGTGATGGCGCTTCCCAGGTTTCTATATGCCCTGCAAAATACCCCGTTTTCAGTTCCCCCAACCTACTTCAAGGCAATTGAAGCAGAAGTAAACAACCTGCTTTGGGACAGAAAACCGGCCCGCATAGCCATGAATAAACTGATAAAAGGGTGGTACGATGGCGGAATCGCCCTTCCAAATATACAAATATACTACTGGGCTTCCCAACTGATCGTACTCAATCAGTGGCTACACGCCCCACAAACGGACCCAGCGTTTCGCTCTCATAGGCATAGCTTGGGAGAGGGAGGAGTAATGAGAGTACTCTACACTAAAACTTGCAAACCACCGCTGAGACCTACAGCACACACAGTCCAAATTTGGCATATAGCACTAAAAAAACTAGGATGGGACGGTGTCATAACACAGCTGACCCCGCACTGGGAAACACAAAGGCTAGGCAGACTCAGTACTAGTAAAGGCTTCAAACGATGGGACTCCATCGGAATCTCAACGGTAGGTGATTTATGGAGTAAGGGAGAGGTAGTTACCTTTGCCCACCTCCAAGATCAGTACGAGATGGCACCCTCGGAAATATTTAGGTATACTTAGATTAGACATGCTATTCCAGCAGGCACTATACTCCCTGAGGCCTCCCCATTAGAGGATAGGCTCCTAACAGAATATATGGACAAGAAGGCCATTTCCCTCAGTTATCGCAAAATCATCAATAATCAACCAGATCCCACAAAATCTCTCCGTGAAAAATGGCAGACTGAAGTGGGGGACCTAGATGAGACAGATTGGCAAGAGGCGCTCGCCTCCCCACGCGAAGTGGCGATAGCCTCAAAATTAAGATTAGTACAATTAAAGATACTGCATCGCATCTATTACACAAGAGTAACCCTACATAAGATAGGGAAGGCTTATAGTACACTCTGCCTGAGACAATGCGGAGCAGTCGGTACCTTCTATCATATAATATGGGAGTGCCCAGTGATAGCGACCTACTGGGAAACAATTATGCGAGCCATTACACAAGTTAGTGGAGTGACTGTCAGGCCGGAACCCAAGAGATGTCTCTTAAATCTTCGGGAGCCAACTGACCTCAACCACGCGGCACAGGATTGGGTAACGCTGGGTATGATGTTCGCAAAGCGAAACATAGCCAAACACTGGGGATCACAAACGTTTCCGACGTACCGAGAGTGGTGTGAAGATATGGATGGTGCTATGGTGGCAGAGAGGGCAGTATATATACATCAAGGGTGCCCCAAAAAGTGGAAACGGGTGTGGAGAATGTGGAACGCTTACAGAGGGAACATTTGTGCTCCACCTCCGATCGAGTCAGAAACAGACTCAAGCTAATTTAAGTGGGTGTGGAACCATGTCGGACAATATCTCACAATGTCAATGTAGTAACTGTATAGTTTTAATGGAAGAATCAATGTAATGTGAAGCGTGCTCTGTATAACAAGACTTTATTTTGTAACCGTATTATCGCAAGTTTAACCTGTAATCAATAAAAAGAATAAAAAAAAAAAAAAAACTTCTATCACATTGGCTCAGGCGACAACACTACTTCACTTCAGGCAAACAGCTCAGGTTATGCAGCTGAGGATCATAGCCCCAATTGGGCTCAGATGATCTTCTGTTGCTTTGTGCGGTCCCTGACTGGAACTGCAGGGGGTGTCTGCTACCCACTTCTCCAAGGCACCCAGTTCTCCACAGTCCTCCTCTTCTGGTAGACTCTACCACAATGGGATAGCGCTGCAACTTCTCCTGGACAGGCCCCTTCATCTCACACACAGGATGGCTTCTAGGCACCTCAGGACAGCTGAACAGCTATTTCAGCAATGGGTAGGCCCATATGATGTCTCCTGACCTCTGGGAAGTTGGCGGTCAGGCAGACACCGGCTCTGGTTCCACAGCAATCTTCTGAGCACTCTGCGGAGCATCCCTTCCTGGGTCATGGAGAACTTAGAACAGGAAATAAGTCAATCAATGAGTTCCACTTTTATGCAGTAAAAGCAGGCGGGAGGCGGGAACCCACTATCTGAACCTTCAGAACCGGTTTGAGGTGGTACTCTTTTTACGTGTACTTTCCAGGCCACTCTCCAGACACAGCTTTAGTGTAGAGTGATGCTTCACACAGCAGGGTTGTCTCCAGCTTGGAGCCAACAGAGACCCAAACAGGTGTGAGCTTCCTGCTGTCATCAGCTACACTGAAAGAGTGATCACAGAAAGACAAAAGCCTGAGCCATAGTGTAGGGGGTCTTTTCACCTTGGACAACAGCACTTGCAGTCCAACCCTTCACCACCACATCAACCAAATTGCAGTGCTTCAGGAAAATCAATCAGCATCTCCATGCTCAGCAAAAGGCCTAATTTCTAAAGGAGCCCTGCCTCCGCTTGCCTCACTTCAATGTCTAGGTCTCTTCCTACAGCATCAGGAATATTAGCAATACACTTCGACTGCCTGCAAAAGCAATCTCAGCTACATCTTGTGCAGCAAGTCAAGTTTGGATAATCCAAAATTAATCCCATAGCCCTCCATTACTCTGACTCTCTCACACACCGGGTCTGGTGGCTTAGTGGACTAAGGCATCCACTGTAGGGGCCTTTGTTCGACCTCATGGTCACAGGTTAAAATCCCAGTGGTTACACTAGGCCTTTCATCCTTCTGAGGTCGATAAAATTAGTACCATTGAGTTGGGTAACAATAAACATCTGTTATTCAACACCAAGATACCATTCTGGGTGAACATGAGCTTTACAAATACACATGATATATTATGTTACACACCATGAAGGGCGCATAAACAAATCACACAGACATAAACTTGGGATGTTAGCGCTAGGATTGGCGTAAGCACACAGAAGCAGAACTTTACACAAGTGGGTCAGTGAGCATCCACAGCAAACATTGTTCGTTTTGCATTTGTCACCCCGAGTGGGACGGGTATGCCCAGACGTGTGTCCAGTGCTCTCCATGCCACTGGAGTCAAGCTAGCCTGGCTGGTGAGGGGGGAAACCCCGAAACTGGTCCTAGGATGCTTGTTTCCAGTCCAGGGAGGACCTAGCTTGGCAGTTCGGGCTGGACTGTTCCCATGGGAAACAGGGTCAATACTGATTTGCATATGGCTGGGTCTAAATTAGAATGGCATGGGGAGCAAAAAAACGATGGATTTAGGCCCAGATCTCTGTACTGGGATGAATGTATGACATTGTTCAGCATTCTGTCCATTAATTGTTCTATTTGCATTTGTCACCCGAGTGGGACGGGTATGCCCAGACGTGGGTCCCGTGCTCTCCATGCCACTGAAGTCAAGCTAGCCTGACTGATGAGGGGTGAAACCCCAAAACTGGTCCTAGGATGCTTGTTTTCAGTCCAGGCAGGACCTGGCTTGGCAGTTCGGGCTGGACTGTTCCCAAGGAGAACAGGGTCAAGACTGATTTGCATATGGCTGGGTCTAAACTGGAATGTCATGGGGAGCAAAAAAACGATGGATTTAGGCCCAGATCTCTGTACTGGGGTGAATGTATGACACTGTTCAGCATTCTCTCCATCAATTGTTAATTTTGCAACAGTGAGCATCCACTCCAGAGACATAGATGAATGTGGACTCTGGATTCTGGTCACAACTAAGGACTCACAAAACAGAGTATGCCGCCACCACTGCTCTATATGCGAAACCAACGACAGGGACAGGATCCACTGTCTGTTCAATGAGTGCATGCTTGGTGTGCTGCTCCGAGTCACAGGACAGGTCCAGGACCTCACTAATGTCAAGGTCACGTATAAACAATCCATGCACACACTAGATTGTGAGACGAAGGCCAAAAATCAAAACCCAAGATCCATATACACACAATAAGGCACTAAGGTCAGGGGAACCTGACTGAACATCATGCAGTGGACATACCTGCCCCAACACTGTTTTTTGTTTCCAAATGTTATGAAAAGTGCAGTGAGCATAAATTAACTAGCGTGAGCATTTGAATTTGCAATCTCTGTGATGATTGGGTCACACGCGGCCTAAATGGGTGTGGCAGGCCCCTGGGACAGGGATGGCTGAGGTGCCTCCTGAATGCTCTTGTAGGACTTTAAATGCTGCCTGAATCAGGGAGGCTGAGGCGAAGGGAGCAGGGTTGAGCTGGGAACATCGCTTCAGATGAACACCATCCAAGTAGATGATCTGCTTCGCAGACAGGGAAAATAAGTGATAGTAGCCCCTTCCTGAATAGGACGAGGAAACCATCGTTGTGGCCCATTGGTTCTATGGTGAATGGACCTCTAGGTCATGGGTACTGCTGGCAGTGCCAGCAGAGGTTTCGCCGACAAAAACCCAGTGGTTTCCTGACTCTAAACAGAGGAGAACTGTAGATTTGGTGGGCAGATGGACTGCTTTTTAGCAGCTTTCCCCCCACTTTGTCAAATCCTCAATGAGGCCATAAACCGTGAGTTATGGTGTTTCATTAGCCAAGCTCAGTGGTGGTCCAGGTTCCCATTACCTGTCAACTGTCCCCTTCTAGCCATAAAACCATGATAAAATCAAAAATATGCTAGAATGAAAACAGTGACCTATCTTGGAAATATGTCCTTGACGTTCATTTCCCATATTCGGCCTATCTCGAAGTTCTAACATAATGGTAGATAAAGGGGTGAAGACATTGGTATAACTAGATTTGCGCAAGATCAGACAATTTGATCTAGTGAAGAAACCACATTTATAAAGGAGGACTGCTTGTTGCAAGGCCCATGGCTTTTCCACTATACAACATTCCTGCGTGCAGTCTCCTATGACGTAATATCCTGTGCCTGTTTTGGTTTCTAATCCAGTTTTATCACAGCTCAATATGGAATCTTAGTTCTCCCAATCTTGCACACGAAGGAATAAATTCAGAAAATGATTGACTGCCCAAGATTACATTACTAGGTCACATTGGAAGAGTTGTCTTAAAAACCATTTCTCCTGGTTCCACCTTTCCCAACTTGCTCACTATACCACAGCATGTGTGGGTGTGGTTCAGATGGCGAGGCGTATAGAAGGCTGTCGCCAGGGAAATGTCAGTGTGTTGGGGCCCGAGCCTCGATTTTAATGCAGTGTGTATTACTCGCATATTTTGTTAAAGTGGTAAAATCATCTAATGCCATAACTAAAACTTACCCACCAGACCACTTTATAGTGTAGTTTTGGAGCTGCCTGCCTACCATAGTGAATTGTCCACCTTCTTGGGGGTTCCTGACAAATTTATTTTTTACTGCACTTACTACCTATATTTAGCCTGGTCTTATTCTCATAGTTGGCAAATAAGGGAATAAAGGCAGAATGAGATTATGAATTGTACTCTTTAGTTCCTGCGGCACTAAGTGGTTACTGGGTAATATCCTGTGATGTTACTATAATTTCCCACTGCTGTCCCAGGGCCGAAGATGCTTTTCCACTTGAATATCCAATTGACTTGATTTGTAAACTTGTCTCTCCAAGGGTAGTGCGAGCAGGAAGTCAGGGCTGACTCCAGGATATGGCAGGAGGAACAGAGCTCATATACAGTATGCCACACTAATTACACTCAATAAACTTACTCTCTGGTCAGAGCTGTACCATTATAAGAAGCCCGGTCTAGTCGCTCTCTGGATTATCTATTGTTGGAACAAATGTTTAAAGAGTCACAGGTTTGAATCTCTGTTAAGACACTCGGCATTTCGTTCTTGTAATGTCAATAAAATGAGCTTCATTGGGTTGGATAGCAATATACAACTATTATTTTGTGCTAAAAAAAGTTCATTGGGGTGAATGTGCTCTTTAAAAAACACATTTGTGTTAGAGACTAGGGACCTAATTAGCGGTTAATTGATATGAAACCCTAAAACCTCATGTAACATACACATACCTCTCCAGCCCCCTTCCTCCAAAGAAATTGTGATGGCTCTCTGCAGAGAAGTCAAGAAAGGATCTCCATTCAGTCTAGTCCAATATCTAGAGAGCGAGTCAGCCAGCTCTGTCTAGGAACACGCACTTTTATAATTTTCATATCAAAACGATTGCAACTGAATTCTTTTCACTCTTCTGAACATCCAATCAGCTTGCGGTGTCTCGGAACATCCAATCAGCTTGTGGTGTCTCGGAGCATCCAATCAGCTTGCGGTGTCTTCATGGGAACAGGAAAGCTTCCGTCGTCTATACAGTCAAGAGACAATGAACTACAGATACCAACATTCAAAAGAAACATTTTATGAAACAATTGTAAAAACTCAGAGGAGTTCTCAACCGTTTGCCGACTGTAAGAAAACTACAGTTCATGGTTAGGCCTTTACATTCATACATTAGATCAGGCTTTTCTCACCTATTACAGCTAACTAATTCTTTGTTCTTGTATAACATTCTGCGGAAATTAGCTAAACATTGTAATACATTATTATATTGAATGAAAAGCAAGCCTATCAGAAGGTCAAAATCTAACTTTTTGCCATTTTAATCAAGATGTGACGTCATGTCAGCTTATAATGTTTAAACATTTCTCATTCCAGACCTTGGTCAGCCTAATATGTATAAATGAAATAGACTCGGGTTTTCACTTGCTTTAACTATGGCTTTTCGTCTGAGGGCCTACACTATATTTCTACACGTAAATGCATTACTTTTTATTATTTAAAAACCCTCAAGCAGTAACAATAATCATCACTTATCAGTGCTGAGAAATAACTTTACAGTGACTGAGCGTTTTACAGAACAGACGTTATGGAAAGGTGATTGCTTGATTTTCCTGACAGTGATTGTTGAGATACTTCAGCGTCAGTTGACAGTCTCGCAGGTTGAACTGCTCTCCTCAGATGGCTTCTCGTGCAGCTGCTTTTAGGGGATTTGTTTAACTGGCCACGATGCACCGCCCCTTGAGGGTGGGAGTGGAAAGAACAGCAGGATTTTGCTAATTCCTTTAGCTGTCTTTGTAGATCTACCAGCGTGAGATCAATTAAAATCGTGTCATTGCATAAAGTATATGAAAGATATTTTCTTCTCCTAATTTCAGTGGAAATGAGTGGGCCGACCTCAAAATTGTCTTGGCTATATACATGAAACAAGCATTTGCAATGCAATAGGTCTGGCATGTGCGGGAGTTTAAGCTATTGGCAGTGTAAATGACAATGACTTTTATTTAGGCTTTAAAAAACAACACATAAATAAAATGCATTGTCATTTACAATGTCAATAGCTCAAACTTTTGCAAATGCGAGACCTATTGCATTGCACATGCTTGTTTTAATTCTAAATGTGTTAGATGTAGAATGCAGTGGTGCACTAACATCCCAAGACAGGCGATACTTTCATAGTTCACACGTTTACATTTGACTCCGCGTTCGAGTGAGGGCAGCACCTCTCAGCTGCGGCATTTCGTCCAGGTTTGATTGACCCGTTGCATTTTGGTACTTTTTTTTTTTTTTTTTTTGCAGAGCAGAGCAAAGGACATAACAGTATTATAATAAAATTGGTCATCAGATCACATTTTACACCAATACAGATTCTATACATTTATCAAATGAAACCCTCAAAACAGGGATAAACATATCCTAATTGATCAATATCAATTAAAAAAGTCCGACAAGCCATATATTCATAAATATAAAAAATAACTCTATTACAGTACAATCAAATTCCCCCTAATATATAGAGGCTTAAAGTGCAATGTGCTAAAGTGCTAAATTTTTATCAACATATCCCAATAACAAAAACAATCAGAACCTTTCAATTGTAAAGGCCTAAAGTGCAATGTGCTAAAGTGCTAAACTTCCATTAATACATCCCTATTATCAAAAAACTTCCAAACTGCTGTAAACTTTTTATTGCCCCAGCTCGTTTAGCATATGCTTCTTCGAATTTCCTTATCCTTAACATTTTATTTATCCATTTAGAATAAGATGGAATCTCCTCCGATCTCCAATTTTGGAGAATTAGTGAACGTGCTACTATCGAGCAGATTGTAATGCACGCCTCTTCAACTTTGGTCAAATCTGACCTTGCTTTAGAAAACCCAAAGAGGGCCACTTCTGTCTCGGGATCGATCTTTTTTAATAGCCTGGCTTATTGCTAAAAATATTACTCCAAAAACTTCAAGCTTCGGACATGTAAAAAATATATGAAGCCAGTCCCCCTCACCCTGGGACTGGCATCTAAAGCATTTATTATCCACTTCCACATGACGCTTGTTTAACTTTTTCGGAGTATAATAAGCCAGCCACCGTGACAAAAAGGCCATCCTTTTAAAATTGGCTGCTCTCAAGGCCTTACTTCCTACCTGGGCTATAGCCTGCCATTCTTGGTGAGAAAGGGAGCAGTTAGTCTCCCGAGTTATTTTCCCCAAAAATTCATCGACCAGGGGAAATGCCCTACGTTTTATCAACATAGAATACCAGTTTCCTACCCCCTTTAATTTTGCTTTATATAGGGCATTGACCTGGTCGATTGGAACACCACTTGTTAGGATATTGTATTTTTTAATAAAGTTTACGATCTGCAAATATTCCAGAAACCCTGGCTTAATTCGAGTACCGATTCTAAATAGAACCTCATCCCACGATATTACTGCATTAGCAATTAAGAAATGGCCCAGATCCTCAAAGCCACTATCCTTCCATCTCTTAAGGTGACTAGAATGAATCTGCAGACCAAAAACCCTACATTCCTCTAACTTCAAAAAAACAAACCCAGAAGAATTCGCCTGCTTAAAAAGGACTGGAGTCGATCAGAATAATCACGAATAGTCTTGTAACGGGACTTTTTAGGCAGTTTAGATGTTTTTTAAAAAGTTGGAATTTGTATGCCAGACTCACAAATCATTTTTTCAAAAAATATGTATCTATCCGATCATTAGGTTCCAATAGACGTGCTGTAAGGTCTAATATAGCTGCCTCATAATAGGTTTGGATATTTGGTAAGGCTAAACCCCTTGATTTATCTCCAGTTGTAATATGGGCAATTTAACTCTTGAGGCCTTTTTATTCCAAATAAATTCCCTAAACATTGAATCAATGTCCTTAAAAAATTTAGAATATATTTTTAATGGTACATTAATAAACAAAAATATTAATAGGGGAAGAATTGACATTTTTAAAAGTGCTACACGACCAATCAAAGTCAATGGTAACAGAGTCCATTTATCCAGTAGAATTTTAATTTTATTTCGCATAGCAACATAATTCAGACTAAATAATTGTTCTATATGATTAGACACAAAAGCACCCAAATATCTAATCGGCTCTTCTTTCAGTGCCTGAATTCTTAGATTGGTAGGTAAAAAGTTACAATCCCTATTTAACATTAAAACCCCCGTCTTCCCTTGATTAATTTTATAACCTCCTATTTGTTCAAATTTACTAAATTCTAAAAGAGCTTCTTCCACAGTCTGCTTTTCCGGGCATAAATACATTATTATGTCATCGGCAAAAGTTTCAACTTGGCCATCCCTTCGATTGGGGCTTTGATCAAAGGATTTCCACAAATTCTTATTGCTAGGGGTTCAATGAAAAAGTAAAAGCAAGGGTGACAATGGACACCCTTGTCTGGTTCCACGATTTATTTCCACAAGCCCTATTGAATCTCCATTAACTATAACCCGGGCATGGGCACCTTGATAAATGTTTTTCAACATATTTAATACTTGAACCGGGAAACCAAATTTCCCTAAACCAAAAAAAGTGCATCCCAATTGACCAAGTCGAAAGCTTTTTCAGCGTCGACCGAAGTAATAAGAATCGGTATTTTATTGTTAGTCGCATAATCAAGAGCCTGAATTAAAAACCCAGTATTAGTAGACATGGACCTTCCTGCCACAAACCCAGTTTGATCATGATGAATCAATCCTTGAGCAATGGGGTAAAGCGTTGTGCCCAGATTTTCATTAATATTTTAAAATCTGTATTGAGAAGGCTAATTGGCCTGTATGAATTTACATCCTTACCATTTTTCCCCTTTTTAACAAAGCTAACCAATATAGACTCCTTAAAACTTGGGGAACGGAACCTCCCTGTTTGATATTATTAAAAAGTTTTACAAAAAAAGGGGTCAACTCTTTAAAAAAGGTTTTATAAAATTCAATTGGGAGTCCATCGACTCCACAGGCTTTAGCCCCTGCAATGGATTTTATCACATTTATGATTTCTTCTTCGGAAATATCTAGCTGGAGCTGATTCACCATTAGCCCTGATAAAATAGGGAGATTAACCTCCTCAAAATAATTGATAATTTGATTAGCTACAGCTTCATATCTGGTCGTATATAATTGTGAGTAATGTTCTAAAAAAACTTGAGCTATTTCTTCTTTATCCGTTAACGAGGTTCTAGTCTTAGGGTCAATAATTTCAGTAATCATAGCTGCTTCTTCTTCTGCTTCATTTTGGTACTTGTAGTCCTGCAGTGTGTAACGGTAGATGGGATAAAGAGCTTTGCTGAGTGGTGCTTGCCTATGGTGTAAAACCGGTCTGCAAAGCAGATGAGTGTACGCCCCCCACCCTCCTCCACTCATGTGGCTGCAGATGTCTCTATGCCACCGGCGCAATTATGTTTCAGTCCTGGGTGGCGTGCATTTTGCAAATTATTGCAAAGTTGTACATTTCTGGTTGCACTTCAAATTAAACAAAATCCTACAGCTGTTAAGTAGTCCTGTGCCTTGCGTGACACTTTCAGCCTGCGCTGATATTTACCTCACACGTCCAATGGTAGGATGCAAACTACACAACCCAAAATGCAAAGTTGTTGATTTAATAGCCAGAACTAGCTGATGGCATCACCGCCCCTCCCCCCCAAGGATAAGACTATAGCTCCCAGAATCCAACAGATGGGGATTTGAAATTCCAGGTCTAGGACATAATGTTCCAGTGAAATGGACTCAATCGTGTGGTTACCCCTCCCAATAACGACTAGTGAGGTGTTACAATAGTGCAGCCAATACCCCTCCCGAGTCCTCCCAAACCTTCAACCCCCATCACATCTCCGACCCCCAGCAAAATTAACAGCTGAGCTGCATGTGGCTCATCAGAATGTGGCGTAACGACCAGAGCTGCCGCCTTTGGTACCACGAAAGGAGGTTCCAGTCTCTGCGTCGGCTCAATATCCTGTGATACTGGGCAAATCACTTCATCTCCCTGTGCCTACCAAAATCGAACGTGTCCTTCTGTAATGTAACTGACGCTCATGTAAAGCGCTCCAATATCTTCCGGTCGAGTTCGCGCTACATAAAACTGCAAAAGTAAAAACACTAAGAAAAGTAATGAAAACAGAATTTTCCCAACACTCATCAACCCGCCATGGCTGGTTGAATGTGCCAGCAGCAGTGACGAAATGTAGAATCGCGTTTATAATGGGTAAAGCTGGACCGCAAACAGAGCTGGCCTTTGGTCAGGGAGCGCCCTGTGCGAAACACACTTGGCGCCCCCTCCCCCTCCCCAACCCCCACACTCATCTTCTTTAATTGTCTATGTGTCCCAGGTCAAAGTGAGGCTTCTTGCAGACAGCTCCTGCCCTGCGCCCCTCTGGAGGTTGGCGCCCTGGGCCCAGCTCACATATGCTAAAGGTTGGCCCTGAGTACAAGCCCCAAAATGCAACGCCTGGTTGGCAGAAAAGCAATGACTGACTGGCACGGGCGCACGGACATGGGTGCACTTGGCCGTTAAGACTCTCAGTTAGGCCAGTGGTCACCTCATCCTCCCGCTAATCGTCGATTTTCGACCGGAAGTGTGCGCTAAACTAAACACCTTGAGGCAAATCCTTTTGCAGGGAGCGCTACACAAACCACGCCGATACAATAAATGAATGGGGCCGATGCAAATTAAGCTGGAATGTTGAGTCTGTGACGTGTTCACACTGCTTCCTTAGTATTTTAAAATGTCCCTGGGTATCTCCGAAAATGAATGCGACCTTTACATAGACCAGGGCTCCACCTGGCAGGATAGCTCAGTGGGAGACTGCGCCTGCTATTGGGATGTCTATATTTCCCACACATTTCTGAATGCCTCACTCAGCTTGTTATCACTTTGAGATGCGCCACAAAGCCTGTTCAGTTTTTGGTGGTTGCTGCGTAGATGCCGATTAATATTAGACACTTTTTTGATTAATTGTTGTTTGCAGTGGTGCCTCCTTTAGGTGTCTTAAGAACAGAAGGTAGTAGGTAGAGTATTTAAAAAATGTGTATGTGTTTGAGTGCGTGTGGTAGTTGCCTGTTTGGAGTTTATGTGTTACACGGAGAGAGAGCACGGACAGCAAGCACTGACCACCACGAATGGATAGGGGCCTCCTACAGCACTTGAATTTCCATATGTACGGTGGAACTATAAACGGGTACCTAAGCTTACGTTTCCCAAATCCTACTCATACAGTGAACAGACTGGAGAGCCAGTGGGCAGACTTCCATTAATTTTTAAAAAACGAGCCTCGGCGTCGGCTCAACATCAGGTGATTCTGGGTGAATCACTTAATCTCCCCATAATCTCCCCGTGCCTACCAAATAATGAATGTGTCCTTCGGGTCTGGTTTATGGCCGCCACTATGTAGGACGGTCACGAGCGAAGGCAGAAAGCAACAAAGTAGCGAGGAGCGGCGGCAGAAAGGTTTTCCTGGCTCGGAACGGTGTCCGATGTCGACTTGCCCTGAAACTTGCTCCCAAACACTGGAACTCCGACACAAACTGGGGGAGGGCTGGGAGCGGAAGCTAAACACCATGAAAGCGCAACATTAACAAACAAGCGCGGCCGAAGCGGACGGCGCTGAAAATAAAGCAGACTGCATTAGTGAGGAGAAACGCTCCCTCATGGCCCGCGTGGCAAAATAATTAAATAAATAAACAAGCGCGGCCGAAGCGGACCTGATAAACAAGCACGGCCGAAGCAGACCGTGCTGTAAATAAAAACAAAAGAGTGCTTACAGACTTATGGAGACCGTGGGTATAACACCGCAAGTAAACGATCCAGTCCGGATGGGCCGTCCTAGAAGGAGACAGGGCGGTAACAAGGAGGGACTAAGAAGCCTCATTAACAATCAAAAGCCAGCGTTTAGCATGAACGATGACGCAAGCCAATGGAAAGAAGGGGCGGGGTTTCCACCCCACTTCTAAAACTTTCCCTACTACAATATGCCTCGCAGAGCGAGCAGCACATGCGCGCTGCAACGCAGGTCTGCGAGACCTAAAAAGGAGGGGCGAAGTATACATCCTTGACTTAGCTCATTTGATATAAAGATTTTCCTTGACAATGCCCCATTGCTGTACAGTTGTAGTTGTGTGGAAGACCCTTCGTGCAGTTGGATTATGAGGAATCCTGCAGTTCTTCATTTTGTTCCACCGGCAGGCATGATTGATGGTATCATCATATTCCTCTATTTGTTCTGTGGTGTCCGCTCCATGTACGTTTTCAACACATCTAGGATGTTATGTTATGTTAAACATTTCTTGTAGAGCGTACGTACACCAATTGGTTTCTTGCCGCTGTCCCTAAGATTTTGCCGGAGCCCTATATGTTTGGTCATTTATTTAGGTTTTAGTCGTATGCTTGGATAAATAACCAGGTCTTAAGAAGCCTTCTAAATCTCGGGAAATCAGTGCAAGTTCTGATGTCAAGCGGAAGAGTGTTCCAGAATCTAGGTGCCAGTACTGCAAACCTGCATCCACCTAATCGTTTCTGTTTGTAGGGAGGGATGGCCAAGAGGTTCTTATGTGCTGAGCGCAGGCTTCGGGAAGGTGTATACTTTTGAACAAGGCTTGAGATGAATTTTGGGCTTGCGCCATGCAAGGACTTAAAGATAAGGCAGCCAACTTTAAATGCGCATCTCTGTGGGATAGGAAGCCAATGTAGTTTTTCCTTGAGGGGGGAGACATGTTCCCATCTGGGCTGCTGAAAAATCAGCCTGGCTGCCTGGTTCTGCACCAGTTGCAGTCTTTTAGTGAGATATAGAGGAATGGCAAAGTATAAAGAATTGGCATAGTCTAAATGTGATATAACCATGGCTAGGACAACCTGGACCAGTGCTTCCCGAGTGAGTAGTCTACTGATCTTCCTTATCTGTCTTAGCTGAAAGAAACAGGTGGAAGGATCATCCTTAGACTCTGTCTATTCAAGCCACCTATCATTCTTACATCGGATTTGTTGGCAATAAGGCCAAGTTTCTCCCGTTTTTATAGAACTGTCTACTGTTAGCAAGAGGTGTTCATGATCACTACCAGTGGGGTCCCTAACTTCCAGGTCTCTTACCAAAGAGAAATCAACAGATGAGATTACTACATAGTCAATGAGGGAGAATTTCCTCCCATTATCATATGTGTGTATTGCAGGCAGATCTCTGTTCGTATCTCCATTTATTATAGTCATATTAAGGCTTTTTAGGGCCGTTACTGTTTGTTTCCCCATTTGATTACCTTTACAACCTTCAAGTATTTGTCCCAGAATACAAAGACCTTTTCTTGGTCTAATTGTGACTCATCATTGGTCAGAGGGTGGAATTTTGCAATGAAATCACCCAAGAGCAGTATGAAAAATGCAAGAAACTTTGCGCCAATTCTCTCAATTAGGAGGACAAGTTTTTTCAATAGTTTAGCTTGATGTTCATTTGGTGGAAAATAAATGTTGACAATTATTAAATCTTTAGCATTTTTTTGCATAGTGCTACTACTTTTAGATTCCATTGCTCCAGTAACTGCAACTGTTATAAAATATACAAATTCCTTGAAAACTCTCTTGCACTTGAGATCCATTTTCACTGCTATTGTTAAGATCAGTCCTCTGACAGGCCGGCAAAATTTACCCTTCACAGCATTAACATTACAGGACAAGTAGTCCCTTAATAGCACATTGTTGCGTTCCCATGTTTCTTGCAGGACGGCAATCATAATTTCTTTTTCCTTCAATTTTTAATTTAGAAATTTCCGATTCCTTTTTTATTCCAGGACAGAAAGCGGAAGTTGTTATTAGTAGGAATTGTATGGCTTGGATTTGCATATGTAACTCCCAGGATTAATAGCGGCTGCAATCCAATACTGATCATTTTCTTTCATTTAAGCGGGTTACATAGTTGTTTTTTTTTACTTCGTCTCTCTAAATCTGTTTTGTTTATAAAAATTAGTTCTCTCTTCATATAATCTTGATTACCTTAATATAAGTATTACAGGCCAGATGTACAATGTTTGTCACCAGAAAAATGCTTTTTCAAATGTACAAAATGCAGATTGCGATTCTGTAACTTGTTACTGAATCATATTTTGCATTTACTGTTCGGTATTGAGAAGATGCGTGTTTAGGGTGTCCCTTCCAAATACCGAATCGGTATGGTATGTATTACTGTTTTGCAACTGCATTCTGGTCGCAAAACACTAATACTTTACCACCAGTTCAAAACTGGTGATAAGCCATTCGCAAATGGGAAGGGTTCCCCAAGGGACCCTGTCTAATCTTAAAAAATTAAACTTCAAGGTTTCATTTCTTTCTTTTTAAACGCATCCCAGTTTCCTTTGAGGAAAGCAGGCTGCATTAAAAAAAATAAAAAAACAGTTGCTTTATTAAAAAGCAATCACAAACATGGTGGTCTGCTGACCTCAGTAGGCCACCATCCCTGTGATGGCTGTGATTCCTAATGGGTTGCAAACTGCGACCTACCTCAATAATATTCATGAGGTAGGTCAATTTGCAACCCACAACGAATCCCTGAATGATTCTTAACGAGTTTCATACATTAGGAATACCAATTTCCTAATTGCGTTTCAGAGAGAATTGCACTTAGAAAATCGGTATTCCTAATGTTTGTACATTTCGCCCTAAGTGCTTAGATTTGTCATTACTTTATCACTGCTGTGCCATTACATTTTTTCAGGAACTATTTCCCATCCTTGATTTTATCTGCTATTCATTTTTTTGATGGATTTTATATATATCATAGCCTAATGATCGTAGGTCATCAATTGACTTTAATAATTCATCAACAACTATCCTCTAATAAAATTGCACCCCTGCATACGGACAATTTAATATGAGTTCCTATTCATGAGGAAAGGAAACCAAGGCGATGTCACTTTATAATAGTTTCGATAACCTTGGAATGGTACTAATTTTAGAATGGTTTATATAAGTATTTGGGCCCAAATCTGCAAAAATATCTACGAGTCAGAGATTCCTTTACAAAGGAAGTGTGCTCTGAATATCTTCTTTCATGTCTTAGCAAGGGGTCTTGATTGTATAGCCATTCTTCTGTTTTTTTCCTCCCAAACTTGTGTAGGTTTGTTGCCTTTCAAATTAATTATTTACAGATTAAATTTCAGGTAGACCATAACTCCCTATATTAGGTCTGGTGTTAGCCAAGATATTTTGATTTTTAAAAACAAAAATATCTGTATAATATACTTATTTAAAGGGGATTTCAGATAGCTGTCTTCATCTATTGGTCTGTTGGTGTGCCATTTACATTTTGCTTCCGCCCACTACGGCACACAGCATGGGGCAGGGGGTCAGCCCACTTCAGCCACTGGATAACTTCACTTCGAGTGACTACATTTTGCTCTTTCACTAGAAACACATCCGCACACAATTTAGTTCTCTTCAGTGTCACTGTTTTTGTCTTTCAAGTTTTGCCTACACAGTGCTTGTGCTGTGCTTTTGAAATCTCTTGTATTTAATATATCTTAAAAGGGGGCTTTTATCAGTTCCCATTGCCGAATTACTGTGATCATTCGCTTTTGCGTGGAACTTTTTTTTTTTTTAACTTCCCCTGGCCGCACGCATTTATGATACTTCTACTAAAGCTGTTCACACGGTTTAAGCCCCATCCACTGTCAAGATAAGATCTCTTCCCATGGAAAAGGCAGGCAGCCTCTAACAGTGTACTGGAATGCTTGCTTTTTATTACTTCGTTTTGTAAAGCAGATGCTTTAGCCTTAAAACGTTTGTGGCATTTCCTATTCATGCCTCAGTACCTTTCTTTGCACTTTGTAGGCAATATCGGATTTATGATCAAATTCTAAATGTTGTAATAAACATTGCATGTTAAAAATAAAGTTAATATACAAGAGCTATGCTATATTTTACTACTAAACAGGCAGCCACAAGTGCAGTTACCTTGCAGACAACAGGGTCATGATTTGAATGGTGCAGCAGGTGCAGTAGCACCGGGCCCAAAAGTTGTTAGAACTCCTCTAAACACGTAATATTGCTATATTTGACTACTAAACAGGCAGTCACCTTGCAGTTAAAAGGGACTTGATTTGAATGGTGCAGCAGGTGCACTGGCACCAGGGCCAAACGTTATCAGAACTCCTCTAAATACCTAATATTGCTATATTTTACAACTAAACAGGCAGTCACAAGTGCAGTTATCTTTCAGTCACTAGGGTCATGATTTGAATGGTGCAGCAGGTGGAGTGGCACCGGGCCAAAATGTTGTCAGAACTCCTCTAAACACTCAATATTGCTATATTTTACTACTATACAGGCAGACACAATTGCAGTTATCTTGCAGTTAAAGGGAGTTTGGCTTGAATGGTGCAGCAGGTGCAGTGGCACCAAGGCCAACAGCTCTAGGGACCCCACTAAATGCAGAATAATGCTACATTTTACTACTAAATAGGTAGTCACAAGTGCAGTTATCTAGCAGGCCCTAGGGTCATGAATTCAATGGTGCTGCAGGTGCAGTGGCACCGGGGCCATAAGTTGTTAGAACTCCTCTAAACACCAAATGTTGCTATATTTAACCACTAAATAAGCAGTCACAAGTGCAGTTACCTTGCAGCTACTAGGGTCATGATTTCAATGGTGCAGCAGGTGCAGTGACACCGGGGCCCAAAACTCTAGGAACCCCTCTAAACACCAAATATTGCAATATTTTTCTACTAAACGAGCAGTCATAAGTGCAGTTACCTTACAGGTAATAGGATCATGATTTGAATGGTGCAGCAGGTGCAGTAGTACCGGGGCCAAAAGTTGTCAGAACTCGCTTGTTACTTTATTGGATTGGTGTTACCTTTGTCGATAGAGTCTCTTGGGATAGAAGGGCATGTTCTACCAGCTCTTCTATGTTGAGCACAGGGGTCATTCCGGTTTATCAGTTCCTGTTTCCTGCAGTGGTGTTGTAAATTCCTTCTGGAGTAGCCTTTATCTGATTCCTGCTATTTCACAGTGTGGATCTGTCGGTACGCTAATCTATCTCTCATAATCTTACCAGGGCCGCATCAGCGGTTCTCACCTGGAGCAATGTAGTCCAGATACGAACTTTGGTGTTCCCTGATTGGACCGGTCTCTATTCCATGAGAGATCAAGTTCAACAATAAAGATTGTAACATCCTCAATAAGAATGACAGACACGGGTCAACAATTTAAAGGTTTATATAATGGATTAATAGGCAATATACATGAAATATGCCATCAATACATTTAGCAGCAAGGCATACGAATCACAAATGCAAATAATTTATTAAGCTCTATATGAAATCTGGCTTACATTTGCCCTGTAAGAGTAGGAAATAGGGGGATCGGGGTTACAGATAAAGTGTGTCCTTTTATCGGACTTTGGATAATGGTTTTCGTACATTACTACACAAGTACATGGTTCTCAGGATATGTACCAATGAGGAGCAATGAAGAAGAAACATTTTACAACAGAACACATTCAAAGATTCTCCTATAATACTATTACATTGAATTAAGTCGTTATCACAGTGTATTCAAACATTATAGTTGATACATTGTACAAGTGATAGTTGGAACGTCATCGGTTAAGTACAGCATGATGAGAAGTCTCTGGAAATGCTCACCGGCTATTAGTATAAAGTTTGCAATTTTCAATTCTCTATTTAGAAGAAGAAATAACTGTACTAGTCATCAGGTGGTGTATTACGCCATAATTTCAAGATGGAGGACAGTGTAAACAGTTTATGTTAGCATAAGCTCGGTTTCTTATGTATTCAAAGCGAACAGAAAAGAAAACAGCTTTCACACCACCTTGTGTCAATTTGAAACCGTTCTTCATGAAGTTGTAATTTATTTACTATGCGCACAATGAAGTACATTTATAACTGCACTTCCGAATATAATGCTGGTATGTATTTTAATTAAGGACTGTAGTTATATCTGTAAACCAATTTAGTCTGCATGTCCTTTTTCACTTTTTGGTGTTCTTTCAGTGCTCTTGTATGACCTGCTTATATAGACATCTGGCTATTATGTTACTAATTTTAGCTCTGCAGTTTTGCAATTTCCTGACCCACCTAACTTTAAGAAATTGGGTTGTTGGTTGACTGGGGTGTGAGCCCTGGTCAAGCAACCACCACAATACCCTTCAGGACAAACCACAAAAAGTCACTAAATTAACCTGTGCTTAACCCTGGGTAGCTTGGCACAAAAAGGAGTCATGCTTAACTTAGAGGCAATGTGTAAAGTATTTATGCAGCACACAAACAGTAATGAAAACACAACACAAGAAAAATCCCACTGAAATCACACCGAACTGACAAAAATCCAATCATTAGAACTGGAGTTATGAATTTTTAAAGTTTTTAGTGAAATGTAGTGCTTAAAAGAACAAAGTGCCAACTGCAGGCATCTGGTTGCACAAGACTGGGTTGAAAGTTAAGGCCGACCGTGATGGAGCATGTTTCAGATATACAAAGTGGATTGGGCCTGGTTAGCGCTTACCTTTGAACACAGAAAAATTCTTGAAGAAAAATGTCTGAGAAGGTAGAAGTTAAACAGGGCAAGGCTGTAGAAGAGTCCGAGGAGGAAGCGTCGTCGTGGAGCGAAGCTGCGGTGAAGATTTTTACCTTTAGACTTGGTCACCAAAATGGAAGTCGAAAATCTCAAGCGGGATGAAGCAGAGGGCTGTAGTCAAAGACAGTTCCATGAGGTAGGATACCCCTTTGGCGAAGGACTGCTGAAACAGATTTGCTGCTGCGGAGAAGAATGTAGTGGGACAAGGCGCAAAGTCCATCCCACCCGCAATGCACTTCGGGCAGATAGGCAAGCAGGTTGGTCCTGGTTTGACTCTACACAAGAAAAGGGGGAGAAGGATAAAACCTTACATCTTCCTCCTCCACGCCAATATGTATACACAAAAGGAAGTAAGGTAAATACCAGTCGCAAATTTTTTTGGGGGAGAATGTATGAAGTTTTGTAAGGAGCACAATCACTTTGTAAAAACTACCATCACCCACAACAAGTTGTGGCATGCTTCATCATAGGGCTGTTACTAAATGCCTCTGCGCAGACCAACGCTAGAGGCGGAGCAAAAGGGAGGGGTAGACAATACAAACAATTAGAGACAAGAAAAGAAAAGGATCCTATACAGGTGCAGACAAATAGTGTTAAAACTGACTAAGAGATATCGTCATAACAATTTTATTCCTTGATTCCATTGTCAGGTATAAAAAAAGGGGTATAAGAATACCCCTGGATGGTGGTGGCGTGAGTGAATTATGCACTCACCACCCCTCCGTTCTGCGTAGAGGTCAACATGTTTCTGCCGGATTCCGTCTCTCTACCGGCATTCATCAGGACAAACAGGATCCCTATGCTACTTTCCCAGTTGTTGTAAATCCCCTTTGGTATATACACTGTACTAAGTATTACTCCACCTGTAAGTCTGGAGCAGTCCAGTACACTTACTCATCAAATGATATCTGTAAGTGGAGAAAATAAAAACAGTGACAGCAATCTGTACAGTGGTACACCAACACATACACAAATTACATAATGCAAGTGAAAAGATGGTGCTCTCAGTGTTAACTTCATAAAACCAACCCATTTGGTGCGACTAGGGTGTTTTATAAGTCTTAAATAACACACCCTTAAAATGGGCAAGCAATGGCACTCTCTCTTTAATCAAGAACACTTTTTGTGAGTTCCTAATATCCAAAACATACTGTGCTTAAATATCAATGTTATAGTGAACACATCCGTAAAGACATGGTGTGGTGGCACGACGTGCCCCCCACGTACTCATAGTTTTAGTTTATCATTAAATGTGCTCTCTTCAGGTCATACATGTATCCTCACTCGGCACACCTTACCGAGTTTATTATGATGAGCGCTAGAAAAGGCACAGGAGCAGAGGGCGACCCCCTGTAGTCACACTCTGTGAGGAGAAATGGTTAACAGGTAAGTGTTATTACCTCCAGAGTATGCACGCTTTTGGGACATCCTTGTCCATTACAGAAATGCCAGTGTTAGGCCGTTACCAATGCCAACTGGTACAGAGGTACAGTCACTGCCATCTGCAGATTACAAATGCAGAGAGAGACTGCTCGTGTCCCAAGTCGTGGTGCGAGTACACGCAACTGCCTGCATACAAAGAGAGTAAGTAAACCCCCCATTCCTCCTTACTTCATCAAGAGTGGTCAGCCGCCACCTAATTGGTCTCACCGGGTGCCGTGTAGGTACACGGGCCCGTGACGGACCGATGTCCATAAATGCATGATCGCTTCCCGTCACGTGTGGGGCGTGTGACGTAGGCGCGGCGTAATACGTCATGCGTACGGTACTCGCAACTAGAGCGCTAACCTGTGTTCTCCGTTGCAATCTACCACCACAAGCGCGATGGCTCGTGATGGAAGCAGAGAAATGCTTACACTCCCCCTCGAACTCTGAAGATATGAAGGGCGTGCAGTCTTTCATGATATGAAGGGTATGTAGCCTTTCATGTATACTGGCACGTTTAAGCTCCACAAAGCTTCTATAGCTTCTATAAGCGAGCGAGAAGGCTCATACCTAAAAAATGGCACACCATATGTCAATGTCAACAAAAACTTTATTGTTTTATAACATGGGTCCCCCCAGTGGCTCCCACTCAAAAGATTGGAACAAACATCGATAATAAGAGTTTGCCTACTCTTAGAGTTTATCGAGGAATAGACTGTTGTAGTTACTACTTCTTGAATGGGGCAGTGGCTGAAAGACAGTATGGATAAATTCTCCGACTAGATGTACACCAGGAGACAGTCAGGACAAATCCTAAGCCAAAAATATTGAAAATATTTCCGAGAGGACATAGTTATAATGGGAGGCCACAGTGTCAGTGTTGGGTATCTGCGTAGTTCAGAGAAACCATATGGCAGTCCTCTGGTCCTGCCAGAGTAATATTTACGACAAAGGAAGCATCCAGAGTGTCTACTAATAAGTAGGGGGACAGATATACCCCAAGGGTTACAGAGAAAGAGAGCTATCATCACGGATAGGTTGCAGGGTGGCTATTGAGTCCTATGACCTACCCAGGGCCGTCCATGGGATGTCGTCATTAAGCCCTATCTCATGACTACGAATCCTGTAGACCCACTTCTGTTCACGTATGAACAAGGCACGTGAGGGGTCCCTGGTATAGGATGAGATGAAAGGTTTATCCAACACGGTCCAATAAATATCCTCAACAGTGTGGCCCTTCTCAACATAATGTAATGTGAGACGTGTTGTGCTCCATTATTCTCACTTTGACCTTCCTGCAAGTCATCCCCACGTAGATCAGGCCACAAGGGCACCTGATCATATAGATGACATTTGTGGAGTTGCAGTTGGTGTGCACTCACTGTTCCCATGGGTAACTGAGGCCCACGTCAACGTTCTTGCTATTAGTAGTCAACCTGCAAACATCACACAAGCCACATCTCGTGTGGCCTGTGACCGGTGGAAGATCCCAAGCTACCCGAGGAGCCCCTCGAGGGCATGTTTGCAATCTAGAGTGGACCAGATGATCCCTGATATTAGAACCCCTTCTGAAGGAGAACAGGGGTTTCCCAAGGTGGTCCTGGTTTACTCCTGGTTCTCAGAGTACTTTTTGGCCAGATTTTGTCTATGTCCTCAGTTTGAGCAATTGGCCATCTGGGTACCTTTAGCATCACAACCAAGAGTCCTAGAGTGGACGGAGACCTCTTGGGGTTCAGGACTCACTCAGGCTGTGTCCCGGTGTGGGTTCAAGATGGTGGGGTCCTGTTATTTCCCTGTGCTCTGAACAGGAGCCCAGCAAACTAGCCCTTGGAGTCACTTCTGGTAGTCCTGGGTGCAGATGTGGATGCAGGGCTCAACAGCAAGGCTGGCCTCTGAGGGTTGAAAGCAGGTTCCAGGAAGCAAAGCAGTCCTTCCAGGTACAGCAGAAGTCTGGCAGGGTGCCCAGCAGGTGGCAGCAGCAGACAGTCCTCAGAGACCTTCTGCAGGTCCAGTTGTGAACTGAAGAGTGGGTCTGAAGGTCCTATTTGTGCACCCTGGTACCCTTCTCTTGGAAGGCGGGAGAAGCTTCTGGGAAGGTTCTTTGAAGAGTATGGAATTTCCTGACTTCCCTGCCCTGGCTCTAAGCTGGCTGCAGTGACAATACAGGGTCGTTAGGCCTTTTGTGTGTCGATAGACACAGCCTATACAGATGCAAGTGGGGCTGTGCTCAGCTCCGCCCCCATCCTGCCAGTTGATGGCCCATTGAGGCACACCTAATCCCTTTATTGTGTGACTATCTGGAAGGAATTCACAAAGTCTAACTGTCAGCTATAGCCAGTCATGTGAACCAAGACCGGTTGCAGGTACAAAGGGCTTAGGAGCAGGAAAATGCCAACTTTCTAAAAGTAGCATTTCCAAAATTGTAATGAAAAATCCGACCTTACCATTAAAAAGGGTTTATTATTACAATTCGATAGGAACAAAACATGACATATCTACCTCCTCTTAATTAAGAATTACAGCTTATTAAATGTAATAAGGAATCCCCAATGTTATCCTATAGGAGGGGTATGCCTCACAGTAGTGAGAAACGAATTTTAGGATGTGTAAAACTTAAAAGTACATGTTCAACCTTTTAATTTCATAGCACCATGCCCTAGTTGCTACCTAGGTCCTAACTTTGGGGAGACATATGTAATATAAGGACAGTTTAAGGCTTGGCCAGGGGGTTTAAATGACAAGTCGACATGGCAGTGTGACTCTGCATTCAGGCTGTAATGGCAGGTCTGGGACAAGTTTTAGAGTGCTACTTAGTTGGGTGGCACAATAAGTGCTGCAGGCCCACTGGTGGCATTTAATTTACAGGCCCAGGGTATATGATTTACCACTCTACAAGGAACTTACAAGTAAATTAAATATGCCAATGTGGAATAAGCCAATATAACCATGTTTTAGGGAGCACATGCACTTTAGCTCTGGTTAGCAGTGGTGAAATGCAGAGAATCCCATACCTAACAAAAACGAATTCCGCAATAAAAATAGGAGGAGAAAGGTCAAATGTTTTGGAATGACCCTGCAGAGAGGGCCAGGTCCAACACTATCTATCGATGTTTGCAACTTTGTCTATCTATCTGTTATGCTATGTCGATTTGTACGGTGCAGCTTATCACTCGTGAGGGTATTCAGGCACTGGAGAAGGAATGTAGGCCGGGCGGCGCTCCTAGTTGAACAGTCAGGTCTTCAGTTCAGTTTCTTGCGAAAGATGAGGAGTGAAGGAGCTGCCCTGATGTGTTGAGAAAGTTCATTTCAGGTCTTGGCGGGGATGAAGGTGCTCCCTTCTGACTTGCTTCTGTGGACCCAAGTGAGGGTGAGAGAGGTAGAGCACAGCAGTCTAGAGGTTGGGTAGAATCCAAGTCAGTCGTTGAGGTATGCTGGTCCAATGTTGTGAAAGGCTTTGCGGGTATAGATTGGTAGCTTGAATTGGCAAAATTTCTAAATGGATAGCCAATGTAGTTCCGTGAGGTAGGGAGAGATGTGGGTGTTTATGGGGAGTCTGGCGGTAGTGTTTTGGATGGTCTGGAGTCTTTGCGTGAGCTGGTTGGAGATGCCGATGTAGAGTGCATTGCTGTAATCGAGTCTACTGGTTATGACCGCCTGGGTGACCATGCGTCTGTGTATCTATCTTTGCAAATCTATCTATATTTGCAACTGTATCTATCGATGCAACACTATCTATCTGCCTTTTCAATACTATCTATCTTTTCAATACTATCTATCTATACAGGCCTCTCTATTTCTCTCTCTCTTTGCAAGCCTCTTGGTCTGTCTTTGCATGCCTGTCTGTCTTTGCAAGCCCCTCTATTTCTTTGTAAGAAAGTTTTACAAAAATATTACAAAAAAGCATTAGCAAAGGCACAGGGCTGGCTGCCAACATCAGAATACTGTTTTTTTTAGGTCTGTCAGCCAAGACTGTTTGATTTTACTACAAGTGAATGTATCATAGCTACCCATAGGGGTTTTCAGCCCGACTTCATTCATTAAGCTGTTATTGTGTCATTCACATTTGTAGGTCGAACGTAAGCGTACGACCTCTTGTATACTTTAGTATACATATATCTCTGTGGGCCAAATGCCATTCCTTGCTTCTCACTTGTTTGTTTCAATGTCCTTTAAAAATCCTTGCTTACTAGTGGCCAGTCCTGCCTCTTTGTCCCTCCTTTTTCCTCCAAGGAGCAGGGACTTAGTACAGTATCATTACACTTTGTACTGTTGATCTGCTCGTGGGGGGGACTATTTTATTATGTTTTCAACCTCGTTACACTGTGGGTGCTCACTGCTTACATTTTATTGCAGCATTCACGTATTGTCCTTCCTGTCCGAAGCCAGCAGCAACCAGCCATGCTTTCTAGCTACTGCAGCTCTAAATCATGTAAAAAGTTAAACCAAAACTTAAACACAGCTTGAAATGATACTTTAATATGCATGCTGCTTGTGTTTTTCCCGCCCTCCAGGACTTGTGCTTGACTGCTGGCTAAGGAGTTGGAAGTTTCTCCTCATTGGTTTTGCGCTGAGGCCAAAATGTTTCCCTCTGGAAAAATGTCCCCTTTAAAATGTGCATTTGAATGTATTACATTAAATAAAAGCAGAACAAGAACAAGGGCTGTGCGATGGATCGCACTGGATACTGACTTCAGAGGGGCAATGTTTCCGAGTTTATTTTACTTTTAAAAGCACTCCACACATTCCTGGCCTCCTGCAATTTCCAGACAATAAAAATGTCAAGATAACTCCGGTGATTGATGTTCTTGCTGGAGAGATCAGAGTTGTCTAGTAGGAGAAGTTTTAACTCATTGCAAGGTAGCCAGAGGGTTAATATGCTGCGAAGAAAGTGTACCATGCAGATTACAAAGTGCATAAAATGTAAATAGGTCAATGGGTTACTGCTCTTCTGTTACTTGCAGCTTATAAGTTAAAATCCTAACAGATCAGTGAATTTATAACTGTCATCAAAGAACTGCATGCACTGCAAAGTAAAGATTAGAGGAGATATTAAAGTTGCAAAAAGGGTTCATCTGGATGGAAATTGATTCTTTTTATTTAAGAGAACCCCCAACTATGGTGTTCTGTTTTCAATTCTGAGTTTGTGCTTCTGGGGCCCAAGCACTCTTTAGCAATGCTGCCTACCAATATGCATGACTTGTGACTCCTACACCCTGTAGTCCTCTGTATTATGTAACATTTCCTTTACACTAATTCATACACTTATGATTGACTGTCTCTGTGTAATTTGTGTGTGATGCAAAGTGCTCTGACACCCTACACTGGTATGTGTGGCGCTTTATAACTAATTAAATGCATCTGAACATTAGTGGTTATGGAGCCTTAAGGGACACTAGTAAAGGGTGGTGGTGAGGGAATCTGCATCACTCAGCCTTACCTCAACATCACCTGAGCACCGTCTCAGCATCAACACAGCACCACCTCCTCATCAGTGCACCACCAGTGCAGCACCAACTTAGCATCAGCGCAGCACCACCTTAACATCAGCACTGCACAGCACTATCTCAGCATCAGTGCACCAGCACCAACGCATCCTCACCTCAGCATCAGCGCACCACCACCTCAGCACAGCACCAACTCAACATCACTCAGCACCACCTGATCACCAGCTCAGCACCACCTCAGAAACAGTGCAGCACCACCACCTCAGCATCACTCAGCACCACCTCAGCATCAGCACAGCACATCGGCATCAACACAGCACCACCTCCTCATCAGTGAGCCACCACCAGTGCAGCACCAACTCAGCATCAGTGCAGTACCATCTCCTCATTAGCACAGCACGACCTGAACACCACCACCTCAGCATCAGCACAGCCCCATCTCAGCATCAGCACGGCATTACCTCCTCATCAGCACAGCACCGCAGCACCATCTCAGCATCAACACAGCACTACCTCCTCAGTGCACCACCAACTCAGCACCACATCAACATCAGCACAGCACCATCTCAGCATTAGCACAGCACAATCTCTGCATCAGTGCACCACTACCAGCGCAGCACCACCTCAGCAGCAACTCAGGACCCATGCAGCACCACTTCAGCATCAGCGCAGCACCAACTCAGCATCACTCGGCACCTCCTCAGCACCAGCGCGGCACCACCACCTCAGCATAACTCAACACCACTCATCATCACTCAGCACCACCACAGCATCCCTCAGCACCACCTCAATATCACTCAGCACCACCTCAATATCACTCCGCAACACCTCCTCATCAGTGCACCAGTAACTCAGCATTAGCACAGCACCACCTCTGCATTTGCATAGCACCATATCCACATCAGTGCACCACCACTTCAGCACAACACCACATCAGCATCACTTGGCACCAACTGAGCACCAGCTCAGCACCACCCGAGCACAAGCAGCACCACCTCAGCATGACTCAGCACCACCTCAGCACCAGCGCAGCACCACCTCAGCATTAGCATTAGCACAGCACTATCTCCGCATTAGTGCATCACCACCAGCTCAGCACCAAAGCAGCCCCACCTTAGCAGAAACTCAGCGCCAATGCAGCGCCACTTCAACATCAGCGCAGCATTACCTCAGCACAGCACCAACTCATCACCCAGCACCACCTGAGAACAAGCTCAGCACCACCTCAGACCCAGCGCAGCACCACCACCTCAGCCTCACTCAGCACCACCTCAGCCCTACTCAGCACCACCTCAGCATCATTCAGCACCACCTCAGCATCACCTCCTCATCAGTTCACCACCAACTCAGCATCAGCTCAGCACCACCTCAGCATCAGCACAGCACAACATAAACAGCACAGCACCATTTCTGCATCAGTGCACCACCACCACCTCAGCAGCAACTCAGCACCCATGCAGCACCACCTCAGCATCAGCAAAGCATCACCCCAACACAGCACCACCTCAGCACCAGCGCTGCACCACCACCTCAGCATAACTCAGTGCCACAGCGTCATTCAGCACCATCTCAGCATCACTCAGCACCACCTCAGTAACATTCAGTATCACCTCCACACAACTACCTGAGCATCACTTAGCACTACCTGAGTTTCATTCAGCATCACCTGAGCATCACATCTGTACCAGCACACCACCACCTCAGCACCACATCAGCATTACTTAGCATCACCTCAGTGTGCCCTCAGAATCTGGCATCTGTTGACTCTCTCCTAGTGTCCATCCGCTGCTCGTGTTGTAATTCAGGTACTATTTCTCAATCTCCACCCTCCTATTGTTTATGTCCCTTCATAACAAAAAAAAGCTATAACAAACAAGCATTACAACAGGCTGGAGGTGGTTGCCAGCATTGCAAGGACAAAAAAAAATCAAAAGACATTTTTTGATAATTCTTTTTTTTAAAAGAGTCATTCAATTGTACACAATGTCTTCTTAAAACTCCACTACATAACGCTCCACAACACAAAATACCATTCCACATACTTAGACTCCATTACACACAGTCTCACACCACATAATTCCAATACACTCAAAAATACATAATTACGATCCACATAATATAACTGCACACAATACCACATAGTTCCACTACACAAATCCACACCACACAGTTTCACACCACACAATCCCACAACTAACAAGTCCAATCCAACCCACATAATTGGTACACACCACATACATCCACTCCAATCCATAACACATAGGTAAGAGACATTTACATTTACGTTGCCAGTAGCTCCAACTCTTTCCTTTTTTTTCAAACTCATAGATCTGATGCTTAGCTCCTACCTATGTTCTTTTCCGTCACCACAAACGCAAAGCTATACACAAAGTTCCATGCCACACAATTCAGCTCCACACATTTCCAACCCACACCACATAATTTAACACCAAACCACATAATACAACTCAACACCACAATGACACAACACCACATACATCCAATCCACACCACACAATTCTACATCGTGCCACAAAATTCAACTGCATACCACATAATCAAACTGTACAAGTTAGCACTCCACACAATCCCACTACACATAATGCCACAAAATTGCTAACCATATATTTCCACAGCACACCATGCCACATAATGCCACTACACAAATCCACTCCACACCACATAACTACACTCCACACAATTACACAACTAACTAATCCAATCTAACCCACATAGTTCCACTACACACCACATACATACACTCCATAGCACATAAGTAAAATACATTGCCATTTACAATGCCAATAGCTTCAACACAAACAAATGCGAGACCGATTGCATTTCCAATGCTTGTTCTTTTAGCCATTACAGCAACCCTCATGGGGCAGTAGGTTAGCACACTTCAGCCACTGGTTACTTTCACTTTGATTGAATGCATGCTGCCCTTTCACAACTGGATGTTGCTTTGACCTCTTGCCCTTCTTTGTTATCTTCACTGGTATTATCCTGCCGTATCAGTTTTCTACAATTTTTATTCATTTTCCGCTTCTTCCTTCTCTTTGATTTAAGAAAACACCCTACTTGTTTCTTATTATTGAAAATTGGGAAGATTTCCTTGGGTTCCATGGACAGGGGTTCGTCCATGGGGATCTCCTTTAGTTTATTGCTAGCCAGCGCTAAAGGAACTACATGCTAATCCATCACAATCTAGTTTAAAAAAAATCTGTTGATATGTTGTTTGCACTGAGGCTTTGTCAGGACTAATCTTCTTGTAAATTCTATCTGAGGGCTCTGTTTGAACCACCTTTTTTTCCCCTCTGAATAGAGGCCGAAGTCTAGCGGGACTCCTTCATCCCCAGCGTTATTTGTATTTTGAGTTGGATTGGTGACCTTGGCTTCTCTTGACTTTAGGTCCATCAGGTGTTGCAGTATGGAGAGAATAATATTTGTATTATGATCAGATTCGTTCACTAACTTTGTCAGTAAGTTCAGAATGGATTCCAGGATATTTCAAATTGGTGTTATCATAAATAGCCCTATTGTCAGCTCTACTCCCAGATCTAATCCTGTTAGCACCAAGAGATTCCCTCCTGAGCCAGACTCCTTATAGTGGGATAACCTGTTTTGGTTTGAGGGTGTACTATCATTTTCTATTGAAGGGTTTATCATATATGGTAAAGAAAATCTTCTTAGTTTTGGAGAGGACATTTTACATAGCTCTTGTGTATGTGTAAAGTAGTTAATATGGGTCTGGAAGTACTTTTAGCTTCACATAGTTAAAGTTTCCCTGATATCATCAAGCAAAGTGACATGTCCGTTTGTTCCTTTACGTCCGCCTCGCCTAGAAATGTTTCCAGGACAGATCTGTCGCAAACTATGTTAAAATTGACGTTTTGATTAGGTGGAATGAACTATGCCCCCAGATTACTTGCCAATGTTATCCTCACGAATATTTACTGTGTTTATTTTATTCTGCTCTTTTTCCTCTTTAACCCCATTAATGCTGAGTGCCTGTTGAGGATGGATATCTTCCCCCAACTAAGTCTTGGTTATTAGGGTGATGATGTTTTTCCACCTGTACTGTAAGTTTAGAATTTTTCCCTGTGGGGAGATATAAACCCAAGCTCCATATTATGCTATCAGATTCTCTTCTGTTGTTCTCTACACCATGTGCACGGATTTGCTTCAACAGTTTCTGCTCACATGGTGCTTCTTCCGGTGAATTTCTGCTGCAGGATTCCCATGATTTGGGGGATTAATCTAAAGTGGAAAATAATTCCAAACCTAATAATTTAATTCTAAGCTTAGATCTTATCTTACCTTTGTAGAATGTATTACTCAATCAGTCAATCAAACAGGACTTTTAAAGTGCGGCTAATCACCTGTGAAGGTATCCAGGCACTGAGAACCCTGCTGGTAGGGAGGGATCAGTTGAACAGCCAGGTCTTGAGTCCTTTCCTCAATTTCAACGGAGGATGAGGTTTGGAGGTGAAGGGGGAGGTTGTTCCAGGCTTTCGCAGCACGGTAGGAAAGTGAGCGTTGTCCACTGTTGCTTTGGCAGATGGGAGTGTGAGGAAGGAAGAGGAAGGCAGAGTGCAGGTGTCTAGAGGGTTGGTGGAAGTTGAGACAGTGGTTGATGTATGCTGGTCCTTGGTTGTGTAGGGTTTTGTAGGTGTGGATCAGGATCTTGAATTGACATCTCTTCTGAATGGGGAGCCAGCGGAGCTTCCTGAGGTGGGGGTTGATGTGGGTTCGCTTTGAGAGGTCGCAGATGAGTCTGGCTGCTGAATTCTATATGGTCTGCAGTCTCTTCAGGAGGTGCAAGGTGATTCCTACGTAGAGTGCGTTGACGTAGTTCAGCAGGCTGGTGACTAGGGCTTGAGTGATGTTTCATCTGGTGTTGACGGGGAGCCATTTGAAGATCTTACGGAGCATGTAAAGTGAGGAAGCAGGTGAAGGAAACTGAGTTGATCTGGCTTTTCATGGAGAGCTTGCTGTCTAGAATGATGCCAAGGTTGCGGGCATGGTCTGTCAGAGTGGGTGTGGGTCCAAGTTCGGAAGCCCACCAGGCATCGTTCCCCAGGGAGGAGTTGTTCCCAAAGATCAGCACTTCCGTTTTGTCTGTGTTGAGTTTTAGGCAGTTGTCTTTCATCCAGTCGGCGACACTCGTCAAGCATCTGGTGGAGAGGCCTTCTGATAGCTAGAGGATGAGCTGGGTGTTGTTGGTGTAGCATATGATGTTTAGTCCATAGGTTCTGACGATGTTGACCAAAGGGGCCATGTAGGTGGTGAACATTGTAGGGCTGAGGGACGAGCCTTGAAGGAACCCGCACATGATATTCTTAGGTTCCAAGGGGAAAGGTGGTAGGTAGATTATCTAAGTTCTTCCGGTGAGGAAGGAGGTGTTCCATTTGAGGGTGTCTCCTTGGATACTAATGTGATGAAGCCTCTTGATGAGGGTATGGTGGGATAAGGTGTCAAACGCTGCTGAGAGGTCAAGGAGGATCAGGGCTGCCGTTTCTCCCGAGTCAAGGAGGGATATGATGTTATCAGTTGCAGCGATCAGGGCGGTTTTGGTGCTGTGGTTGGTGCAGAATCCCGATTTTGAGGTGTCCAGAAGACTGTTGTTCTTCAGGTGTTCCGTGAGTTGGTGGTTGAAGGCTTTTTCAAGAACTTTGGTCGAAATGGGGAGCAGAGAGATGGGATGGTAGTTCTTGAGTTCGCTGGGGTCGGCAGACAGTTTCTTGAAAAGGGGTTTGACCTCTGCATGTTTCCATTCTTTGGGGAAGGTGGCTGTGGTGATGGATGTGTTGAAGATGGCGGTGAGCTCATTGCTGATCATCTTGCTCCTGAGGTTGAAGATGTGGGCAGGGGTCCGTCTGTGCTCCTAAGTGGACAGAGTTAATGATGGTTGTGGTGTTTTGAGTGGTAAACTGATACATTGTGGTGAGCAGGTGGTCGGGGTTTGCATCTATGGGAGAAAGGAGGCTGAGGGTGTTGGCGGCGGTGTGTAGGGTTTCAAAGTTTTTGTAGATGGTGGAGATCTTGTTGTGGAAGTAGTCCTGAAGGGTGTTGCAGTTTCTAGGAAGGGGTGATTATGTTTTCGGTGTCTGAGGGTTTGGAGAACTCTGACAATGATGAAGAGTTCTTTGCTGTGGTTGGAACTGGCTTCGATGCAGTCGGTAAAGGCGCTCCTTTTCATCTTTTTCATGAGTTGGTAGTATTGATTGAGGGATGTCTTGAATGTGGCTCGATCTGTGGGTTCCTTGCTGGTGTGCCATTTCCTTTTAAATCGCTTGCAGTTGCGTTTAGTGGTTATCAGTTCTGTGGTATACCAACTGGCCTATTTGGAGGATTTCTTAAAGTGTGGTGGGCTTGACAGGGGTGACTCTGTTGGCACAATCGGTGATCCAGTCAGCAAAGTTATTGACAGTTTGTTCTAGATTGGTTGTGGTATCAGGGCGGGAGTTGCTGAGGGCGTCAGTCCACAGGCCATCTGATACTTAGTTCAAACTGTGGTGTGCGGTGGTGGGTGGCTTGGTGGCGGTGCCGGGGATCCTATGATGGAGAAGGGGATGATGGCGTGGTCTGTCCAGGTGAGCTCGGTGACAAGGCTGTACTTGACTCAGTTGCTGGCTGAGAAGATGGGGTCAAGTGTGGTTCCTGCGATTTGTGTAGGATCGGTGACTAGTTGGGCGAGAACGATGTTCATGCTTTCGAGGAGATTGGCGGTGTTGGTGTTGTGAAGGTTGTTGAGGTGAAAGTTGAGGTCTCTGATGAAGATGTAGTGTTTGGAGTCAATGACAAACGGGGCGATGAATAGGGGAATGGCGTTGCAGAAGCTGGGACAAGGACCTCGAGGTCTGTAGGAGAGGGGCCTGGAGGTCTTTAGGTGAGGATGTCTCTGATGGTGGTTTTGCTGTCGGTTTGGAGTTGGAATTTGAGGTTTTCCATGATCAGGGTGGTGTTGTCTGTGGTGGCGGTGCAGTGGATGGTTTCTTTGTGATTGATGGCAATTCTACCTCGTTGTTTGTTGATGCGGTCTACGTGAGCTATCATGTAGCTTTCAAGCGTTGCTGAGGCAATGTCTGGTGTAGATGCGGGGTTGAGCCAGGTCTCAGTGAGGAAGATGCGGTCAGGGGTGAGGGAGGGGATGCTGTCATGGGTGAGGGAGGAGATCGTGTCCCAGATCTCGGTCGCGCACTTGCAGAGTGATCGTGCGTTAAGCAGGCTCCTATTTTACTTCTATAGGTCTGATTATTGAGTTCATACAGTCTTTGATGGAGGGCTCCCTATGAACATTATTTCTTTCCACTATCCATTTTCAGCAAGTGGGAAAGTTTTCTGATGTTTTTTTGTGCAATTTCAGTGCCTCTGCAGCCCAAATGGTCACAAGCATGATCATGTACACAATCTTCCCCACTGCAACCCGTCCCAAAGACTCACTGGTGATCTTCAACACAGGCTGTGCCTCAAAGGCAAAGAGCAGGGCTCCAGAAGAACAGCATACACAGCCCAGGCTGGGGCAAGGTGGCCCCCTGAATCGGGCCGGAGCCTGTGGGTGTGGGACGGGTGCCACAGCTGCTTCCACCACCTTAGGTCACTGAGGCTCACCCACAGCACCCCTGATGCCTCACATGCTTCCTGCTTCTGCATCCTCACAAGAGATGTGATGGGGGCTGGCTCCTCACGTCCCTGGGCCTGGCCAAGCTCAAAAGAGGCCAGGTTGACTTGGAGAAACAAGTCAAGAGCACGGGAAAGCCTGGCCCAGAGCCATAGCCTCAGAGTATTGTGCTGAACAGTCCAGAACAACAGAGCAGGGTGGGGATAGCAATCCTTTTGACTTGTAACTTGTTTTATTTCAACGGTTGGAATTTTTTTGAAGTATCTAGTCACATCAATGTGAACGATGAACCAGAATCTGCCATTAGTATTTTGATCCCATTCACACTACTCTTGTAATATGGGGCTTCCTCTTGGATAAACCAAGAAGAGACACATGATTCTTGCATTCATCCATCCAACTTGGACACTCTCATTAACCTCAGATATGATAACACCAACATTCTCACCATTCTGACCCAGGTCATCAACATTTGATACCACAGATTTGCATATACTTCAGGAAACTCTTTCACTGTGACCTTTGTGAAACATTGGTGGACAATTTTTGGCAGCACCTACATGATTGCGACTTCCACACCTAAAACAACTTAAATTGTCCCAGTGTCTTGATCTTTTTCTCCGAAAGCTCTGGGAGCATCAGAGCGATGTTCCAGTTTAATTACTTGATTCCTTCTGGTGTCTTTGCCCACATCGCAGGTCTTTAGCTTTTGCAAGAAAAAAGGTCTCCTGATGTAGAGATTTCCTTAAAATAAGCCTCTGAATTCACAATGGCTTTGCAAAACTCAAGGCTCATTCTAAGGTTGGATCTTCTGTGGATAGCAATCTTTCCTGAATTTTCTTATTGGAATTTCCCTCTATTACTTGATTGCAAAATATCTCCTCTTTAAATTCACAATAACTGCATGTGGTAGCTAGATTTCTCAGGACATTGGAGCTTTGTAGGAATTTGTCTTTCTAAGACAACATTTCTGCATGGCGAAAATAGTTTATCGAGCATTTCGATTAAGGTAGCATATTCATTGAAAATCACTGTATTAATGAATTCACTAGACTCATTTTGTTGACTTGACTGAATCTTCACTTCTTGGAGCAGCAAAGTTTTCAAAATAGTTCTCCCTTTAGGGTCTAAGTTATGCATGAGGACTGCTTTTTAGGTTTAGCCTGCACAGCGCTTGCGCTGTGCTTAAGAAATCTATTGTTTTTAATATAAACTTAAAAGAACTTACATCCCGCCTCCTCTCTTTCCTGGCTTCTCATTGGTTCCTGTGCGTGCCACTTACCTTTCCTCCATTTCTATTTGCTGTAGCATATTTTCCTGCATTTACCAATGCTTGTTCACCGTCTGCTTCTCTTATCAGTTTCCCGCCGCCGAAATACTGTTAACATCAGCTTTGGTGGAACTATATTTTCATAAAGTTTTGCCTTTTACTATTGCAGCATATTTATATAACAATTTATCACCCGAAGAGATTAAGTGATTTACATAGAATCACAGGATGTTGCGCGACACCGCCAAGACTCGAGCCGGGATCCCCAGCTCTCGAGTCAGCAGCTCTGGCCGCTGCACCACATACTCTCCACTCGTGTGTTATCTGTGTGGGAGCTCTTTCCTTCTCCCGGAGCATGACTGATCAAAACAGCTCTTTATTCATTATGTAGGTGAAACCAATGCATTACCAATGCTTGTTCTTTTTGTTAGTGAAGGAGTCCCCATCTGTGGCATCTAAATATGCCTCAAATGCCTCTTTCCACATAAGCCAGTTTAAAGAAAGTGTTCCTGGAGCCGATAAGAATGATGGAAGAGCAGTAATGCCTTCCATTTTGTTGTACAATACAATTCAATGTGCAATAGTCAATAGTCTTAGTTGATAAATATAGATAATGTTATGTGTGAGGAAGTAACTCACAGGGAGGAAAGTGCAAAAGAATTATAAGAAAATGAAATGCTAATGGCACAGTGCACTATTTTCTTTCTTTATTTTCCTTTGTAATGACGGGTTCTTTATAAGCTATTGGCAACCTAGCATGGTCATACCATAAAATAATCCACTACTGGCAGGAAGGCAAAAGCCCTGTCTTCAAAATAGTGGGCAGCATTGTACACTGGAACTGAAATCTGTTGTTGTGCTGGTAACATTAATGCCAAAAACAAGCAGGAAATTCATAGCCCTGACATTGTTGCCGGCAAAAAGATAGGTGGATGGACACTGGGGAAGGCTCAAACCACCTATACACAAAGCATGACTACGCAAACTTGACTCTGTACTGAGTTACAACCACTGGTGTCTCACCAAAAAAGACATTTGGGGACCCCCGAGAAGCTCTCTGTTGATGAACCCATCAACTATAAACACAAAGATTTTCTGGAAATGTGTGGATTGTCTTGAGGGCAACTCTGACATATAGGCCACAACTAGGTAACGGGTGGGGGCGTGGCTTGGAAGCCACCGATGTCGCACGTGTGAGCCTGTCGCTCCGCACTGGCCCGACTTCTATCCTGCAGGTCAATAGCTCACCTGCCTGATATAATGCAGGGTGGATGACGCCACCCGGGGGAGAGCCCGGGAAATACGATTACGCCACCCGGAAGCCTCGAAAAAGCCCATCAGACCATAGTTGAGAAGACGCACTCCGTGGAAGGCCGGGCTCCAAGATGGCGGCTCCGGCCTCAGCTGTACAGGAAACAGAGAGGGAGGGCCCGGAGCCTCTTCAAAGACGGAGAGCATCCGAGAACCGAGAGGCCACCTGGAGACACAATGAAAGGAGTGGTCCGATACTGGGGGTAAAGCTTAGACCCTATTCCAGTGAGCGTCGCTGAAACTGCAGGAAGGGGCTCGGAGCCTGGCCGTGGCGCCTCAACACCGAGCTGGATGACGGACAGGTGAGCTCATTGTTCCCCTGAGTGCCTGTTACTGGATCGACCTGACTGGGAATGGAACTGAGAGCACTGGTTTGGGAATCCAGGCAATCGACGACTGCGAATCGCAGACTCTGGCAGGCCCAGCAAGTCTTGTGCGGCGGAGGCCGCAGACAGCGGGAACGCCCAGGCAGACAGGGTGACAGGAACCGGCCACTATTGGTGGATGTACTGAAGAATCGCCGTGGCATGTGGCCCGGGCCAGAACCCGGATGTGATATACTGCTGGCGGAGCTGCTACAGTGGTACTGGCGGTTCCTCCCCCACACCTGCAAACAGTTGAGTGCGCACCGAGCGTGTGCCTGCCCCTGCTGACTGCAGAGGAACGCTGTTGGGGCCAAGAAAGGGGTGAGGCCTGGACACATAATAAAGTGGAATAGACGGGGGTGAGAGGCCAATACAGTGGGACATGCTCTGAAGTGGGACTATGCACCGCCCCTTATTCTCGTTAGTCACTATTAGAGGACATGACGCGAGTAACAAGTGATTTGACCGCCCCCAAGATGAACATCACCAGAAGGCCCCCCCGCTCTGCTGCCACACTGCACGTACTGGCGACCTGTGGGGACAGGGTGCGCGGGCTGAGGAGCAGCACGCCTGGGAAATTGGAAAGCACACCTGCTGGTCCCCTCTTCCTACCCCTAGCTGGTGCGCGGTGCTAAGATCATGGGATCTGCCTGGCTGCGGACAGTGCTCCTGAGGGTACCTACCTGGTCAAGATGGGCAAGGTCAAGGCAAAGATGGTGGGAGTGCCCCCAGATCGTGGAGAGGACACCGCTGAGCAACAGGAGCAACCTGGATTGACGGCCCCAGTACGACAACAACTGACCAGAATTCTGGAAGCTATTGCGGAAACCAAGACCACCCTCCATCAACACATCAGTACCTTGTTCGTAGGTTTGGGGTTGCTCAGAGCTGAACACCACAAACTGACGTAAAGGTTAAAAACCACGGAAGCCTCAATCGAAGAACTTACTCTTGCACAACAGGCACTAGCACACCAAGTCACAGACCTTACTGACTGGGTTCACACGTTGGAACGCAAGACTGAGGATGCGGAAGGACGAAACAGGAGGAACAATATCAGGGTAGTCGGAATACCAGAGGGGGGAGATATGATTGCCTTTCTAGAACCTTGGTTACGCAGTACAGTGGCACCAACTGGTCTCGCAACATTCTACACACTTGAAAGGGCGCACAAGGTCCCCACTCGCACTCCTGCACCAGGCTGCCAACCACGACCCGTGGTGGCTAGACTTCTTCTTTATAAAGATCGTGATGCCCTCCTACAAAAAGCACGCCCTGATGGCCCATTCGTTATGGACAATAGCAAGGTTTCTATCTTCCCTGATTACACTGCAGAAGTGCAAAGGCGAAGGGCCTCATTCCTTGAAGTCAAAAGAGCACTGCGTGAAGAGAATCTACAAAACTCCTTAATGTTCCCTGCCAGACTACATATAATGCTCTAAGGGAAGACGTATTTCTGCGACGATCCTGAGGCAGCCTGGAGGCATACCCCGAAAGACGGACACTGCCTCCACGACTAAAGACCCGTGGTTAAGGAAGAGGACACGGGATAAGTCCAAACGGAGACCATCCAAAAAACCAAATCCCTTCCAGACTAAGAAGGAGCGAGATGCAGCATTACAGGCAGTGGCCGACATCATGAAAGAAAGAAAACCACTCTTCGAACCTGGTTCCCGCGCTGCTAAGGCGACCGGAGGCTCGGACTCAGATGCCTCCCGTGCTGATAGTGCCACGTTGCCTTGGATTACCCCGAGAATGGCGGACGACCTTTGAACTGTCGGATTCCCCTAGGCGGGGGTCGCTCACCGAGAAGCTATGGAACATTTCGTTATCACTTAACCTGAGCAGACTGGGGACTTAATCGACTGGGCCGGAGCGAATTGGTCCCTACCTGACTACACACGTCCTGTAGCCAGGCCCCTTGTTGAGGGCCATACTACTCATGGGTTGGAATCTCCAGATGACTATGATGATCTGTTTGCAGTTTGGGTGGCTGGTCGTTGCCAAGCTGCTCTGGGGTAAAGGGAGTTTTGTTTTGCCGGGGTTTCTGCTGTTACGTTTATGTTATAACTGTGGGGGAGATCCTAGCTCATTGTATCTGGAATGGCCTGGGGGGACTCTGTAGAGCTAAAAAAGCCACCTGAAGATGGAGTCCCCATGTGATTCACAAAAATTCCTTACGTGGAACATTAGAGGGATGGCTCTGCCGCAAAACGGCATAATTTATATACTTACAGAGGAGGGGAATTCAGATAGCCATGCTGCAGGAGACACACCTAACTGCCAGTGAGATTGGGAAACTGCATAGAAGATGGAGAGGGCAAGTATTTGCAACCTCATACTCTGCATATGCCAGGGGAGTGTTAATTTGGATACAGGCCGGAGTACCCTTTGAAATCCTGCACCGACTAATAGATAAAGAGGGTAGATATGTACTATTGTAGTGTAAAGTGTTTGGGCATGAGGTTACACTGGGCAGTGTCTATGCCCCTAACCAAGACCAGGTCTCCTTCCTCCGGGATCTCTCCGGTCCTATGGCCGAGATGGCAATGGCAGATATGCTCCTGGGGGGTGACTCCAACTGTGTCGCTGATACTGCTCTGAATCGCTGCCATCCCCGTTGCCATACGCCCAGGCTTGGGTGAGACACTGGGGGCTAGTGGATATTTGGAGAACACAACACATGGGGGACAGAGACTACTTGTACTATTCTTCCATACATCAATTACATACCAGGCTAGACACCTTCTTATGCACCCCCGACCTGGATAGCTCTGTCACACACACGGAATATTTCGGGGCGTATGCTCTCGGATCATAGTCCTTTGAAGTTGACCTTTAAATATGCTGGGGCACGCCCACGGATCCTGCTATGGCGTCTTAACACATTGATGCTAGAAGACGCTTGTTTTAGGGAAACCACGGGTGCTGCAATAAATACCTATTTTTCTAATAATACGTGAACGGCATTCACAGCACTAGTGGAATGGGAGGCGTTCAAAGAAGTGATAAGGGGACACTGCCTGGGAAAATCAATAGGGGCACAGAGAGATCTACACCAGGGATTGGAGGACCTGTAGAATAGATTACATGTGCTGGATAATGCGCAGGGAAGTAGTCCAGATGCGCAGGGGACACTACGAGAGTTGCAAACACTATACCACCAGACTCTTGAGAGGTTGAGATGTCACGACTATAAGGGGTATTTTACTAAAGTGCAAGAGGAGCAGGGGAGGCCTGGTAGATTGCTGGTGTGAATAATTAGACCAGAGACACGAGGATTCCCGATCACACATGTCCGGACTGGCACTGGAGACGCTGTCCATGACCCTGAGGTGATTAATAACCTCTTTCAAGAATATTATGTAGCTCTTTACGGGGCACCCTCTCCGGCCTCCCCGGAAGAACAGAGGAATTCCTGACAGCATTAGAGCTTCGAGCGCTGGATCGGCAGAGGGGGAGGAGCTAGGTGGCCCTGTGACGACACAGGAGATTCCGGGGCCCATAGGTAGTATGGCCACTGGGAAAACTCCAGATCCTGATGGCCTCCCTGCAGAATTTTACTCTGTATATGCCTAACGATTCCCCCCCCCCCACCTAGAAACCCTATATTCAGAGTCTCTAAGGCTAGGCCACCTCCCGGAAACTACACAGGACGCATTCGTGATTCCACCACTGCTGGGGCACGGATTGTAGATTTTCGACTGCTTTCCATGCTTAATATGGTTTTTAAAATACTTGCGCTCTGTCTACTCCCATATATGCCTACTCTGGTCCATGCAGATTAGAATGGGGTTATCCCCTCTCGGAACACATGTTATGTTATGTTAAAAGTATTTATAGAGCGCACTAACACCAAGCGGTGCAGAGCAGAGGAGCGACAATGTTATGATGAACAGAAGCTTTACTCGTATGCCTGAGAGAACAAAAGAGTCTTAAGAAGTGTTCTGAATTGGGCGTAGGAGGTAGCTAACCTCAGTCCAATGGGGAGAGAGTTCCAAAATTGAGGGGCCAAAAAAGAGAATCCAAGGCCACCATGTTTTTTGCGTTTGAAAGTGGGGATGGTGAGCAAATTCAGATGGGAGGAGCGAAGTTCACGATAGGGGACATAACGATGGATCCTAGATGAGATGAATACTGGGCCAAGGCCGGCAAGGGCTTTAAAGATGGTGCAGCCCAGTTTAAATACACACCGTTTAGCGACCGGGAGCCAATGAAGGCTCTTCATCAGGGGGCGGACGTGTTGGTATCTGGATTGATGAAAGATGAGCCTGGCTGCTTGATTTTGTACCAGTTGCAAACGGTGGAGTTGGTATGCCGGAATGCCAACATAAAGTGAATTGGCATAATCAATACGAGAGATAACCAAGGCCAGGATTACTAAGGTCAAGGCCTCGGTGGTCAGAAATCTACAGATCTTCCGAATTCTGCGTAGGTGGAAGAAGCAGGTAGAAACCACTGCACTAATCTGAGGTTTCATGGACAAATCATTACTGATTATGACCCCTAGACTTTTTACAGATTCTACTGGGCGAGGCGGACTACCTAAGAGAGGGGCCAAAAATTAGAATTCCAAGGGTTGGCAGTACCTCCCGTCAGGACCAGCTCAGTTTTATCAGGGTTAAGTTTTAGTTGGTTAGCGTACATCCATTCGCTAATATAACTCATGGTGGACTGGAAATTGGATACTGTGGTGTTAGAAGAATCAATTTCAAACACCAGCTGGAGGTCATCAGCATAGTTAAAAGTGACAACTCTCTTTTTGCGTAAGGACCGAATCAGAGGAAGCATGTACAGATTAAACAGAAGGGGTGAAAGGGAGGAACCCTGGGGGACCCCGCAAATCAGCCTAGCTTTCTTGGCTGAGAAATTAGCGAGATGGACTGCCTGAGATCGGTTGTGAAGGAAAGAGGAGATCCACTTCAGGGCCAGGCCCTGAATGCCAGCATTACTGACACGATCGATCAGGAGGTCATGGTCGACCGTGTCAAAAGCGGCTGATAAATCCAAGAGCACCAGGGCCTGGGTGATGTTTTTATCGGCCCCTCTCCTAAGTTCGTCCATAACTGCAAGGATGACTGACTCCGTAGAGTGTGCAGGTCTAAATCCTGCCTGATGGGGGTCGAGAAACTGAGAATGTTCAATAAATGAGCTCAGACAGTTTGCTACGTGAGCTTCTAAGATCTTACTAAGGTAAGGAAGTAAGGAGATTGGGCGGAAGTTACTCAGGACCAGGGGGTCAGCGTTAGGTTTCTTCAAAATAGGGACGATTTCCGCATGTTTAAAGGTGTCTGGGACAATACCTTGTTTAAGAGAGTTATTGAGGAGTAAGAGGGGCGGATCTGGGCAGGTAAGGAAAGCCTCTTGTAGGATATGAGGGGGGCAGCAGTCGGTGGGGGAGCCTGATCCAATTTTTTTTAGAAGGACAAAAACTCTTCCCTAGAAATCAGGGGGATTAAATCCAACACCAGGGGATTATTACATGTGATAGAGGGAGCAGTTGATAGTGTGGAAGGCGGAATACTGCTTTTGATGGTGGCAATTTTCTCAATAAAATACGAGTTAAGGGAGTCACATAATGATTGTGAGGGGACAGGTTTAGCTATCACTCTGTCAGGTTGTGTAAGTTCATCGACTATTGAAAAAATATCCTTGGTCTTAGTGGCTGAGTTTGTAATTTTCGAGGAGAAGTAAATTGCCTTGGTCTGGAGGATAGAGTTTTTATAGTCTTTTAGCAAGGTAACATAAGTGGCTTTTTTTTCAGGAGCATAATCTCGTCTCCAGCTGCGCTCGGCTTGCCTAAGTGCCAGTTTTTTATTTTCAGATCGTTAGAGAACCAGCGTTGAGCGTCATGAGGGCGTTTAAGTTTAGTTTTCTTAAAGGGAGCAACACTGTCACTGGCTGAGACAAGCCATTGCTCAATGCTTGATACCTGATCACAGAGGGAATCTTGTTCAGTTGGTGAAGTGGCTTTTAAAAGTGTACAGAAATCGCCAATATTGGCCCGATTCCAGTTTCTAGCCAAATGATTACCCATCAAGGAGGGTTTAGTGAGGGGAGTACAGGCCATGGTAAATATAATGTGATAATGATCTGAGCATGTACATGGGGAGATGGATGGTTGTGTAATTTCCAAGTTGGAAGTCCAAATTTGGTCCAGGATATGTCCCTTGATATGGGTGGCGTTGTATACATGTTGGATACAGTTCATAGCTGATAGGAGATCCGTGAATTCTACGGAGCTGGCACTCTCCTGTACATCGGTGGGCCAGTAATTAAAATCACCGATAATAATAATCCTAGCATGGTTAATGACTAGTTGGGAAATCATTTCACCTAACAATTGAGGAAATGAAGGCATGTGGTGGGGAGGTCGATAAAAAAGAGCACAAACAAAGGAGAAATGGGGCGATTCGAATTTCAAAATAAGGCTGTCGACCGAGGGTATACCAGCGATCCCTAAAGCAGTAAACCTAAGTTTATGATGAATAATTGCTGCAACCCCGCCCCCGGGCTTACCCGAGGGCCTGTTGGCCTGAAGTATGTAATAGCCTTTGGGAACTGCCGCAAGGATGTCAGGGGCCGACTCGGTAGTGAGCCAAGTTTCGGATAAGAGAAGAATATCCGGTTTGTCAGAATCGAGGAGCTGAAAGATTTCAAGTTGATGCTTCACCAGAGAGCGGGTGTTTAAGTAGCTAATTACTAAGGTCCCTTCTGCCTGGTGCTTGGAGATAGTAAATACGGGAGGGTGCTTATGGGTGACAAGAGATCCCTGCTCAACAGGAGGAGCGGGGAGCTCTGAAAGGGCATCTCTGGGGTTGAGGATCCCAGTATTGTTAATAAGATCCCTGGCACTGGTGCTGATAGGCCAGTTTCCATGTAAGTGTCTCAGCTCAGATGATGTGTAGGTAAAAGAATGGGCATAGTGCTTGGCCCCTCGCCCCGCCCGGCCGCGGACGGGCGCAGACGGGCTTGCCTTTGGCGCGCCGGCGGTGCGCCCGCTGCGCGCGTCCGCTGCGTGAGAGGAAAGGCATGTCAGTTTAATAGTGCAGGGGGAGCTAGAGCGCTGACCAGTGGCTCCGCCCCTGACAACTCCCAGCTGCCTGGTGTGAAGAATCAGAGGCGCCGGCACCCTCCACAACAAGCGGGGAAACCCCGTGGTGGACCGGGATGACGGTGCCCGACTCAGGGGAAAAGCGAGTGAAAAGCGCAGAAGCAGGGAGCAGCGAAAATTCGGCGACAGTAGCGCCAAGGTAAGGAACAAGTTGGGGGTCAAGTTAGTTTAAAAGCACAAGTTCAATTTTAAAAGCATAGATACAATTATTTTGCCACAACACAGGTTCAATTTTAAAAATACAGATTCCAAATTCAGTGCACAAAGAAAGAACAGATAAAAAATTCGACACTGAGCTTAGCGATCAAGCGGGATAGTCGGCATTCGGGAGAGCAACTGACATAAGACTACGCACGTCCCATCATACAACTTACGGTGGTTGTACTCTGTGTTATACCACCCTGATGTAAGGCTTACACCTCAAGCGGCCCTCCTATCGATAGACCTGGAAAATGCCTTCGATACAGTAAGATGGGATTATTTGACCGAAACCATGAGACATATGGAACTCGGAGAGGGCTGGTTGAAATGGGTGACAATGCTCTATGAAAAATCTATGACCCGTGTCAAGACAGGAAAAATTGTATCCACACAATACAAGATCTTCTGCGGCACACAACAGGGCTGCCCACTGTCGCCCATCCTGTTTGCCATAGCGATCGAGCATCTGGCGGCCCTGTTCAGACAGGAGGGTGCAGGGATAGGCCTAACTGTGGGGGGACAGACCCACATTATCTCCCTATACGCAGACGACCTCTCGATCTATCTTAGTGATGCAGAGATGGGCTCTGCAACAGCACTAGACCTGCTGGGACAGTTTGAGCGCCTATCGGGACTGAAAGTTAACAGGAGTAAAATCTATTTATTCCCTGCAACGGCGGAGTTGCCCCACCCCCTGGCTCTCCCTGTAGGCCTCAACTGGGCCCCCTCCACCTTTAGATACGAGGGGATTCATATTTTCTACTCCTTAGATGATCTACGTGAGGGAAACCTCGGTAGGGCTCTCAAATCGCTTCAGTCCTGCGTCCTCTTCTGGTGCTCCCTTCGGTTACCAATTATGGCCCGGATCTCCTTGTCTAAAATGGTTATGCTGCCACGCCAGCTATATTTTTTCATTAATCTTCCAATTGCCATACCTGCCACGTGGTTTAGACAGTTAGATACACTACTGAGGCATCTTATATGGGAGAAAGATAGAAGGAGGGTATCCTTAGCAACACTGCAGCGCCCCGTGACCAAGGGTGGTTTGGGGGTGCCTGTAGGAGAGTAGGATCTGCTTCACATGGGTACCCCCACTTTTTGCTGATGCTTCACTGTTTTTCGACATTAGTCTGGCTGGGGCCCTGCTAATCAGAACCCCAGCCTAGCTGCTTCCTCTCTAAAATGGTTTCCATGTGCCTTAGGCACATCACTGATTGGGATCTGGAGTGCCCTTATAAGTCCCTAGTATATGGTATACTATGTACCAAGGGCATAGGTACCTCAGAGGCCTGCCAGGGGCTGCAGCATGTATTATGCCACCCCTGGACGGCCATCCAAACTGACACCACAGGTCTGCTACTGCAGCCTGGGTAAGGTGGTGCATGCACCCCTTACTGTGATATAGGTTACCTATATCACTAAATACATACACACATATAAACCTATAAGTCGCTCCTAAGGCAGGCCTTATCAATCCTAAAGGCAGAGTGCATGGTTCCTATGTGAGAGGGTGCCCCTGCATGAGCAGGGCCCCTCTGCAGCGTTCGGAGACCATCTCTGATGCTGTTTGTAGTGCAGCCTGACCATATACTCTTAAGCGCATTATATCCTCGCGTTAAAATGCTAACTTTGGAATGGCTGCACCTAAACATGTCGTGCTTGGTGTCAAACATCTTGGAATACTACCCCCCGCCAATCCTGACGGCGGGGGTAGCATTCCACCCTTCTAGAGGGAAAGACATGTTAACTCTGACTAGTCCGGTAACTTCTTTCCAGAGCCCTGGCATCACAAAATGGATGCTGCTGCCACAGACACGAGTCTGGCCTCCTGCTGCTGGACGAAACTCCGGCAGGGGAGGCCTGGACAATAGGTTTCCTGTTCCAGGGAGGTGTGACCACCTCCCCAGACAGGATAATGTGTATTGGGGCTGGGCGGGAGCACTTTCGGGTGCTTTGAAGTCCTGCACTGGGGGCACATTTGGTGTCCCTGTGCATACCCCAGTTCAAACCGGATCAGGGGCTTGCAGCCCCTGCTTTGGCGCGAACTGGACAAAGGGAAAGGGGTGTAGCCACCCCTCTGCCCTGACCCACCCATAGGTGGGGCCACAGAGTAGTCCAACCCCTATCTTTAGTATAAAGATAGGAACCCAGTCCTTAGGACTTTAGATTATCCCTGGATGAAACTCTGAAACTGAATCCTGGACCTTCGACGCTCTACTCACGATTAGAGGACAGAAGAATCTCCCTTGGGGTCAAGGAGTGACTCCCCTGCTTGGCAGGCACCAAAGAAGCATCTGTCCAGTTCGCATTTCTGAAGCTCCCGTCGGACGCCGAAGTCATCGCATCACCAGAGGTGGATTCTCAGACTTCCCCGAGGCTACCCTGAGTCCCCAGCAAAGCTGAGGCCTGTGGCTATCGTGGGTGACTTGAGACCGTGACCCCTGGACACCGAGCACATTTGCAAGTGCATCCTCTTCTGGGTCTCCCAAGAAGTCGTGCTTTGGGCTCCTAGTAGCCCTAGCCTCCAGCACCAACTGCACCGAAGATCACTGGCCCCCACTCCACGAGTGTCCTGTGAGCCAGATCCACGTGCGGCGTCACGAGGCTCCTTCGCGGTTGCTAGCCCGTTGGCTAGTAGCCCTTAACGAAGGCCAATCTTTTCTAACTTGGCATCCTGGTTGCTCCAGGCCTGCCCTCACTTACCCTTGCTGGGGGAGTTCCCCAGACCTTGCTGGTCTGCACCATCGACGATCTTCCTCTGCATCGAGACTTGCCGTTGCCAAGGCTTGTTGGGTCCAATCCGGTCGCTGACACCTCAGCACTCGACAGACATTGTGTACCAGCCCGAATCCTGCTCCTGGTTGCCGGCAACGCCTCCTGGACCTCGTGGCTGAAGAGACAAGACGACCGTCAACGCACCTGAAGCACTCAACATCGGTGGGCATCTGTCCATCGCCTTCCTGGTCACTGGCTAGTGACCCAGACTCTGTCCCCTCTGCTTTCAGGTTCTTCAGAACTCTGATCCACTCTTGGATCCACCCGGACACTTTTCACTTGGTCGCCAGCAGCACTTTGCAGCAGATCGCCATTCAAATCGACGACGAAACCCGACCCCGAAAGGCACCTATGCACCCGACTTCCCTGGGTGAGGTAACACGAGTACTCCGGTGCTCCCGTGGGTAGAGACTCTTCAAAGTCCTAGATCTCAAAGGGTTTGGTCCAAGTCCTCTTTTAAGTGTCCCTTTTCTCTAAATTCCCGATCACGACTTTCTCCATAGAAGTCAACGGTGTATCGCGGTTGTGTATTTACTTCACGCGTCTCCCGTGGGTCCCCTGTGTCACTACCTTGGGTGGTTCCTTGTGGTCCAAGCACTTCTAGAGGCTCTAGGCCTAGTGTCTAGTTCAGTCGTGGTTCTTATACCACTTTATTGGTATATGGTTTGGTACGCCCCTAGGGCCCAAACGTGTATTTGTGCTATTACTGTGTTTAAATAACTTCTAACTTATGTATTTCGAACTCTAGCCTCATAAAGAGACTAGAGGGGTGTGTTTAGCAATAAATACATATATTTTGAATATATACCTGGTGTGGTGCTCTTTCATTTGATCACTCAAGAGATTATAGACTGGTAAAACAAGCTGCTTTACATTCCTTCAAGACTTAGCCTGAAGGCTGCTCTCCATAGCTACCACTAGGATAGCTTTCAATAAGGTTGTCTTTAACCTATCTCCAATAAGGGGTTGTTTGGACTGGTGCAAGGTGCCCACTATAATTAGTGGACAGCATATACCAGGCCAACTTCTCACATTGGTGTGCAGCGTGTGGGATTCCAGCTTGCTATTGTTTTACCAGATAATCTCAATTGAATTGATCAACTGAAAACCACTAAAGGTACCTAAGGTACATATAATTTAAGCTTAGAATACAGTAAGTTCTACTGAACTTAGAGTTGTGTGTTAAGGGATAGCACAACCCTTTCTACAACTCAAGAGAGTTTAGTAGGCCACACTAGAGTAGGTAGTGCATACACCACACCACACTAGTAATGTCTTTAAGGGCAGGATCCAAAGAATCCTTGCAGGAAGCCATTGAGCTTCCACCCTCCAAGTATGATACACTCCCATTCTTGGAATTGAGAGCTTTATGCAACTTGAGAAAAATAAGGACAGGCCAAAGCCCCACCACCCAACACCTCAAGGAGTTGTTGGTGGCTTATGACCTTAGTAAGCCCTTGGGGACTGAAGGGGTAGGAGCTGAGGGTGGGGCAGAGGATGAGGTTGGGAATGGGGGTACCAGTACCCCCAGCCCCCCTCTGAAACTGGCCAGGAGGGCGACAATGGCCCTGACCTGGATAATCCAACCCCTCCTGAGGAAGAGGAAGAGGAGGATCAGAATGATGCACCCTTTGTCCCCCCAGGAAGGATTGTGAGTGTGCCCAGAAGGTCTAGATCTTCTTCTCAGGAGTCTAACCACTCTGGCACCTCAATAGGGAGCTCTGTCTCATCTCATAGGAGGGAATCCTCTCATGAGAGAAGAAAGAGGCTGGTTCAATATGAGGAAGCTCAGCTTGAACTCAAAAAGAAGCAACTAGCCATAGACAGGGAGTCCCTAGATCTCTTTAGAGAGAGAAGAAAGTTGGGACTAGAGTCCCATGGTGGCAGCCAGATCCCTAGAGATAGGGAAAGGTCCTATGACCATAGGAACCTGAGCAAGATTGTCCCTCCCTATCAGAATGGGGATGACATCCACAAGTGGATAACTGCTCTAGAGAGGGCCTGTAAGGTACAGAAGGTCCCTCAGGAGCAGTGGGCAGCAATCTTGTGGCTCTCCTTTGCTGACAAAGGTAGAGATAAGCTCCTCACTGTTAGAGAGGAGGATGCTGATAATTACAAGGTCTTGAAGAGTGCTCTTATTGATGGGTTTGGCCTAACCACTGAACAGTACAGGTTGAAGTTCAGAGATACCCAAAAAGCACAGACTCAAGACTGGGTAGACTATGTGGATTGTTCTGCCAAGGCTCTGGAAGGCTGGTTGATGGGCAGTAAGGTGTGTGACTTCTCAGGATTGTACAATCTGATAACGAGGGAGCAGATTCTTAATAACTGTCAAAATCAGCTGTTGCATCAATACCTGGTAGACTCTGATCTGACCTCTCCCCAAGAATTGGGAAAGAAGGCAGACAAATGGGTCAGAACCAGGGTGAAGCAGAAGGTACAGAACCAAGGTGGGGAAACCAAGAAGCAAGATGCTAAGAACTCTGACAAGGGTGGGGAGAAGGGTAAAGATCAAAAGTCTTCATCAGGCCCCCAAAAATCTTCTTCTGGTGGGGATTCACAGTCTACCAAAGGGAAAGGCCAAAGAAAACCATGGTGCAAGGTCTGTAAGCAAAAGACCCACTGGACCAGTGATTGCACCAAGTCCAAAGACTCCAGTCCAGCACCCACCAATGCCCCTAAGGCACCTGTTCCCCCTAGTACAGTTGGTGGGAGTGCTCCAGCCAAGGGTTTAGTAGGGTTCACCATGGGTACTGAGTTGGGCTCTGACCTAGTCAGAGAACTGACTCAGGCTGTGTTAGTCTGTGATGGAGGCATGGATGTGACCTCCACTGTGAGTCCCAGTAATCTGGGCAAGTACAGACAACAGCCTTTAATCAATGGACGTGAGGCTTTGGCATTTAGGGACACAGGGGCAAGTGTCACAATGGTGACACAAGACCTTGTGAATCCTGGGCAAGTTATACTTGGTGAGATGTACCAAGTGACCAATGCTAGCAATGTCAGAACAGACCATACTCTGGCAGTTGTTAACTTCTCCTGGGGAGGGGTAACTGGCCTTAAGAAGGTTGTGGTAAGTGCAAACCTACCAGTCGAATGCTTGCTTGGCAATGACTTAGAGACTTCTGCTTGGGCAGAAGTGGAGCTCAGGACCCATGCAGAAATGCTGGGGATCCCTGCAGATGTGTTTGCTGTGACCAGGTCACAAGCCAAAATGTCTAGCACTGAACAGGCCTTGGATTCTGGAAGAATGGACCAAGTGCCTTCCAAGAGGAGGAGTAGTAGGGTTAAGGCAGTGCCTTCCCCTTGGCTCAGGAGGAAGATCAGTCCCTTGAGGGGGATGATCTCAGCCCTGAAGAAGGAACTGTCCCAGAGGAACTTGAACCTGACCAGGTTGAGTTCTTGGGGACAGGGGGACCTTCTAGGGCAGATCTGAGCCAGGAGCAGCAGAGCTGCCCCTCCCTTGAACCCCTCAGACAGCAAGCTGCTGCTGAGGCTGCTGGGAAAGCTAGTGGTCCCCATACAGTGTATTGGGATGATGGACTCCTGTACTCAGAGAGTAGAGACCCCAAGCCTGGTGCTACCAGGAGGTTGGTTATACCTCTGAAGTTCAGGGGCTTCCTATTGACCCTAGCCCATGATATTCCCTTAGCAGGTCACCTGGGCCAGAACAAGACTTGGGACAGAATTGTCCCTCACTTTCACTGGCCCCACATGTCTGAAGACAGCAAGGAGTTTTGTCGCTCCTGTGTAACCTGCCAAGCCAGTGGCAAAGCAGGTGGCACTACAAAGGCCCCCTGATACCACTACCTGTGGTGGGGTGCCCTTTGAAAGGGTAGGGATTGACATTGTTGGTCCCATGGATCCCCAAACAGCCTCTGGGCACAGGTTTATCCTGGTGGTAGTGGATCATGCCACCAGGTACCCAGAAGCTATTCCCCTCAGGACCACTACAGCACCTGTGGTGGCAAGGGCCCTCCTGGGAATCTTCTCAAGAGTGGGCTTTCCTAAGGAGGTAGTCTCAGACAGGGGTGCTAACTTCATGTCTGGGTACTTAAAAGCAATGTGGAAGGAGTGTGGAGTGACTTATAAGTTCACCACACCCTATCACCCACAATGCAATGGTTTAGTTGAGAGATTCAACAAAACCTTGAAGGGCATGATTAAAGGGCTCCCAGAAAAGCTTAGGCGTAGATGGGACATACTCTTGCCCTGCCTTTTATTCGCATATAGGGAGGTGCCTCAGAAGGGGGTTGGTTACAGCCCTTTTGAACTTCTGTTTGGCCACCCTGTGAGGGGTCCACTGTGCTTGGTGAAGGAAGGATGGGAGTTACCTCTCAAGCCCCCAAAGCAAGATATAGTGGACTATGTACTTGGTCTCCGCTCCAGGATGGCTGAGTACATGAAAAAGGCAACCAAAAACCTTGAGGCTAGCCAGGAACTTCAAAAGGCCTGGCATGACCAAAAGGCTGTTCTGACTGTTTACCAGCCAGGACAGAAGGTGTGGGTGTTGGAGCCAGTGGCCCCAGCAGCTCTCCAAGATAAATGGAGTGGACCCCACACTATTGTTGAGCAGAAGGGTGAGGTCACTTACTTAGTAGACCTAGGAACACCCAGGAGTCCCCACAGGGTTCTCCATGTCAACAGGTTAAAACCATATGTGGACAGGGCAGACATGGGCTTGCTCATGGCTACTGATGAAGGGCAGGAGGAAGAGAGTGACCCACTCCCTGACCTGCTCTCACAGAACCCGGACAATGGGTCAGTTGATGGTGTAGCCTTGGCAGGCAGCCTCACTACCCAGCAACAGACTGATTGCAGGCAAGTCCTCAATCAGTTTAGACATATGTTTTCCCTGACACCCAGTCAGACCACCTGGTGCACTCATGAAGTGGATACTGGGGACAGTCTGCCTATTAAAAATAAGATTTATAGGCAACCTGACCATGTCAGGGACTGTATCAGGACTGAAGTCCAGAAAATGTTGGATTTGGGAGTTATTGAACCCTCAGATAGCCCTTGGGCTAGTCCAGTGGTCCTTGTACCAAAACCTCACACCAGTGGTGGAAAAAGAGAGATGAGATTTTGTGTGGACTACAGGGGTCTCAATGCAGTCACTAGGACTGATGCCCATCCAATACCCAGGGCAGATGAGCTCATAGATACTTTGGCCTCTGCCAAATATCTCAGCACATTTGACCTAACAGCTGGCTACTGGCAGATCAGACTAGCTGATGCTGCAAGGCCCAAAACAGCATTCTCAACCCCTAGTGGGAATTATCAATTTGTGGTAATGCCCTTTGGTCTGAAGAATGCACCTGCCACTTTCCAGAGGCTGGTGAATACAGTTCTCACAGGTCTGGAAGCCTATAGTGCAGCATATCTAGATGATATTGCTGTCTTTAGCTCCACCTGGGAGGATCACCTGGTCCACCTCAGGAATGTTTTACAGGCCCTGCAAAAGGCAGGCCTGACTATCAAGGCCACTAAGTGCCAGATAGGGCAGAGTCAGGTTGTGTACCTGGGCCACCTTGTGGGTGGAGGCCAGGTTCAACCTTTGCAGAGCAAGATCCAGACTATCATGGACTGGACTGCTCCAACTACCCAGACTCAGGTGAGACCCTTCTTAGGCCTTACTGGGTACTATAGGAGATTTGTCAAGGGGTATGGATCAATAGTGACACCCCTGAATGACTTAACTTCTAAGAAAATGCCCAAAAAGGTTCAGTGGACAGTTAGCTGTCAAAAGGCATTTGATGACCTGAAGCAGGCCATGTGCACTGCTCCCATTCTACAGAGTCCTGATTACTCCAAGAAGTTCATTGTTCAAACTGATGCATCTGAATTGGGGGTAGGGGCTGTACTGTCACAATTGAATGAAGAAGGTCAGGATCAGCCAGTAGCTTTTATTAGCAGAAGGCTGACCCCTAGAGAGAAACGTTGGTCAGCCATAGAGAGGGAGGCCTTTGCTGTGGTCTGGGCTCTGAAGAAGTTGAGGCCATACTTGATTGGTACACACTTCCTGGTTCAGACAGACCATAAGCCCCTCTTATGGCTAAAACAAATGAAGGGTGAAAACCCCAAACTGCTTAGGTGGTCCATTTCCCTACAGGGGATGGACTTTACAGTGGAACATAGACCTGGGAGTACCCATGCGAATGCAGATGGACTCTCTAGGTATTTCCACTTAGAACATGAAGACTTAACTGGGCAAGGTTAGTTTAATGTCCCTACGTTTGGGGGGGGGGGTTGTGTAGGAGAGTAGGATCTGCTTCACATGGGTACCCCCACTTTTTGCTGATGCTTCACTGTTTTTCGACATTAGTCTGCTAATCAGAACCCCAGCCTAGCTGCTTCCTCTCTAAAATGGTTTCCATGTGCCTTAGGCACATCACTGATTGGGATCTGGAGTGCCCTTATAAGTCCCTAGTATATGGTATACTATGTACCAAGGGCATAGGTACCTCAGAGGCCTGCCAGGGGCTGCAGCATGTATTATGCCACCCCTGGAAGGCCATCCAAACTGACACCACAGGTCTGCTACTGCAGCCTGGGTAAGGTGGTGCATGCACCTCTTACTGTGATATAGGTTACCTATATCACTAAATACATACACACATATAAACCTATAAGTCGCTCCTAAGGCAGGCCTTATCAATCCTAAAGGCAGAGTGCATGGTTCCTATGTGAGAGGGTGCCCCTGCATGAGCAGGGCCCCTCTGCAGCGTTCGGAGACCATCTCTGATGCTGTTTGTAGTGCAGCCTGACCATATACTCTTAAGCGCATTATATCCTCGCAGTAAAATGCTAACTTTGGAATGGCTGCACCTAAACATGTCGTGTTTGGTGTCAAACATCTTGGAATACTACCCCCCGCCAATCCAGGCGGCGGGGGTAGCATTCCACCCTTCTAGAGGGAAAGACATGTTAACTCTGACTAGTCCGGTAACTTCTTTCCAGAGCCCTGGCATCACAAAATGGATGCTGCTGCCACAGACACGAGTCTGGCCTCCTGCTGCTGGACGAAACTCCGGCAGGGGAGGCCTGGACAATAGGTTTCCTGTCCCAGGGAGGTGTGACCACCTCCCCAGACAGGATAATGTGTATTGGGGCTGGGCGGGAGCACTTTCGGGTGCTTTGAAGTCCTGCACTGGGGGCACATTTGGTGTCCCTAGTGCATACCCCAGTTCAAACCGGATCAGGGGCTTGCAGCCCCTGCTTTGGCGCGAACTGGACAAAGGGAAAGGGGTGTAGCCACCCCTCTGCCCTGACCCACCCATAGGTGGGGCCACAGAGTAGTCCAACCCCTATCTTTAGTATAAAGATAGGAACCCAGTCCTTAGGACTTTAGATTATCCCTGGACGAAACTCTGAAACTGAATCCTGGACCTTCGACGCTCTACTCACGATTAGAGGACAGAAGAATCTCCCTTGGGGTCAAGGAGTGACTCCCCTGCTTGGCAGGCACCAAAGAAGCATCTGTCCGGTTCGCATTTCTGAAGCTCCCGTCGGACGCCGAAGTCATCGCATCACCAGAGGTGGATTCTCAGACTTCCCCGAGGCTACCCTAAGTCCCCAGCAAAGCTAAGGCCCGTGGCTATCGTGGGTGACTTGAGACCGTGACCCCTGGACACCGAGCACATTTGCAAGTGCATCCTCTTCTGGGTCTCCCAGGAAGTCGTGCTTTGGGCTCCTAGTAGCCCTAGCCTCCAGCACCAACTGCACCGAAGATCACTGGCCCCCACTCCACGAGTGTCCTGTGAGCCAGATCCACGTGCGGCGTCACGAGGCTCCTTCGCGGTCGCTAGCCCGTTGGCTAGTAGCCCTTAACGAAGGCCAATCTTTTTCTAACTTGGCATCCTGGTTGCTCCAGGCCTGCCCTCACTTACCCTCGCTGGGTGAGTTCCCCAGACCTTGGTGGTCTGCACCATCGACGATCTTCCTCTGCATCGAGACTTGCCGTTGCCAAGGCTTGTTGGGTCCAATCCGGTCGCCGACACCTCAGCACTCGACAAACATCGTGTACCAGCCCGAATCCTGCTCCTGGTTGCCGGCAACGCCTCCTGGACCTCGTGGCTGAAGAGACAAGACGACCGTCAACACACCTGAAGCACTCGACATCGGTGGGCATCTGTCCATCGCCTTCCTGGTCACTGGCTAGTGACCCAGACTCTGTCCCCTCTGCTTTCAGGTTCTTCAGAACTCCGATCCACTCTTGGATCCACCCGGACACTTTTCACTTGGTCGCCAGCAGCACTTTGCAGCAGATCGCCATTCAAATCGACGACGAAACCCGACCCCGAAAGGCACCTATGCACCCGGCTTCCCTGGGTGAGGTAACACGAGTACTCCGGTGCTCCCGTGGGTAGAGACTCTTCAAAGTCCTAGATCTCAAAGGGTTTGGTCCAAGTCCTCTTTTAAGTGTCCCTTTCCTCTAAATTCCCGATCACGACTTTCTCCATAGAAGTCAACGGCGTATCGCAGTTGTGTATTTACACTGCACGCGTCTCCCGTGGGTCCCCTGTGTCACTACCTTGGGTGGTTCCTTGTGGTCCAAGCACTTCTAGAGGCTCTAGGCCTAGTGCCTAGTTCAGTCGTGGTTCTTATACCACTTTATTGGTATATGGTTTGGTACGCCCCTAGGGCCCAAACGTGTATTTGTGCTATTACTGTGTTTAAATAACTTCTAACTTATGTATTTCGAACTCTAGCCTCATAAAGAGACTAGAGGGGTGTGTTTAGCAATAAATACATATATTTTGAATATATACCTGGTGTGGTGCTCTTTCATTTGATCACTCAAGAGATTATAGACTGGTAAAACAAGCTGCTTTACATTCCTTCAAGACTTAGCCTGAAGGCTGCTCTCCATAGCTACCACTAGGATAGCTTTCAATAAGGTTGTCTTTAACCTATCTCCAATAAGGGGTTGTTTGGACTGGTGCAAGGTGCCCACTATAATTAGTGGACAGCATATACCAGGCCAACTTCTCACAGTGCCAAACTTCGATCTCTATTTTCTGGCTTCCCAACTGCAGTGGTTGGCGTAATGGCTGGAGGGTACAGGCCTTAAGGGGATGGATAGGACAAATTCTGGAATCTGTACAGATCTACTGTTGGCCAAAATGCTTGACGCAGCGGAGGTCATCCCCTAAAAATCCCTGTTACAGACCACAGCACTACAATGCTGGAAACGCTGCATGGTCAAAGTGGCAAAGACCCCTTTGTATACACCGGTCCTGCCTCTGGTTGGCCTACCGCATGGTAACCCCAAAACGACGTTCACCCTTGAACAAATGAAAGCCTGGACTGAGGTGGGGCTGGACACAGTGGGAGACATCTACCAGCAGTCTACCTTGGCCTTCTTTGCAGAATTAGTTGAGAGTTTTGGCCTTCAGCCTGGTCAGTTTCGGGTATATGAAGCTGTAGTGCAGACATTTAGGGAGCTATGTGGCGAGGGCCGGGAAGAACCCACAACACACGCGGTCTTACAATCTACACTTACTCTTGGGGCTGCGAGGCACCAGGTAAAATGGTTTTATGCCTTGCTGTCGGAGATGTCTTGCATACCCCTGTCAAAGCTCCGAGAACGTTGGGAATCCATTTTGGATATGGAGCTATCTGACCCAGAATGTGGTAGGGTCATTTCCTATCCTAAAAAGGTCTCACGTAACACTAGACTAAAATACACGCAGTTTAATTATATTCACATGACCTACATGACACCTCACAGGCTCAGGATCGCCTACGGTGGCGAAATGCGTAATATAATCATAATGACGCAGATTTCAAGCACATGACCTGGGGTTGTCCCACGCTGCGAGGGTTTGGGGAAAAGGTATTGGAACTGATAGGGACTGCGGTGGGCATACATTAGAACCTATGATCGAGGTCTGCCTGCTGGGGCTCTTCCCCCGGCCGCCTAAACGTAAAGTGGGAAACAGATTTTTGGATCTTGCCCTGGTTCTAGCCTGGAAAACTGTAACTGGACCTATGGTTTTGGCCTGGAAGCGAGATGTAACACATTGGGCTGATGCAGAGGGTAGGGTCCTGGCTAGAGAAGAAATGAGGGGGCTGAGGCAATGCCCAGTTGCAGAGCTCTGGAGGGAGGTCCTGAAGGCGTGGGAAAACCCAGAATGTAGCAGGGGTGAAGGAATACAGACCTGAGAAAGCACCCAATCTGATGGAGAACGTAATCAGCCAGATGAGGTACCTGATAGGACTATTGCCATAGCTGAGGACTGACGAATGGATTGGTGAATATCGTGATACCACATGAGCAGCTAGTCAGCAGACAAGTGACGTCCATTGGTGGACCATCCGCCCAGACTGCCTGAGGTACAGGATAACTACCATATTAGCCAGTGGCCAAACGGCCAGCAGTAGAAGCTCGCGGCTCACCCCCGTGCACAACACTACATTTCCCAGCCTCGTATCCATGCTCATATAGAGCTATAGAATAGAATGGACCTCCGCCGCACAGTTGGTTAGTTAATAAATGATTTTGCTTTCACTGCTATACAAAATCTGAGTGATCTTCCACTGTAGGCCCCCTTTTTATACTTAGGAGTATACCACGCAAGACTATACTTCAAACTACTACACTGCTGTGAAGTGTGACATACACACTTGCCCCTCGGTTTATGCTGCTAGAACGATTATTAGAAAATGGACTGGGGTACTGTCGGATGACGAAAGAATGCATAAACCTGTATACAATACTGTTCTATTGTAAGATATAATGAGATATGTGTAATGTATGCATCAGAAATTCTGACTGAAGAGCTTAAATGCCAATAAAAATATGTTTGAAAAAAACTACGCAATGATGCTGATATTCTATGTAAAGAGGGTTTTAGCATTAACCTATGACTTTCAATCAATCAATCAATCAATCATGTCACTTATAAAGCGCACTACATACCCGCGAGGGTCTCAAGGCGCTGGGGGAAGAGGGGGGTGGTGCTGCTACTGATCGAAGAGCCAGGTCTTGAGGAGTCTTCTGAAGGCCAGTAGGTCTTGGGTCTGTCGGAGGTTGGTGGGGAGGGTGTTCCAGGTCTTGGCGGCGAGGTGGGAGAAGGATCTGCCGCCGGCGGTCGTTTTCCGGATGCGGGGGACTGTGGCGAGGGCGAGGCTGGTCGAGCGGAGCTGGCGGGTGGGGGTGTAGAAGCTGAGTCGTCTGTTGAGGTAGGCTGGTCCGGAGTTGTGGAGTGCTTTGTGTGCGTGGGTGAGGAGCTTGAAGGTTATCCTCTTGTTGACAGGGAGCCAGTGCAGGTCTCTCAGGTGGGGTGTGATGTGGCTGCGTCGGGGGATGTCGAGGATAAGACGTGCAGAGGCGTTCTGGATGCGTTGCAGCCGTCTCAGGAGCTTAGCCGTCGTTCCTGCGTAGAGGGCGTTTCCGTAGTCCAGCCTGCTGGTGACGAGGGCCTGGGTGACTGTTTTTCTTGTTTCGGTGGGGATCCACTTGAAGATCCTGCGGAGCATTCGGAGGATGTTGAAGCAGGATGAGGAAACGGCGTTGACCTGCTTAGTCATGGAGAGCGTGGGGTCGAGGATGACCCCTAGGTTGCGTACGTGGTCGGTGGGTGGCGGGGCTGTTCCCAGTGATGTTGGCCACCAGGAGTCGTCCCAGGCTGAAGGGTTGGAACCAAGGATGAGGACCTCCGTCTTGTCCGAGTTCAGCTTCAGGCGGCTGGTCCTCATCCATTCGGCGACGGCCTTCATTCCTTCGTGGAGGTGGGCTTTGGCGGTGTGAGGGTCTTTGGTGAGGGAGAGGATCAGCTGGGTGTCGTCGGCGTAGGAGATGATGTTGAGGTTGTGCTGTCGGGCGACGTGGGCGAGGGGTGCCATGTAGATGTTGAACAGCGTTGGGCTGAGGGAGGAGCCTTGGGGTACGCCGCAGATGATCTTGGTGGCCTTGGATCGGAAGGGGGCGAGGCGGACGCTTTGTGTTCTGCCGGAAAGGAAGGATGTGGTCCAGTCCAGGGCCTTCTCTGGATCCCGGCGTCGTGAAGGCGTGTTCGTAGTGTGTGGTGGCAGACCGTGTCGAAGGCGGCTGATAGGTCCAGGAGGATGAGGGCTGCTGTTTCTCCGTTGTCTAGCAGGGTCCTGATGTCATCGGTGGCGGCGATGAGGGCGGTTTCGGTGCTGTGGTTGCTGCGGAAGCCGGACTGGGAAGGGTCCAGGATGTTGTTCTCCTCGAGGTAGCGGGTCAGTTGTTTGTTGACGATTTTCTCGTTAAATTAAATGACAATCTATTTTCATTGGGCTGTAACGCTGTATCTAGTGGTCAACATGAACTATGACCTTGTTTTTGTTTTACTATTGTACTATAAAATTGAGTTTTAAAAAAATTAGGCTTGTTTGGGCACCAGAAAACAGTCTCAGTTCTGGAAACAGGAGTATTCGATTTTTTCTCCCTCGGGTGCTGCTTACATTGCTGATTGCACATAAGCTGTGTCCTGGCGGCTTTCCTTCCTTCGGCACGGAGGCAGTTGTCAGCCCTGAGCCTTCATGCAGGAGGAGAGCACTATGATATCAGAACTCACTTATTTTAGTTTTTTTTTTGTTATAAATTTGTTTATGTTTATATTTAGGGGATTTACAGAGTGCAATAGCTACTCATAGAGTGTCCCGGCGCTATACCAGGCTCAAATCTTTGGAGTAGTGGAGTTAAAACTAAAAAGCCAAGTTTTGAGCAATCTTTTCAAGACAGAAATATCCTCAGCAGCCCGCAACTGCTGTGAAAAAGCGTTCCAGTCTTTGGCAGCAAGTTATGTTAAAAAACATTTATAAAGCGCACGTTCACCAACGGTTTCTTGACGCTAAGCGGGGTCAATCGGTTGCTGGGACAGGAAAATGGGGATTTCAATTGTAGGCCTGAGCAAATAGCCAAGTTTTGAGAGACTTCCTAAACTGAGTATAGGAAGTGGACAGACGCAATTCGGGGGGAAGAGAATTCCAGAATTGAGGTGCCAGAGACGAGAATCTTAGACCCCCGTGTTTTTTACTTTTAAATGGACAAGGGGTCAGCAGATTCATGTTTGCGGAACGTAAATCGCAGGAGGGGACGTAGCGCCGTACTTTAGACGCGATGAAGGCCGGGCCACGATCCGAAAGGGCTTTGTAGATTGTACAGCCTAATTTAAAGAGACAGCGTTGGGTCACGGGAAGCCAATGTAAGTTTTTCAATAAAGGTTTCACATGCTGAGATTTAGGGTGACCATAAACAAGCCTGGCGGCTTGGTTCTGCACCAGTTGAAGCCGACGTAATTGGTAGGCTGGTATGCCGGTGTACAGGGAGTTAGCGTAATCAATACGCGACATAACCAGAGCAAGTATAACTTGAATCCGGGCCTCGATGGTTAAATATCTGCTTATTTTGCGAATTCTCCGGAGGTGAAAGAAACACGCAGAGACCACAGCACTTATCTGTGCCTTCATCGTGAGGTCGTTGCTAATCACAATTCCCAGACTTTTAACCGAGCTGACAGGAGATGGAGGGCACCCCAGTGAATATGGCCAAAAGTTGGAGTTCCAGGGATTCACTGGGCCACCAGTGAGAATCAGCTCGGTTTTATCGGGATTTAACTTAAGATGGTTAGTGTTCATCCAGTTGCTGATAAATATCATGGTAGACTGAAAGTTTTCCGTAGATGAAGGGGAAGAGTCAATGTTAAACACCAACTGGAGATCGTCAGTGTAGTTGAATATAACCACCTCTCTCTTTTGAAGGGCCAAAATTAAGGGAAAAATATACAAGTTAAAAAGGAGGGGAGAAAGCAAAGAACCCTGTGGGACCCCACACGTCAGTCTCCTTTTCTCAGCAAGAAAGCTAGCGAGACGGACTGCTTGAAAGCGGTCACTGAGGAAGGACGATATCTATTTCAGTGGAAGACCCCGGATCCCCGCGCTCTCGACCCGGTCGACCAGCAAACGGTGGTCGACCGTATCGAAAGCAGCCGAGAGATCCAGGAGTACCAGAGCTTGCGTAGAGCTCCGGTCGGCCCGCCTTCGTAAGTCATCGAGGACTGCTAAAATGACAGACTCGGTAGAATGTTCGGGTCTAAAACCGGCTTGGTGTGGGTCTAGATAGTGTGACTGCTCAACAAAAGTGCTGAGGCAGTTGGCCACGTGGGCTTCAAAGATTTTTCCCAAGAAGGGCAGCAGTGAAATAGGACGAAAGTTACTGGGGATAGAAGGATCAGAGCCTGTTTTTTTAAAAAATAGGTACAACTTCTGCACTCTTAAAAAGGTTGGGGACAATGCCCTTAGTAAGGGAATTATTAAGAAGCGACACACGGGGCTCAGGACAATGGAGGAAAACTTCCCGAAGGATATGAGGAGGGCAGCTGTCCGTGGGGGAGCCAGAGCAAACCTTCTTGAGTAAAGAGACGAAAACCTCTATGGTGATGAGAGGGAATTGATCCAGATGGTAAGGATTAGTGTGTGAGCCTCGGAGATCTGATGGTGCTGAGGACTGAGGAATACTGGATTTGATGTTAGCAATTTTTTCAATAAAGTAAGTATTGAGGGAGTCACATAGGGATTGTGACGGAGTGGGTTTTGCTATAACGCGATCGGGTTTGACAAGTTCATCTACTATTGTTGAGCTACCACCCCATTGTTTCCTTCTAAACTTGGGAATCACCACCAGAAGAGAATTAGAGGAGCGGCGGGATCTGGCTGGAAGATAGGAAATGATTCTCTTGGATAGGTATTGGGGGCCAGAGTGATTAAAGGCTTTAGGAGTCATAACGAGTCCTTTGAACCTCACCCGCTCTTTGATAGGATAGGGAGTCAATGCAGTTCTCTCAAATGTGTTTCGATGTGTGTCCTTCTGAGCAGCTTTAACAGAAGACCATGCCGCAGCATTCTGTGCCAGCTGCAATCTTCTCAGAAGATAGGCCGGGAGCCCTAAAAAAGGAAGTTGGAGTAATCCAGCCCAGAAATGATCAGTGCCTGAATCACTGTTTTCTGCTGCGGGTTGGGAAGAGGTTAGAGGAACCTGTTTAGCCTCTTAAGAAGTCCGAAACAGACGCCAACAACACTCGCTATCTGGGGGGCAAAGGTGGCTGCACTGTCAACCTTCACTCCCAGGTTACATGCCACAGAGGCAGGGGCCGGTGGAGGCGGAACCTCATTGGGCCAGATGTTATTATCCCAGCACGGTGTAGGGATTCAGAAAAGCAGTATTTCGGTTTTGCTGACAAAGCACTGTAAGTTGCTATTGTGCATTCAGTGAAACACAGCCACTATCCAAGCCTTAAAATTGCTCAATGCATTAGCGGCTTTTTTATCAAGTATCAATTGAGTATCATCGGCGTAAGAAACTATTTGCATGCTGAACGATTCAACAAGGGATGCCAAAGGAGCCATATAAACATTAAAGAGTGTAGGAGTCAATGCTGACCCTTGAGGTACCCCAAAGTCCAGCAGCTTTGGTTCGGAAGTGAATGGAGCCATTCACACAGATTGGAGCCTGTCTTTGAGAAAGGAGCTCAGACAGGTCAGTGCTGGGCAGCTCACACCTATGTTCCCAAGACGCTATAGTAGTAGAGGGAAACGGTCAGAACAACGCGGGCACAGCCACGTGTCCAACCAACGCAAGCGTAACCATGCTTGCCTTAACCACTCCTATGCCTTAACAAAGCATATGCGTGGTTAAGGCAATGCGCGATCTGGTTGCCGAGCGGATGGGCGGAAGAGGAAGAAAGGAAGAGGAAGGACGATCGGGAATCGGGAGAGGACGTGGTGAGGTAAGTGGGCCTGGGGTTGGGTCTTGGGGGTGTCGTTTTTCGGGGTGGAGGTAGGCTTTAGGATTCAGGAGGGGGTCTGGTTGTTTGTAGGGCAGGGGACAGTTTTAGGTCTCAGGGCAGGGGGAGGCTGCGGTTGGGGGAAGTTAGCAGCTGTAGGGGCCAGTTTTTAGGGCTCAGAGTGGGGGGCTAGGGTTGGGGTAGTTTTTAGGGTGGGGCAGTTTTTAGGGCTAAGGGCGGGGTGGGGAAAAAGGGACAGTGTACAGGGCAGGGGGCAGTTTTAGGCCTCAGGGCGGGAGGGGCTGGGTTGTGGTAGTTCAGAGATGTAGGGGCCAATTTTTAGGGCTTAGGGTGAGGGGGCTGGGGTTGGGGTAGTTTTTGGGGCGTGGGGTTAATTTTTAGGGCTCAGGGCAGAGGGAAAAGGAACAGTTTACAGGGCAGGGTTATGATCTTTAACACGCATGTCCCTTTACCCATCATATCTTTACCACGAAAATGCGTGGTAAAGGCATGCATGGTAAAGACGCGGTTTGGTAGAGACATCATGGTACAGGCATGTGTTGTTCAAGCATGCTTTGTACATCATACAACCAGTAGTATTGGGTGTGAGACAATATGAAATGCTGCAGATATATCCAGGAGAATCAGGGCTACCTGACTCCCCTGATCCACCACCAGCTTGATAGTGTTGGCGACCTCCAAGAACATGGTTCCGGTGCTGAATCCAGGACGGAAACCTGACTGCGAGGGATGTAAAAACTTGCTCCTTTCTAAGAAATCCGAAAGTTGCCGGTTTATATGTTTTTCAAATATCTTGGCAAAAGCAGGCAGCATAGATATCCGTCTAAAATTGAACAAATTTGATTTGTCCGCGGCAGGCTTCTTTAATAGTGGAATTAATTTGGCCCGCTTTCAGCAACTGGGATCCGAAGCCGACTGTAAGGACAGATTTAGTAGGGGATTTAGAGTGGGGTTAATTGCCTCGTTATTAGCAGCAAGAATATGTGGAATTGGGGGTGGGGCAGGGATCATCTGGGGATCCAGACTTGCAGGAAATCAGGGCATATGCCAATTCTTCCATGAAATTAAAAACAAACTTTAGCAGAGAGGGGCTCTTGAGAAAAGGCGAGGTCATTTGTTGAGCCCTAAACTCGCTGTTGTGTAAGTAGTCAAAAGGGAGTCGACAATCTGTTTTATCTTCTAATCAAAAATTGGAGCGATGATTACACAGCTTGAGCAAAGGCGACAACGGCTGGAGTAAAGCGTCAGAGTGTGCAATTTTTTTTTACAATTTTAAATAATTCACCAGCTTTATTTTGAGCGGTACCACTTTGAGTAATAAGAAAATCTGCCTGAGTTTTCTTGATAGCCTGGTGATATTTATGTAGGGTCGACTTATAGATTAGTTTGTCCATAGAAAGGTACTGATGTCTCTAACTTCTTTCAAGTCTCTTACAAGTTTTACGCAGGACTTTAAGCTCCTCATTGAACCAGGGAGCAGATTGACGTTTAGCCACTGAGTTTGTGTCAAAAGATTTTAAAGGGGCAACAGTGTCAGCTGCCTGGGAGAGCCATGTGTTGACCAGCTGAGTGTCTACCTCAATGTCCTCGGTCATACATGGAGGGGATTTGTTTAGGGCACTACTAAACTCTTTGTGAGAAACTTTTGCCCACTTTCTACTTGGAGCCAGGTGCAAAGTCAGCGACCACGTGATACACCTCTTTCCAAGAAAACTAGATGAGAGCATGATCCGACCAGAGAGAGGGAACAATGGCGGACACGGAGACTGATCCATTCGAAATAATTTTGTCTAGTGTTTGGCCTGCTACATGAGTGCGCTGGGTCACACATTGCTGCATGTCCCATGAGGACATGTTATAAGGGAGGATCTTCCTGTGTGGGTCCGAAGGAACATCGACATGGAGATTCAGATCTCCTAAAATTGCAAAATTAATGTGTTTCAGCATGAATTTCGAAAGAAATCCATATAAGGAAGATAAAAAGTCACCTACACAGCCACGGGGTCGGTATATTAGCACACCTGCCAAGACTGTATTGGCAGAGTGTGTAATACAAAAACCATTGACTCGGCCCCCAGCTCCTTGAGTCAAAAATGGTACAGTTTAGAGTGCGCTTATAAACAATTGCAATACCGCCCCCTCTTTTGCCTTCTCTTTCACAGTGTAGTATTGCATACCCTGCCGGGATAGCCTTTGCGATACCTGGTGCAGAGCTATCAGATACCCAAGTTCCAGTGAGGAAGAATATATCAACTTTGTCTTCACTTAGAATGTCATATATATGTTGTGCGTTTTTATGAAGAGAACGAATGTTACATAAAAGAGCACGTAACCCCAGGCCCTTAAAACGTTTTGTGGGACAATGAGGGGGGGCGCAGATGTAACTGTCAAGGGGTGACACTTACTGGTAGGGTAAAAGTGCAATGGGGGCAGGAATAGGCTGAGGCTAGCACAGGGGAGGCAGGCCAACCTGGACAAAGGTGCTGTTGTCAGAAGCTCAGCCGAGGTATAGAAGTGATGCAAGCCAGTCGTAGGGGAACGGGTCCCATGGCTGGTGCTGAGCATGGACCTAGCGCAGATAGGCTTGCCTTAGGCGCGTCTTTGGCGCACCAGTGGGACGTCCGCGCACCTGCCCATTTTATCAGGAGAGCAGACATCCAAAAGGCCTGAGACCTAGACCACTAACCGACCAAAATGGCGGCCAGAGTGGAATTATGGGGCATGCTGGCCCCCTCCCTATTCAGTGCAAAGATCATGCCGCGTTATTAAAGGAGCACAAAAATTTTCCAATTGGAGACCCTCTAAATCCCCAACTTGGATCCTGAAACTAGTAACCCAGTCTAATTCCCACTTCAACACAGTGACAAGTCCAATTCAATTAACAGTGTAGCTCAGCGTTCAGTTAATGCAAAATAATTCAAAACAGTAAAAACATTTTTGAAAATTGCAAAAACACATTCTACGCATTCGCGCCGTGATAAAAGAAAATAGCCTACTGAATGCACGTCCGTGCACCAGCCCGTTTTATCGGGAGAGCAGGCATCCAAAAGGCCTGACACCTAGACCCTCAGTGCAAAGATCATGCCGCGTTATTAAAGGAGCACAAAAAATCACCAATTGGAGACCCCCTAGTAACCCAGTCTAATTCCCCCTTCAACGCAGTGACAAGTCAAATTCAATTAACAGTGTAGCTCATTTTGTTTTTGAAATTTTCTTTATATATGAATACAGCTGTAATGTAATAAAGAGAACTCTACAGAGTACACCAATCCAACATAAATATAGTACTAAATAAGATCCCAAGAAAGACCAAACGAAAATTGAAAAATATTACTGAAAATAAAAATAATAAAATCTAATCCGGAACAAAAGAGCCATCTTGTTAAACAAATACAGTTTAAGTAATAACAGTTCTCCACATATGACATACACCCCACAAATAAATGAATTCAATCACCAGCCTCATTTTATCCCGGACTCAGATCATAAATGTAAACACTCCAATCACCATCACAGTTGTATGGATAAGAGTATTTTTCCCCACATAAGAGAAAGGTAGTTAAAGTTTATATATGTTCTAAAATGGACCCCAAATCTTGTCAGATATCTGAATTTGATCTTGAACCTTGCAAATCCTATGTTCATATGTAGCTAAAAGGTTAAGTTCAGCTAGCCATTCTTGATGTGTGGGTGCCTGTGCTGTATGCCAATGTCGTAAATTGCAGATCTTAGCCACCATAAGAGCCGTCGACATCCACCTACACAAATGAGAGGTCTTACTATCTAAAGCAACAAAATCATGCAACAAGGCCAGCCTTTACCTGGTGACAGATATTGACATTATACACAGTTCTCTCACATGCTGTTGCCAAAAGTCTCTTCCACTCTCACTCCTGTCCTGTCCCTGCAGGATCCCCAGCGCTCCCACATTTTCCCCTTCATTGTTGAGTCTAGGATTGAAGTAGGGCCGCAGGGTGGGTCAGGTCGGTTGAGGTGAGAACTTTGTAATGACCTTCTCTGAGATGGATTGCCCAGTATCCATCCATACTGTGGCGATGCTATGATATCCCCATTTCTACTCACAGCCTCATCACACACCCCCAGGGTCCACTCCGTCTTGCCCCCCACCTCCCAGTAATGCCTCCCGGAGCTCAGCCTCTCTTCCCAGGATAGCACCGACAGGATTGAATCTTTGTGGTGTGTTAGGCAGACCCTGTGGTCTTTCCCCTCTCCTCACACTCCTCCTGTCCTCAGACACCATGAGCCACTGATTCGCAGGATCTAGAGTTACCTCAGCTGTAAAAGAGAGAAGTAGAAATCATAGCTCAGCCAATCACAGCAGAGATCAGATCTGAACAGCCAATCAAAGCAGCAATCAGAGTTCAACAATCAGACACTCAAGGCATCAAATACAATGCACCTAACCAGAAAGCACTAATAACTAGCTAATCACAACACAGAAAACCCTTATCAACGTTTGCAGCTACACACATTTCTACACAACATTATCCTATAATTACACTGTTCCTCACATTTTTTCTAGTACTGGAAAAAGAAAACACACAATTTAGCCCTGGAAAGGAAGGCTTATGGCCAACTTCCGGTTCTAAGTTGTAACATTGCATGGAAACTTGTCATACCACAACAAAAAAAGAATATGAAATTTAAGTAATGAAAGTACCAGGTGTTCACTATAAAAAGCTAAGAAACAAATATAAATACATGTCAGACATGATATGCTTTTATATCCAGTGAAATAATGTTCCTGATTCATTACAAGTCTTTCTGATGAACTGTCTTCTGAAAATGGTATTGTTTTTTAGGAAAAACTAGGCTGTTTCAAAAAAGGAGAATCAAAATCTATGGTTGAAATTGCGCAATTTTTATTTATTATATAATGCCAGCTCTTAGTATGACTACATTACCAAAGGGCCAATTCGACTGATCGGGCCATGTGAGTCCCAAAGGATGGCAGACCTAGGCAAATAAAAAGAAATCTATGCAAGACAAGATTCAGAGTCAAGACCATGAAGGTTTAATAAAATTTAAGAATCATTACAAAATAAAAAAATAAAAAAATCAATTGGTTAGTCAATTCAAATCAACATCAAAATAATTCATGATAAGCAAGAGATTTAATGACAATTATACACAGCTCCTTTCTCCGGTGACACGGAGTGTTATTATACACATCTTCTACTATACCTGACGTCAGTGGGTACCATTACTGTTCTTTTATCTGGTGACAGTGGGTGACATTATACACAGAACCACTGGAATTATGTGGCAGGGAGCACCAAATTATGCAGCAGGGTTCACTAAAGTAGGCGGCATGAAAAGGCAAACTATGCGCCATAATGTAGCACTTTTTTGATAGTATTATTTCATTATTTTGTCATTTCTAAACATGGTAATACTGTCTGGGCAGATAAATCCCCTCATTAGCACCAGTTTAACAACCCAAAATAGAAATAAGCAACTGAAAGATGACCAGTTAACCTTTACGAAGGGCCTTCCACAGAGCATGAGAACGTCATTGCGGTTTTTGTATTTTTTGATCTGTTTGAGCTAGAAGCAGTAGTTTTTCTTAATCTGCAGATTATGCAGCAGATGATGAATTATGTAGCTAAGGCAGCAAAACCATAATGATCGCATAACTCCAGTAGCACTGATTATAGACAGTCTTCTTGCCTGGTGTCGAGACAGTCTCAGCAATACATAATGCCTTCTTAGTAAATAGGAGTCTCTTAGGTTACAGGTTCTATATAATTGCCCCAACGTCATCCTCGCTGCTCAGCCCACTCTCTGCAGCTGACACTCACAGTTCAGGCACTCATCAACCTTTCATTATATCACACACACACTAGCTGAACAGCAGAGAACTGAGGAACTATGGAAAGGATGCATTATAACAACATCAGGTTGGAACACTGATCTCACTCTCGTCCTGTCACCGGCAGGATCCGCAGCGCTCCTGCATTCTTTCCTCCATCGCTGAGACCAGGACTGAAGAGGGGGCGCAGGGTGTGGGGGAAGGAGGCCCCGGAGAAGGTGAAGAGCAGAGACCGGTCATCCACATTGTACACGAGAGCCTGCCCGCCTCATAGTCCAGGAAGAGACCCACAGCCCTGGAGGGTACACGGGGGTCAGGAGAGTGGGAGGGGAGGTGGGAGCTTTGTATTTACCATCTTGGCGCCACACTGCCCAGAATCCTTCAGCAAGTGATGCTGTGATCACCCCCTTCCTGCTCACAGCTTCGTCACAAACCCCTAGTCCACTCTGTCTTGTCCCCCACCTCCACCTCCCAGTATTGCCTCCGGAGCTCAGCCTCTCTCTCCTCAGGACAATGGAGTGTTTAGTGAATCTCTGGGGTGTGTCGGGCAGATCCTGGGCTCTGTCTCCACGCCTGATGCTCTTTCCCTCCTCAGACAGGACGAGCCAGGTATTCGCAGTGTCAGGATCCAGAGTCACATCGGCTGCAAAACAAAGCAGAGGTCAGTGCTCAGGATCCAATGACAGCAGTGATTACGCCTCACTTAACCAGTGCTGACCAGTCTTCATTGACAGTGATACGGCTCTCCAGGAATAACCCGGCTGTTGTCTCCCGAAAAGAGGAGACCCAAACACCCGTGGGATAATGGCCGAAACATGTGCGCCTCCTCCAAAAGGCAAACAGGTGCCTCCAACTTAACTAATCACAATACATTTTTTTATATAACAGAAAGACTATAACCCTAGGAAACTTGGGGGCTTATTTACAAGGCCCTTGCGCCACTTTTGCATAATGTTTAACATCGGAAAAGTGACGCAAAAGTGGCGCAAGGGGCTTGTAAATCTGCCCCTTGGATTGTGTTGGGTTTCCAAATTGCTTATTTTTTCAGCTTTTTAATGCAAAAATAGCCACAGTGCCACAGGCTTCATTTTGAAATCGAGGCAGGCCTATTTCTCCCATTTTGCTTCATGTGAACCTGTATTTTCAGGAGACTGATGCCATATTTTTCACTCTGCTAGATATTCATGACATGAGGTCAGGTGTTTTCAGTGCAAGCAGTGCACCTTTGACATAGCCAAGCACCAGCAGAGTGCTTTACCTTCCCATTTGAGGCTCTCCAACAATCTGGGTTGTGGGGTCCGGCTGAGACTTGAAAAAGGAAATCAGAATGTCATGGGGTAACTTCAACCAATAAGAGAATAAGACTGAGCAGAGAGTGTTTTACTGCACAGAGAAGATTGCTGTGCTCACACATGGGAAGGCTGCATTAAGAAAACAAGCACTGACATAGCCAAAAGGTCTTGCCTATGTGAGAGCTATTGGCTTTGCCAATGTTTTTTATCCAAATTCTACAGCACATGACTAGAAGTTATTGGCATGGCAAAGAGGAGGGAGGTGTGGAGGAGAGTGGAGTGGCATTGCGTGGAGTAGAGTGGAGTAGGCTGGCGTAGAGTGGAGTAGACTGGGGTAGAGTGAAATGAAGTGATGTAGGGTAGAGTGACCTAGATTGGAGTTGAGCGTAGTGGAGTAGAGTAGAGTAGAGTGGCATAGAGCACAGTGGCATAGAAAGGTGGAGTGGAGTAGAGTGGCATGGAGTAGAGTGGTGTGGAGTGACGTTGATTAGACTGGCCTGGAGTATCATAGAGCACAGTGTCAGAGAGTAGAGTGACGCAGAGTGGAGTGGCGTAGAGAAGAGTGGCATGGAGCAGCATGGCGTTGAGTGGAGTAGAATGGAGTGGCATAGAATAGAGAGGAGTAATGTAGAGTGTGATGGAATAGGGTGGAGTAGAAAGGCATGAAGCAGAGTGGAGCGGCATAGAGTGGAGTGGCATAGAGTAGAGTGGGTTAGAGTGGAGTGGCGTACAGTGGAGTGGCATAGAGTACAATGGCATTGAGAGGAGTGGCGTAGCATAGAGTGGCCTAGAGTACAATGGAGTGGCCTAGAGTTGACTGGCATAGAGTGGAATAAGAGTCACGTAGTGTGGCCTACAGTAGAGCAGAGTGGCATTGACTGGTGATGAGTAGAATGGCATAAAATACAGTAGCATGGAGTGGCGGAGATTAGAGTGGCGTGTATGGATTGGAGTGGCAAAGAGTAGAGAGGAGTGGTGTAGAGTAGAGTGGCATAGAGTAATAGGGAGTGGCATAGAGTAGAGTGGTGTAGAGGAGAGTGGTGTAGAGGAGAGTGGTGTAAAGTAGAGTGGTGTGGAGTGGCGCAGAGTGGCGTGGAAAGGCAAAAAGTTGAGTGGGGTAAAGTAAAGTGGGGTAGAGGGAAGTGGCGTAGAATGGAGTGACTTAGGGGCATATTCTCAAGGAGCCATCGCCGACCTAACGGCACTTTATCGCAGCCAAAGTTGCGATAAATCCATCGCCCCATTCACAAGCTGGTGTTAACAGCCCATAACACCAGTTTACCCGCGATAGCAGCCGCAAAAAACATCGTCACAGATGACCCCGGCAACTATCGCTAATGAGATGCAGAGTAGGCGTTCCCGTGCAAAAAGCCGCAACAACACCACTCCTCAACATTCTCAACGACCAGCCAGATCCGCGATAAGATCAAAAAACATGCGATAAGGCGCGATAGCAGCAGGAAACTAACACCTGCTCCGACCTGGTGCAAAGTCGGACGACAGCCTGCATGACAAAAGAGAGCCCAGCCCAGAGCCACACCTGAAGAACAACAGATGTCATGGAGCCACTGAACATGCGTGCCGGACACCCAAGAGGGCCACAACACCCACTGCCACCACCCCCAGGACCACACCCCCCCGCCCCCGGGCCCCACCCCGGGCACCCCCCACCTCCCCCGGACCAAGACACAGCACATCAACTGCACGAAAACATGAACAAAAGCACCCGCCTGATGTTGCACAATTGCAACAATCAACATACATGTGAGCACTGAAATCCTGATTCATACATACACCATTAAAAGACCAAACTAAATGTCACATTCAAATTTGTCACCAAACAACTATTTTGAAGAGCCATGGCGGGGCATCCCTGGACAATCTGTGACTCACAGCCTGCAAGACAAAATCCAAGATAAGAAGGTGTGTCAGGCACTCATCAAAGGACAGGGAGAGAGAGAAAGAGAGAGAGAGAGAAAGAAAGAGAGAGAAAGAGAGAGACTGAACAAGGAGCGCAAGGCCAATCGGGCCCTTGGCTCATGCAAACATGCCAACAGCTGCGTGTGTCTCGAAATCTGTGCACCCCAAATCACAGGCCTGGCATCAAAGTCAGCGCGAAGTCCACAATTAAGACATGCAAGCAGTAGTCAGACTAAAATCAGGAATGAAAGCTCCTTTGTCTCAACACACAAGGCCAAAGGCCAACCAAACCCCCGCCCTTGGTCCTGAATGCGGCTGGCAAACCCTGCATGAGACACCATACCAGCCTCCGACGACTCCCACACCACGAACTGCGCTAATGAAACACCAACATGCCCACACCCCACACACACTTGTCCCTGCACAACCTACACCAGCAAGGGATGCCCTTGACACATTGGTTAAAAACTACCCATACGTCCAAACGTTGCACACACATACGACTCATTGCCCAGAGCTGTGGCATATCGTCCACCGAACTTCCGCCGGTCTGAGGAGTGCCGGTGCCACGAGACCAACAAACGCAATGGCAGGCATTCCCGGGCACATGCACAACCCCTGTCACGTGGAACTGTACCGTGCATGAGTGCTGCATCTGTTGGGATCCCTGCCAATGGCAGTGTTGCGAATCAGTTTCCGTCTGAGTTTCCGTCTTGCCTACGTCCAGCCCTGGTTCCACTGTCGATCATGCACATTCGAGTGGCCCATGGAGGTCTGCCTATCCAACGCAACAGTAGCTGAATTGGAATATGAACTGACAGTGCGCCCCCTGTTGGCCCACGAACAGGAGTGTCACCTGGATAGCCGTGCATGGGATGCACTGATCCTTGGCGTATGTGCTGGCAGTTGCGCATGGAGATTGCACAACTCCTCGTGTTCAGTGACCACACCGAGGCGCTCCCCTATTGGGCGTGTTGCGGATTGGGGAAACGGCGTGGACTGAGCACATCTGCCCGGACCAGTTAATGGATTGGCTCACCATGGTGCTCCTTGAACCCGACAACGACGTACTATTGGAACACATTGCACATGAAGCTGCTCTGGCATTCATGGACGAGTAACTACGTTCCTGCAGCCACATCGGATTGTCACCCACTGCACAGGTCCCAACACCTTGTTGCATCGTGGGGAATGCTCACATATCCCACCACAACAGAGGACATGTCTGCCTTCGTCTGGACTCTGAATGCATGTGCATGGAACTACGCGTGTGTACACACACCTGTGCAAGGTGATGCAGTTCCATGGTCGGAGCAGCACAGCGTTGTTTGGCAACGTTACCAATTCGGACACACTGCTGGGGGGAGAGTACACACATGGCAATGTAGCACGACATGTGAACTTGTCGGATCCTTTCACCTGATCACTGTCAGCAGAGCAGACAGTCGGCGCAGTCGGGTGACAGAGCAGTATGCAGACCCCATGGGCTGTGAGTCGTGCCCCCTCACACGGGGCAATGGGCAGACGCCAAACAACACATGACTCGTCCAGCAAGGCAAGGTGGGCTGAGACCGTTGCCATCCGTGATGATTGGTGTTCATTTTTGCCTCCCCATTTCCTGCACCTCGACATGTTCCCATGCTGCGTGTAAGTGTCTTGAGCATGTCCCTGCCTGTTGTGGCCGTTGCCTTGTCCGTACTGACACGCACATGCCAATAAAGTCTACGCAACACCACTGGTGTCCAACTGTGATGAGTGTTGATTAGATTGACCACTCGTGTGCCACAATGAGCATCGTCCCTACACAGGGAGGAACTGACTGACGCATGTACAATGGGGTGGGTCCCTTTTGACAGCTCCACCTCTGTGAGGCAGACATTGTTTTGGGATAGTTGCTGGCCGACCTGTGCACTTACGCGTCTTCAGCAATGTGAGTATGGTGTCCAACCTCTGACCATGTTGAGCAATGTTACAAATCATAACAGAATGTGTCCACACAGATGTATGTGAGTAGGTATGCGATGTGAAGTTCTGTTGTCACATGTGATGTAGGACACCACTTCTGGCCTGCTACCGATTTGGTCATTCCTACACACAGCCCTATTCAATACATGGACTTGTGCCTACGTTGGGGGGTTGTGAGATTGTTGTTAATGTGCAATGGAGACACAGCTAGTACTCACCTTCACAGTCATCCAATTGGCCATGTGTCTCGGGGATAAACATGCGCATTGATGTCATTTACCAGGGTGTACCTTCTTGTGCAATCATTATCCCTACATCCAGCCATACTTCCATACGTGAGTGAACATAGTCATGACACAACTGTATGATTTCGAATGTTTTATTCACATTCTGGTGAATGACGGAGAGGGAGCTGTACATGGCCATCCAAGCCCACATAACATGGAAGCCCAGTGGTGGGCCAACCAGAGTCCTTTGGGGATTGGAAAATTATTTGGAAGAGGGGGAGTGCAGTCTGCAGCAGGATTGCTGTGAAATTGTCAAGCAGTGGAGATATGGCAGTCCGTGTCGGGGTCCGGGTGAATGTCGCAGAGTGTTCCTGGGGTCAGCGGAAGGTGTTGTCCCAGGGCATGATGCATAGGGCAGAGCCAGGCAGGGACAGGCCATATGGCGGTGATGGACGCTACTGCCTCCTTCCTCACACAGTAATTACCATCCACATCTTACTCCTCTGATACTTCTTCTGTGTCGGGTGTGTCAGGTGTGTGTGGCGGTCTAATGGCTGCATCACTGTGTGCCACTGACACATCAGGGTGCGGGGGTGATGGGGCTGCATCACTGTGTGCCACTGACACATCAGGGGTCGGAGATGTGTGTGTCGAGGTTCCTGCAGCAGTCATCTGGAACAGGCTCAGTGGCAGCAATGGCAAGATGAGGATCTGCATGGCATGGAAGATCGCAGCTACATCTCGCTGGTGTTCAGCAGTGGCAGCCATACTTCCAGCCTGCATCGGCTCCATGGTCTCCATTGTCCTCCGCATCTGTGCCAACTCTGTGGTGTCATCGCTGGAGCCTGTCTGCCTAGACAGTTCTTGTATCCGAGTAATGGACCCAGCAATGTCAGCCAAGGATTGTTGGTGAGCATGGTGCGGACAGTGGATATCCGTTAGGGACTGTAGGTGCTCCCTGATGGGACTCAGGCACCCACGGATGGCATTGAGTTTGGCTGCCATGAGCTCGAAACCCAGCCGCAGCTGATCTGCCATCTTCTCCTGGCACCCTAACACACGGCGTTTGAAATCCATGTGTTGGTCGTCGGGGTCCTGGGAGGCAGCCATGGTGGTGTGTGCTTCCTGCTGTGTGGTCTGTGCAGGGTGTGGGCTCACCGCGATGCAGCTGGGCTGCCCTGCTCCTGGAGGTGGGGTGCGGAGGCTGTCCACGAGCCGTTGGAGTGTGTCTGGGCAAATGGGCAGGGTGTCCTCTTCATCATCACTGAAGAGATGTGTGGTCTGCTCTGCAGGAGGAGTTGATTGTCACTCTGCAATGTAAAGGGGAGATGCAGGTTAACAGTGTGTTCCATGTATGTTGACGCATTGTAGATGTTTACATTCAGACTGCATGACGATGTACATTGTGACTGTTTTGGTGAAGCTGGCTATTTGATGGGAGTCAGTGGACATTTTGACTACATGACGGATGTGTGGTTGTACTCGTACATTATCATCTCACAGTGTCATGCATTGCCAGATGTGATTGGCCAGATTCTATGCACGAGCGGCACCAGTTGTGTCCTCTGTCCTGTGGTGTAGGGGTTGCACTCTGTCCCACATTGTCGTCAATGTTGATGTACTGTGATTGCTATGTGTGTGTGCTGCATTGTTGGCGATTCGCCCCTGCAGCTCTGCATTGGCGGACCTTTATCATTTTGAATCGGTGTGCATTTGACTTGTGTGCTTTTCGGGTGCTGGGATGTTTGTGACTTGGGTCATTTGTGCTACTGGAGATATTTGGTACTCTTGTGCATTGTTTGTCTGCAGATGTGTTTTTGACGTCATGGGTCGTAGGTGCATGTGGATGGTCAGAGTGTGACCTGCTCCTTTACGGATGTGGTCCACACTCAGCCACCTCAGTGTTGTCTCGTGCACCATGTCATGTATTGTGACTTCAGCCATGCTATCTGTCATGCAGTGTCACTTGCATTGTCAGTGTGGCTCACAGAGCCGCTGCTTTTATGGATTCAGCACATGTGCATGGGTAGGTTGTGGCATTGGTGATATGGAGGGGGGCCCATTTGTGCACATTGTGGACGGGGGCCTACTCGGTGTTTCTATGTGTGCTGCAGTGTGCTAAGGGTATCAGGGACATGTTCCACACTCATTGTGGGTGTGCAGTGTGCTGCACATGATTGTGCATGTGTGCCATTGTGCCCATCTGCCCCCGTCCCCCCAGTCCCTGGTCGTTACTCACCCTGTTGCTGTTGGGTCAGGTCATATCGGGCTGTGTCCAGACCCCCAACTCCTTGCACCGTCTCCACACTGATGACTGTAGCCACCATTTCCTCCAGCTCATCCAGCTCCTCCTGTGGCGCAGGACTCCCACCTCCAGTTGCCTTTGCTGCCTTCATGTTGGCGGCGAGTTTCTGTCTGGTTTGGCTGTGCACTTCATGCCAGCGCCTCTTGACCTCCTCCATTGACCTCCTCGACACTCCGACTGCATTCACTTTGGTGACGATGGACTGCCATATTTCCGTTTGTGTTGCCAATGAGTGGAGGTGGCGAACAGTTGTTGGTAGTGTTCTGTCACCTCCGTGATGGTGATCCGGTCTTCCTGAGGACTGAACCCAGTCTTCCTCTTCTCCTTGCCCTCCCCCGGCCACGGGGTTCCATGCTGGTCCTCCGTGGGGCTTGTGGAGTTTGGCTTGTCCTCTGCACTCGGTCCGGGTGCATCCATGGTGCTGCGCAGTTTGGATCCGATTTTTTTTAACTTTTATAGTGCATTTTCACGCATGACGCGTGGGTATTGCAGGCCTGTCGCTGGTTTTCGCTGAGTTTGGTATCGCGCTTTGTGGCTTCGCAACTTTTTGGGCGTTCGTGTTTCGCATTTTTTGTTTGTCGCGTTGGGTTTTACGCGGTCATTTGGCACGTTCTCATGCTGCTATCGCATGGTGCCCCGGGGTTGGGAATTGGACATTAAGACGGTGTTATCTTCTCGCGATGGACTGCGATATGCAAAGTTGCGTTAAGCTACTTTTGCGATGGTTATCACACGTTCTTGAGAATATGCCCCTCAAAGTGGCATTGTGTGGAGTTGAGCGGTGTAGAGATGCATAGAGCAGAGTGGCGTAGAGTAGGGTGGAATGGCATAGAATGGAGTAGCGTGGTGTGGAGTGGCATAAAGTGGAGTTTCGTAAAGCGCCATTGAATAGAATGGTATGGAGTGGCATAGGGTGGACTGGAGTAGAGTGGCATAGAATGGAGTGGTGTAGACTGGAGTGAAGTGGTGTGAAGCGTGTTGGAGTAGAATATAGTAGAATGACAGAGTAGAGTGGCACAGAGTAGAGTGGCATTCAGTGGCGTAGACTGCCGTGACGTAGAGTGCCATAGAGTGACATTGTTTGGAGTGGAGTGGAGTGGCATAAGGTGGAGTGGTGTAGAGTTGCGTGGAGTAGAGTAGTATAGAGCACTCTGATGTAGAGTGGAGTGGCCTAGAGTGGCATAGAGTGGAGTGGAATGGCGTAGAGTAAAGTGTAATGGCAAAGAGAGGAGTGGCAAAGAATGGCGTAGAGTGGCGTTGAGTGGTGTAGGGTGGAGTGGCATAACGTAGAGTGGCGTAGAGCAGAATGGGATTGAGTGGAGTGGCGTAGAGTAGAGTGGCATAGAGTCGAGTGCATAGAGGACAGTAGAGTGGCGTAGAATAGAATGGCATAGAGTGAAGTAGACTGGCGAATGTTATGTTGCTATGTTATATGGATTTAGTATAGCGCAGAAAAGCTCACTCCATCCTTGTGCTATCAGCTAGAAGAGGAAGCAGTAACAAGTATCATCATGGCATTTACAATGAAGTGATGGTAAAAAGCCATGTTTTAATTGTTTTTTTAATAAGAAGAAATACTATACTGTTCCAATAAAGGGGAGCCGGAAAAGAAAAAGAACGGTCCCATTGTGGGTGGTTCGGATTCCACAAGAAACAGCCAAAGCAGTACCAGAAGATCTCAACGGGACCGTTATATGTGAGACACAGGAGTTTAAACATACACCTTTTCCAGATGGGAGCCGGTGTATAAAATTAAGTACTGGGATTATTTTGGTATTTGTAGGTAAATGGCAAACCAAACGGGCCGCTGAGTTTTGTACCAACTGAAGGAGAGACATCAAGGAAGAGTTCATGCCCACCATAACCGCATTGCCTTAACCTAGGCAGCTAGTCTTCAATGCCTGAGCCACAGTCTTCCTACAGTCTAAAGGTAACCATGTAAACACGTGCCTAAAAGCCAAAGCATGCCAAAACACTTACCACACATGGCTTTACCATGATTTTCCGTAGAAAACGTCTCATCCATTATGAAGCAAAAATATCTTACTGCCTTTTTAGGACAGGGGAGATCTCCCAATTCCAGGAGCCACCAATAATCTGACCAAGCTTGCATCGCTTTTCCAAAAGCATAACCTCTGTCTTTGCTCCATTCAGTTGGAGAAAACTCTGTCTCATCCACGAAGCCCTGACGTGCATGCAGTCTCCAAATCTGACTTTAGCAAACTCTATTTTCTGGCCAAACAACAGAATTAACTAGGTATCAGAATGATAGGTGAAGAATCTCAATTCCAAATGATCTTACAACCTAAGCCGAGGGGGCCATGTAAATGTTAAAGAGCGTAGTACTAAGGGTAAATCCCTGAGGTACTCAGCCAATGTTATCAACCGGTTTAGATTTGAAAGGGGGTCTGGAGACCATCTGGGCACATCCATTCAGTAAGTCCTTCAACCAACCCAAGGCCTGACCATGTACCCCAATGTCATAGAGTTGATCAATCAGTACTGCATGTGATGCCATGTCAAAAGCAGTGGACAGGTCAAGCAGGATCAAAATTGCTCTGGTGCCCTTGTCTAGTGAGGACCTGATGGAATCCATGACTGTCACAAGAGCTGTCTGTGTACTATGCACAGCCCTAAAACCTGATCTATTAATCACATTTCTAGCAGTTTAATAGGATATGGTAAAACAGAAGTTAGCCGATAGTTGAAAAAACAAGTAGGATCAGCTCGGGCCTTTTTAAGAATTGTTGAAACATAAGCAAGTTTCCAAACTTTTGCGGTTTCTAAGGAAAAATTAAAGTTATAAAATGCGGTACCAGCAGAGGAGCCAGGAAAGAAAAGACATGAGCTGGACAAAGGTCTATTGTCGACCCTGATTTCACCTCCAGACGAAAATGTTGAACTTCAGTTAGCTCAATAGTGTCACAATAACACAGTTGACCTAGAGTATTAGCAGGTGAACAATCATAACTAGCAGAATTGTCTCTGTGCTCTGATAGCTGCTTAAACCCCTCTTAAATCTTCCTTATCTTGGGGTGTGGCTTGGACGGCAGAGCCGATGGCTGCCTGATCGCGTCTCTCTGTCTCAAACGGAGACTGAATGAGGCGATTCCGGAGACAGTGCGATCGTTGCCGTACCAGAGCACCAGGAATCGATTGAAGATGGTGCGCTGCTTACGTGAGTGCTACCGGTTATGCCCATAGGTTGCTGGTTCGGGCACATTATTCGGATATAAGCGTAGTCACAAAATGGCGGATCGCGAGCGTCGTTACACCGGACCTCACAAGATGCCAGCAATATCGTTGTGAACCTTTCACAATGCCCGATTCATGTGAATATGTCTGGTCACAACTTCCATTAAGGTATTTTTACCTTTAAAACCGTTCCCTTTGGCTTTGAGGAGGTTTCTCTGTGTACGAGGCCTGACTCTAATATGGCGGCGATACTTGCAATGCGCCGATCGGAGAGTCGCTGGCGAGTGTGAAGTGCTGGAAAGCCTGAGCATATGAGCGATCTTTTTTTGGGTGTAGCGCGTGAGTCCCTTGTGCAGCTCTCTATGGAGGGACCGATCTAATGCCTTCATCACGATTGATGCCTGACCTTAAAATGGCGGCCTCACGACAACGGGGAGTAGCTTCCTTCTGGTTATGCTGAATGCTGCAGTTATGGCGAGTAAATGATAGTCACAGAGGCAGTGCCCATTTCAAAAGGGGAGCACCTTGTTGCTCATTCAATGATACTGTAATAACATCAGGTTGTCCCCGCAGCGTACATTTTGCTCATACCCAGGTCTGTTGCTCTGCATTTCTAAGGGGATATCCCAGTAATAAGTAACGCTGGTACCTGTACTGGAGCCTGTACCTTCTGAACAGGGTCTCATCCCCTTCTTTATAAGTTGATCACAATGGACAAAAGGAGTCCAGGATTCAGTACAAAAAAAATAAGGGGGAACCTTCTGTGTCTGACTCTCCCATCAAGGCCAAAGCGGACATCAACAGTACCATGGCCATGATTCTTAAAAAATTAGCGGAGGTTCACGATCTAGCCAAGTCCACCAAACAGAATACGGACACTATGCAGCTAGAACTAACTGCCATCCGTGCGGACATTAGTATAATTAACTCTAAGATAACATCTGCAGAACAAAGGATTAGCGATGTTGAGGATGTCTCTTTCAAATCCTGCAAGGAACTGAAATCACTCAGGGATTTGACAACCAACCTTCAAAAACAAACAGCCGAACTTGAAGATAGAAATAGGAGGGGCAATATTAGAATTCTAGGCGTTCCGGAGGGTTCAGAAGATGTCGCGGGATCTTGTCTAGCTTTCTTAGAAAACTGTATACCTCAGTTCACTGGCTTAAAATTCTCATACCCTCTAGAGATTGACCGAGCACACAGAATCCCTACTTTTAACTCTGCATCACGGCAAACAACCCGTCCTATCATCTGCAGGCCATTGAGATTTCAACACACTGAAGCTATCCTCAACTATGCCTGTAAAACTAAACAGCTCATCTGGAATGGCCATAAAATAATTTTCACGCAGGACTACTCTCAGCCTACTGTGGATACAAGGAAGGGTTTCCTCAGATTGCGAGATAAGCTTAGAGACCAGAATATTCAGTTCTCCTTTGTTGGTCCGACTAAATTCAGAATCATAGCTAATGATGGTCACCATTATTTCACGGATCCTATGGACTTATCGAACTTTCTAGAAGGCCCACCCACTCAGGACATGGATTCTTCTCAGTCCTCTTCCAACAAAAGAAAGTCGTGATATGCACATGTCTCTAATCTTCTTTGTTTGCAGGCTTGGTGCTCTCTGGTGAGCTTTCATGGGTGAATGTACTAAATGTTCCACCATCACTGGTTATTTCTCCTTATACTATGTGAGTATTACGAGTGCTATAGTCAGTTTTCAATACTCTGTTGAGTCTTATATTGTAGGGAGTGCCCATTTTTGTTGCATTTATCGCTCCTTAAAAGGTTTAAAAATGTAGAGATTATTCTTTTCCCTTGTAACAGCCTGACCCGCGATTTAGTGTGTTTGTATTGGCGGGCAGCCGCAATGAACCTTCGCCTAAAAGATGGCGCTTTAACAATGATGTTTTATCAGATCCTGAGGATAAAAAGAAAATTGAAGAGGCTATCATAGATTATCTTGAACATAACGATACTGAAGAAACTAATGTAAATACTCTTTGGGATGCTCTGAAGGCCACCATTAGGGGAATAATTATTGAAATTAAAACAAAAATAAACAAACACATTAATGCTGAATTAGTTAAATTAGAACAAGAAATTAAAACCCTGGAGTCCTCCCATGCCACTTCTTTAAAAGATAATACTATTCTCACATTACTAACGCAAAAGAAATATGAATATAATAAAATTCTGAGTGAACGGGCAGGCGTATGGGTAAATAAATGTAAAGCGCTTAATCTTTGCGAAGCCAATAAAGCGGGTAAATTACTTGCTTCATATCTTAAGCATAAACAGAACCAGAATATTATTTCATCCATTAAGGATGTCAATAATCAAAACAGAAAGAGATTCTAAACACCTTGAAATCCTTCTATGAGGATTTATACAAAAATGATCAGGAACTTAATTTAGAGGATTGTACCCAATATTTGAATAGACTTAAGCTGCCCCAATTGTCCGAAACAGACAAACTTACGTTACGAAAACCAATCGGCGCATTGGAAGTTATAAATTCAATAAAAACCTTGAAAGATAATAAGGCCCCGGGCCCAGACGGTTTTACTGCCACCTTCTATAAAACTTTTTCAGATCAATTACAACCGACCATGTTGAAGGTTTTTAATAATATAGCTAATAAAGGGCGTACGACGGATTCCATGACAGAAGCCAATATAATAGTTATACCTAAAGAAGGGAAGGATCCTCTATTACCAAAGAACTATAGGCCAATATCTCTCATCAATGTTGACTGTAAAAGTTATGCAAACATTTTAGCTATAAGACTTAACACTGTCCTTCCACATTTAATAAGTAATTCTCAAGTAGGATTTCTCAAAAGTCGTATGTCTAACGATAACGCTCGATTGCTGTGCCATGTAATAGAGAAAGCCGCAATTAAATTAGATCCAGCAATTGCAATTACACTGGATGCAGAAAAGGCCTTTGATAGGGTCTCTTGGGCCTTTCTAAAACAATGTATGCTTACGTTTAATATGGGGGAGACATACATAAACATGGTTATGTCCCTTTATTTAGCGCCATCGGCCCGCATTGCGATCAATGGCTCTCTTTCAGAATCTTTTACCCTCCAACAAGGTACTAGACAGGGTTGCCCTTTGTCTCCGTCTTTGTTTCTGTTAGCATTGGAACCTTTAATTCAAGATATTAAGATGAATACTGATATAAAGGGAGTTGGCATTAACGACATCCAGGTTAAGCTAGCTGCCTATGCGGATGATATCCTGATAATGACTGAAAATCCGGGTCCTTCAATTACGGCATTGATGTCTACGATTGCAGAATACTCTGAACATTCAGGCTATAAACTTAATAAAGATAAATCGGAAGTAAAACCACTGAATGTGCATTGTACCAAAGACGTCTTGGGTAAGTCGGGCCTGGCATGGCAGTTGGGATATATAAAATATTTAGGGATTGAATTTGGTAGCAATATTGTTGACACCCTTCACCACAACGAGAAGTTAACATTGGAAAAGATTACAAAACTTTTGGATTCCTGGTCACCAAAATGTATTACATGGTGGGGGAGGATAGAAACTATAAAAATGATGATCACACCTTTGGTTAACTATCTTATAAGTATGCTCCCACTCCTCTTGACGGAGGACTTTCACCACAAACTAGATATCCTCCTTACAAAGTTTCTATGGCGTGGCAAGAAAGCTCGAATTGGAATCAAAAAATTGAGACTTGATAAATCCTTGGGTGGTGTGAATCTAGCGGATTTTAAGTTATATCAATCAGCTTTTCTAGCAAAGCAGGGTTCCTATTGGTTTTCGCCCCCTGCCCACTATACTCCGGAGTGGTTGGAAGTAGAAAAGTCTATCCTTGATAATCTTAATCCTTTGTCACTTCTCACTTCTAACCAGCTTTAGCCGAATAGATCCAAATCTATTTTCAGAAACACAAAATTGGCACTTCTGCTGATAGACAAGAAACTTGAGCTAAGTATTAAGGGATCTAAGATGGAATCTTTATGGCTTAATCGTAGAATAGTATATAAAGGGAAAAGTTTAAATTTTGATACTTGGATCAACAAGGATATTTTTTTCCCTTATCAGCTAGAACACTCTTCGTATCCAATTACGTTTGCGGAACTCCAAACCAATTATAAATTAGACAACATCGAATTTTATAATTATTTAAAAGTAAGAGCAGCACTAACTAAAGCCAATCTGCATAATGCGCTACCATCCTTACCAATGTTTGTGTCACAGATTAATAAATTAGGTCACCAAGTTTCTCATATTTATAAACTTCTTCACCCCATAACCTCCAAACTCAACAACAGTCTTGTAGCTTTTTGGGATTTGCATACTTCTGATCCGATACCCGAATCTTTATGGCCACAGGTGTGGAACTCAATAACAAGCAATAAAATATCTCCAGTACTATCTCACACTTAGGGGTCGATTCCGATGTCGCCAAAAGTGCCTTCCCAATGCTATTCGTAGGCTTACCTTACGTCCGACTCGTATCCGGAGCTTCTTCCTACAAACTAGCAAGTACGATGCGTATAACAGGCAAATCTCCGACCGAATTGTCCGCTCCGATTCGTGCACTATGTCAGTAGCGAACAGGCTCAGGAAACACAGAAAGCAAGTCGTACGGAGGCGCAAACAAACCAATTTCCGGATACGCAAGTACGATGCGTCCCCAATACGTGTCGCACAGGGCGCCGGCTCCAGCACGTCACAGCATCCGGACGAGGCGTATGAATGAAAGCTCCGAGTCGCGCCAGAACACGAACAACGGGGACGAGACGGAGCAGCCATGTATCCAATCGCGCGTGTCTTCCCTAAACTGTACGCCCATCGTTACCGACTCGCACGACGCAGAAGGTAAGTCAGACACCTATCACACACCAAAATGTCACGAGTACACGAAAGGAAACACCACCATAGGGGGGTGGATGATTATCCCAAATAGCATATCCCACCCATAGGGGGGTGGATGCCTATCACTCCCATTATTGTCCACCCCAGAGGGGGGTGGATGCCTATCACCCACAGTATTGCCCACCCCATAGGGGGTTGGATGCCTATCACTCACAGCATATCCCACCCATAGGGGGTGGATGCCTATCACTCCCATTATTGTACACCCCAGAGGGTGGTGGATGCCTATCACCCACAGTATTGCCCACCCCAGAGGGGGATGGATGCCTATCACCCACAGTATTGTCCACCCCAGAGGGTGGTGGATGCCTATCACCCACAGTATTGTCCACCCCAGAGGGGGGTGGATGCCTATCACCCACAGTATTGCCCACCCCATAGGGGGTTGGATGCCTATCACTCACAGCATATCCCACCCATAGGGGGGTGGATGCCTATCACTCCCATTATTGTACACCCCAGAGGGTGGTGGATGCCTATCACCCACAGTATTGCCCACCCCAGAGGGGGATGGATGCCTATCACCCACAGTATTGTCCACCCCAGAGGGTGGTGGATGCCTATCACCCACAGTATTGTCCACCCCAGAGGGGGGTGGATGCCTATCACCCACAGTATTGCCCACCCCATAGGGGGTTGGATGCCTATCACTCACAGCATATCCCACCCATAGGGGGGTGGATGCCTATCACTCCCATTATTGTCCACCCCAGAGGGGGGTGGATGCCTATCACTCCCAGCATATCCCACCCATAGGGGGGTGGATGCCTATCACTCCCATTATTGTACACCCCAGAGGGGGGTGGATGCCTATCACCCACAGTATTGTCCACCCCAGAGGGGGGTGGATGCCTATCACCCACAGTATTGCCCACCCCAGAGGGGGTGGATGCCTATCACTCCCAGCATATCCCACCCATAGGGGGTGGATGCCTATCACTCCCATTATTGTACACCCCAGAGGGTGGTGGATGCCTATCACCCACAGTATTGCCCACCCCAGAGGGGGGTGGATGCCTATCACCCACAGTATTGTCCACCCCAGAGGGGGGGGGATGCCTATCACTCCCAGCATATCCCACCCATTGGGGGGTGGATGCCTATCACTCCCATTATTGTACACCCCAGAGGGGGGTGGATGCCCATCACCCACAGTATTGTCCACCCCAGAGGGTGGTGGATGCCTATCACCCACAGTATTGCCCGCCCCAGAGGGGGGTGGATGCCTATCACCAACAGTATTGCCCATCCCAGAGGGGGTGGATGCCTATCACTCCCAGCATATCCCACCCATAGCGTGGTGGATGCCTATCACTCCCATTATTGTACACCCCAGAGGGGGGTGGATGCCTATCACCCACAGTATTGTCCACTCCAGAGGGGGGTGGATGCCTATCACTCCCAGCATATCCCACCCATAGGGGGGTGGATGCCTATCACTCCCATTATTGTACACCCCAGAGGGTGGTGGATGCCTATCACCCACAGTATTGCCCACCCCAGAGGGGGGTGGATGCCCATCACCCCCAGTATTGTCCACCCCAGAGGGGGGTGGATGCCTATCACTCCCAGCATATCCCACCCACAGGGGGGTGGATGCCTATCACTCCCATTATTGTACACCCCAGAGGGGTTGGATGCCCATCACCCACAGTATTGTCCACCCCAGAGGGTGGTGGATGCCTATCACCCACAGTATTGCCCACCCCAGAGGGGGGTGGATGCCTATCACCCACAGTATTGCCCATCCCAGAGGGGGGTGGATGCCGATCACTACCAGTATTGCCCACCTCAGAGGGGGGTGGATGCCTATCACTCCCATTATTGTACACCCCAGAGGGGGGTGGATGCCTATCACCCACAGTATTGTCCACCCCAGAGAGGGTGGTGGATGCCTATCACCCACAGTATTGTCCACCCCAGAGGGGGGTGGATGCTTATCACCCACAGTATTGTCCACCCCAGAGGGGGGTGGATGCCTATCACTCCCAGCATATCCCACCCATAGGGGGGTGGATGCCTATCACTCCCATTATTGTACACCCCAGAGGGTGGTGGATGCCTATCACCCACAGTATTGCCCACCCCAGAGGGGGATGGATGCCTATCACCCACAGTATTGTCCACCCCAGAGGGTGGTGGATGCCTATCACCCACAGTATTGCCCACCCCAGAGGGGGGTGGATGCCTATCACCCACAGTATTGCCCACCCCAGAGGGGGGTGAATGCCTATCACTCCCAGCATATCCCACCCATAGGGTGGTGGATGCCTATCACTCCCATTATTGTACACCCCAGAGGGTGGTGGATGCCTATCACCCACAGTATTGTCCACCCCAGAGGGTGGTGAATGCCTATCACCCACAGTATTGTCCACCCCAGAGGGGGGTGGATGCCTATCACTCCCAGCATATCCCACCCATAGGGGGGTGGATGCCTATCACTCACAGTATTGTCCACCCCAGAGGGGGGTGGATGCCTATCTGAATGACCATCCTCACTCATAGGGGGCAGGATGCCCATCAACACCGGGATACACACACATAGGGAGATAAGCAAACCACCCCCTCTACCATCTTTGCCACATTGCATGTTTTAATGTGACAAATGCTCACAACACAGAATGTGGCAGTGGACATACAATGTGACTCACAACACATGTGTGCCCAAAATGCAAATGTGTGTCACTAATATCCTGCTGCAACTGATCACCGTTGTTATGGGACATAAACCCCCCATCACCACAGTGACCAAAAGGTAATTGTGTCCCTGAAAATAGCAGCATCTCCAAAACAGCATGCATGAGTCCGTGTACAAATTGCACAAGCAATGTTGTGGCAATGTAGTGGTTGTGTCACATACAAACATAGATTTGGTTTGGCAAATATTGCCGTATATCACAAGAACCACCCCTGCGATGTGCAGACAAGCAATGGCCATGACCCTTGACAATGACTCCAGTGAACAGTCAGACAATGTGCAAAGTGAGCACCATGAGGAATACACACATATCAACACCAACAGACACACACACTAAGGAATCCTGTGGAGACTGTAGATGTTATGTGAACACGTTCCATACCATGTCAGCAATGGGAGATACCAAACATGATGAATGTGCAGGCCGATGATCCAGGAGACACAGGGACACTAGGGTAAAACCTCCCAAAAACACACTGTCATTGGCCGGGAAAAGACATAACAGTGCAGTGTTGCTGTAGCACAAACACAGACACCATTACAATAGCAAGTTCATGATACACATCATCAACATCATGTACATAATATGCAACACCACTGGATAACAAAAATGGCTTTATTCAGCAATAAAATCTCCATGAATGTTCATGCCACGATGCAAAAAGGCCAATGGCCAGTCCATCAAAGAGTCCAACCAGGGTAACAGGTGAAAACTTGTAATCCATTCATTGCCTGCACTGCTATGGACCAGGGACATCTCACACCTTGGAGGGCATACATAGTGGCAGGCCAGGCACCGCAGGGACAGGATCAGGGGACAGGAGAATGGGGCAGGGGAGGTGTGGTGGGTGCAAGAGTGACGCCAGCAACTGCAGTGGAGGGGTCTGACACAGGGGGCGCCGTCACCACTGCTGGGCACAAGTCAGATGTGGGGTCAACCTGTACCACTGCAGTGTGCAGGACAGATGTGGTGGATGGGCTCTCAACTGCAGTGCCCAAAGCAGACGGGTGGGATGTCCCTTCTACTGCAGTGCCAACATCAAGAGGAGTGAAATGGGGTTCAGATGAGGTGGGCAGGACAGAGGGGGGAGACACGGTTTCCACACCAGTGGCAGGAACAGGCTGAGCATGTGAGGCGGGGGTGGAAGTGGGGAGGGCCTAAGCATCCTGGGTATGCGGTATGGGTGTGTGGGTGAACCTGGTGCAGGGAATGGCCGTAGGACCTGTGTATTGGCGTCCGGGGGGCTGCAGGATGGAGAGTGTGAGGTGGAAGCCTGTGCCTTTGGTGGTGTCATACCCTTCCTGGTCTGGGGAGACTTGCGGGTGGGGGCCTCAGTGTCCATGCGCCTGGGGGAGGGTGTCCGTTTAGCAGGGGAACTCCCCTCTGTGCGGGGTGACTTCCTCTTCCCCCTATAAGTTGGAGCAGATGGTTCTGTGGGGAAGAGGCCAAGGTCACAGAGAAAGAGCTGCTTGGAAGTGGGGGCAGTAGGTGAGGCAAAGGAAGGTGTTTTGGAGGGAGAGGCATCTGATGAATGCGGAGTGCATGTGGATGCCTGTCTTTGACCCATCCCCTGTGTGTGTGCCATCAGTCCCCGGAGTGTGCGTGCTTGTGGCTCGAGACTTTGGCATGCGTGTCTGTTTGCTGCCATTGCCTGATGTGGTGCGTGCATGTGCGGGTGTGCATGTCTGTTGGACAGGCAGGGGAGTTGTGACTGTGGATGTGGCAGAGGTAGCAGGGGTGAGGGCCTGTTGGATGAGGGACACTGCTGCCGTCTGTGTGGAGGCCATGGCCTGAATGGTCCGATGTAGGGCAGACATGCTTGATGAGATGCCCTCCATGAAGGACACCAGATGTGTCAACAGACTGGTGTGGGAATGGAGGACATTCAGCATCGCTGTCTGACCTACATGGAGCTGCTTCAGTAAGTCCACAGACTCCACACTCAGGGCAGCAGGGGAGACAGGGGCAGGTGGTGCGGTGCCTGGCATGAAGGAGACATGCTCCCTTACACGGGAGCCTCCACGGACATCTGGAATGGGAGCAGAAGGGAGGGTGGAGATGGTGGTGGTGGCGGGGCCAGACCTGCTAGGTGTTGACTGGGGGCTGCTGGCACCCGCCTCCACAAGGGAGTCTTCACTGAAGCTGGCCTGTTCCTCAGCCGAGGTGGACATAGCAGAGGTCTCCTCAGTGTGGCCCCCCTCACCCTCCGTTCCACTGGGTCCCTCCAAATCCTCCGCAGCGGACCCTGTCTGGCGCTCTGGCTCCTCATGGTCCGTGGAGCTGTCTCTTCCAGAGTCCGTAGATGTAACTGCAAATCAACAGGGCAAACAGAGAAACATCAGTCACCTGTATAGACATCACACATCACAGTCAGAACAGCACATGACAGTGCACGTTTGTGCATCATTTGCAGTAAATACTCTTAATTGCAGACACATATTTGCAAAACACACATGTCAGTCTGCCAGCAAACCATGCCCCTCATATCCTACATGTCCATGGAGACATCAGTCTGGTGCATGTAGCCAGACACGACTCATTTGTGCACACATGCACCACATAAACAGTTGCATGAACTGCAGGATTTGTGATGGAAATGTGTCACTGCAGGATTTGTGATGGAAATGTGTCAGTACACACATATACCATCTCCTGCCACTGAGTTTGTACATGTGTCAGGTAAAGGGATGGACAAAGTAATTGTCAGTAATATGGATATGCTTCCTTCACCACACACCATGATGTGCGCATGTCTTGCTGGACGATGGCAGAATTGAGTGCATGCAGGACAACTTCCATCACTGCAGGATACACTAGAGCAATTTAAACAACATGCTTCAGGGCAGTCTGGGTAATCAGTCATTGCTGCCTTCTGTCACTTGGGCAGTGCATCACAAAACAAACAGTCTGCCCTGTATCTCAATCATGTAGTTGTGGGGAATATAAGCCCTGCATCTGTCAAGTGCACATGTTGCCCCACTGCTACCCACATGTGAAGGCAAATGATGATCCCACTTCCAACATATGCCACAGTAGAGTGACAGCAAGCACAAGTCTGGCAACATGAGCACATCACAGTCTGATGACAATGAAGTACAGCTGTCTGCACTTAAATTTTGGACACACCATCAGGCACAGTCAAGTGATTACACACCTATGTGTGACCCCATCGTGAAGATCCAACAGCCACATGTCAGCTGTCTGACCACCCAAAAATAATTGACACCCCAGGAGTCTAAAAAGCCAGCCCACTCCACAATGAGACAGAGGCTGACACCTGATTGCACATTGCACAATGCATCCAATTTACTTTGACACACATGATTATGAAAACTAAGTGTCCACCATGTCCGGAGTAGACATACCTGACCTGGTCCATGTGCAACATGGGATTAGCCCGAACAGTAGGCATGTGTCCATGCATGTGTGACACACATGATGGACATACTTCAGAGATCACAACATTGTCACACATGCTGCATGTGTGTGTGGCTAACACCCCAGGCACATATGGCGAGGCAGAGCATCGACTAGGACACGTATGTATGGCCCACACAGAGTGCATGTCACATATCTGTCAATCTGCAGATTCATGTCAATAAATTACACACTCCTGAAGGCTAATACATACTGCCAGTAGCATATGCGGTTCCCCACATCAACCTTGGACAACAGCAGGCCCCCCCATGAGACATGTCACTGACAGAAAGGGACACACCTGTGTATCAGATGAGGAAGGGCCATTACAGAAATAAAGGACATGATTCTAGTTCAAGCAGACAGACAAACTGCGGTAGCGTAACCAGGCTGAAGGAATGCAAAGATCATGTTAGACACAGTTCACAGACAAGGCATGCACTTACCCCCTCCTTGCTGCTGTCTGGCCTTTAACAGCCCATCCAGGTCAGGGAAGACCACTGGCAGAATCCGGCGCATGTGGGGGGTCAGGGTCCGGTGTCCGCCCCTACTGCAAGGAGGTGACAGCTTCAGCAGGACTCTGGCAATGCGTCTGCTCCAGCCACGTAGGTCCTGCCACCTCTTCTGGCAGCTGCGGATGTGACGCCTGTGGACCCCCACAGATCGAACTGCCCTGGCATTGGTCAGCCAGATCTCCTGTTTCTGATGGGCATCAACCTGTGAGGATGACAAAGTTAAAGGGCCATTAACACACATACAACATGTTTGTGCATCACACAGTTGGAGAAACATGTGCTATTCACAAGGGCATCTGATGTACAAGGTTAGTGCAACTATGTGGATGGACACTTGTCCTGCATCACCAACATGGAAACATTGGCTGGGTATTATGACCATCTCTAAATGCACTCTCACAGCACAGTACCTGTTCAGTGCAGGTACCTGCACACTTTGGGTGTGACAACTACAGAGTGAACATGCTAGCCAATGCTTCACACAATGCCATTAGTGGTAGTCAGACAAGATGCACAATGAGAGAGGATGTGGACTGCACACATACCTGCTCCCCTGGTTTCCCATACAGCTTGCTGTATTGTGGTAGGAGGCTGTCCAGCAGGGCCTGGTTTTCCTCCTCTGTGAATGCTGGGGCCCTCTCCACAGTACGTGCCATCCTTGGAGCCAGAGGATACAGAGACAGCAGCAGTGGTAGCAGAGATGTCTGTATGGAGCATTCAGTGCAGGCAGGTGAGCTCTCAGGGCAAGACACAGCCTTATATCAGTGCTGCAGAGGCAGAATCGGTCCCATGCGTACAAAACGATAGGTCAGACTCGTTCGCATCCTATGAATTTGTCCAATCCATGAGATAGGACGCATCGGACACGCCTACCGCAACTTTTAAAATACCTGCATCATGACAGTTTTGAGTTTGATACATTTGTACCAAAAGTTATCCGAATCGTACCCTACGCGAATCGTGCACGATGCAAAATGCGCGTCTGACACCATGACAACCAACAGGCAACCAGTGCGTTCGGCTCGCTCAGGATGTGGCAGACACGTGTATTGAAAACTCACCCGCGTCGTACAGCATTGAATAAAGCATTCAATCGGTCAGTCCGGCTCGCTCAGGATGTGGCAGACGCGTGTATTGAAAACTCACCCGCGTCGTACAGCATTGATTCAAGCATGCAATCGGTCAGTCCGGCTCGCTCAGGATGTGGCAGACGCGTGTATTGAAAACTCACCCGCGTCATACAGCATTGAATAAAGCATTCAATCGGTCAGTCCGGCTCGCTCAGGATGTGGCAGACGCGTGTATTGAAAACTCACCCGGGTCGTACAGCATTGAATAAAGCATTCAATCGGTCAGTCCGGCTCGCTCAGGATGTGGCAGACGCGTGTATTGAAAACTCACCCGCGTCGTACAGCATTGATTCAAGCATGCAATCGGTCAGTCCGGCTCGCTCAGGATGTGGCAGGCGCGTGCATGCAATGCCCACTCATCAACTCAGCCAATGTATGTATGAATAATGGCATGCTGTATGCCCTGTGTGGATGTAGTCCTGCACATGTCAAATGGGACAGACACAATAGACAAGACTACTGTCATTATGATCCTAGCTTACAGTGCAACTATAGCAGTGTGTGTGAGGGACAACACTAGTGTGAGTGACCACTTCACAGATCATCCTCCTATGTTTGGCCACTGTCCCAGGGGATCAATGTGTTGTGTAGGTCATACATCACATCATGACAATGTCCTGACCATGACAGTGTTGTGCATGGTGACAAGCTGTCTGTATGTAGTGTTGTTGCTAGGTCGGAATACCTTGTCCATGTCTGTGTACATTCAATGCATGTGCAATTTGACATAAGAACCTATGGCTGATACTTAATTGTGTGTGTGTTGTGCATGTTACAATTGATCACATGGACAGTGTCAGAGAACATGTGATAGTCACAGTACTACACAGGAATATTTGGTAATACCTTAAATAATTGTGTGTATGTTCATGCTCACATTGCTGTAATTTCTGGATTAGGTCAACCTCAGACATCTGACTTCACTGTGTCATCATTGTAAGTGCCACGCAATCTGTTGATACTGTATTAATTGAAGTATAATTCATATAGTAATATGTGTACATACTTTGTCATGTGTTCCTCAGGGCACCAAATGTCCACAGACCCTTCCCGGATCTTGAAACCATGGTGGAGAGTGAGTGCATGAGGAAATACAGGTTCACAAGGGCATTAATTTTGGAATTGACAGACCAGATGTCACCACACTTGCTACCTGGACGCACATATCCCTTTGCCCTGACCCCCAAGGTGAAGGTGATGGCGGCACTACATTTGTTTGCCACAGGTTTGTTCCAGTTTACTGTGTCTGATGCTGGTGGGATGTCCCAGACGCTGTTCAGTCGAGTGCTCCGGTACGTGTGTGAGGCCATGTTGAGGTTCCTCGACCTGTACATACATTTCCCCACACCGCCACAGTTCCGTGCCATTAAGGATGACTTTTATGCCCTGGAACACATGCCACATGTGATTGGATCGATTGATGGGACACATGTGGGTTTGGTTGCACCACGAGCCCATGAACAGGTTTACAGGAATCGTAAACACTTTCATTCAATCAATGCCCTTGTGGTATGTCTGGCGGATCAGATCATCTCCTATGTATGTGTGCGTTTCCCGGGATCTGCACACGACGCATACATAATGAGGATGAGTCGGATCCCCCAGCTGATGTCCCACTTCATGAATGAGCGTGCCTGGCTTGTTGGTGAGTCAAGTTGTCAGTGTCAGTTGTGTGATCATTGTCTGTCAGGTTGTACCCTGTTGTTGCTCAACTGATCCTTCATATTTGATAATTTCAGGAGACTCTGGATACCCAAACATGCCCTGGTTGCTGACACCACTCAGGAACCCGGTCACACCTGCTGATGTCCGTTACAATGGGGCACATGGCTGGACCAGACGTGTGATTGAGCGCACATTTGGGCTGCTGAAGACCAGATTCCGCTGCCTTGACCGGACAGGAGGTGCCCTTCAATATTCCCTGGAGAAGGTGTGCAAAATCATCATAGTGTGCTGCATGCTTCACAACAAGGCTGTGAGGAATAAGCTACCGCTCATTCAGGATGACAGGGACCAACGTCCTCCCTCATGGGAGGATCCAGGCCTGGGGAACGTTGCCAGTGAGGAGGAGGAGGAAGAGGAGGTGGATGTCAGGAGACAGCTCATTGACAACTTCTTTGCTTGAGTGTAAGTATGCATGTATGTCTGATGATGCCTTTCCTAAGCGTGATGTGTGTAAGTTGGACAATATGTTGTGATATGTGTGTGGGTCAGCTAATTCACAGGCTCCTTGCCGTTGTACAGTGTATGTTAAGTTATGATGGTCTCCACTACATTGTTGTATTCAACCCTAGCAATTGGTCAGAATTTACAATGGACAATAGTGAGTCAATGATTGGATATGTCATCATGGCAAGTTGTGATTAAGACTGTACTATGTCTCTCCTTCACAGGCTCCTTTGGCTGTTGTGTGGGTACACACCACTCTGTTCCATAATGGATTTTCAATTTGGATCAGTACTCTCTGACAGCCAATCTATTTGGTCAGATTTGTCTTTTCTTTGTTTTATTTGGATACTTGGAACTGTAATCAGTTTGCTTTTGTGTTGAGCAGAACTTCTGACTGTGTAATAAACCTGTTACACACATTGATGTTTGCCTTCTCCGTTGCAAAAATATGCTACAACCGTTCATATCATGTTTTTCTGCCATGGTGTTCATTTCATTAGACAATGGTCTTTGTTTGTGCGGTTCAATGGATTTAATTTGACAACAGTGTGTGCAATGTTTAATGTTGCATGTGCTATGTGTGTTGTGCTGACCTTGCGTGGCTATCTCTGGTATGTGTCATGTGACATTTCTTCATGAGGGGGTAGATGAAATGTAAGCTGGTCCCTAGGATCATGCTGTATTATGCTAAAGTTACTGGAGCCAAGCTGACATAATAGCTTTGTGTGTGACATTTTAGCACACATTCTTTCTGTGATTGTTATGCAAGATGCCTTTGAGTCCACATGAGATCATTTTGGTACTGTTGAAGCGCTGCGCCACAAGGCTGAAAAACAGGACTCTTTGTAATGGTAGATCTAGTCAGCACGGATAGTCGCCATGAAATGCTACACTTTGTTACACATAAGTGGAATACTTGCATTACATTGACGCACAGGGCAATAATCTACACAGAAGGAAGATCTACATATACGCACCAGCGCTTTGCTGTGCATATGCTGTGACCAGTACTCCTACTGTCTGAGGTAAGCGGTTGACCCGTATTGCCACAGAGTTCTTCAATGGTTTGTAGAATCTGTCACCATCACAGGGAGGGTGGTGCTTTCCACACTGAGGTTGTGATCACATTTCACCTGTACTATTATGTTTGATTACGGAATTGTATGTAGTTTGTGAATCATGTTTACTGCTGCAGGGGCTAGCTCGTATGCTGCATTGTAGGACAACAGTCAGAGATTGTTTATTTCTCAGACGTGAATTATTGAACATTACACACACTCTGATTCCTGATTGGGTGGAGAAGCATGGGTGAGTGAGCGTGAATGTGTGCATTGCTACCTTGCTTCGGAGATGTTGTTGGTGCTGGCTACTGGGTGGTAGAATTATTGGGTGTCTTCTGCATATATTTTGTTGAGATGATGAAACACCAGAGGTAGTAGGTCATTGGATTGTGTGTTCTGATGTGAAACTAATGTCCAGCCATCCTTCGACAACGGCCTATTTTGCCGTGCATACTTCTGTATGAGAAGAATCACTACCACAGAACTCATTCACCTCAGTGTGAGACAGTGCCAGGTGATTCAGATCATGAGCTAATAAGTGGGCACAGTGTACAATTCACAGATGACACAGGGTTTGTGTGAATATGAATTTATTAATGTGCATGTGACAAAATCTAACAGGTAAAGGTGATTGCATTCCCAAATTTATCATCCACAGTTCATAGAGGAGTTGGAAGTGTTGTCAGATGAAAATCCTTCTGAGCGAGATCCACAGTCCATTTGGCATTTAGTCCAACTTACATGCTCCATCCCATGTGGGAGAGTCCAGGGACTGTCAACAAAGTGAATGATTTGCACACAGTGGAGGATATCCAGAGCATTTATTTGGTTCCAGGGGGGATGCATGTCCATCAGTCGCTCACTTGCCATCCTTCCTTGGACGGCCCCTCCTCTCCTTTGTTGGGGGTGGACCCTCAGTATCAGGCTGCAGCGGCGGAGGGGACTCTACGCCAGACTCCTCATCCCTCCCTGTGGCAGTTGCCGATGTAGAGGCAACAGGTGTGGAGTGCACACTGGGAGGTGTGGTAATGTTGGTGGTTATCTGGCGTAGGCATGTAAGTATGTCCCTATGCACCGCCGTGAGATTGTCTATTTTTGACCAGTTGGACTCCATATGGTCCATGTGTTGGTCCATACGGTCCATGTGTTGGTCCACACGGTCCATATGGTTGTCCATCCGGTCGAAATGTGCAGCCTGCTGATGTTTCATGTCCGGAGGATCCCGACAACCTGGCCAAAGTCTCTGGTGCATTCGCGATATACATCGAAAATGCGTTGTAACTCGGGGTCAGCTTGTTGTCCGACACCAGCTGTGGGATGTGTCCTCCCACCACGCACCCTCACACCACTCCTTTCCCTACCCGCACGGACATTGCCTGGCGTAGCACGCACTGACAGCTCCTGTCCTCCTTCATTGTTGACAGGGCTGGTATTTCCTGCCAAATCCAGATTGGGCTGTCTTGCTGTGCTCCCAGGGTTTTGTTGTCTGGGTGTGTCCGTGGGGATCCGGGGCGTCTGGATGTTACTGGACGTTGCAGGAGTGGTCGCTGGGGCTGCTGATCGTACTGGTGCCGCATGCTGACCCACACCGGAGGTGCTAGGTTGGTTCCCATCGAACGAGGAGGTGTGAGAGTCATCCACACTGGAGGTCTCAGTGTCCGACGTTGTGCTGGAGCTGCTGGTGGACTCTGAATCTTCTCCAGATGATGCCCTCTGTTCTGGAGTGCCTGTGGGTAGTAGAGAGACAAAATGTTAGTTGTGTATTTTCAGATGTAATGTTGTCATGCACAGCCAAATGTGAAGATGTTGTGGATAATGTTGCGTTTCCTTCTTATTTCTACTCATCAATCGGCACAGACACTGAGCTTTTATGGAATTGAACATTGTTATTTTGGAGACATGTGGTTTACTGAGCATGTCTAGCTCTGTGCATCAATGTGCATGTATTTAAATCCTTGACTGTTCTTATTAGTTGTTTGGCAAGTGTCACACTGTGCATGAGCCAGGTGTGTTGTTATTTCACACATCAGTGTTTTCACTATGACATACATACTGTAACTAATCTTATGTTTGGCAGGAATGGTGCATCTGTGCTTGCCTTTGTGGAGTTTCTCACAGTTACATTGCTGGTGTGACATGCAAACTCACTCTCCTGAATATGTCATCATTAGATGTTTTTGCTTGGATGTATGTGTTGATGTGAGCAATCAATGACATTCACATGTGTAACCTCGTATGCAATAGCAACGCGTTTCTTCTGACAAATGCATTGTTACATGGCAGGCCTTGAAACACAACTAATTACATTGGCATGCAGTAGGGGAGTAACTGACATGAGTAGTTGTATTATGCGATAATAGTATGATCTGACATTCCCTAATGTTGCCCACACTGGACTTGTAATGGTGAATAAAAGCTTGTACTCCTGCGCAGAGACTACAGCAAGTTTGTGTGAGGTTTCGCATTGTGCTGTTCTGCTATGTCCCAACATGGTGGTTGTTATGCGTGTGTATTTTTTGCATTGTTTGTGAACGTATGCAATGTGAGTAGTCATATTTATGTCGATATTTTTCTTCACTTTGCACATATGTGTCTATCTTGATGTGGTGCTATTGGTTGCTGCATACTTTTGCACATGATCACTTCATGTACATTCTACTTGTTCTCCATGGACAGAGAGATCTTTCCCAGGGATGGTCTTTTGCCTTTTCATGGTCAGAGCTGTGAGGTACAGTGTGTTTAGTGCTTGAGTTAGGCTGTGTTGACTTCTAGCCCACTTTCCAATGGCTAACAGACCACCTTACTCATCATTGTCAGAGGAGCAATGACAGTGAGGGTGGTATTTTTGAAGGATGCTGAGACCGCTGACTGATGTTGAATTGCAATGCTACACACAACAATGCCTTGTGCACATGACACAACGCAAGAGTATCAGCCGTCTTGCATTACACCTCACATCTACTGTCCGTGGGCATTGTCCCAGATGTGTGTTTATCTGTGTGCGTTTTGTGTTATGTGGTGTGACAGCTAATTAGAGTGTGTCCTGTCCTCCACACACATTTGTAGCATGCACATTGAGGGCACATGTGACTGATCTATACCTGTCAGGGTGTGTAATGTGCAGTTAAGGTTATGGTCTGTAGTTGTGTGAGTAGGCCAAGAACTGGCAGTAGATATTTCCAGATTTCGTACAGGGTGGCCCTGTGTAGCCATCTTGACAGGGCATTTCCATTCACTCTCAGGGACAGCATAGTGACTGGTGTGTTCTTGTGGGACTGGGGGGGGGGACTAGTGTGTGCTGGTGGCAGTAGTCATTGCTTCCTCTCCTCCTCCCACCAAGGACAAATGGGCCAGCATGTTCCAGGGTTCCATGACAGTGTGTACAAAGTTACATTCAAGATGTCTGACAGTGGTGCCTGCAGTCATGCTGTACAGGACTGCCTACAGGGCCTTGTGTTCCCCACACCGTGGCCAGTGTCAGCCATCTTGACAGGGCATTTGCATTCACTCTCAGGGCCAGCATGTTCCAGGGTTCCATGACAGTGTGTACATAGTTACATTGAAGATGTGTTGCTGTGGTGTCTGTGGCTGTGTATTTGGGGCGCATTTAGACTATTTGTACATGTACTCACCAGGTTCAGGGATTCCAGCTAGTCCAGTTATGGCCTCCTGTGGGAGAAGGTCCCGCACCTTCACCTCCCAGGTGGTGAAATGCACCGGTTTATGACGTCCACCGCCAGTCTTGGTGCACAGGGCATGTTCTCTGGCAATGAGCCTCTTTACCCTCCTGCGAACGTCATAATACCGGTTCCGGATATCCTCCTTTGTGCGCAAGGTAGGTGAATGGGCATTCACCTTGTTGACAATCCTCTCCCACATCTTGGTTCTCTGGGACTGGGAGGTCTGTTGGGCCAAGCTGCCAAATAACTGTAGCTCAACTCGGATGATTTAATCTATCATCACTTCCAACTCAGCAGCTAAGAACTGTGGATTCTTCTTTGGGGGCATGGTGATGGGTGTTGGTGGAGATGTGTGTGTGTGTGAAGGTGAGGGTGAGTGTGTGTGAGTGGAGATGTGTTTCTTTGGTGCTAGTTGTGTGGATGTTGTTTGGTGGATGGGATGTGTGTGTTTGTGGTAGCTAGATGGGTTGTCTGTCTAGTGGTGTGGTGTGCTTGCATGTCTGTCGAAGTAGCAAATGGTGTTGGGAGCTTTTGGCTCCCTTTATATTGGTTGTGTTGTGGGTGTGTATTGTTATTTGTAAATGTGTTTTTTGGGAGATGACAATGCGTTTTTTGGTAGTCTTGTTTCTGTTTCCATTGTTTTTTTTTATTTTCATTTTGTAATTCGTTTTGACAGCACGTTATGCTTGTTCTTGAGTAATTTGTTTTGGACGAGTCTGTTCCATTCATACTGGGCTATGTGGCATCGTTCGCGTACGAGTCGGTCGGGTCGTGTTGATGCTTGGCTATGTGGCATCGTTGGCGTCCGAGTCAGTCGGGTCGTGTTGATGCTTTGCTATGTGGCATCGTTGGCGTCCGAGTCGGTCGGGTCGTGTTGATGCTTGGCTATGTGGCATTGTTGGCGTCCGAGTCTGTCGGGTCGTGTTGATGCTTGGCTATGTGGCATCGTTCGCGTACGAGTCGGTCGGGTCGTGTTGATGCTTGGCTATGTGGCATCGTTCGCGTACGAGTCGGTCGGGTCGTGTTGATGCTTGGCTATGTGGCATCGTTCGCGTACGAGTCGGTCGTGTTGATGCTTGGCTACATGGAGTCGTTTGCGTACGTGTCTGTAGGTTGACGCTTGGCTATCTCGATTTTTGCGCGTACGAGTCTATAGCGTGAGCCTCCTTTCCTGCTGACTCGGACGTATAATATATTTTCCGGCCGAGTCGGTCGTAACTTTCAAGCTTCGCATCGTACTCGGCTATTTGTAAGGCGTGTGTATGGTTCGGTCGGAAAAAATGACGGGTCCGTGTCGGGTAGTTAGTTTTCCGGCCGAAATTGGAATCTACACCTAAGTGTTGGTTTTTGCACAAGGCATTTTGGACACCAGCTCGATTACATTCTTTAGGTATTCGTGAGGATCCGTTGTGCTGGAACTGTAAAGCAGAAACTGGTGACTGACTTAGCTCATCTTATTTTACACTGCAAGTCAGTGTTGACCTTTTGGGACAAAGTTTTTGACTTTCTTTCCAAATTATTCAAATGTGAGTTGAAAAGAGAATTCTCTACATAACTACTGTTTTTTTAATGGTTGATACATGTAATGATATTGACAAAGCCCTTCTAGATCTCTTACTTACGTCAGCAGTGAAAATGGTACTCAACAATTGGAAGGATACACATAAGACTTCATATAAAGGATAGATGAACTGGATTATTCATCTCAGGGGTGCAGACAATATCGCTCTACAGAATTCTCCATGGAAACCCTCGTCTAGATCTTTGTGAAATTCCTTGGACATTTACTTCAACACACATAAACCTCTGTGAACTTACATGTACAGTTTGTATTCCTTGTAAAGTTATATTGATTATATTTGATGTGTTTGTTCATCATCATTTCCTGAGTCTACAGTGAGCTTCTCAACAGTATTATGTAAAAGATATTAGTACCTTAACCGCTTCGCCGCGATCGGAATTCCGCCCAGGTGCTGGACATTCCGATCGCGGGCGTGGTCGTGACGAGCTCAGCTCGTCATGCGCACACACCCACCGCGCAGCATGACGAGCTGAGCTCGTCATGAGCATAGAAGGGGTTAATATAGGTTCTCTCTTGGTGATTATTTGCTTAGGGTTCTTATTTTTTCTTTTCCTTCTTTTTTCTTCTATTTTTCTTCTGTTTTTCTGGGATTTTTCTCTCTTTTCTTTGGTTTATACATGGTTTGGAATACTAATTATTGGTATTTTGCAAAATTCTATGTTTTGATCTTACGTAACATTGGGTCGATTGACCAGTCCGTACATTTTTCCAAATATGTCATTTTTTGGTTAATGTGAAAATTCAATAAAGTATTTGAAATAAAAAAAAAATCTTCCTTAACTTTACCTTGGAATAGAAGGACAAGGAGTTACATAAGTCTTGTGAAGCTGGAGCTGAGGTCTTGCACACCTTAGGATTAATAAATCCTTTTACTACATTGATTTATTTACTGTATTTATATACCACAGACACTCATCCCCTAAGGGATATCAAGGCGCTTAGAAAGCTCCCTGTCTTTTCAACTGTGAGGACTGAAAATGAGAATTAAGAATAAACTGCTAAGGATGACTTAACCTTTGAAAAAACAAGTTTTACATTATTTCCTCAACCACAGATGGTTCTCAGTCAGGCGAAGGTCTAAGAGAAAAATATTCCAGTGGGCCGCTGCCAGATAAGAAAAAGAGCGGCGCCTGTTCTGGCTTTTGTATCCATTTGGCCTTGGCAAGCGCCAAGTTTCGTGATTTCTTTCTTTTTTTTTTGTGTCCTCATATCACCATAGTGTCTGCAAATATCAGGCCGATTTTACTCTCATTGGCCATCTCGTGGTCTGTTGCATTCGCTTTCGGCCCCCACCACCCTGACATGACCTCCAGGGCCATCCCCAGGAGCGGTGCCTTGGTGTAATCATAGGACCACGATATACTGTCTGGGATTCATCCCTCAGTACCTATCCACCTTATGAAGTCAGCCCACACCTCAGCCGGTCTTCCTGACTTACATTCCGCATCCATGCGGCACGTCCATTTAGCCACTTTAATCCATTCCATGATGCAGGGCGAAGATGGATCAGTCCAGCATTTACAAATCTCCTGCCTAGCTAAGAGCAGCAAATAAAAGATGAGGGCGCTTTGCTCCCTATTCAGAATACTTCGCAAAGACTTATCAACCTCCAGAAGGACTAAAACAGGGTTCAGAACTATAGTTGCCCCTGTAATGTCTATTTATATTGACTCAATACTCTCCCAAAACTTCTTGATCCCAGGTCAGGTGAAAAAACATGTTCTTCATTGGCTTTTAAAAGGCTGCATCTTCTACACCTAGGGGTGGGCTGTGGCACGAACTTGGCAATTTTTGGGGTGACCAACATAATTTACTAATAGTGAAAAAATGATTTTTTTTTAAGTTTGCAGGTATGACGACCGAGTATAGTAGTTTCAAGGAGTCAAGCCATATTTGTTGTATGTCCTCCCCCTGGTAGATATCTGCCCACACAGTATATGGTGGCATCATTTTCTTATCTTCAGCTTCTAAAAATTTCCAGTACTATTTGGCTACCTCCTTACTTTTAGATGTTATAAGCTGGAGTGAGGATTAAAATTCCCAATCCCCCCCCAATCTTCAAGGTCGATGCCATAAACCAGGGCGACAACTGCACATGCTTCTACCTAGGTAAGCTATTGCCATTTTTTACTCTCAGGACTTCCCAAGGTAAAATACGCTCCACCGTCATCAAATCCCCCCCGGGTGACTATTCCTGCCTGCCTTAGTGGGAGACTCAGTCCATTCTTTATACATTCTGGAGTGCCAGGAGAGTCCCAGATTGGTGCAAAGTCTGAGTAGTATCCAATGCTAAGCGCCTTTCTCACCCGTTGCCAAAGGTTTAAAGCTGCCTTTAGGACCTTCAGCCGTACCCTATTAAAAAACTTCGGAGCCCCAAACTTGTATAGAAAGCCAACTGTTCCAAACTCCCTGATCATCTCCCCTAAAAGCATTCTCCATGTTGTGGCATCCGGTGTTCCCAGTAGCATCCAAAGGTTATTAAACTGAAATGCTATGCAGTATAGATTTAAATCAGGAAGGGCTAAACCACCCTTCTCAAGTCTACGCCTCAACTTTTTCCATGCCAGCCTTGCTCCTCGGGAGGCCCATATAAAACTGGTTATTTTCCCCTGTATTTTACCAATAACTCACCTTGGAAAAGTGAGGGGGATACAGTTGAATAGGTGTGTCAGTTTATGGAGGATTGACATCTTTATAAGATTAACTTGCCCATATATAGTCAAAGGCAAGTTCTTCCATCTGGATAGTAACATGTCCACCTCCTTAGCCACCCTTTTCAAATTATATAGTGGAATTTCATCTATCTGATTAACGATTACAATCCCTAGGTATTTTATCTCTACACACACTTTTCCCCTCCAATCCTCTCTATTCCAACACATTACCTCCATCTTGGAGTTATTCATCAAATACCAAGACATGGCCCCAACTCCTTCATCAACTTCTCCACCGTAGGTATAGTTCGGGCGGGGTCCGATGTGTATATTATCAGGTCATCAGCATGTAACGCGATCTTGCTACTAGAGGGGAGTGAGTAGAGAGGGATAACCTGGTTATCTTTCCTTAGGAGTTGTGCTTATGGTTCAATATAGATATCAAACAAAAGGGGTGACGGGACAACCCTGCCTAGTACCCCTTTGAATGCTGAAACTCCTGGTCAGGGAACCATTTAGGAGGATTTTATCCAAAGAAGTTTCATAAAGCTTCCGGAGTACCGAGATAAAACCTACACTAAATTCCATTGAATCCAGTACCACCCACAAGTTTGCCCAACATACCAGGTCGAAAGCCTTGTCCGCATCTATCGTGACCACGGCCAGGGGGATCGAATGAGCGGTGGTGAGATCAATAGTGCCTATCAACTGCTGTGTAAGTTATTGGATTTGCCTCTTTGGGACAAATCCTTTCTGATCCGCATGTATCAACTGGGAGGCTAACTTAGCCTGTCTCCCTGCCAAGATATGTGTAAATATTTTATAATCTGCGTTTAGCAGGGATATTGGCCGATATGAGTCTGCCTTCTGAAGGAAGTGACCCGATTCGGGTCAAATCTTTGTTTCTTTCATCCGTTTTGTCTTTCTCTTCATTATCCCTATACTCCTAATATTGGGCCATATTTAGAATCACAGAAGGGGAAGACGTAGACCAGGTGCTTTCAGATGCTTGAAGTCTAGACATTATTTCGGGAAGAAGATTAGTGACAAACCTATCAACGAATAAGCAGACTCCCCCCTCTGTTGACATATACTGCCCACTGTAGTCCAAAAACGTCTCTTCAAACCTGGTGAAAAAAATCAGAAACACTTTCGTCTTTCTTTAGCCGGCAGGCAGTCAGTCTGTCCCAACTAACTTTCTTGGGAGGAATAAGTGTTTGCATGTATGTTATTATGCGATCAGGTAAGGCAAGCAACTCAGCACCTGGTTTGTCTCCTGGCTTTCTATCTCTGTCCCAACCCTTAATCATATCCCACGTTCCGCCCAACTCCGCAATATGGTCTTGAGTATGGACCTGTCGCCAAATATCAATTGGGATGAGTAGGCCAAAAAACGTTTCAATATCTGCAAGATTCATCACACTAGAAGAGGCAGCTTCTGTCAATTCTTTATAATAGGTAGAAGGATTTTTCCTAGGATCAGGCAATGTAGCCAGAACTTCAGTTCTTTTCCATGGAGTATAAACCCATTGTTCCTGAAAGCCGGCTGCTACAGCCGGTCTAGTAATCACCCCATGCTGATCCGTCACTGTATGAATCTCTGGATGGTAAATGGGGTGAACTTCTCGCATTGGGAACTAAGTTATTTGAGTGGGACTATTATCATGTAGTCTGCCTCTATAAGTAATTAGAGTTGAAATGTTCCTGAACACTTGGGCCAGCTCCATATTAATTATATAAACGCCTTCACTAATATCAAATAGTATTTGGGGTGCTTCCGTTTTGAGGTGTGTACACCAGAGGTCAATTAGTGCGGCGGACATTAGTTTAAAGGCATGTTGCTGTAAAAAGGGTTTGAGTCTCGCACTACTTGCCATATGTCCACGAGACTGTAAATGGGGTTGCGAGCCTACCGTATTGCCTGTTCCGCTATTACTTTCTTCTTTTCCTCCCCCACCCCAGATCGCATTAATGGACCCAACCGTTCCCTGAATCCCGTCAAATCTCTTTTTTCCGGACCACGCACCGGCGTGTCAGGAACTAGAGTTGATGAAGAATGAGTGACTGTAATGGGAGTAGCAGGAATTGTCGCAGTCATATGTTGCAATGGAAGGGAAGGAGTAGGGGGTACGTTGACTGGGGCCGTCAGTGTAGCAGCTTCAGAGACTGATACACCTGGTGTGGGCTGTTGTTGCTGTTGGGGAACAACGGGATATACCCGTTCTGGGGCGTATGGTGGCGGGGGTCAGGTATCCAACAAAGTCTCCATAAAAGTATCACCATCTTCCTGAGCCATATAGGGCTTATCAATGTTCAACCAAAATCTTCTGTCTTCGCGTTCTATTCCTGTCTCCTGCTTGTCTTTATCGTAAGCTACAGCCTTTTGTGTAAGGGTCTGCATATTTCTCCTTCTGACATCTTTCTCCATTTTCAATCGCCCCTGTTTGGCCCCCTTCTGCCAAGTAGGAAGGGAGTCAAACATAGACTGTCGACTGCGTCTTTCAAACAACTGTCCCTGAAGAAACCCTATCTTCTGTTCGTCAAAAGAGCCTGTCAAAGGCCACTGCAACTCTGCATTGTCCCTCGTATATTTGTGCCATAACGTACTAAACATAATAGGGCCAAGGCCATCTTTTACGTACATATCAAAATTAGGATTACCTTCAGGAGGTGCAGGCTGGCCTTCTTCCAACCGTGCATCTTTAGAACAACAATAACAGCACAAACTCAGAATCTTACTGAAACCAGGCATTGCAAAGGAAAAAGAAACAAAGTCCTTATTTTACCTGGCAAAGTATTTGCAAACACTTTCCACCAATACAGTCCTAATGCTGAAACAAAACCCATTTACGGTGGTACCACATAAACTGAAACAGACTCACCTGGTGTCAGGCGCACCGATAGACCAATTGTCCACTGCCGACTTTTCAGACCAAACAGTCAGATTACGGGTTCGCCGTTCAGGACTACAGTCGGGATGACCGCTGGGCGAGGCACGCTCCGGTGGGACAGAGGCAGCAGCTGCGAGAAACGTATCTCTTCGTGCAGGGATCCCTGAGCCGTCAGTCCGACCTGATGATGCATTTGTCCTCCCCTCCGTCTGCGGAAAATGGATGGGTCATGCCCCGAAGGAGTTCCTGTTCAGGCGCCAACTGAAGGAAGTGACCCGATTCGGGCCACCTGAGTCACCATTGACCACCTCTCAGCCTTCCATGCTAAATGAAGAGTCAGAGAAACAGTGGAGAATCTACACCAATAATCATTAGGTCTCGCAGACCTGTGTTGCAGCGCGCATGCGCTGCTCGCTCTGCGAGGCTTCTTGTAATCGATTAGATTTCAGAAGTGGAGTGTAGGCTCCGCCCCTTCTTTTCATTGGCTTGCATCATCGTTCATGCTAAACGCTGGCTTTCCATTGTAAGTGAGGCTTTTTAGTCCCTCCTTGTTACCGCCCTGTCTCCTTTTGGCCCCGCCCATCCGGACTGGATCGTTTACTTGCGGCGTTATACGGTCTCCTTCAATTAGTGGGTGAGCACTTTCTTTCTTGATTCGGCCGCGAAGCACGATGCAAGTGGCTGCCTTTGCGCAATGCCACAGCTTGTTATCTTTCTGCCACGCTCGTTTCTAAACATGGGCGTTATTCTAGAGCTTGGTTCCATTCTGACTTTTTCCATTCTGTAAATTCATTTGTACCTGACCACGGCTGATTTTAGGGGCATTAGCACAAGCACAAATCTCTCTCTCTGTCTCTCACTGTCCCCGTATGCTTGCCTACAGAGAACACCCCTCCTACCTCCCAAACAGCATCGAGTGGCGATCGGGATATCTTTTATTTATTTATTTAATACGGCGCCCGTATGCCTGCTTGTGTTTACAGTCTAGAAGTGAATGTACTGTGTCTGCTGATTAACTTGCTCTCAAGCGGTCAAGCCCAGCCTCTCTTGCTCCTGCAATGCTGGAGCAGCGCAGGAGCTTGTTTTTTTTTTTAGTTTAAAACTGAGCGCGGCGCCGCTTTAAGGGCACCGCGCTCAGTGTTAAAGTTAAAAAAAAAAACGAGCGCGGTGTCCTTGAAGCGCCGCCGCGCTCAGTTTTAAACTTAACCATTTGCAATGCAATTGGACCTATTGCATTGCAAATGCTTGTTAACTTTAATGTTTACATCAACAAACCATCTTTCTGTCGATTAAAACAAATGTAAACTATGATCTGTGACCCAAAAATGTAATTAGTAAGACTCAACACATGCTATTAAAAAAAGTAATTACCCGTACATACTTTTAAAAAAAACCGTGGTGAACTGTTCGTTTGTCAAATAAGTAAATCAGACAGACTCCATTCCAATATGGCCGCGTCGCTCCCTAATGCTGCACGCTAAGCCTCTTCTAGAACACCCAGAGTACTTCACTTGGGGACCCGTGCAGGAGGAGAGCATGGTGGCAATCATGGGGGTCCTGGGACGTGGTACTCAGCTTTGGACAGCGATCCTACAAAGACAGAGCAGAGGTCAGTGAAAAGGCAAGACGGCAGGCGGGCACAGCCCCGTCATTTGCATAACTCTTGCAACACGCATTTCGCCTACCGAGAATTCCGGACTGTCCGACTGTTAAGGACCTTTGGCTGTCATTACAGAATCCACAATACCTTGCGACGTTCTGGAGTAGTAACCCCGCAAGGTTCATACGCTAGGCTTCCTTCTAAACTCAAGGGATTAACTAAGGAACCATCCCCGAACGTAGCTGTTATGGCAGGGGTTATCGAGCTAATTGACATTTGCATTACTGCAGTCTGGTTAGAGTCACATTTGCGAATTGACAACTTCAACCATTTGCTGTAGCATAATCTTACCAGATAACCCCATATCACCGGGGACTCGGCCCTCCAGTGCTGGGTTTTTAGTTAATATAATCATGTGTTTTCAGTATTGTTGTAGTGGTTCGCCTTTATTGACCATGTGCAACTGAAACAAGCATTTGCAAAGCTATAGATCTCGCATTTATGCGAGTTTCAGTTATTGACATTGCAAATAACAATGCCTTTTATTTTTGTTTTCGTTTTGAAAACATAAATAAAAGGCTTTGTCATTTACAATGCCAATAGCTTAAACTCGCATAAATGCGAGACCTATTGCATTGCAAATGCTTGTTTATTATATACGCTCAGAGCGGGCCTCGTCTGCACAGTTTCGAGAGAGTGCTACAGAGGGAACTAAAGAACAGTAAGCATAAAGATACATTATATGTATTGCATGGTCAACCCACAACACGCCCACAGTGGAATTTTTCAAACAGATGAGGATAAACAGCGTAAAGGAGAAAAAAAGGTTTCTACTCTCGTATCTCGTACGGCTCAGAACACTTTCAAGGCCGTTCCACCCTGGGCTGCGATCAAACTGCCAGACAGGTGGGAGAGGTTCATTTTAAAAACAAAGTAGAAAAATCAGAACTGAATGGATTGGAGGAAAGAGTGGGGATGCTGGAGGCCGAGCTGCAGCAGCAAAGCGTAAGGAACAACAGCGATAGGGAGAGATAATTGAATCAGCTCGAGGAGGCTGAATTATAAAATTGCTTTGGAGGCGAAGTGTCGCGAGCGTTGGCTAACTGGGTGTATGCGACAATTCGAATACGGGGGAAGAGCTGGGGCACGCTAGCCTGGAAGGCAAGGGTCGAGAGGTCTCAGAACTATATCAGGGAACTGATTATTAGCCCATCGGCCCCTCTAGATGTAGTTTGGGACACCTTCAAAGCATACATCATAGGGGTGCTGCAGACATTAGCTAGAAAATAGTCAACGCTCGCTTTTTTCAGAACAGGGACAACCTCTGGTTCTAGGAGGATAGCTCTTTTTAACATACATCTTATATTGCATCGAGCCCCAACACCCACAAGTGAGACACTGACTGCATCATGATCCGAGATAGGCCCCAGCAGCAGGTTGACCTCTTTTAACTTTCCAGCTAAGGGTCTATCCACAAACATATAGTCTAGTCTGGAGAAGTGGCCATATCAAGTGATTTCAGTTCAAGTGCTGGAATGTAAAATTCCACTTTGGCTTGAATAATTTCAGGCCCAGTATGTATGGCAAAGAAGCTTGAAGCTGGCTCTCTTTTCCTTACTGGTAGCCAACGTAGGGTCACCAGGCAGGCTGATGCCAAGCTATATTTGTCCATATTACAGATTAACTTGGCAGCCGCGTACTGGATTACCTAGAGTCTCATCAAAAGATAATTCACCATACCCACATACAGGGCATTGCCGTAGTCCATCTGTTGGTTATCAATGCCTGAACTATTGTTTTATGCCAGTCAACCAGTATCCACCGGAACAGCCGTCTCTGTAGTTTGAGGATACCAAAGCATTTACCCATAGGTGGCAATAAATTGTTCCTGCATTGAGAGTGAGTCATCAATGATGACTCCAAGATGTTTTACTAATTTCTTGGGGCTTGGTGCCTTTCCTAGTGAAGTAGGCCACCAGGATAAATCCCATATTTGATTAGCCTAACCGAGTAGTAGGATCTCAGATTTCTCAGCATTACGTTTCAAACAATGCTCTGTCATCCAATCGGCTACTTCTGAGAGACAATTGGTCAAGTTACCTCGAGTTTCTTTAAGTTTTTTCCCCATGGAGCTGACCAACTGCGTTCCGTCCGCATACAAGCAGATCTTAAAGCCCCATTTCCTTACAATCTTTGCTAGGGAGCAAACATAAATGTAAAAAAGAGTCAGACTCAAGGAGAAACCTTGAGGGGCTCTGCATTTGGATAAATGGAATTGAGATCTAAAAGTGCTCAGCTGGACTATTTGACTTCTATTCTTTAAGAACGATCCAAACCACTGTTAGGCTTTAGAATGCAGTCCAAGTTGATGGCGTTTTCTGATCAGTCAACTATGAGAGACGGTGTCAAAAGCCGCAGACAGGTCAAGTAGGATCAGGGCGGCAGCCTTGCCCTGATCGACCACTGACGTGATATTATTGTCCAGTATGGTCAAATGGGTGGTCTCAGTACTATTTTCAGCATGAAAGCCCATTTTAGAGGAGTTAAGCAGATTGTTACTTTCTAAAAAGTTAGTTAGCTGTCCATTCACTCATTTTCCAGTATCTTGGACATGAATGGAAGCAAAGATGTAGCGTGGTAGTTGCCGAGCAAGGAAACATCCATTCCTGGCTTCTTGGCTAAAGGCAATATTAATGCCTGCTTCCAAGAATCTGGGTATGTTGCCTCTGCCAAAGATTGGTTAGAAACATGGGTTAAAAGAGGACTCAGTATAGTAGTTGGTTTAGAATAAATAAAATGAGGGCAGGGGTCTAGAGGGGATCCTGACTTGACCTCTGACATTAAGTTCGTCACTTGTTCCTCCGTGATTCTTTCAAAAGAACCCAAATGGGTTACAATCTCCAGATATGGGCCCAAATGTTCCCATGCAACAAACTGAAACTTCTTTTGATGAATTGCCAGAGCTCTGCATCTTGGTAACAAGATAGTGTTTTCTCTGTGCTACCCTTACCTGTTTATTGTATATATGTAGGACCCATTATATACCTCTTTGGCCTAGGGAAATTTGTACCTACGCCAACCTCTTTCAGCTTTCTGATATCTATGCTTCATAATTCTAAGTTTCTCTTTATACAAGGGCACCTGTTGTTTATGTTGCCAATTTCTGCATAGTTTACTAGGTGCAATAGTTTCACAAGCCTTAGTCAGAGAGTCCAGGAAGTGTTTACCTGTGCTCCAGATTGCAGTGAGCAGAGTCCAGGAAGTGGTAAGGAGGCAGACTAGTGCTGTCTCTCTCTCCTTTTCCCCCCCAAAGTTTAAAAAAAAAACGATTTTCCCTTTCTGTGATTACTGTCTTTGCCTGTGGTTGTTACAGTTTAAAATTGTAGTTTTAACCTGCCTGTGATTGCATATTTTATCACCTGTTTTGTGTTTTAAACTTGTGGTTTTCCTGCCCATGATTGCTTCCATTTAATGTGTTGAATTGTGGGATTTGCAGTCCAAACTCTGTAGTCTTTCCCTCTCATTCCTGGTGACTATTCAGTTTTCCCTCCAAATTTCTCCTTTGCTCTGTGCTAAGACCTGTATGTTAAACAGTGCACCCCCAGCCACCATTTTGTGTTATCAAGCCAGTGAAACCAGCCCTCCTGCCCCCCCCCCCCAGCAACAGGGATATTCTACATCAGAGGGTGCTTCTGTGAGCTGTTTAAACTGTGTTTAATAGGGATTGTGCACTTCGTTTTTTGGCCAGGAGAGGGAGTAAAGTTTTATTCAAACAGTATTGTTAGATTTCAAGTTTGTGAGGCCTTTACCTGAAGGAAGTCCAAAGTGTGGATTGAGCCTGTCTGTCTCCTAGGAGATCTGTGAATAGAGCAGCTCCCCAGTCCCAGTCCCCACCCCCAGGCCAGCAGACCTGGGACGGGGTATTGGCTATTCAGCTCCCAGGCAACTCTGAGCCCTCCCCTCACACCTGCCCAGGCCCCTTAAGGCTTTGCTGGGTGCACCCCAAATCATTCTCCTCCATCTTGTGAGTTGCAGCCTACCTGTGCCCCAGATTGCAGTGAGCAGAGTCCAGGAAGTGGTAAGGAGGCAGACTAGTGCTGCCTCTCCCCCCCACCCCCCAAAAGTTTTTTAAAAAAACGATTTTCCCTTTCTGTGATTACTGTCTTTGCCTGTGGTCGTTACAGTTTAAAATTGTAGTTTTAACCTGCCTGTGATTGCATATTTTATCACCTGTTTTGTGTTTTAAACTTGTGGTTTTCCTGCCCATGATTGCTTCCATTTAACGTGTTGAATTGTGGGATTTGCAGTCCAAACTCTGTAGTCTTTCCCTCTCATTCCTGGTGACTATTCAGTTTTCCCTCCAAATTTCTCCTTTGCTCTGTGCTAAGACCTGTATGTTAAACAGTGCACCCCAGCCACCATTTTGTGTTATCAAGCCAGTGAAACCAGCCCCCCTGCCTTCCCCCAGCAACAGGGATATTCTACATCAGAGGGTGCTTCTGTGAGCTGTTTAAACTGTGTTTAATAGGGACTGTGCACTTCGTTTTTGGCCAGGAGAGGGAGTAAAGTTTTATTCAAACAGTATTGTTAGATTTCAAGTTTGTGAGGCCTTTACCTGAAGAAAGTCCAAAGTGTGGATTGAGCCTGTCTGTCTCCTAGGAGATTCTGATCAGGAGAAGCAGCTTCCAACTCCCTGGCCAGCAAACCTTGTCTGAGGTTGCTGGGACCTTATATAGTCTGCTAGTGGTTCGTACATGTATACACTGATTGGTAGTTGTATCTGATGTTTCTATTGGATTGGGTTAGTGTCCTCATTGGTTGGGTATTTGAGGGTTCTGATTGGTTTCTGGGTCTGTGATTCAATCAATGTAGGGTTGGGACTAGGGCTAGGGTTATGATTTCTATTGGAAGTAGGGACTAGGGCTTCCTGTGTTATTGGTTGTTGGGACTAAGGTGGAACTAAGGCTAGGGTTAGGCCTTTAATTGGAAGTAGCGATTAGGGCTTCTGGTGTTATTGGTTGTTGGACTAGGTGTGGTACTAAGAGTAGGGCTAGGCTTTCTATTGGAAGGAGGGACTAGGACTACCTGTCCCATTGGTTGCTTGGACTAGGGTTGGGACTACTGGTAGGGCTAGGGCCTCTATTGGACGTAGAGATCAGGGGTTTGAACTGATTGGGTGCTTGGACTAGGGCTAATATTGGCTGTAAGGTCCTGATCTCCTATTGGTTCTAGATTTTTAGGGCTAGTGTTGTGATTGGATAGTGTTAGGGCTAGGGTTCCCATTGGCTGACGGGGTCACCTGACTACTAGGGCTATGAAAGGCCAGGGTTAGGGGCGTCTCAGCCCGGGCGTCGAGGCTAAGGGCAGAGAGGACAAGGGCAGTTGCCTGTTTGAGCCTGTTAAGGGCAGAGAGGACAAGGGCAGTTGCCTGTTTGAGCCTGTTCGAAACTGGTTGGGACCAGGGCCAGGAATGCTGTCCATCTTCCCATTAAGCAACACCCAGCCCACACCATCCACATCCACAAACAGAGCAACACACACACACACACCAAATGTACACCACGCACAACCCTATGCACAAACCAATGTACCAGCATACACTACAAAACCAACCAGACCACATCTATACACCCTACTATCCCAACTACCACACATATCCACCATCACCTACACAACCCTATCCTATACCACCAACCAATACACTCATCACTAACACAACGCCAATCGACACCATACATAACTACATCCCATCCAGACACACGCTCCCTGCTGTAATTACACCTAACATACCACCTTTTATCACTAACAAACATATAATCATCCTTCCATCATTTGTCCAACAAACACCCTCCTCTCCCTTCTACCATAATAACACTAACGTACAACACACCACTGCAGACCACCACACTTTTTAACTCTTGCAACAAACCAGTCTAAGACAAACACTCTTACCTCTACTTCATTCCCACCTACACACATCATACACTCTACTCATAAACACATCACCACCCCCTCTACCGTACAACCACCTCTCACAAACAATACTATACAACCAAATCCATTGCATGAAACATATACATCAGCACCCCTTTTCACTACTCCTCAAAAACAAAACATATCACACTCACCAACACAACAAGATCTTCAAAGCACAACACCTCATAATACTTACCATCACAAAATACAAACATACACCCACCTTTCAAACACAAAGGAACCAACTCCAATGCCAAGCTTTCTCTCTTCCACCACACCTAACACAGATACAGCAACACAGCAACTCTCTTCTAACCGCCTCTCATCCACTGGACAATTTAGAACCTTACTACATGACCCACATGCTGCACCACCACCCCTGACTCATACACCTTCCGCATTAAACACACGCAAAGAATATAAGCAACATGCCATACCTCACAACTTCGCTTCCCCATGTCTACTTCACAATGTTACACCATGAAAACAACACAGCACTCCAACTCACTCTCAAACACCATCTCCACCACATACACACACAGACCCATCAAAATGCCTTCTTAGCATGCTGGATGAGGAACATGATACAGACCAGCTACACGATTGCTATCCTAATACAGCTAATGCCAGCTCTAAAAACACACCTGCTACAAACCCACACAATACTGACCACTCTTCTACAAAACAAAGTCTCACAATCACCAAAGGCCACTCTCTAAACTGTCTACTAATAAATGCTCGATCCCTCTCTAAAAACAAGCATCACATCTACGACCTTCTCACAGATGCAAAACCAGACATACTATTCATAACCGAATCATGGTTGGGAGAGGATATGGCTCCAGTCCTGCATGAAGCCATTCCTCTAGGCTATCAAACAATCACCCAAAATCGTATAGCCAAAAAAGGAGGTGGTCTGGCTGTTGTATTCAGGCAAACAATACATATCACTAAAATTGACGACATCTCCATAAAGAATTGTGAGGCTCTTCTAACAAGATGCAATCCTACACCGTCTTCCTCCTGTAACTTCCTGCTCCTTTACAGACCTCCACCTAGCAAGGCAACATTCCCAGACGCACTTCTAGACACAGTTTCAAACCTGATAACAATACACTCCAACCTATGCGTTTTGGGTGACCTCAACATTTGGTTTGACAAACCCAATATGACCCATCCAAAAACAATAATCACTGGCCTAGACGCACTGAACCTCCATCAGATTGTCCACAAACCGACTCACACCGCTGGACATATCCTAGATGTCATTTTTGCTAATACTGAACTAGTTACCTTTCAAACTATAACTCCAGTCACATGGTCAGACCACCACTTGCTTGCTTTCCAACATAAAACAACACTAAGCGACTCACCTAAAACAACCTTACATCCATCCACCTATCGGCCGTGGAACAAACTCAATTTTGAACACTTAGAAACGCAACTAACATCAAGTACAAATCTAGAAACAATAAATTCTGTTCAAAAACTATATCAGTGGCTACAAGAAGCTTTTGACATCCTGATACCACTCAAAACCATACAACAGAACAAAAGAAAAAAAAGCACCTTGGAGAAACATAGAAATAAAAGACATAAAACAACAAATTAGAAAGCTACAACGTACCTGGCTCAAAACAAACGCCAAACAAGACAAACTTCACCTAAAAAAAAATTAACAGATTATACAAGTCGGCTATCAAAAAAGCTAAGAAAAGGTACTATTCAGACAGAATTCAAAACGCTAAATGTGCAAATAAAGTATTCTATAAAATACTCAATGAATTTCGCAAACCAAATTGCCTAGAAGGAACTCATCCTGTTACTCAGGATTTCACGGACAAACTGGCAAATCATTACACGGACAAAGCAGACACGTTGGACTCATAATTAAAACAGAAACAAAGCACCAGCACTAACCCTTGTACAAAACAACAATCCAAGAATACTCTAACCAAGCCTCTCCGTTCCTTCCAACACATCTCACACAATGAATTTATGGACCTGGTCAAAGCAAGCAGGCCTGCCGGCAGCCCTTCTGACCCCTGTCCACCACAAATTTTCAAGACAATTCTTTTAACAACCTCTGCTGCCACTCCAGTAAGAAGAATCATCAACGATTCCTTCACTACCGGAATATTTCCTGAAGAACTCGAAAAATCACACATACGCTCTTTACTGAAGAAAACAAACTTGGACCCGCTGAACCCTGACAACTACAGAACCATTACAAATGGACCTTTCCTGGGCAAACTGATAGAAAGAGCAGCGTTCGCCCAGATGTCACATTTCATAGAAGAGAATGACATACTTTCAGACTTCCAAACAGGATTCCGTCCGGGGAGAGGCACTGAATCTGCCCTCCTTGCCATCTGGGATGACCTGAAAAATACAGTTGACCGCAACGGAGTTGCTGCGCTACTCCTCTTGGACCTCTCGGCTGCCTTTGATACGGTTGACCATGACACTCTGAAACAAAGACTCTATGAAGCCGGCATAGAGGGAACTGCTCTAGACTGGATCGTGTCCTACCTTCAAAACAGAACTAATGTCATCCATACCCCACCTTTCTCGTCCAAACCGTACTCCACAAAAGCAGGGGTCCCTCAAGGTTCTATCATCTCGCCCATGCTTTTCAACATCTACATGAAGTCATTACCAGTACTGATCAATCAATTTCACCTCACGTGCTATAACTATGCAGATGACGCGCAAATACTCCCTCAACTGGAATGCCCCAAAGACATTGGAAAATCACCAATTTTCAGCTGTTTCAGAGCCGTGGATCAGTGGATGACTTGGAGCCATCTCAAATTGAATACTTCAAAAACGGAAATACTCACGTGTGGCGATTGGAAACATTACAACCCGCTTGCCGCATGGCCTAATGAACTGGGATCACCACCTAAAGTATCGAAGGAAGTAAGAAACCTCGGAATGACCATGGACTCCAAGCTGTCGATGAATGCCCAAGTGGACAAACTAGCAAGATCAAGCTTTGTCACTATAAAAACGCTGCGGCGAATTTTCCCTCATTTGGGATTTCCGCACAAGGTCCAAGCTACCATCTCCCTTGTTCTGTCCAAACTCGATTACGCCAATAGCCTCTACCACGGATCACCTTTAACAACCATGAAAAGACTACAACTGATTCAGAACTCGGCTGCCAGACTACTCTTGCATATCAAACCGCGAGACCACATCTCCCTGCCTTGAAAGCCCTGCATTGGATACCGGTTGCCAGAAGATCCACGTTCAAGCAGCTTTGTATCACCCACAAAGCAATACATGGAATGGGACCGCTCTTCATCAGGAATAAAATCACCAAACACATTCAACAGAGGAACCTCCGCTCTAAAGGAGCATCTCGCCTCAAAATCCCAAGATACAAGAAAAAAACCATGGGTGGCACATCCTTCTCTGTTCAAGCAGCCAAACTATGGAACTCTTTACCCCCAACATAAGATCCACCGACAACCACCTTATCTTCAGAAAACTACTCAAGAATTCTCTTCCCCACATAAGCACCATACGCAAACAGAAATCTACAGCATATCCCTCTGTATATAAGCATTTGTTTTCACTATAGACATGTACCTATCTTTGTGTATTGCTTTGTATAAACATGTAGAATAATTATGTTGTTGAGAGAAAAAATAAATAATAATAATAATAAATAAATAAATATCATCTTTGGTCTACATGTACTTACTTCCATTGTGCATCTATGTACCTTCCATGTACTTGGATCTGTGTCTGTTATTTTTCTCCTGAAAAAGCATATCCAATGCACTACCCTATTTCTCATCCTGTGCCTCTATCAATATCTTTAATCTACATATACTTACCTCCTTTATGTATCTATATACTTTCAATGTACTTATGGATCTATATATTTATCACTTTCTTCTAATTTAGCATTTCCAAGGCACTACCCTAGTTCTCAGCCTATACTTATCTCAATATATCTTCTAGCCCAACCTTCTGACTCATCTCAAACTTCTTTCTACTACTCTTTCCAATGCACTACCCTATCTCTCATCCTATACATCTATCAATATATCCTCTACATCCACACTCTCATTTATCCCAAACCCCATACCACTACTATGATCCCCAAAATAACCCTTTCTAGACTCTCTCCTACTCTACCCTCCTTGCATCATCTGACACCTCTTTTACTATACCGATCCCCTAAAACAAACCTTTCTAAACTCTTCCCTGACTCCTCCCTCCAAAGCCCCTTTTACTCAACCAAAAGCCTCCTCCTACTGCTAAGACCTAAAAAAAAAAAAAATCCTTCACTCTTTTATCCCTCCACTATCCTTTTCAATCAAAATTAACAGACTAACATGTTCAATTCGCAAATTCCATTTTCAACTATACTAATTCACCACTAATCCTTTATGGGTTCCAGAGTAGCGTGCTACTCGCCAATAAAGCGTCTCAACACCCCATCAGGGTTACAAGCGCTATATAAATGCAAACCTTTTCCCTTTCTACCCTCCCCAACCCTTCTCAATCGAAATAACTGACTAACATATCCACCACTAAAATTACTTTCATGTTTCACCATACTAATTCAACACTAATACTTATGGGTTCCAGAGTAGAGTGCTACTTGCGCTTCAAAACCCCATCAGGGGTAGCAAGCGCTATATAAATACAAACCTCTTTCCCTCTTCTATCCCGCCACCTACCCTTCTCTACCCAAATAACTGAATAACATATCCACTACTCAAATTACTTCATTTTTTACTATACTAATTTTCAACACTAATCCTTAATGGGTTCCGGAGTGGCGTGCTACTCGCCAGAAAAGCGCTTCAACACCCATCAGGGGTAACAAGTGCTATATGAATGCAAACCTTTCTTCCCTTTTTATCCTCCGCTATCCTTCTCACTCCAAATAACTGACTAATATCCACCACTGAAACTACTTTCATATTTCACCATATTAATTCACCACTAATCCTTTATGGGCTTCCGGAGTAGCGTGCTTCAACACCCCATCAGGGGTAACAAGCACTATATAAATACAAACCTTTTTTTCCTCCTCTATCCTTCTGCTATCATTCCAAATCCAAATAACTGACTAACCTAGCCACCACTTAAAATGTACTTGCATGTTTCACTATACTAATTCAACACTAATCCTCTATGGGTCCCGGAATAGCGTGCTACTCGCCGAAAAAGCGCTTTGACGCCTCGTCAGGGGTAGTAAGCGCTATATAAATGCAATTACAATACAATACAATACAATATCCGGCCACTATTATATCGATATTCTCCCCCACTACTGACAGTTGTAGGAGAGGACCTAGGTTCCTGACATTGAATTTCTTTCCAAGAGTGAATGACCGTCTGTGCCCTCTCCTTTTGGTTATCCTAAATTGTATCAAAGGTAATGTAAAGTTAATGAGATAGTGGTCTGTCCAAGTCAGTGGTAGGTGTGGCTCTACTTTTAACCTCTTAATATTGCTAACAATCAGATTCTGCTTCTGACCCGCCTCATGATTTGAGCCATTAACTCTCTGAGTTAGCTGCACAGGTACTAAATTGGACATAGTTGGGAGACCTCCCTATCATTAACGTCTTCCCCATGAAAATTAAAGTCTCCGAACAGTAACAAAAATTGTTTGTCTTAATATGTGAAGGCAACGGTTCTGATAGTGTTAAGCCGTACTGGTTCTGAGCTCCCGGCAGGCAGTAAATTAATGCTCCTCTCCAATTATAAAAAATGAGGGAAGTCTACCTTGAAAATCAACATTTCTAACTGAGTATACTGGTGGGACTCCAAGATATAGACGTTAAAATTACTAGAGTACACAATAGCAACACCTCCTTCACACCTATTTTCTCTGCCTAATTGTACCAATTTGTAGTAATCCATACAGTGGAGTAGAGTGGAATGGAATGATGTGTCCTAGAGTGGATTGGAGTAGGGTGGAGAGGCGTAGAGTGACATAGTCTGCGGTGGAGTGGAGTACAGTGGCATGGATTAGAGTGGTGTGGAGTGGCATAGAGTATAGTAGCATGGAATGGCATAGAGTAGAGTGGCGTAAATTGGCACTGTGTGGAATAGAGTGGCATAGAGTGGAGTGGCATAGAGTGGGGTAGAGTGGAGTGGAGTTCAGTAGAGTGGCGTAGAGTAGGGTGGAGTGACGTGGAGTGGAATGGAGTGGTGTAGAGTGAAGTAGCATGGAGTGTCGTAGAGTAGAGTAGAATGGCGTAGAGGAGAGTGGCATGGAGTGGCGTACAGTAGAGTGGTGCAGAGTGGAGTGGCGTAGAGTGCCATTGTTTGTAGTAGAGCGCTGTGGTGTGGCATAGAGTGGTGTGGAGTAGAATGGAGTGGCATAGAAGTGAAGTTGCGTAGAGTGGAGTGATGCAGAGTGGGGTAGAGTTGAGTGGCTTGGTGTGGCACTGTGTGGAATGGTGTAGAGTGGTGTGACGTGGCATAGAAAGGCATTGTGTGTAGTGGCATGGCATAGAGTGGCATAAAGTAGCGTGGAGTAGAGTAGTTGGGTACACTGGAACAGAGTGGAGCAGACTTACATAGGGTGGAATGGAGTGACGCACAGTGGAGTGGCAGAGTAGAGTGGCAAAGAGTGAGGTCTAGTAGAGTGGCATAGATTTGAGTAGAGTAGACTGAACATGGAAAAGTGTAGAGTAGAGTGCCGTAGAGTGGCCTTGCAGAGTTGTGTGGTATAGAACGGCGTGAAGTGGCGTAGAGTGGCGTGGAGTAGAGTGTCGTGACAGAGTGGTGTAGAATAGAGTGGAGTGGCATAGAGTAGAGTGGTGTAGAGTGGCTTGGCATTGTGTGGAGTGGCGTAGAATAGAGTGGCGCAGAGTGGGGTAGAGTAGAGTGGCATGGAGTGGTGTAAATTAGAGAGGCATAGCGTAGAGTGGCATGGAAAAGCACAGAGTACAGTGGCATTGTGTGGAATGGAGTCGCATAGAGTAGAGTGGCATAGAGTGGAGTACAGTAAATTGGCATGAAGTAGAGTGTAATAGTGTAGTATGGAGTGGCATAGAGTTGAGTGTTGTAGAGTTGAGTGGAGTGGAGTGGTGGATAATGGCGTGGAGTGAAGTGAAGTAGAGTAGAGTAGAGTGGTGCAGAGTAGTACAGTTGTGGTTGCAAGTAACTAAAGCGCTAATAGAGATGGCAGATAGGGTAAAAGCAACATAAATAAGAAGTTGTATCCCTGTGTTAAAAGTAGGAAAGCACATTCCATGTCCAGGAATAATTCTAAAAAGCTTTAAAAATAAAAAAAATTGGTGCACTGCGAAAAGACGAGGAAGAACACATGTACTTGGTCCATAATTCAGGGAGTAGGTAACACAACAAAGGAAGGGAAGCCTATGGGAGCTATGCAATCAAAAGATTGCAAATGAGAGTGACAACGAAAGCAACTAATGGTATGTTGTGAGTGAGTTGTAAGCCCACTGAACAGTAAACAATACATCTCGCAGCACAGCGCATGGGCTGTTTAGGCAAGACCCAAACAGTGGAGTGTATGGGGCGCAGGCCATTGCATGGGGTTGAGGGCTGTAGAACGTTGAGGGCTGTGTAGTAATTGAGGCTGTGCAGAGATTGGACTATGAAGTGCCTGGAATGGCAGAGAGATGAACTGAGAGGCCTCTGCTGTGAGTAGAGGACAGTGTAGAGGTTTATGCACTGAAGGAAGTGTGCACAGGTTTGAGGGCTGGGCAGAATGTAGGTTTTACTAAGAGTGAAGGAATTTGCAGAGTGGGGATCCGTGCAGAGTGGAGGTTTGTGGAAAGTACAGAGGACTGTTTAGCTGACAGAGCAGCATAAAAGCGTGGAGGTGTGTCCTGAGTGGATGCTGGCTGTGAAGGACTGAGGACAGTGATGGTCTTTCTTGGGGCTGTGTAGTGACTAGAGGATGATACAGAAAGCAAACAGCAGTGCGCAGGGTAAGATGATTGTGCGACGGTGCAAAGCTGAACAGAAGGTGTGTGTCTGTTGAAGCGGATTGCTCTGTACATATATTTTGCCATGTTTTGTATAAATCCGCCCATGAGATCAAAATATGTAAGTGGGGGTGCATATTGGGGCTGTGAAGGGCTGTGCAGAAAGTGCGGGGGTATAGGGCATTTAGCAGTGCACTGAGTGGAGTGCTAAGCAAGAATGAGTGCTGTGCAGACTTGAACCTTGTGCAGGGTAATGGCTGTGCAGAGAGTGTGAGTGGCTGCTGATGGCATGCAAGATAAGGATGTTGTTTGCACTGCACTAACTTGGCGCAAACTCGAATTGCGCTATGTCCACTTCGATGGGCCTTTGACCCAAACTGAAGCTAAAATCATAAATTCAGCATTGAATCAATGACAGAAGCAGAGTTCGCCCCACAGGATCGACAGAGTGGAATAATTGTGCAAACCCTAAAGGTTTATTAACACGCTAGTAATGTTACAACCTCAAAATCGCCTCCTCTCCTCCAGCCAGCAGATGCTCGGAATAATCGTTCAAACTAGTTAATAGCTACACTATGACCTTCAACATTTGAGCTAACAAGGAATATCATTTGTAAAAGAGAACACTGTGACTTTTGTGCCTGAAACGGAAAAAGTGTTATGCACAACAAGCAGAAATACAATGTTTCAAGATGGAGTAAGTGCCTAGGCCTACTCATGACAATGTTAAGATGCACATGTGCTAACTAAAGCTAGTCAAAATATAGGATTCATATAGTTTACTAAATCTAAATACTAAATAACATGTAGAATTATGTATAGAGTAGTATATGTAATAACGAACTCGTGTATAAATCATATGTAAATTATGCAAGCAGTGGTTATGCGGGTTACAGATTAACATCTCACTAAGCCCAAATGAATTATGGTGACACTCCGTCACCACTGCCTACACAGCAAAGTAGTTGATGGCCGTGTTGTGTGCAGTGAGCAGCGGTGTGATGATAAGCAAATGCATAGAGTCAGGGTTTTGGAGAGTGTGGGAAGTGTATAACGTGCAATATGTGTTCTGATTTAAGGGCTGTGCATAGAGTAGAAGCTGGGCCATAAGCGGAGTGCTGAGCAGAGGGTGGGGGTTAGGCTGAGTGCAGGACTTGGTAGAGGTTTGTGTTGTGCACCGGAGTGCTGAGCAGAGGGTGGGGGTTAGGCTGAGTGCAGGACTTGGTAGAGGTTTGTGTTGTGCACAGACGGCTGTTCAAGGAAGTGGCTATGCATGCAGGGTTGAGGGCTGTGCTGCGTGGAGTGCTGTACAGAGAGTTGAGCAAAGGCTTGGTGAAGAGTGGCATGTGTTGTGGAAGGTGAAAGAGTGTCCCAACTGTATATGGAGGTGTAGAGTGCAGGGTTTTACATAATGGGAACTGTGCATAAACTGGAGTGTTCTACAGAGAGCTGGGTGTAGAAACGTGGCCTTTGAAGATGTGGGCTGTACAAGGAGTGAAGTGCTCTGCTGTGAGTGGTGAACTGAACTATACAAAAAAGTGATGGGTGGAATGCTTGAATTAATCTCAGGCACTGGTAATTACTCGGGCCACATTCCATTCCATAGTTATTGTGCACACCATGCCACCTGGAATGCGGCCCAAGGAATTATCAGTGGCTAAGATTAAGTCAAGCATTCCACGCATCACCTTTTTGTGTACTTCAGTGAATGGTGGGCTGTGGAGGAAGGGATGGTGTGCAGAGAGTGGAGCACTGTGGGGAAAGGGATGCTTTAGAGAAAATGGACCACTGGAGGACAAGTGAAAGGTTTAGCAGCAGATTGGAGCAGAGCAGGGAGTTGAGTGGTTGGCAGAGTGGAGGGCTCTACAGAAAGCGGAGGTCTGTGTAAAGAGTGGGGAACTGTTTAGTGGGTCGAAGGGTGTGTAGAGTTAAAGATCCTGTAGCGGTGTGAGCTGTGCTGATGGAGGAGAACTGGGCAAGTGGAGGGCTGTGGCTCTGCTGTAGATGGAGGGCTGCACAGAAAGTCGGCCCGTGAATCGAGTGATGATAGAGTGAAGGGCTGTTTAGAGGGTAGGGGAGTGCGCACTGAACGGAGGGCTCTTCATAGAGTGGTAAGCTGTGCATAGGGTGGGCCTGAGAATCCACGTGCGCAGATAGTGTGCAGCCCTTCTGGGAGTGTAGAGCTGTGCAGAAGTGTACCTGTGCAGAGTGCAGTACTCTCCAGTGGCTGCACAAAGACTTGAGCCCTTTTCAAATGATGTCCACAGAGTGGTGGTTGTGCTGGGAGTGAGAGCTGTGTAGATGGTTGTGTAAATAAAGGACTTGGTGTGGAGGAATAGGAGCTGTTCCTAAGGTGGTGAGCTGCGTAGAGTGGAGAGATGTGTAGAGTGGGGCCTGTGATGAAAACTGTGTCGGTGGAGGGTTGTGCACAGCATGGTGGATTGTGCAGAAAGATGGACAGGGTTCAGAGCTGCCTGTAGAAGGAAGGATGTCCTAAGTGGGGGGTGTGCCTGTCAAGAAGAGGGGGTTACAGAAATAGTAGAGGTCTTTTCTGCGTTGGGCAGTGCTTATCAGTGATTGGTTCTACAGAGAATGAAGTGCTGTCCTAGGGCGAATGGCTGTGCTGATCACTGAATAGCTGTGCAGACAGGAAAGTACCGTGATGAATGTGCTGAGGGCTGTGCAGAGAGAGGAAGGAACTCTAGGAAGCTAAAGAGGGGAGGATCATGCAGAGAGAGGAGGTCTAGGAATATAGAGAGGGGAGGGCTGTAAGAGAGCAGTTGTTGAGGGAGTGTAGAGAGCAGAGGGCTGTGCACAGAAAGGGGTGGTATTAAATAAAGTGTGCCCTGCGAGTGGTAATTTAGGACTCGGTATCTGCCACAGTTTTGAGGCTTACTGTTGTCTTAAATAGCTGAAGTCCAGTCATAAGGAACAAGAGCAACCCAATGTGTCCACGTGAACTTGGGTATAAATGTAGCAATTGAAAACAAATGTTCACTTGGAACTCGTTTATAAACACAATCTAATTGCAGACTTCTGGGCAGACCGAATCAGTATAGGAAAATTTAAGAAAAAAAGACATATTATTCTGTAAAGACTTAATCTTTTTTAAATTTCAGGTGACGAACAAACAACCAATATCTCATTATTTCATTATCCAATTTCGATTCAGCCTAAATTTTTAGAGACATATAAGAAAGATTATCATTGCATTTATGATGAAGTGAATGGTGGAAAGATTTGAAGACGCACCCCAAGTGAAAAAAACAAAACCAGAAAAAGATCAAAGTAACCAATTAAGTGAACACAAATGGTAATTTGGTTTCTCTGGGGAGACAGCCAGTCTCTTTACAAATGATAAGTCACAAAGGGTAGATACACAATGTGTTCCATGTACATGACTCTGGTCCGTCTCTTGTTTTTGTCCATTTGTAGACCAAACCTCGAGAAGCACAGGTCTAGGTTTAACCTTGATGTGCTAACCAATACAAGACAAGGGAGACGGTCGTGCATGACAGAACTGTGCTCGGAAGGAAACACCAATGCATAACATCATCGCGCTCCGTATTTAGAAGAAAAGTGCAGCCGTGGTCACAGGAGTATGAAATGTTAGCGAGGATGCTCTTAAAGTGGTCCCAAAATTAAATATAGGACCTGGACGGCTGAAAGGAACGGTCTCCCTATCACAGATCCGGTGCTATACAATGAAGAAATAGTTGAAGAGCTGGAGCAGCGCTAATTTACTACCTTAGAGAGTGGTAAGTGGTTGCTTATCACTGGAAAAGAAAAGGCTTGTGCTGTTTTTGGATGGAAATGTAACAGCAATTATCGACATATTTAGAGTAAACAACAGAAAGTAACACAATACCATAAACAAAGCAACATGGCTGAACAATTAAAACATAACAGAGCAAAACACAACAAACTTAGTAAAAGTAGAACGCAATAAAACACCCACAGTACACAAAAACAACATTACGATGCGGTAGCAGAACACATGACTACCACAATAAAATGCCACACAACAAGTACGAATAAACATTCTCAACACATACTACCACCTCTACCACCTCTAGAAACCTGCTTTTATAACACTGTGATAAAAGATTTTTGCACCAAGCACTTTCTTAACTTACCTCTAAAGGTATGAAATAGCTCCAGTCCAAAATGTTTTTATTAGGGGCTCTAAGTGAAGTGTATAGACCGTGAACGCCTCTGCATTCACAGGCAGGCATTGACTGTCTGTGTTGACTGTTTCACCAGGAGCTCCATGGACCAGCCACCTCACAGATGCAGCAGCGCTGCAGGCCCCAGCATCAGTGCAGACCCCAGCAGCGCTGTATACCCTGTATACCCTGGCAACACTCGTACCAGCAGCGCTGCAGCCACAGAAGAGCTCAAGACCCCACTAGTGGTGCAGACCTTAGCAGTGGGGCAGAGTCCTGCAGCAGTGCAGACCTCAGCAGCGCTGTATTATACCCTGTATACCCTGGCAACACAAGTACCAGCAGCGCTGCAGCCACAGAAGAGCTCAAGACCCCACTAGTGGTGCAGACCTTAGCAGTGGGGCAGAGTCCTGCAGCAGTGCAGACCTCAGCAGCGCTGTATTATACCCTGTATACCCTGGAAACACAAGTACCAGCAGCGCTACAGCCACAGAAGAGCTAAAGACCCCACTAGTGGTGCAGACCTCAGCAGCACTGTATACCCTGGCAACACTCGTACCAGCAGCGCTGCAGCCACAAAAGAGCTCAAGACCCCAGTAGTGGTGCAGACCTTAGCAGTGGGGCAGAGTCCTGCAGCAGTGCAGACCTCAGCAGCGCTGTATTATACCCTGTATACCCTGGAAACACAAGTACCAGCAGCGCTACATCCACAGAAGAGCTAAAGACCCCACTAGTGGTGCAGACCTCAGCAGCACTGTATACCCTGGCAACACTCGTACCAGCAGCGCTGCAGCCACAGAAGAGCTCAAGACCCCACTAGTGGTGCAGACCTTAGCAGTGGGGCAGAGTCCTGCAGCAGTGCAGACCTCAGCAGCGCTGTATTATACCCTGTATACCCTGGAAACACTCGTACCAGCAGCGCTACAGCCACAGAAGAGCTAAAGACCCCACTAGTGGTGCAGACCTCAGCAGCACTGTATACCCTGGCAACACTCGTACCAGCAGCGCTGCAGCCACAAAAGAGCTCAAGACCCCAGTAGTGGTGCAGACCTTAGCAGTGGGGCAGAGTCCTGCAGCAGTGCAGACCCCAGTAGCTGTGTACATCCCAGCGGCACCACAGATCCCAGAGGTGCTACAGACCCCACCAGCAGTGATGATTATCCGAACACTCCATAATTACTGCTATGTTCTGATGTGCCCTATAGCCAAAACATAAATAATACCAAAACAAGAAAAAAGATGCCATGAGTCTTACAGCAGTGACCCTGTGACATGCTGCATGGTATATATGAATGATATCATAGAATGCGCACAGAGACTCTTACCTGCATCTCATTGGCAGTACCCGCCTACGATGAAAAAATGAAAGATTTAAGAAGTAAAGAATCAAAAAGAAGAACAATCTTTACCTGCAAAGATGCGGGTCCACCTCCACTCTAGACGAAAAACACAAAACAAGCATTTGCAATGCAATCGGCCTCGCCTTTGGGACCTAATAAGTATTTAGTGATGCAGCATATCGCACATTAGTGCAACCTTGATTTCCGTGGCTATAAATGTATCACTGTGCAAGCGCACAGTCAAATAATCAGATGCAGCCCCCTCTAAAATTCTACACCATGGGGTAGTTTGGCGGCTAATATAAAGTCAAATTGTGCACCCCTGGGGGGAGTAAATAAAGTCCTAAGGAGCTGTTGACTTCCTTGAGAAGTGTGGGGCGGGTTCAGCCTCCAGCATTATGCTTCTTACACCCACCTGCAGGTACGGAGAACTGTTCAACAAAGAGGGGGAGAAGTGGGTCACCTGAGTAGAGTGTAACACAGACCTGCAACTTACTAAACACAGGAGATGGCCTGCCTGCAGCACAGCGCCTCCTAGTGACGGAAACAAGCCTGAGCCCGTTTGTGAGTCTGGAGAGGATATTGAATAAATCCCTCTTGATTTTCAAAGAAATATTACCATAATACCTCCTACCACACATTCAACGTTTGAGGGCAAAGGAACCCTAATTATTATAAGAGGATTTCTCTCTCATACTCCACTTCAAATGGCACAGGGACCAGTGACTGGAATGGCGGCAAGTCCCAACACCACATGGGTGAAAACAAAACTCACTGCTGCCTTATGTCTTCCCTAAACTAGAAATCATACGAGTTCCTCAGTAAATAGACCAACCACTCAGTCAGTTCATGATTATGCAGTTTACAGGTAGTCACTGAATCGGTGGAAACGCTGATAATATTATCTCAAAAATAGTGAGTGAGTGGAAAGCTGAGTGAGGGTTGATACACTGTATGGTGAAGGCGTAGTTCACGAAGTAGCGCTACGCGAAGTGCACTTCGCACTACGCGTAGCACTACGCGAACTGCGTAGTGCGCTGTTCGCAATGATTGCACAGTGCCGGATGCTTGTCCGCACTGTGCAATCATTGAAAACGGCATCTTGCACAGTGCGAGCTGTCTTTTACTGCCGCTCGAGTAGATTTTTACTCGAGCGGCAGCTTTTTCAACGCAGACTGGTAGTTTCTCATCGCGAGCGGTCGCGAGCATACGCGACCACTCGCAATGAGAAACCTGACCTCCCCGCGTTGAGAATCTCGCCGGGAGGTTTATTTTCCACGCTCGCGATCGGCAACTTGATGTTGCTGATCGCGAACGAGAAAAAGTCTCGCCGGGATGTCATTTTGCTTGCTCGCGGTCACCAACTTGACGTTGAGGACCGCGAGCAAGCAAAAAATGACCGCTACGCGTGTTTGCACTGTGCTACGTGCAATTCGCGTAGTGCGAAGTAGCGCAAACTTCACAAACTACGCGAGCGTAGCGTAGTGCTTTGCCCAGGGTTAATGGTGATGGATAGATGGGGTAATCAGTGGATGAGTTAGTGGGTCACTGAGTGACTAGATCAAGAAGGTATGCAAGCGCACAAGCCTCTAGCTAGATAGGTGGGTGCATGATGAGTGAGTGAATGGGCGCATGTCGACCATAGAGTTGATGGATGCACAAGGGATAAAAGGATGAATGCGTTAGCACATGGATGAATGTGCACATTTGTGAAGAGATTGGTGGATGGATGAGTAGTTGATCGAAGTGTGAGTGGCTGGATGGGTGTGTGCATCTGATTACTTCAGCGTGCAGTCATTTCAAGACATAGTCTTGCCAGGCCGGATGGTCAAGCGGTCCACAGGGGCAACAAGGTGAAGTGATGGGGTTGGCCCTGGACAGACTGCAGCTGGGATCTGTTTGGTCGCTCTGGCTAATGAGCTTATTCTCAAGAATGCATAGTTCATTCTGTCCCAAGAATCAGCGCTTTGCAGAGAGGGCCTTGCAGGTTCCGGCTGCTGTGGAAGTCATGTTTGAGGTTTAACACTTTTTGAGGGAATAAGCCACATAGCAAAGGGCTCAAATGCAGGGGGCATAGTTCCCTTGGTGCAGCAGGTGCAGTGGCACCGGGGCACAGGGGTCTGAGGGGTCAACTAAACCCTGATTATTGCTGTATTCTATCATTTAAACAGCAGCTGGGGGACTAGTTTTCTTTCTTGCACTAGGGTTCATGTCACGGTCGCTAAGCCACTCTACAACTGCCATTACTGTGGCTGACCATAGATCACCTCTGGGGATGCTGGCGGGGTACCACATGCCATGCACTGCCCCTCCTCAATTATGATGACGGGTGCACGAACTGCCGGTAAATGTAGGGGGAGAATAAACCCAACTTGGACTCAAAACAGCTGATACAAGAGGTCCAGGCAATATACCTCTCTGCTGATAATCACTATAAATACTTTGCACCCCAGTACTCTGTAGAAGTGCTATAAAATGTCAGAGGAACAAGGTGGTGTGAAGATGTAGAGCACCTAGAGGCGATTCACTTTGCTTGAACCGCTTTATTCTTCAGTACCAGCACTTTTCATACCAATCTTCTTTTTCGTGCTTCCTCATGTCGGTTTAATCTTCCCTGATTTTATTTTAAACAGGACATGATGTATTTCTAACTTTCAATTGGCGATATTTAAACTGTGCAGCTCTATTATTGTGCGTGGGTGCAAATGATCCCTTAAAAATAAGGTTCAGGATTTGATCGATCAAAGTCATCTGCGATGTAAATTAGAAGGAATGCAGTTCCAAGAGGAAGCTGCAGAGGTGTAATCTGAAAAGTCTACATTGATCTTTAATGGCATACTGTCCTCTAGTGGCCTTGTTATTTATTGCGCCTATGAGCAGCAACATTATACAATAGTTGTGAATGTATTTCATCCGTCTTTGATTGCCTGCTTTGGAAATGGCTGACCAGGAGGAACAGTCCACAGCAAGCACGGAGACGCCTGAGAGCACTCTGTTGAATTCTCATGTAAAAGGAGCGTCAAGGGCCACTTATGTTTCTGTTGCTTGCTTTATTGTCGGCACCAGCTAAGCACCAGCTATGGACACCCAAAAGAATACTAAGGCTGCAATGCCCAGACGGAAGGAGGGGCCATTGCACACAGCAGTAAAGAAGCATTGCGGCCGACCAAAGTAACCCATTAGTGAAATCGCCATGGGGTGGGAACAGACAGAGAAAGGAGGGACCAACACGGATAAAACCAATAACACGCCAGCATTTTTGAATGCCATAGGTGACACCCAATGGCAATCGGTGGGTATTCCAAAAGCCAACAGAAGAGGATACAACAGGTCTTTGAGGCTCGACCTAAAAAAGCAGTATAAACAAACACAGAAAATAATATGCATCTTTAGATCTACAATAACAGTGTACAAATAAAAAGGCATATTTTAGGTGGAAATGTTCTGAAAGGTAATTCACTGGAAAATGCAATTACCCTTACCCCTTAATCATATTCCAATCCCCAACCGTTCACCATCCCTTAATCAAATTCTTATCCCAACTAACCCATAAAGATAACCTAGCCTAACTCAATTCCTTTACCTTATCCTAAACCCATTCCTTAACATAACCCTAACCCAATCCCTTACCAGAACTATTAACTTAAACTGATCCTTTATCCTAATCCTAACCCCTATTCTTACCCTGGCCACAGCTCTAGCCCTTAATCCGAACCATTATCCATAATTTACCTAATCCCATCTCATGCCCTAAAACCGACACTTGACCTAGCACTTAACCAGATCCATTATCCATCCAAAAATCACTTGCAATTCATCTGTGTATAGTTAGAATACAACTCTGTTTTTATAAACACATCTGTTTCATTTTTTTAAAATTAAAATGCAACTATTTATTTGAATACATGTTTGATTTATTACATTTATGGAACAACTCATTTGTGCCATGGCTGTTCGCATTTTTACTGCAAATCATATACACGATAGAATGACATTCAAAATCCTGTGCACCATGTAGACGTTTTTGGAAGTCGGAACGCCCACATCCCATCAGTACTAAATACACTGCTCCCAGCCCTTCATCATTCTCGACCTAGTCCAAGTAAATCAGAAAGTGATTTATGGAACCAGATGCAAGAGCAGAGGAGACAGACACTGACACAGCCCTAATAGCCGCCCACTGGAGGTCTATGCCCCGAGTCGCAGGAGTTGTAAGAAACAAAACTTTTTTACTTCAATTTCCTGTGTTCACCCCTGCCGCACAGGTGGTCTCCTTTAAAATTCTTAAGTTATGTATCCTATAAATCAGTGTAAGTGACCTCTATGACGTCAGTCCTTAGGAAATGGGCATCTTACACAAGGGGACGTCAATGTAACTTCAAATGGTATACATAGGACACAAATATATTTGAAATAGTAAATGTTACTACTTCTTTATTTATTGTGAACGTTGTATAGCGCTATGTGTTACTATTTGAATACTTTCTGCTGACAGTGCACAGATAAGTGAAGGGACAAAGGAGACTGAAGTCCAATCTGAAGGGTGAAGCCCGTATGTGATCTTCTTCGATTGCAACCTTCGGTCTGTGATGAGCTCGGTCTGGATAGTTCTGTCCTCAATTGTAAATGATTGAGTTCTCGCCTCAAGGAAGGAGAGAGGGCATTCTACAGTCTGAAGCCTTGGACCACATGTTTCATTCTCTTGGAGGTTTGCTAATGGATAAGGTGGGATGATGATGATGAGCGGAGGTTTCTGGCTGTCTGTGGTTTGTGCTCAAAAGAGGCCTTTACGTCTAAGCCTAGTGAATGGGGCAGAGAATGCTGCAAAAAAGGTAACCTTCTTGCCTCTCCCAAGAGTCCTAGAGGTGTGCGATATATAAAAAAAAACATGAACTAAGGAATCTTTTTTATGTTGTTCTGGGGGAGGATGCATGTACACCCATTAGATATCCTTAGGTAGATGTCCTGCTCTTACTGGCTGACCCAGCTCACTCCGGTCTGAGATGCCTCCAGATCCTCCAATCCTTTGAGAGAGCGTTGGGCCTACGTCTTATCCCGGCTAAATCCAATTTAGTGCCCCTTTATGCTACGTGAGAATGTGTGGACTGGCAAACAACCATTCCCCAGGGGAGACTTTCTTTCAAATATTACGGTACTTGGGTGGCCCTTCTCCTGGAGCTGACCTGGTCCCTCAATGTCAGCCCACTGCTCAAACGTACAAAAGACGGCCTTTGTCGTTGGCAATCCCTTCCACTCAACCCCCTCAGTGGATTGCTCTGTTCAAAATGATGGTTCTGTCCAGTCTCCTATATGTACTCCAGAATCTCCCGCTTCACCTTTCTAGCAGTTGGTTCCGTGGGCTGGATGGGATGACCACGACATTCCTCTGGGGTGGCTCGAGATCGCGGCTGGCCCTCACACGATGCCAACGGCCCCCATACGATGGGGGAATGGGGATGACGAACCCCTTTCTGTACTACCTGGCCACCAACCTTTTGGTGACCCACGACTGGTTTAATGGTGGATGGTCAGATCCGGCTTACCGGTTAGAACTAGAAAGCCTCGGATTCTCCAAGGCCATGTTATATGGGGATCCACTTCCTCTCGCTTTACCAGTAGTCATCCGAATGGCCCTCCTTGCATAGAGGTCCGCACTGCGACACACTCAATGGGACACCAAAATTACACTACAGACGCCCCTCTGGCACGGCACTTGGCTGCGGGGGGTTGGGACATCAGTGGGCTTTCTGAAATGGGACCTGATCGGTATCACTCACTTGGGAGATATGTGGAAGGGAGGTAACTTGTTCTCCTTCCGGGAGCTCCAGCAAACATATTCCCTGCAATCTACTCAATTCTACAAATTCCTCCAATTGCGGCATGCCCTTGCCCTCCACATTCCCGACCACACGGCAATCCCAGAATTTAGTCCACTGGAAGCTAAGCCCCTCCTGGGGAATCTGGGCAAAGGGGGAATATCCCAAATCTACTGATCTCTGATAAACAACACCCCGTCCACACTAGACTCCCTTAGGACCTACTGGGAGCAATGGGTAGGCCCTTTAGAAGAGGAAGACTGGAGAGATGCATTGATGGCCCCTAGGGTGCTAACCATATCGGCCAGGCTCTGCCTCATCCAAATTTATTATCTCCACTGTGCATATCTTACCCCTGTGAGGTTACGCAAAGCGGGCTTCCTCCCGTCCCCAAAATGCCCACGTTGTGAGGCAGAACCAGCTGACTTCTACCATATGGTCTGATCCTGCGCCATCCTTTCCAAATACTGGGAATCGATTGTAGCCAAAATTGAGTGACATACCAGGCTGGGCAGTCCCCCATAGTCCTCTTGCTCTTCTCCTGGGGTTGATGGAAGGGTTAGATGGTTCCCATACTCACATGCTGTTCCTGGGGACAGCCATATTGGTGGCCAAAAGAGACATTGCAGCGGCGTGGAAAGACTCGGCAGCTCCCTCTGTTGCAAAATGGCGTAAGGAAGTGGACTGGTGTGCCATCCAAGAAAATCTGTGTATGAGGCGAGAGACTGTCCGGCCAAACACAAACGTATATGGGGCAAGTGGTTGGGTTTGCTGGGCTGATGTGTCACGGACGATGGTTGGGAGGCTTGGGGGGCAATCTAGATCTTATCCGTTGCTGGGCCAGACGGGGGAAAATTCTGTAAATGTACTGAAATGTCTTAAATGTCACAGTGACGCACTGTTCACTTTGTCACTTATAAAAGTCAATAAAAATGGATATCCTTAGGTAGATTGTTTTTTTTCCCCCCGCAGTTTTATATAGTGCGAACTTGACCCGAAAGTATCAGAGCTCTTTACATGAGCAACAGTTGCGTTACAGACGGGCACATTCATTTTTTGTTAGGCACAGGGAGATTAAGTGATTTGCCCAGAATCACAGGATGTTGAGCGTCCCTGCCGAAACTCGAACCCAGTTCCCCAGCGTCGAGGTCGACCACTCTAGCCGTAAGGCCACATCCTCTCACCTAAACATTAACTCTGAAGTGCATGAAAATGGATTTCCCAGGTAGTACCCAAGATGGCTGGATTAGCCACATGGTGTCTCTGCCCACTGGAACAGTATGTTCAGCTGCACATTATTGTGTTACACTATACTGGTCCAACTAAAGTGGTTTATAACAATCCCACGTGTCCAGTGGTGCAAGGAAACTTGAGGGGGCCCCCATGCAAAGTACATGGAGCCTCCCTCACGGGCCCAGTCAGGAGCTCTCAGGCCAGGGGCCTGCTGCCCGTGCACAGTGCAAGAGGGAGCCCCCTGGAGCTCGTGTCAGAAGATGCCAGGGTAGACCAGACACTAGCTGCCTTTCTTTAAGTCCTGGCTCCTTAAACTTCCTCTGTACCTTAAAAAAATGTTTCTTACCATTGGTAACGATCTTTCTAGTGGATATGTTCTCTATCTTCAGATTATGGATCTTCCCCTGGCACTAGCCTAGATTTGGAAAATTTGCATCAGCTTTCCTGGGCTGACAAGTGGTGCCACGACTCCAAGTCGTCTCCAGAACGTCTCAGGACAAATAACAACTATAATGCAGAAATGCGTAGGAAAAATAGTCAGGCACTTAGAACTCATTACCGAAGGTCTGGTAGATAAGAAGCAGCTGACGTCAGCAAAGCAACAACAAAGCAACATTCACCCAATAAGAAGGAAAGCAGAATGCTCCACGCCCCAGCCCTCATAAATCAGAATGGAGAAATTGCAAAATAAGCCATCAAAATCAATCAATCAAAACGAGTAGAGCATGCTAATCACCCAGAGGGGTATCCAGGGGCTTGCATGAGGTGGAGCTACCCAAACAGCCAGGTCTTGAGTCTACTCCTGAAGTTGACGTGGGAGGTAGATGTTCGGAGGTGGATGGGCAGGTCGTTCCATGCTTTGGCTGCGAGGTGGGAGAAGGAGCGTCTTCCGGCTTGAGTACGAAGGATGCGGGGGACGATGGCGAGGGCCAGGGTGGCAGACTGCAGGTGTCTGGAGGAAGGTCAGGCGTCTTTTCAAGTATTCTGGCCCCGTGTTTTGGAGAGCTTTGTAGGCGTGCATGAGCATCTTGAAGTGGCATCTCTTTTTGACGGGGAGCTAGTGCAGGCTACCGAGGTGGGGGTGGTGTGGGATCGTCTGGGCTGGTCCAGGATGATCCTTGCTGCTGCATTCTGGATTGTTTGGAGGCGCTTGAGGAGGAGGGTGGTGGTTCCGGCGTAGAAGGCGTTCCAGTAGTCAAGTCGACTGGTGATGAAGGCTTGAGTGATGGTTCTCCTGGTGTCGGTTGAGATCCATCTGAAGACTTTCTGGAGCATTCTGAGGGTGTTGAAGCAGGTGGCGGCCACAAAGTTCAACTGACGTCTCATGGAGAGTTCGCTGTCAAGGATGATTCCAAGTTTGTGGGCGTGGGTGGTGGGGGTGCGTGCTAGTCCAAGGGTGGAGGGCCATCAGGAGTCGTCCCACGGTGAGGGGGGTCTTCTGAAGAGGAGAACTTTGGTTTTTTCAGTGTTGAGTTTGAGGCAGGTGGCTCGCATCCAGTCGGCGACATCGGTCATGGCGTTCTGGAAGTTCACTCTGTTGGTGTCCGTGTCTTCGGTGAGAGAGAGTATGAGCTGGGTGTCATCAGCGTAGGAGATGATGTTGAGACCGTGGCTGCGAGCAGTACGTGCAACAGTAGGGAAGGTGTTGGATTTAAAATTAACAACTCGTTCCCTAAAGCAAGTCATTGTAATGACTTGCGTGGTAATGGAACGCGTGGTAATGACACGTTCGTTTTAGTGCCTGCATTGTAATGGCACTGCGTAGTTCTGTCTGCGTTGTAAACGCTGTTTCCCCGTTGAACAGTTTGGGGCTGAGTCAGGAGCTCTGGGGTACACTGCAGATGATGCTTTTTGGGTCGGAGGTGTACAGCGGGAGGCAGATTCTATGAGTGCGTCTGGTGAGAAAGGAGGATAGCAGCTTGAGGGCATTGCCATAGATGCCAATGTGGTGACGTCTTTGGATGAGGAGGTGGTGGGAGATGGTGTCGAAAGCCGCTGACAGTTCAAGGAGGATCAGGGCTGCTGACTGGCCACAGTCAAGGATGGCTCTTATGTCGTCCGCAGCAGCTATAAGGGAGGTTTCTGTGCTGCGGTTCGGGAGGAAACCAGATAGGGAGGGGTCGAGCAGGTGGTTGGAATCCAGGTAGACTGTGAGTTGCTTCTCGAATGGTGTGGTGGTAGGATTTGAGGGCAGATTTGAAGGCTGTGTGGTCGCATGGGTCTCGGCTGGTGCACCAGCGTCTCTCCAGAGGTTTGCATTTGCTTTTTTTCTGATTTGAGTTCGGGGTTGAACCAGTTGGCATGCTTGTTGGTTCTTCTGTTGCTGAAGGTTTAAATGGGTGCGATGGAGTTGGCGCTAGTGGTGATTCAATTTGGATAGGTGGGCGGCTGCTTGATTGACGTCGTCGGATGTGTGGAGGGTTATGGTGTTGAGGGCAGTCGTCCATTGGGATTAGGTGATGGTGTTCCAGCTGCGGTGGGCGGTGGGGTGAGGGTGGCCTGTCGGGTGACAGCGATGGTCAAATGGACGATGCTGTGGTCCGTCCAGATGAGCTCGGTTGTGTGGCTGAATGAGATCTTGTCGCTGGACGTGAATATGGGGTCGAAGGTGTGTCCGGCGATATGCGTGGGGTTTGTGGCGATCTGTTTAGGCCCAGGTTGTCCATAGAGTCTAGCAGGATGGCTGAGTTGGTGTCTGAGGGGTCTTCGAGGTGGAAGTTGAGGCCGCCGAGGAAGGCGAGGGGGTAGATGATTTCAGAAACAGTGTTGCAGAAAGGGGGTCAGGGTCCTGGTGGTCTGTAGGCGAGGGAACCTCTGACGGTTGGCTTGGAGGTGGAAGTTGAGGTGTTCCATGTCGAGTGGGGGGGTCGTCTCAGGTGGTGAGCCTGGGTGTCCCTGTGGATGATGGCAATTCCTCTTCCGGGTCTGCCTGGCCTGACGGGTCTCTGTGGGTCATTTTGTAGCTGGTTGGAGTGGTGGCGGCTATATCAGGGGCTGACGAGTCCTTGAACCAGGTCTCTGTGAGGAACGCTATGTCAGGGCTGGTGGTGGTGATAGTTTTCCAGAGTTCGATGGTGTGCTTGGTTAGAGAGTGGATGTTGAGTAGCAAGCATTGTAGTTTGGGCTGGTGGTCGTGGCCTTTGTAGTGGCCCGTGGTTCCGTGGAGTCGCAGGTGATGTGGCAGTGGAGGCAGTCGAAAGCTCCTTCAGTGTCTTTCGGTGATCGGGTGCAGCATAGGGCGCTGCAGCGTCCTGGGTCCATTCCTCCGAGAGCGGAGCTGGAGTAGTGGTGGATGGTCAGTGGGCAAGGGGTTCTGGCATTGGTCGGGATGCGGACGGGAACAGACGGGCTTGCCTTTGGTGCGCCTTTGGTGCACCCGCTGTGCGGTCTGGCATTAATTAGCCTGGGAGGTGGGTGGGACGGGTCTGAAGGGGGCGGGCATGCGACACTCTAGCGTCATAGGATGAGGAAATGGCGGCCAGCCGGTTGCCTATCAACTGGCCACGCTGAGCATATAGCTGGGGTGGCGCGGGAACAGGGGCGCCGATGGAGTCTCTTGATCAGAAGAGGTTCAATGAAGCCCAGAAGTCACGCAGGTGAGCGGGTCGGAGGCAACACATGCTCACTAATGCCAGGCAGCGGTCGGCATTAAGTAGCCTGGGGGGTGGGTGGGGCGGTGGGCGGGCTAAGGAAATGGCGGCCATTCAGTTACCTAGCAACCAGTTGCGCTGAGCATGTAGCTGGGGTGGTGAGGGAACAGAGGTGCAGATGGAGTCTGGATGGAGTCTCTTGACCAGAAGAGGCTCGATGAAGCCCAGAAGTCACGTAGGAGAGCGGGGTCGGGGCGACAAAGGCTCACTAATGCCGTGAGGCCGACATTAAGTAGCCTGGGGGTGGGGGCGTCAGTGGGCGGGTCTGGGTGGGCGAGGCATGCGGCGCACTAGCGTCGTAGTCTGAGAAAATGGCAGCCAGCCAGCCGGTTGCCTAGCAACTTGTCGTGCTGAGCAGGTAGCTGAGGCGCCGAGGGAACAGGGGTGCCAATGGAGTCTGGATGGAGTCTCTTGACCAGAAGAGGTTCGATGAAGCCCAGAAGTCACGCAGGGGGGTGGGGTTGGAGGTGACACATGCTCACTAATGCTGCGCAGAGGCTGGCATTAAGTAGTCTGGAGGGGTGGACGGGCGGTGGGTGGGTCTGGGGGGTGAGGTGTGGTTCTGGAGGGGCAAGGCCTGCAACGCGCTAGCAGCACAGGCTGAGGAAATGGCGGCCGGACGGTTGCCTAGCAACTGGTCACGCTGAGCAGGTAGCTGGGGCGGTGAAGGAACAGGGGTGCTGATGGAGTCTGGATGGAGTGTCTTGACCAGAAGAGGCTGGATGAAGCCCAGAAGTCACACAGGAGAGCGGGGTCAGGGGTGACACAGGCTCCCCTGCATGCACAGCATAACACTGGGAAAGTGCCTTGTCATGCTAACGGAATGCAGCACCATCTGTCACACAAAAGCCTTCCAAATGTCCAAGGACAAAATGAAATGTAAGCATCAGCTGAACAAACATAAGTATGTCCACATAGATGAAAGCAATGGTTACCAAGAGAAACCGAAGCATCGGGCCGGAAGAGATACTAAGGGCCAGATGTACGACCCTTTCATTTAGCGCCTTGCAATTCGCGACACATTGCGAGTCGCAAATTGCGAGGTGCTAAATGAAATGTACAACAGTGTGTTTAAACTGTTTTGCGATTCCCAATGAGGTCGCAAATTGCGAGGCTCGTTCATATTAATGAGCCTCTCGCAATTTGCGAGCCCATTGTGAATGCCAGCCCTCTCAGGAATGGCAGCTGCTGGGCTCAGCAGACCACCATGTCTGGGACTGCTTTTTAATAAAGCAGCTTTTTTTTTTTTAAATGCAGCCCGTTTTCCTTAAAGAAACACGGGATGCATTTAAAAAAAATAAATGAAATGTTTTTGTTTCAAAACTTATTTCGCATGCATTTGCACTTTGCAAATGCTTTACCACCTACTTGAAGTAGGTGGTAATTGCGAGTGTTTTGCGATCGCAATTGCGGTCGCAAAACATTAGTACATTGTTATGAGACTCGCTATTTGGAAGGGAACGCCCCTTCCAAATAGCGAGTCGCAAAACCTATTTAGCGAGTCGCAAATAAATTGCGACTCGCTAAATAGGCTATGTACATGGCCCAATATGTTTTGGTCCATTTGCTAATGCAAAAACGGGTCGTACATCTGGCCCCAAGTGTGTTATACCCTCAGCCATCGAACCAAGGACAGAGAATCAAGTATAATGACAACATGCAGCCTGTAAAAGCGTCCCAAACAACAGGAAGTAGAACTAAGGTAAAACACCAAAAATTAGGGATGTATTAGTCTGCATAAACGGTTAAAGGAAGTCGCACCATAGCCACAACAATTACAAATCCACATAAACAGCAAGAGACTCCCAAATACAGAAAACAGCAACAGATGCCAATTGTACACAAAGTAAGACAACCTGGAGCGAGGTGGGACATTAAAAACAGTGACATACCTCCTTCAGCAGGAGTGAAAATAAAACTGTAGCACATCCAAGCTGAAGCAATCCACATACTCACTGTAACGTCCAAACAGTCAAGCATAGATTCATCCAGCCCCTGTGTCTGAGCGAAAGGCAATAGTGCAAAGAGACAAAGAAACAGGAATGAAGAAGAATAACCCAACACGGCCGTTCCATCACGCCCCAGTGTCTGCCAAACTCCGAATAATGCACCTGACTCTGAAGGTGCAGTACACCATGCTTCCACAAGGTGGAGAGCATGGCTTGCAGGGATGCGAAACCTTTGGATGTTACCTGCCCTCAAGTCAGAAGGCATCAACCAAGAACGATAAAAAACAGAAAGAAACTCAAGCAGCATCGGAAGCAAAGACAAGTCCAGAAGTATCACTGCGTACTGGCTGGCAACAGACCCTAGTGGCCATCATCTGTCTAGACTCCCCACAGAGGAAAACAAAGAAGGCCTCAGAATGTCTCCACAGGCCAGAAGATAGAAATGGGGGCAAGGGGGACAGCCTAAAATAGACAAGGAGCAGCACGCCACGGATCGAACTGGCAGTGGCACGGCGCGTCCCCCACTATATCCAAGTACCTAGGCGAGTTCACATGAGAGACCAAACCCAGAAAGGCCTCTAAAACCTTTGGACAGTCCCCAAACTATGACACTCCCCATCGGCCCTAGGGAATGTGTGATGGCTCTTTGAAGTGCATCTCTTAGGTGGCTTATGTAATGAACGTAGCTGACACCATGAAGTTATGTAGAAGAGCCTTTATTCGGGAGCAAGCAGCTCGCGTGGGTTCGTATCCCATCCTCGTCGCCAATTGTAATGAACGTAGCTGACACCATGAAGTTATGTAGAAGAGCCTTTATTCGGGAGCAAGCAGGTACATCTCCTCACGACAGTAGATCCACTCCAACTGACCTCCACCACTATTCTAGAATCCCTCTATGTAGTATGCTTCCAGTCACTCTGTCACTGGAAGCATCATAGCTAGGATGTCACAGCTTAGTCTTCAAACAAAGGCGACCTGCCTGCCTGTGCATCCTTCATGATTTATGTTAGAAGTCAGTGATATCAACGAGGGGCGAATATGACCCTGCCTATCCCCCCCTTGAAGGGTAAACTCAAGTGAGAGTGGGCCACCCTCGGAGCACCAGGGTTACCAAACTGTAGGAAGTGCCTCAGCGAAATGAAAAGGCTGAGACGTCAGGTTTGTAATAAAGAACAGGAAACTTTATTACAGCTGCAGAGACCCACGACAGATCCAGTTAGAAGTTAGAAGTCAGGCAGAGAATGAATAATCACAACCAACGTTCTAGATTACAGAGTGCAGTGAGCGAACAGACTCTTATTACCTCACATTTAGTTAAATACAACTTTATTGAAACAAGCACATACAAAGGACATAAGAGCAACTAATATACAACTCTCTACACCCCCCCTTTCTATAATAATGAAAAACAAAAACAAAAAGAAAGCAAAGTAAAGCTATTAATAATACACAAAATCATTGGAACGAAAAAGGAGCAAGCCTGATACGAGAACTGCTCCTCAATTGTCTGCTATCACCAGATCCACTAGTAATTTTCAGATTAGCATTTTCATCCATGTTACTGGGACGAGAAGTAGCACCACCATCACCTCTATCCCTTAAAGAAGGAGAAGAACTAGCCATGTTCTCATCTAGGTTGCGCACAAGAGTGAGATCACCAAGATCAAACCAATCAGTATCCGATTGAGTTTTAACTCGGTTATTGATTATCTTAGCTTGTTCATTAGTTAGTTTTATTAAAGCATTTCGATTCCACCATCCACGATCCTGTAACAAAACAGCCATTTTAGAAACTTTAATAATTTTAACTGGTTCAGTAAACCTAGATTGTCCCTTGCCAACCATAATAGGTTTTTTAATAAGAACCCAGTCACCTGGAGACAAAGAAGTTACTTTGACATGTTTTCTTTTATCATAATTCTCCTTGTACAATGCTTGTTTTTGTTTCACATGTTCTCTTACTTTATGCAAATCAACAGAATGTGTATTATCAACTTTGTCCGTCAACCAAGAGGGACTAAGTAGAGAAATGGGTTTCCTACCTCTCAATAATACATAAGGAGAAACATCAGTGGTGGAATGAGGTGTCGTATGGTAACTCCAGACTTTTTGACTCACATACTTGAACACATCCAACCTATTGGCCATAGCTGTTTGTACACCCTCTTTCAACAACTTGTTTGCTCTCTCGACAAGACCGTTAGAAGCTGGACTATATAAAGGTACCAAAATATGTCTAACAGAGACTTCTGCCAGAAAATTTTCAAATTCATTAGAGGTAAAATGAGTGCCGTTGTCAGTCACAATTTCTTTAGGCAGACCTTCAATTAAAAACAAACGTAAAAATGAAATGACCGACATCGAATCTGAACTCCTCACAAAAGAAAAGTATAGCCACTTGGAAAAGTAATCAATGATTACAATGAAAAATCTACTATCACTGCCAAGCAGGTTAAAGGGACCAGAAAAGTCCAAACCTAACTTCTGCCATGGACCTTTAGGCCATTCAACTGGGCATAATGGAGTAGTAGATGTGCGCCAATGTTTATCTGAACATAAACACTCAGGACATTTGTCCACAAAGGATTTAACCTGACCATCAATACCAGGCCACCAGTATGTTTCTTTAATCTTGCGAACAGTGCTAGAAGTTCCTAAATGTCCCTCATGAGCAAGGGAAATAAATTTGCTTCTCATACCTTCAGGTGGAACAAATTTGTCCGCTCAAACCAAAATATCATTTACAATGGATAATTCTGAAGCAACTTGCGAAAAACATCTATCCTGAATAGACATACTTCTATCACATGGCCAGCCATGGACTAAAAATCTCTTCACCCTTTCAAGACAAAGATCCTTTCTACAACTTTCTAACCATTCATTTTCAGACAACTTGTCACCTCGCATTAAGTCACTGATAGTGAAAACAAAATCACCATCATTATCCTTGCAAGGGTAATCCACTTCTTCACTACATTCCAGAGGCATACGTGACAAACAGTCTGCCCTGACATTCTTACCCCCAGGAATATATTTAATGTCAAAGTTAAATTCTTGTAACCTAGCCAAAAGTCTAATAAGTCTAGAAGAAGCTTTGTTAGAGCAACTGTCACCAAGCATGTACATTAACGGTTTGTGATCAGTAAAAAGTTGGAATCTGGAGCCCCAAATATACATTTTAAATTTCTCAACCGCCCATGAACACGCCAAAGCCTCCCTCTCGATAGTGCTATAGTTAACTTCAGCATTACTCAAGGTTCTAGAAGCGAAAGCTACGGTATACTCCTGACCATCAATCATTTGACTTAACACAGCGCCTAAGCCCTTGGAACTTGCGTCCACAGTTACAATATTCGTCTGACCATGCGTAAAAGCTCTGATAGCTGGTGCTTCCAGAATACATTTTTTCACAGAATCAAATGACTGTTGAGTTTCTTCAGTCCAAATGTACTTTGCATTCTTTTTTAACAAATCTCTAAGTGGTTGCACAATAATAGCATAACTTTGTACAAAGCGAGCATAATATTCGCTAAGACCTAAGAATGCCCTTAACGAATCTTTATCTTGAGGTTTAGGTGCATCCTTGATAGCATTTAGTAACGACAACTTAGGTTTTATACCTTTGACAGAAATGTTGTGGCCTAAATAGTCAACATCTTGAGTAATGAACTTGCACTTGTTCTTATTCACGGTCATGCCGACAGCTTCCAGTTTCTGTAAAACTTTTTCAAGGAGTATATAATGTGATTCTAAAGTAGTTGTATGTATTAAAATGTCGTCCTGGAATGCTTGGATCCCACTAACATGTGTAAATAATTGGTCCATTAACCTTTGAAAAACACTAGCAGCGGATGCTAAGCCAAAAGGCATCCGCTTATACATGTAGACTCCAAAGGGAGTAACAAATGTGGTTAGAGACTGAGAATCTTTTGAGAGGGGAATCTGATGATAAGCTGATCGTAGATCAATAGTGGTAAAATACTTGCTACCACCAAGATTGGCAAGCATCTCTTGAATTCTGGGTAGGGGATGGCAGTCCACAACTATATTACGATTAAGCACCCTCAAATCCGCACACAGACGAATATCACCTGAGCTTTTACGTGCGACCACAGCAGCAGAAACCCATTCAGCAGATTCTACAGGTGTTATAATGTCTTGTAAGCACATATCATCTAACATTTTTTTAAATCATCCCTGGCTGACAAAGGAACGGGTCTGCATTTCTGAACCACTGGAATGGCATTCTTTTGAGTTTAATGGTGTGTTGGAAGCCTTTGACCACGCCTACCTTGTCACTAAATACACCAGAATATTTGGTGAATAAATTAACCAAATTAGAATCAGTACAAGGTTGGAGAATAGTTGCAGGTTCTTGTTCAACAGATAAAATGGGTAGGTCTCCTAACACCACAGGCTCAGGATGACCAGGTCTCAAAATGATTCTCAAATACGCTTGGTCTTGCCACCCCAGAATATCACGACCATTAAGTGCTACATAAATTTTTGTATATATCTTTCTACCTTTAAATTTGATGGAATCCTCAAAATAACCAGACATGATAATATCATATTCCCCAAACGCTTTGGGATTGACATCAGTAGGTTTGAGTAAAACCTTTGACCAAAATTTTTTAAAGGTCTTTTCATCTAGTATCGTGATAGGAGAGCCAGAGTCAGCCATAACATTAATATCAATTGGTCCTATTAACATATTACAGATGGGCCCTTTACACCTTTTGGAATCATTGCGTAAAGTATTAATTTCGATAGTGGACAAAGTATTGCTCATAGCCTCACAAAGGGCATCCTCATCAACATTCAGAAAATTAACTTTGTGTTTTTGTTTAGCTGATCTACACATCGTGTAAAAATGTCCGATTTTTTTACAAGTGTTACATCTCTTACCTTGTGCAGGACAATTCACATTGTTGCCCATATGATACTTGGATCCACATCTGTAACAATAACCTTTTCTCTCATTACTTATATGTGCTTTAGGTTTGCTAGAAACAACATTTACATCAACCCCATTGGCATTACCAGTCGAAGTAACTTGCATAACTGTAGAACTATCAGGAGATTTACTAGCAGAATCTTGAGTTAAAATTTTTGAAGAAACTACAGAACGTTCAATGCTACGTGCAATATCCATCACTTCCTCAAGGGAAGGATTCTTACACGTTAAAATACGCTCTTGTATCTTTTTGTTATAGCAATTGAAAACTAGTTGGTCACGCAAAGAGATATCTAAATTAGTACCAAATTGACATTTAGATGCCAAGACACGCAAGACAGCTAAATAATCCTCAATGGATTCATCTTGTGTCTGTTTACGCTTAAAGAACATATGTCGCTCAACCATAACAGATGGTTCATCAACATAATGTCTTCTCAAACGTGCTAATGCTTCAGAGAATACATTCCAAGTTTCGTCACTAAATGGAGCTGGAACAACAGGCAAATTGTCAAAAACATCTTGACCTGCACTAACTAAATGATTGAACAAAAGCGCTCTTTTTCTAGAAGCAGAATATTTGGTAGCATCAATAGCCTCCATATAATTATCAAAAATTCTATACCACTTGTGCCAAGGAGTGAGAGGTTTACCTGGATTTTGTAAAAAAGGAGGTGGTTGCATGACATTATTAGAAGATTACATATTACCTTGAAATAACAGTAATAATGGAACACAGAAGAGAAAAACTGGTAAGTGCCTAAATAAAATCCGGAAGAAGCCCAACACCAAATAATAATAATGCCCAAGTTGTAACGTAAAATAAATATAAATGTCACCGTATTATATGATGAAAATCAGCAGAGTGAGTCATAAACAGCAAATGATGAAGTTCGTGTGCTTATCACGGAAGGCAAGCACAGGTGAAATCCTCGTTGTAAAGTGTGTTCACCACGAAGAAATAGTAAGTTAAAGATGGCCGCCGAGGACGTGACTGACGTGATGAGCAAAATACGTGCTGTGCGTTTATCAACGTGATGACGAAGGTGCGTTATGATGAGCCAGTAGCATTAGGAACGTCTTGCAGGAAACACGGCTGACGTCAGAATGAACACGAAAACATCGCGGAGAAGGGGAAACGCGAGCTATGGAATGCTGCTGAAATCAAAGATAAACAAGGCAGTAACGGTGAGATGCAACGGTAGTAGCTAAACACCAAGTTATTATGCCCACGATTAACTCAGTTAGCAAAAGAATCACATCCCAAGTCTCATAGTACCTTTAAATTGTGGTACGAAGTCAGCATCCGATGTGGCTCACCCTCAGAAAGGATCGGAGAGAAATAAGTGCCAACACTCGAGGAGACGGTGCAAAAATCCGTAAGTAAGTAGCTGATCCAAAATCAGGCAGGAAATGCGGGCCGGAGTGCCTTCCAAAATTCGGTAAAATAATCAGGCAGGAAATGCGGGGCGGAGTGCCTTCCAACATTCAGTAAAATAATCCAAAGTGAATACGTAGCAAAAAGCAGTTGGTCGGTGGGTCCTCTGATTAATCCCATCCTTGTTGCCAATATATGTAGGATGTGCCTCAGCGAAATGAAGAGGCTGAGACGTCAGGTTTGTAATAAAGAACAGGAAACTTTATTACAGTTGCAGAGACCCACGACAGATCCAGTTAGAAGTCAGGCAGAGAATGAATAATCACAACCAACGTTCTAGATTACAGAGTGCAGTGAGCGAACAGACTCTTATTACCTCACATTTAGTTAAATACAACTTTATTGAAACAAGCACATACAAAGGACATAAGAGCAACTAATATACAACTCTCTACACAAACCTAGAACTATCATGAACAGATACCGAAGAGCCCATGCACACTAGCCACTGAGTTCACTCTGTCAAGACCAGACTTAAGGAGATGTTTGTCTCACATAATTAGGAAGAAACAGGACCACTATCTGCACCAAAGAGCATTGGAGTAGCGGGCCAGCGGGAATGTAGCATTATAAGAGTGGACTGTCACACCTCCTGACAAGAAAAAGTCCCCCCACTTCCACTTGACAGCCGACGGAGTAAATGAAGGTGAATAAGGGGGGTCACCAGGCCTTTAAGTGGGGCGGGTCTCATCGGTGCTGAGCACTGGCAGTTATTAAAAGGGGGCCTTGAAACAAGTCCCTATCGGGCTCTGTTTTGTGCCCTGACACACACGGTCCGTTTTTCCCCGGACTGCAGTGACAGCAGGCACATTATGAGCGCGTGCTGAAGTTACGGCATGACATCATGCCAGGTGACCATTGTAGGGGAAGGGAAATCCTTTAAAGAGAGTCATTTTCTCTCTGGATTTCCCTTCTCTTTTTGAAACTCAGGAGCAGTAACATTGTCGTGGTGTCACCAGGGCTTTAAGTGGAAGATTTTTCAATATTATATACAAGCCATAGTTGCCGCTTATTTATCTTACGCAACTAACAACTATTAACAAAGCCAATAGCCCTGACTTGTTGTAGGTATGATGTTACTTGTTGTATCATATATCGGGATGCAATAACAGAAACAGCAAAATACAAGTCGGGTCGCATACAATGCTAAGCACAGATTTTTAGCTTAGGTGTTTTTAAGCCAAACCCTTAATTACATTGGCTACGCCCCTTTTAAAGACCCCCTAGTTTTTTCATCCCACTTAAAGCCCTGGGGGTGTCGTCAAAAAAGGTGTAAAACCAAATGTGAAAATAACCAGAAAAGTAGAGTCATATAGAGGCGATAACAGTCCATGGACCGACATTAAAGAAGCTGGTGTACTCTGAATAAACTTAATGGATTCCATCAGCATCTCATTAACCCCTAGGGTGCACAAGACAAAACATTCATGTCCTTCACGTTACCTACCTAGTGTGGAGAAGTGAACATCACATCCTCCCAGTGTAGGTAGAAAATCCTTCTGATGCTCAAACCAGAAGGATAATGGTTTTTTGGGGAAATCTCAAGCTTCAATGGAAAAGCCTCCCTCGCAGTCGGAAATTATTATTTTTGCAGTCTCAGTTACAAGCAATACGCCATGTTTGCTGACGTCAAAAAGACTAAAAGTGAAATTAGTCGGAGCCTTGAGCCTTTCACTGTCATTGGTGCTCAAGGGCTTATCTCGGCCCGGACTACCAATCATCACAGGAGAGGTACTTTTGGGGCGTGGTCAAGTGGTCACAAGCTCACTAGACACCAAGGATTTTTAAGATTAGTATATTTTTTAGGGGGTGTTGACTGACCTCACCTGGCATCAAGCCATGCCCGCACCTCAAAATGCCCCAACAGGTTTTTAAAAACCCCAATCTTGCCTCCGGGGAGGGGGGCAGAAAGCTCACTGTCTTTAGAAATTTATAGAAAAGAAATGGGATGGAGGACCGTCCAGACATCAGGACTTACCTCTGATCCATAAAGGTTCCATGCTGGTGGATCCCCGCAGATTCCTGAACTTTTCCTCACAGAAATGTGAGGGAAATCTGTGATCTTAGCCATGTTTGCAGTGCATTCTAGGTAAGAAAATGTAATGGGATCCATTCAAGACAGCCCCCCTATAGGTGTTTTGTTTTCAGAGTTGTCTGGGATTGGTAGGTTTCCTTGGGTTCCAGCTGAACAAAACCCCAAATACCACAACTAACCACACTGAATTTGAAAGAAAAAACTTGATGTTTTCTTGTTGTATTTTGGGGCCTTTCCTGTTTTGTGTGCTAGGCCAACCCACATACCTAGTGTACTGGTTTTATTAGAAGAACAGTGAAAATAGTAGAACATTTGTTATTATCAATTGAATTTCTCTTAATTTTTGGCTTCCAAATGTAAGCCAGTGTGCAAAAAAAATGAAATTCAGCGGCGTACAAATAACAACTATTACTAAACTCGGTAACTTGTGCATATTTAAATAATACATAGGCTTCCTTCATGCCCATTTTTCATTCACTTGATTTTATTGTATAGATTGCTGCATGATTAGTACACAATGAAAAATCATTATAAACTGCAGCTCAGTTGTTGGCTTGGGTATCACGAGTTTTTGGACATCAACAAACACTTTATGTCCTTGCAACCAGAAGGGTCTGACACACATAACTCTACATTAGTTTTGTAAATCAGCCATCAGAGAAGAAATTACAGATGAAAACATTGTCACCTATTTTTTCCTACTTAATAACATTAGTTTTTTAATACAACAATTAGCTTGTATGTGAAAACCATGAGCAGTCTACACAAATCAAATTAATCCTTGCTGAATTAAGAATATTATCTACTTTTCAGAAATGTATAGCTTTCCAGGATCACCCATGGGTTTCAAACCTGTTTCCACAACACATTGCAGGTAGGTTGAAACTAACAAAATCGGAAAAAATGAGTGCCACTTTATAAATTACAAAAAGTGTAGTAAAAGTGTTTTGGGATTTTTTTTATTTTTTATTCTGCCTGTTCTGAAAGGTGGGAAGGGAGTGATCTGAGCAAAGCAGTCCTGTGATGATGCCATTCTTCGAAAAACAACACTTGGGGGCATATTAACAAGAACGGCGTTAAAATTATCGCCGGTTTAGCGGCAGAAAACTGCCGCTAAAGCGGCGATAATGGGCTTGATAATATGCCCTGGAAAATTCCAATAGAAGCCCATGTTCACACCAGAACATGGACTTCTATTGGAATTCTCAAGGGCATATTATCAAGCCCATTATCGCCGCTTTGGCGGCAGTTTTCTGCCGCTAAACAGGCGATAATTTTTAACGCCGTTCTTGATAATATGCCCCATAGTTTCTTACAGTTTGCTCATTGTTTTAAACACAGAGAAAAAAAGTTTACTACATTTTATCTATTTTCTCAGTTCCCTTCATGTGAATCTACAAACCATGGGTACCTTTAAAAACCCCAGCATTTGGGACAAAAGGACAACGACTCGGCCTGGATACCATCCACCTCCCCAAATTCCCAGAAGCCATAGGGAGGAAGGACAGGACCCAGAATAGAGAGTTAAGTACATGGTACTCGGGTCAAGACTAAGAAGCCCGCTAAGACACCGCTCCAGGAGCAGCCCAAAAACTCTGGTCGATGTACTGTACACGCCACATCAGGAGAATTGGGAAAGGGCCATGCACCGGTGTCAGTCCCGGTGCTATCATCGCTGCTGATGCCAAAGAGTTTTGTCAAACTTTCAGCAGGAGAGTGGAAACTCCGGTTAAACAACTGAACACCTAAAGCCTGGAGAACTGGCCTTGGGTTCCTGCACCGGTGCCAATCACGGCATCAACAACCTTTCAGCAGCAGAGAGGAAAATGTTGAGGTTGTGATGGAGCAGACCATTCATTGGAAGGTGATTTCACCCAGGTACTAAAAACAAATAGATGGGCATATGATGAGCCCAGAGACTCCATACAACCCGGGAAGGGGGGGGGGTAGGGGGCAACGGAAGGAGCTCGAGGTGGCTAAAGTCTGCCCAGGTAAATGCCACAATCTGAGCAATGTCATCGCTACTTGGAGGAAAACTCAGGAGCGTGTCTGACAGAATGAAACAGAGCCAGGCACCGGCACCAGGTTGCTGCCAAACCAGACAGGAGCTAAGTCTGAAGACGATGTTGAGGTTGGAGGCAAGAGATGGCCATGAACTGATGGCCTACCCCAAAGCCGAGAACGACACCAGATAGGAGGAACACCTCTCAACCAGATCACGGTGAAGGAGCTAATGAAGAGGAACCTCGATAATGAGGATGAGCCTTCAACTTTACCTCAGGGGCTGAATCAAAACCGAGATTTGAACCTGCAGCACCCTTTTTGCTATAAGGAGGTATACATTGCACCTACCAGAGCCTATAAAGCGAACATCTGAACCAATCTGGGCCCGGGACAGTCCAGAAGTCAGACCTATGAAAGACAATATGCCTTTTCAGCCGAGATCAAGACAGGCTAAAAAGGCATCTGAGGCACCAACAAACAGATCTACAGCACTGCGAAAATCTTCAAAAGAGATCCTTAGAAGAGAACTTAATGAATCCATGTTGAAGAAAACAGAAGGGGAAGACACCAGGTGATGTCATATATTTTTTGGGGCTCAGTAGAATGAAACCCCGCTTTCGAGGTTTCATTTTGCAGAGCAAAATACAATGTGGAGAGGACTGCATCAACATGGGGGGTAATGCAGCCTCCCCTCAAATGAGGGAAGAGCCCCGATCCTATTCACTCGTCCCACAGAGACCGCATAACATCTACGGCTCTAAATGGAAGGGCCAAGGAGAACGACCTACAGACTGCCGAAGCAGAAAACCGCTAAGGCCTACGCAGCTGTCTAAGAAACTCTGTGCAAGGACTTGTGATAAAGACTCGGTGCTGGTAGCCCGAGTGGTTGCAGTGGAGAGGGGATATAATATTTAAAAAAAAAAACTTTTTAATTGGCAGCCTCTACATTTTTAACGTGATCATTCCTTCATTTGCTCGTTTTTATGCTTTTTTACTGTAATGATTTTAATTAATTGTACAGTTAATAAATACTTACTTACTTACTTACTGCATCAACATGACATCCTGATCAGCGTTAAGCATGCCTTAATTGCATCCACTGCAGAGGCAGGCAGTCTTACGCCAGGGGAGGGAGGCAAAGGCGTTCAACTCCTCATTGGGTAAACGGAAAACCTGCCAGGGTCTTAATAACATCCTATGTATTGTAAAAGATGTATTTAATATACAGGTAGTATGTAATATATTGATTTGGATTTAATTGAACGGTGTATTTAAGAATCTATGGCCCTCATTATAAGTGGCCAGGGAAATGGGCAACAGAGTTACCAATACTGGGGATCCCAGTAACTCAGGAGGCATGCAAATTCTAAAAGTTAGTTGGTCCCTTAGGATTCACCAAGAAATTAGGAATTGATGAAGGAATTGGTCATTCCTGGTCCTGTTCCCCTGATAATTACTCCTATTTCTCTGGACTTTCACACTGAGATTTTGGCTGTCTGAGTGGCCAAAATGTCGGGGTGACACTAAAAACCTTATCATTCGGACTGATAAATGCTGTTACTGGCCCCACTAGAATTAAGAGAGCACTCGTAATGCGGGCCTATGTAATTTTCCGAATGCTATCTGGAAACTGGGATACATTCAAGCCAGGATCAGCTAACAAACATTCCAGACCCCCAGGATCTAGCAACACAACATACATCTCTATTGCTAAAAGAGGACAATATTTACACACAGCAATGGGCTTCAGTTACAGATTCCGCCAATGGTACGGGTTACGACCAATCATAAAGCTAACGCAACCACTTGGGGTTGTAGAGCAGGTGCATTGATTTCTGCCCTAGTACAGTGATAGAGTACTGTGGCTGTAGCTCCCACCAGTCTAAGGTGATGTTTTACTGTGAGGACACCCAGACAAGCATCAGCGCAGGTGAGAGTACACCCTTTGTTCCTGCAGCTGATAATCGAATGTTGGGGGCCCATGGGTCATTTCAAATTGTATCTTGCTAGGAGCTCGTATAACCTGTCCATGTGGGATGCTATATGGCATCGCTGCAGTTGTGCTGCACCATTTGTGGTCACATGGCAGAGTCCTCCAGCAGCAGAAGCATGGACCCGCGGCAGCCTTGCATCTCGTAACAAATTGCAGTTGCAACATGGTAGGCGGAAGTCGGCCGTCATCTTTTCCTTGGCAGTTGAGGCCTCTGGACCATGAGCGAGGGCCTCAGCTGCAGCAGTAGTGATGTCTGGATGCACAGGCCATTGGCAATAGAGGGCAGGACATTCAGATCATGCCAGAGATGCCAGACGGCATGCTAGTGCTTCAAGTTGATATCGCTTCACATGGTTTGCTGAATGAACCAAGTAGGGAGGCTGGGTGGCTCCTCTCAGCTTGGTTCAGCACTAGGCACGCTCCAAACACAATTCAGCTTCCTGTGGGTGTTCCACGCATCAGGAGGAACATGGCTGAGATTCTTCTCCTAGACAGACTCTCCTCCTGCAGGGCCAGGCACACTCCTTCGTCTCTCAGCAGGAAGACAGGCTTCTAGCCAGACCCATCGTTTCTCCAACTAGTTGTGCAGCTTTCAGGTGATATCCCCTCCCCTCTGAGAGAACGGCTTTCCAGCAGACACCAGCAAAACACTTCCTTTCTTGGTCAAGTAGAACTTTGAACTGGTAAAAAGTGGGGTAGTTTGGGTCACACTTTTATTCTCATTATCCAGACAGGGTATGTGAACCACTGTCTACGTTCATGGTAGGTTTGAGATGGTTACCTTTTAAATGTCTGTAGTGCAGATAAAGCCTTTGTGCAAGGTGATGGCTGTAACAGTAAGATGTTGGATGCTGGATCCAAGCAGAAGTTTCAAAGTATGAGCACAATGAAGTGTGAAGTCTCTGTACCTGGGTGTCATCAGCCTTTATCAAGTGGCAATCAGGGAGAGACAAAGGTGCAGGCCATTCCTTGAAACCTCCCTACCTTTAACAATAGAATCTGCTCACTCATTCCCTCTCCCCTACCATCCATCAAATAACAGTGCTGAGAAAGGACTAATCAGCAATCCCTTGCTAAAAGGTTCCTACGGAATTTGTAATGGTAACCCTGTCTCTATCTTCCCTCACTTCAGTGTCTGGTATTCACACTCCAGCCACAGGAATGCTAACAAAACACTTCCACTGTCTGAGAAAGTTGTAACCACCCTTCATCTTGTACCATACTAAACCATGGGCAACCCAAAATGGGCCCCAATGCTCTCAGCAATTATACTCTCAACACACACATTAACCATGCATACATGCACTTAACACACAGACAGAATGTCAGTGCTAAGGTCTGGATGTTACAACTCAGCAAAACTTTGCATGAGTGGGCCTGCTCAGGACTATGAATGTCCTAAAATCGGTATGCTGACACTCCTGCTGTCTGTCAGTAACCCATGACATGGATGGAAGTCCCAAACTGTTGCAGAGGGCATGCTGTGTGTGCCCCTCCAAGCCTCACACAAGGTTTTGGATCTTGCCTTTATTATGGATTGTGCACATGCTGGATTAGTGTGCACACTGGGCCCAAACTAAATCAGGATACCAGTTTCACATGCAATTGGGCCACTCAGGGAAGGATTATATGCCTGTACACCATGATAAGAATCATAATAAGCAAGAACAGATGGTAAGGAAGTATTAGGGTGAGTGAAGCTAAGACGGAGTTAAAGTTGCAAGGAAAGTGGAGGGAGCAGTGCACGAAAAGTATTAAGGCAATTCAAAAAGTAGAAGGCCGCAGAGGCAATAATTGATAAAGGCTGAGGTTGAATTGAACCGTTGGAAAGACAGGAAGAGAAGTGAGTAACACTTTAGCAACCAGGATGGGTGAAACAAAATAGCTGCCACTCTGCCATGAATGGAGGAGTACGGGGTAGGAGAGAGAGTTGAGCACACAGCAGGACGGTTACCTGGAGTCAAAGATTCAATTAATCAGAGGAATTGGAGTATTAAGATGGAAGACAAGATCAAGAGATGTGGAGTTCTGGTAAGGGAACTCAAGGATAGATCAGATTAGAAGGGCAGCGTGTACACGAAGGGATGAGTAACCAGGGGCGGCTGGTGGCATTTGAAACTGGTGGGGCGTATGCAGAGCAAATCAATGCATGCGAGCCAGCGCAGCGAGCGAGCCCGACCCCAACATGGGGGATTCGGGGGGGGATTCTCCCCCGTGAAGAAATTAAAAAAAAATTGGCATCTTTTTGGTGCGATTTCAGCACTATATCTGTGATAAATGGACTAAAAATTCAGTAGTTCTAGGCATTCATAAAAGAAAACTCAAACATTATTTCAGAGAATTTCTGGGTTGCCAAGCAAGTCTGACTTCTGAAGAGGGCTAGGGTACTAAGCAAGACTGCTTTGGCTCTACCCTTTCTAATAGAAAACACTAGTTAGCGATGTGAACAAGTTCAATGGACAAACCTGGGGTCTAGGGAGAGTCCCTCTCCTGAGAAAGACATTTAAAAAAGATTGGCAAATGGTGCATTTTAAAGCAAATGAATGCAGCGATAAAGCAAGGCTTATTAAGCAGTGGGAACGTATAGTCTTGAAATATTAAACACATTAAAAACTGCCCCGTATCTTCTTGCATTAATTTGTTCAACAGTTACTATAATATGTAAATTGTTCTGCATGACAACTTTAGCCCTTTAAAATGTATGCTTAGCTTGGCCAGTGTCTTGCACTACGTGCAGCATTAACTTTGGAAAAATATGCTCTAACCAGACTTCGGGAAGCACCCACAGCTGCTGGCTGTAACCAGTCATATAGAAATATGTGCAGACAGGTCTTTAAGTGAGATGAAAAAGTGGGTGCTCCCTATAAAGGAACATGCCAAATACATTTCTGTGATTCCCATAGTGTGCCATCAGACCAGTATTTTGGTTTCTCTCTGAGATGTAATTTTATCCAGATAAATGGCACAGCAACTGACATACGCCTAAAGCCTGTCAGTATGATTGGCTTTGTCACTGGGTGTTAGCTTTTTAAGATAAATGAGTAACAACAATGATTTCTTATAAATAATTAACATTGAAAATGTTTAAATTCTGAAATAGTGAGTCCGTGAATTAAATAGCATTGAGGCCTGTGGAAGGAGTTTTGGCCTTCAACTAGGTTTGCTTTATGTTAGATATGTATCCTCTTTTTTCTCTGCATATCTTGTCCATCTGCACATCTTCAAACCCTCTCTTTCCTCTTCAGTATCCTCTTTTCACTCTTCCCCGAATGCCCTTCCTCACATCTGTCACTTCACCTCCCCCCAACATGCACTGCACTCCCTCAAATATAAGCACCTTAATTTCTCTTACTTTTGCCTTGCAAATATTTTGACATCAGTGTACTCCCATCACACACATTTCCACAGAATTTCAGTTGCAAATGGAATACACAAACACTGTTCTGTGTGCTCTGCAGAGAGGCCAAACCACTGACAGGCCCTTTGTTTGGCTTTAGCCTTAGCGCCTGCATGCTCAAAGTCCCTCATAAACATGGCTCAAGCCTCAAAGTATGCACAGAAAAAAATACAGATAAACAACAACATTATAAAATAGCTAACTCGTGGGGAATGCAAGATTAAGTAAACATGTAAAATAAGAGAGGAACTAACTCGCTAAAATGCATTCCCTCGATGTTTTCAACATTCATTGTTTGCAACTCAATCTATGTTTTTGGCATCAGTGTTAACTTAGGGGCATGTACACAGGGCCAGTTTTAATGCCATACATCAGGAGGAAACTTCTTTATCAGTACATGGTGCACCTGAAGGACTCTAAACCAATACTGCACAAGAATGCAGCTCTAACCCTACAATGTACAAGACAGAGATGTGCCCCTACAACAGTACACGAACAGAGCGCAGCTGTGTACATGCATCAGTTTCACAGAAGGAACCGGCTTTATAAGTTCACCACTGCAATAGGACGCCATGTAAAACCATAAACCACATGTCAATATACAACGTTATACTGGGACACAGCTGCATGTGCAAAGCATTACATGGAACGGCCTGCGCGCGCTTTGGGAACATCCAGTAAAGTGAGGGTTACATGGTCCCTCTGCTGTGTTGTGACCCTGAGTGTTCCTGTCTTGGCCTATGCCTTAATGCCTAGTCAGGGTGGTCCTGGAGTTTGTGAAGCAAGCAGCCCATTTCATTTCGTATATTGTAAGTAAATAAACAGCTGCAGACTTAAAAAAAAAGCAGTCAAAAATTCTTTCCGTTGCATAGGGTATTGAGAGCTTGAGACAATGCGCTGCGATAACATGAGAACGGTGCTGGCACTATATAAATTAATAACAACATAATAATAAAAAAAAAGTGGGGGCAGAGTAACGGGAGATGGGAGAGGGAAACAAAGTGTGAAGGAGACAAGCTGAAGAGAGAATCAAAAGGACCCAAGGGAAAGGGCAGGAGTACTTGAGGCTTAATGGTATAGAGAACAAGAAGGAAGGATTGGCGTAAAAATGGAAACAGAAACATTAGGTGGCAGTAGAGAAAGGGGCCACGACGTGCACAGAGAGGTGTGAGGGAAGCACACAGAAGCAGAGGACAAGAAAGAGAAAGAGGAAGACAGGATGTGGAAAAAGAGGTGAAAGAGAGCCAGTGAGTAAACTATAGCTGAGACCTCAGGTTAATATTGTCACTTGAGCTGAGTTTTGCCACCGGAAGGCTCTGCATCAAAGTGTGCCATGTCTTCACCCACACAGGCTGTAGATCGCAGGCTTTGCTATCGTGGGAGCGAGTGGGCTATGGAAATGCTCTATATTTGACCCTCACATATATCACCCGAGAAAGCTGCAGATGATTCAGAATCCTACTCCTTGGTGATGGACCACCTGCTCACGTCACACAGCAGTCACCAGTGCTCTACTGGTGGCCCGGTGCAGCCAGGGTCAGCTTTGATCTGTGCCAATCAGTGTCACCTGCCTGTGTCACTGCTGCTGCCTGTGCTGCAACTACACGGAGGCAACGAAATGAGGGCTGCCCGCTGATTTCTGGTGGAGCTGCAAGCGCCATTGGTCGAGGTGAGTGCTTGCTGCCTGTGCACAGGCTGCCCTGCATAGTTGCCTGTGTTGGCTCTGCTGCCCGGTGAAGAGACGAGTGACTCTGCCGGCTTCTTTCGTGTGCATGCTGAAATTATTTGCCGCCTGTGCCGCGGTGCGCATACCTGCCTGTTAAGGGGCTGGAATTTAAGGCACAGGCGTGGTTATGTGCTGCCTGGCCATCCTTTATGTAGCCTGGGATGGTTGGGACTGTGAGGTGTTGGTTGTGCTGGGACTTAATTTCATGTCAGCCGTTAACAGGGTTAAGTCTGTCTGTGACTGTTACCCCTCAGATGACGTTTGTGGTTGTCTGTAGTATAGGGTCTGCCTGAAACCTAGGCACTGCACTGCCACGTCTCCTGCCTGCTAAGGGCATGTCTGCCCAGTCCGTTTAGCCCGTATCCCTGCCCAGTCGTGGCCCGCGGGGGGAGGGTGTCACGGGGGGGGGGTATCGCGGGGGGTGAGGGCCGGGGTGGGGGGGGTAGTTTTAAAATAAAAAAAATTAAAATCCTACCTCGGGAAACATCAGTAAAATGTGTCATGCGCAGACCCCCCTGTTGACTGCAGGCTGCAGTGTGAGCTCAATGCAGCATGATTAACCCCTCTAGGGCTTGTGGTGCCATCCGTGAGCCAGACCTGAGAAGTCAGCATCCCAGCCATACGGAAGCTGTACTGGGTGCGCGAGTAATTAAACTCAGGGAAATACAGACATTTATAAATAAAAATACACATGGTTATAAAAAAAACGTGTGTATATTTTCTTTCCTTCAAATTTCATGTAAGCCACGCAAATCTTTCATCCAAATTAAGTACTCCTATTGTAAATAATGCTGAGTGATAGTATATCAGTGCTTGTCCTGTATCTTCCCTGTAGAGGAGGCTGCGGTTCCTGAGAACTTGGGGGTGTCACGGGGGGGGGGGTCGCGGGGAGGGGGTGGCGGGGGGGGGTAGTTTTAAAATAAAAAAAATTACAATCCTACCTGACAAGGTCCGCGCCGCCTCGGGTCTGTTCTGGCGCCTACAGCCGCATCACTTCTGGCAAGTGGCAAACCCCTCTCAGCCAATCCTGGCGCTGCTGGCAGCGCCAGGATTGACTGAGGGGACGGTTACTCTCCGCCCGCCTGCCCATTAGGAGAGCGAGGTTTGAGCCTTTGCTCAACCCTCGCTCTCCTAATGGGCATGCGCCAGCCACAGCAGACACCAGTGCGCATGACTGGGCACGGGCGAAAAATTTGCTAACCTTCCCCACTCATGCGCACTTGTGCTGCTGCCCCTGGTCTGACAATGATGTCAGCCAACATGACACCGGACCGCCCACCCCCTTCAGACTCTGAAGGGGGTGGGCGGTCTGACGTCATGCTGACTGACATGATTGTCAGTTCTCCCTCGGCGTTGCCCCCCTGCGGGCAGGGGGGCAACGCCCCAAAGCCCCAATGGACGCACCGCCCCTGTGAGAAACAGACGAAGGGATTTAGACACAGGGAGTAAGTCAGCTATAAGTGCAAGGAATGGTTTGTTTAGGTGGAGGCTAAACATATGAAGCAGCAGGAGATGGCCGAGAAAACGAGCAGCAGGCCAGGACAAGCCTAGCCATCTTGGCCTAAACAGATGCAAACAGTTGCCCTTTTCTCAAGGCGCCTCAGTGAGAGGTGCTGGTCGATGATGGATTTTTAAAATCATGCACTCGTGGAATTGCTCTGCACTTTAGGTAATGTTTGAGGCATGTCATATGAATAGGCCAGCAGTGTTGAAGAGTCTGAGGTGGAATGCTGAATGAGATCACAGAGATCCTGTCAGGTTTGGAGGCTTGCCCTCTGCAGACCTGCTATGCACGAGGGTGAATGTACACAGCAACAGACCCTGCTGCTACTGCTGTGCATGCACAAATGGAAATGGTCCTGGTGTTTGTTGCAAAATCTGAACAGCCCACTCCTGTATAGAAGCTGGTTGAGGGGCAGGGAGGCAACAGCAGTGAAGTCCATCCTCAGTAAATCAGAAGAGCAAAATAATTCTGTAAACTGTAAAGAATTTTATAACTGTAAGTAACAATGTCTGCATATTGTACATAATATAATTAAAAAAAATACATGTGGACACCGCAAATCACACATCTATTCGCAAACTGAAATATCTTGTTGGTTCACTGCAAAGGTGGATTTTGTACTCTCAAAGCCTGAAAGTTTGCACATGATAGGGTATGTGAGTGTAACACTCTTTCTTACATCGGGCTCCAAGTGAATAATTTAGGGATTGGTGGACCAGATTTGACGTTTGACACCACATTTGGAGCTAACCCCCGCCCCAAAGAGGCTCCCGTTTTAAGGGGGGAATAAAACCCTGAATAATATCAACCATACACTGTTTTTGTTTTTTACTACTCTGTGGGGACATCTGTGGACCTTTTCCGCCCAGGACCACAATAGTTGACCTGGCAGTGTTGACCAGAAAACTCTGGTGGCAAGGTGTTGGGGTGTTGGGGTGAACCCCCTAAAATAGTACACTGTTGACCAAGGGTTTCCCCTACTGTCAGAAAAACTGCATTTCCCTGGCCTTCAAATGAGGTGGCAACAGAGAAGGTGGGAAATGGAACTTCAGCCAAATTTCAGTACATTTCTCATGCCTGTTCTCCTCTAAATAGAGCCTTAAGAATATTTGAGGAATATTTAAGAAATTCAGTATAATATTCTTATTATCTATGAGAACTAAAGTCATGTTATCACTTGGTATGGGCTAAATTATGCATTTGTTGTATGACAAATATTAACGTTTATTTTAGATTCATGTCAACTAAATAGGGTTTGCAGTACAATATCAGCAAAAGGGTTAACTTAGTCACTGAACTGAACACCTGAACATTGGGTAATTAATTATATAGGTATTTTATAGAACTTCAAAGTTGTGAGTCTATTTTATAAAGTTGTCTTTAATTACTGCATTCATTTTATTATTATACTTGATCCACTGAAGCTCTTTCATAACTTAGGATTTAGATGTCTTAGAAACCACAGAAGTACCCAAAATGCCAACTGAATACTTTGGTGACCTGATAAATATAGGCATTTACAATTTACTGGACATTCTTCACAATAACTCTAGGACAGGTTTGCAGTTTCCCACCCAGTGATTCAATTATCTTTTTCTGCAGGTTCACTTCATCCTCCTCTTCTGTCCTCTCTTCTTTCTCCTTACAGGTATCATAAGTTGCTTTCAAATATTCGTGCCTTGGAAAGAGACAAGTGGGGATACTATCAGACGGTAATGTTAGTTGAGGAATCCTATATTGTGTCAAATAAATGAGAGGAAGTAGAATACAGTAGAACTGTAAAGAAGTAGTGAGCAAGCAGTGAGCATCTACAATGGGAAAAATGAGGAATGAACACCCAGCTATAAACAACAAACATTTGCAATGCATTAGGTCTCGCATTTGCGAGAGTTTGCGCTATTGGCTTTGTAAATGACAATGCCTTTTATTTATGTGTTGGTTTTTAAAACATAAAAGGCATTGTCATTTACAATGCCAATAGCTTAAACTCTCGCAAATGCGAGACCTATTGCATTGCAAATGCTTGTTATGCAGGCATGCAGTTTGTGGTTATACATCTTAATAAGGATCTACTGTCCCTCGTGGTCTCTTAGCACGACAAACAAACCTCTTACTGAAAATAAAATTGGCACCTTTGTTAAGTTTAAAAATAGAAATTAGTATTACATAATGGTCTAATGCCGTTTTCGTCTCTATGGAGGCAGGCACGGTTGACTAGCCAAATGTGACGTGAAGTTTTTTGGCCTTGACTGGAAGATGTCCCGTGCAAGTGTTAATGACAAACAAATTGACTAACTCAAGTGACTGACAACTGTTTCTCTGGCACTCCAAACGGCTTATGAATGAAGTGTCAGTAATGTGATGAAGGGTAGCCAGAGAAACAAAAGCAGTTACCCACGAGGTGCCATCAGCTCATGAGCCCCGCCCCCACCCCTTCCTTGGGCCCAGGGTGCTCATGCCCAAATTTACGGTCCCCTCTGCTAACTGCGGCCATAGACCCCACTAGAGATCAGTCTGGGTGGATGTTACTGCCTGTGACCATCAGCTGTAATGGCAGTGGGTTTCCAGTCTGCTGTGAATATTGTGGAGGGGGTGTGGAGGCAGATCCCACTAGGGAGATTACCCTCATAGATCCGCCTCCATGGCACCGTGGTTCACAGATGGTAATCAACCGGGCCCTGTGTAAAGAAGCCCAATATCCAAAGCAGCCTGTGCCGACCTACTATCAACCACACCCATCCCTAGCGCATAGCATGTCTGACTACAGCCCTGTAATAACAAACACTGGTAAAGGAGTGACCCTGCATTTCTGTGAAACTGAGTGAGAAAAACTAGGAGCAATAAGAGTCCTCCTTTGGATTTATTTGAAAAAAAAATTGAAAATGTATTTAAAGCTATCTAACCACATTCAGCAGGAGAATAGCAAGTTAATCAATTGTGAATTTGCTATTACTTAATAGTAAATTATTTGGTTGAGGACCAAAAAAACAACTGTGCCTACATCAATTAGCAGCAGGTGATTAATCAACACGATGGATAGAACGTTGAGCATTATGCTTAATTATTACTACAAGTTATAATCGTATTTACCTTGAAAGGATGAGTTTACGGACAATATATGTACCAGTGACTGCGAAAGAACATAGACACTGCAGCACTGAATGATAACCCAGTGGGCGTTTTCAAACATTCACTAAAGCTTCCGAAATATAAACACATCTTGTCCAGTTCACTGAACAGAATGCTCGAAATGTGTATACAGACAAGTACATTGCCAGAAACTGAAACAAGCATTTGCAATGCAATAGGTCTTGCATTTACGCAAGTTTGAGCTATTGGCATTGTAAATGACAATGCCTTTTATTTATGTTTTGGTTTTTAAAATGCTTGTTTTCTACAGTAAACCAAACAGTATAGTCCAGGGTTGAACTTACAAATTGGAATAAACATTTCCCTGCTTGAAAAAAACCACACGTTTTCAATTTCGATGCCCCAAAATAAACACGCAATATAAAGAAACATATAGGCGCAGGTAGCATGGTCCAAAACTCTCATTGTGGGGTGGTGGTGACATTTACAAAATCACTCCTCGTGGTTCATGATGTCATGAGAAATCCTCAATGGTAATAAAGAACCTTATTACACAGTTACCCATTAACCCCATATAGAGCATCTCTCAATATATTTATATAATACCTATACAAACAATATGCATAGCAAATCTTGTTAATTTGTATTTCTATTTATTTATAATCTATAGTATGCGGTTATGTTTTGTATGGCACCCCTGCAGATGATTGTTTTGGCCATGTAGTGACAGGTGCAGTGGACCACCACAGATATTTGATCGTGTGGGTCTTTCATAGTACTCTTTGCTTGCAGGTGAGCATGTATTCTACACATATAAAACACCAGTACGGTTATGGAGGACGACTTAATGAATTGACGCTCGCTGCTGGCATATGCAGTGATCGGAGGTCAAGTTCGAATCTTGTTACGGTCAACTCAGATTTCCTCACATATGTGGTTGGTAATTTCAGTGCAACTAGATTTGGTAATTGTAAAATCTGTTATTTACAGTGCTTACAAAATGTAAAAGTATGGAGTGATAAGCTATACATAATTACATTAATTTTCAATTGTTAATGTTGTATATGTAATTGCTATGAGAGGTGCAATACAATATTTTCTGGTTTTGTACAGACTCTATCGGGTCTCTGGTAACTGGACAATTTACATTGTAATACAGTTTCTTTATTGCATTTTTCCACTGCCTTACTCAGAGCCATGTGTCAGTGTTTCACGTGACCGGAATTAAAAAGCGCCATCAGGCGGAGTGGCACCACAAACGACAGGAAACCTGTTTCATCCCGCAGCAAAAGCCTCCGGTATTGTCCAAAACCGGAGGCACGTTGTATCTGTGATCCAGCACTGTACCCCAGGGGTCCAGAAACATGTCTTGTTGTGGCAGGCTGGTGTGTACCAGTCAGGAAACCCACCAGAGGCTGTTCGTTTTTCAGGGGGCAGCTCTAAGATGCCCTCTGAGTGCATTTTTCATTAAATCTTACACTGGCATCAGTGTGGGTTTAATGTGCTGAGAAGTTTGATACCAAACTTCCCAGTTTTCAGTTAAGCCTTTATGGTGCTGTGGAGTTCGTAATGACAAACTCCCGGCACCATATACTGTTAATGGCATTACTTTACTTACAATGTCTAAGAATTAGTCTAGACACTGTACGGGTACAGGGCTCATGCACCTGTACCCTCACCACTGGTATAGTGCACCCAGCTAGAGGGGTGGCTGACCTATGCCAGGGCAGTGGGTTGTAGGCACGGCACACAGGGATGCGTGCCATGTTGACTTCACTTTGTTTAGCACCAAAACACGCAGCCTGCAATGGCAGTGTGTTAAGGTACAGGGCCTCTAAGGGTGGCACAATAAGTGCTGCAGCCCTTAGAGGCCTTCCCTGGCCACAGTGCCCTTGGTACCCATGGTACCTTTTACAAGGGACTGACATGTGGCCAGAGAGGTGCCAATTGGGGGTACAAGGTACAGTTTTGGGAAAGAACACAGGCCCTGGGAACCTGATTGGCAGGGACCCAGGGCACATCAAGTCAAAGTGCATCAGTAATCTGGCAAAGAGTGGGGGGGGGGTTACTGCAACAGAAACCCAGCTTCCTACATACGGTAGTCAGTTTTCTTAAATCACAGGGGGAAGTTTTTGGAGGTCCTTTTGTTTGAATTTTTCCCATTGGTCCCTCTATTTCTGGAATTGCCGATGGGCTGGGTTTAGGGGGTTTTGAGAGGAAACCCTCTGCCCCGGACCAGCTGTCTTTGGGACCAACCTCTGGGTTTCTGGGGCGTTTCGAAGGTGGTTGTAAATCGGGCTCAAGTTCGCTAACAGATATAAGATCAGGAGCAAGTTGTACACACTCATTTTGATTTTGATGTCTCTTCTCATTCTCAACTGCAATAACAGGATTGACTCCTTGCCCCGGGTCAGGTGGTACCACTAACCCCTCGCCACCTGAGTACAAAGTCTCTCCCAAGGTTAAAAAAATAATTTGATCGCTCCCATTGCCCCACAGATATAATTAATGAACGTTACACAAGTTTTCCCCAGGGATTTTTTCTTTAGTGGGTTTACAGCCTTTTACCCATCTTAAAAGGAAACAAAAATGGGAGGAAGTAAACGAAAGAGATGAATGTAACGTCAGATACACTCCTTCCCTAATACGTCGGCATTCGGACCAAATATTCAGATGTTTTAGCGTGTTGAACAGTTCCCTCGTGGAAAAAGCTACATCATCGCCTATAGCCCAAGAGAGATAGAACAACAGAGTCAAATTAAGCGTCCAATCAAACGTCACCTGTTAAGATCCTGTGTTCTTATCCAGTGTCGTCCAATACGTTACAGAGCAGAGTCTCCCGGTAAGATAACAAAAGAGTGGATTTGCTCTGAGCAAAAACCACGGTGTGGCCTTGCCTCTTCCTGAATGATCAAGGATGGGCCTGCCCTTGGCACATGCGCGTCCCGCGCCGTAGGATGATGCTGACGATGCAGGAGATGGTCCGGTGCAGGCTGGGACTCCGAGTCCCCTCGTGAGCGGCCCTTTAAGGAGGCAGTCTCCTGGCATGAAACGGACCTTTCAAAACCAAAAACAACCTGAAAAGTTGTGATGAGTCCACCAGTATGAGGATACACTGTACAACAGTTTGTCGACTGGAAGTTGGGTTAAAGTGCTGAACTTTATTGCCGCCAGCTATTGGAGATGGTGCAGTTGGTTTCCTGGGTGGGTAAGCTGGCTTTAAGACAGGAATGGTGGTGTTCAAGTGCTCTACAGCCTGAGCTTCCCAGCCTATACCAGCACTGATCCATAAACAAGGGTCACTTAGGTCTTACGGGCACCAACTCACGGACTAGCACAGAGGCAGTAAGTATCTTGGTCTGACGTCACTGGAGATATAGCAGAATGAATCCCTGCACTCGTCTTTCTCCTGAGGTTCTGTGGGCCTTGGATGAGCCAATTACTGGACAGCAGATTGGTTCCTGCTTGAAGGACTTGCCACGTGACAGGGTGCCGGGCTCCAACTGTTTGCCTGCCAAATTTTCACTTTGCTCCGACACTGACACCCAGATTGCAATCTTTGTTTCAGGCCTGTTACGATGCTAGTTCTCGTCCCACATCCGTCAATGCCACGCTCCTTGCCACCTTATTGAAACCTCATATGGGCCCAATAGACCGTGGCTCGTATCGTCCACTTTCCATCCTCAACACCAATTATAAGATACTTGCCAAGATCCTTGCTGTTTGGTTGCTTCTGCTGTTGCCCGATCTCATGCATGAGGCTTTGTTCTGGGTCTTAACACCTTGCATAATCTTCATTTGTGGCATGTCAAGGGGGAGTCTGCCTCTTGTTCCCTAATGCGGAGTGTATTGCTCTAGTCCCGGAGAAGGCTTTTGATTCTCTTCATTGGGACTATATGCATAGCTTGTTGCAACAATGTGGGATAGGACCTCGATGACGTAAGTGGATCTGCATCCTATACACTGTTACGACTGCTCAAGTTAAAATGGGACAATGTATCTCCGTGGCATGGCGAGTCTTTAGGGGCACCAGGCATGGCTGCCTGTTGTCTTTGACCTAGCCATGGAACCTTTAGCGGCTTGTATTTGCCGGCGCAGTGCGGGGTGCCCCGATATGTGGCAGGACACACACGATCTTGTGTGCCAATGATTTACTGTTGTATGTTCAGGATGTCCACATGGACTTGTTCACCATCACGCAGATACTTTTGAATTTTACTGGTGTTTCCATCCTCCAGGTCAACTAGGCTAAATCCTGTTTTTTCAAGCTCCAACCACACAGGAGGTGGGTTCCTGAGGTCTCTGAGGTCGATCTGTGCCCACAGCAAGTCTGAGGCCCGAATCACTCGTGGTGACCGTGCAACCCGAACCCCTGGGCACCGCGTCCATTTGCAGAAGCATCAGCTTTCCGGCAACCCCTGAGGCTGAGCTTTGGGTTACTTGTAGCCCTGACCCCGAGCAGTAATTACTTCGAAGATTGCTGGCCTACACTCAACGAGTGTTCCGTGGGCTGCCATTTTGTGATTCCTCTTGAGGTCCCTTTGCGATCCCTGGTCCATTGACCTGTGGGTCCCTAAGAAGGCAACTCTAACTTTGAATGGGCTTCTCTGGTTGCTCCAGGCGTGCCCTGACTCTCCATTGCTTGGGGAGTCCCCAGGACCTTGCTGGTCCTCACAGAAGCATCATAACTCTGACCTCGTGGGTTGCAGTTGCCAAGGCTTGTTGGTCTCCAATCCGGAAACTGACCCCATAGCAATCGACATCCTTTGTGGGACAGCTCGCCTGCGGATCCTGGTTGTCGTCGACATCTCCTGGTCCGCGTGGCTGTGGAGTCAAGCTTCACCTCTTCGCACCTGAAGCACCCGACATCGGTGGGCATTCGATTGCTCCGCTCCTGGTCACGTGAAGTGACCCAGACTCTGTCCCCTCTGCTTTCAGGTTCTTCGCGTCTTTGATCCAGGCTTGGATCCTCCCGGACACTTTCCTTCTCCACGGCAGCAGCACTTTGCAGCAGATCGCCATTGAAATCAACGACGATTCCCGACACCGTTTGAGACCTATGCACCCGGCTTCCCTGGGTGAGGTAACTCGAGTACTCCGGTACTCCCGTGGGTGTTGGCCCTAGAAACCCTTAAGTCTAAAGGGGTTTGCTCAAAGTCCTCTCCTAAGTGTCCTTTATCTTTAAAATTCCAAATGCGACTTTCCGCATAGAATCCTACGGCGCTCGCCGCTGTGTTCTCACACTGCACACGTCCCCCGTGGGTCTTCTGTGTCACTACCTTGGGTGGTTCCTTGGGGTCCCAGCGATTCTATGTGCTCTAGGCACTGTGTCTAGTCAAGTCGTGGTTCTTATACCACTTTCTTAGTATATGGTTTGGTCTCCCCCTGGAGCCCAATGTGTATTGTGCTAATTACTGTTGTTTTAATACTGTGATATTGTGTATCTTGATCTCTAATCTCATAAAGAGGTTAGTAGAGAGTGTTTAGTAATAAATACATATATTTTATATATATACCTTGTGTGGTTCTCCTTTCATTTGGTCATTTAGGAGGTTATAATCTGGTAAACCAAGCTGCTTTACACTCCTTCAAGACTTAGCCTGAAGGCTGCTCTCCACAGCTACCACTAGGATAGCTTTCTATAAGGTTGTCTTTAAACCTATCATCAATAAGGGTAGTTTGGACTGGTGCAAGGTGCCCACTATAACTAGTGGACAGCATATGCCAGACCAACTTCTCACAGTTGTAATTTGGCATCTCAGTTGCAATGGGTGGCCAGCCAGCTGGCTGGCGTGCTGCTCTCTTCATTAAACGGGGCTGAGTAGGAGTGACTTCCGAACTGGCCTGTTGCATCATTCTCCCTACCCTTTCACGCGAGGTACTGTTCCATCTACAGTATTGTTTCAAGTGGCCACAGCACACTTGTCTAGGGTGGGTGGCTGACGACGGGACACACCCCTTTTGCTCCGGCCATCTCTTTAATCGGCCTCCCAGCGGCTACGGGTCGATTACGGCTTTGACAGCTGCGGACTTGGCATGTGGCAGGCATTTCCACAGTGGGTGACCTCTTTCAGAATGGGAAGCTGATGACCTTTCCTACCTTAGTGTCTGAGTATGGCCGCCCGCCTGGACAATTTCTGACGTATGAGTGCATTAAACGATCCCTACATCAGTTGTTCCGCATCCGGGATGTGGTGCCGCCCACGCACTAAGTTTTCTAAACTCTCCACACGGCGGGCTCATGGGGCAAACACATATGGGCGGGTACCGCCAACCCCTCCCCTCCCGCAATCTGCCCGAGACCCAACATGTGGTGGGATCCCTCCCCTTCCCTTCTCCCCACATGTTACATACTTCAGACACCACAACTTCTTTGGATTAGGGGTCGTAGACCCCGGCCGTATTTATTACAAAATTAATAACATTCAAAATTGGTGATTATTTACATTATATACAATACGCAGAAAGTCCAATACAAGGATAGGTACACGGTGTTCATTGACTAACTTTAACATGTCTCTAATACATATCCATTCCTATCTTATACTACATGCTGAACATGATTTACTTTCTGCGTAACCCTGTTAGAGCCTACGGCAAGGTCAATGACTGGCAGCCCCAAATCCCAATCTAAAAGCTGCTTGTGATGTTGCGGAGGGGGTCCAGCTTACCGGAAAGATACCTCCCCCGGGCCCCCCCTACACCCAGACCCTCAACTCCATGACGGGACCCTGTAATCAAGCGTTCATGCGCCCTTGAGCGTATGCGTGTGCGGGGGTGGCCACCAGGCCGACTGGAAGCGTGGCTCCCCGGCCCCCGCACCCATCCACCCTACCAGCTGGAACTGCCCCTTGGAGTGAGTTCTATGAGAGAGACCGCGGACTATGCTTACCAATCATGACCTTACCGCCACAGGCCAGCCTAGTTGACCGACTATCTGGCCTCCCCCTCTACTCAGCCCGAAAGGTCATGCCCTGCGCCTTGCGCCTTCTAGCCATGCAAGAATGTCCTCCATGAAGGCCTGGTTCCCTCTAGTTGAGAGATGAACCCCATCGCGCAAAAAGAAATGGTCGCCCCGTATGTAGCCGTGACCTATTGTTCCCAGCTTTGGGTTCCTGCACAGCTTTTCCATCTTGTTGTTGATCCTCTTTACTGAGTGATTTAACGCTTGCACTGACTCCCCTCCTCTCCACTGGAACCTCGGGATCATGTGGGACCAAACTATAATCGCCTCTGGGCATCTCCTTGCCAGCCATCCGATCTCAGTGAGCAGGTCTTCCCCCACCTCCCTACGCGTCATGTGCACCAGGTCATTACCCCCAAAGTGTAAAATACAGACCGAAGGGGGCCTCCTGCTGTTATGCAGCGCGCGCTCCATCAGGTCCCTGAAATGCTTAATGCGCAGACCACCCTGCCCATGAAATACCAGATTCGCCCCCGCATTTGTTGTGCCCTAGCCTTGAATGCACCTGTATAGAAATGGGTTAGTCGGCGAACATACGAATGCCCGATGATCCAGACGTCCTGTTCCTCCTGGGCCCAGGCTTGGGCGTGTGCCATGACGCGTGCCGTGCGTTCCTGCACTGATGGTCGTTGGCCTCCTGCGTAGCAGGATGGCAGTGCTTGCGTCGTGCGCTCTTGTGGTGCTGAGTGTTGGCCTCCTGCATGGCAGGTTGGCGCCGCCTGTGCCTTATGTGTGCCCACTGCATGCTCCTCCCCTGTGTTGCAGGTTGAAGAAACTGCAAAATTCAAACAGGTGAAAAACAACCATCAGCTGACCACTCTGTACTTGATCACAGCATATGTAAGCGCACGTACCGTTTATAACAGTTTGATGACCATCTTCCTATCCTTTGGACCTCAGTCCCGCTAAGCCCTCTGGCAAAAGCTTCAGTAGCTGCCCCTATTCTAAAGGAGTGAGACCCAAATTCTGCTGGATCCATGTTGGCCTTCTTCATTGCTAGCCCCAATACCCTCCTGAACTGAAAATTGGTGAGAGGAGTGCCATCGGCATGAATGAGAAGGGGCCCCCCGCAGCCCTTGGTCTTTGCGCCATGAATGCCTCCAACCTGGAGACCGGGCAGCAGGGGCTGCCCCTAGACCTGCGCAGTATTATGCCCTCCCCCCTGCCCCCCTGATTGTTTTTTGATCTGGGGAGTGATATCATAACCGACTCTTCAACTACTTTGACATGTCCCATCTGCAAGCCCCCCTGCCAATCCCTTTTGTTTCTTGCAACCAGTTCACCCACCCTGAATGCCCCATAGAAGGCTAAGCAGAATGCTGCTTGGAACATAGTTGCCTCTCCTGGAGAACTACAGACGTGTTCTAAGGCCTCCATTAAGCTGGCCAGAATGTGGATCCCAATTGGCCTCCTCGCATCGGGTTGGCCACCCTGAAGACGCTGCCACCCCTTAAGGGCCTGTCGCACCATGAAAGCACCTATTGGGTTGCCCCCCCCCCTTTTAATTTAGAAAAGAAGGATATGGCTGCGACATGGCGCCTAGCTGCTGCTGCAGGGCGCCCCTCCTCCCTCATGGCCTTTAAGTATGACACCAAGGAACCAATCTCCTGCCATTTCCGCTCCCAGTTGTCCCCCAAATATTGGCAGTATGCCCAAAACGCCCCTTCATACGCCTTCCTGGTCCTGGGTGCTATGCTAGCTGCCACGAGGTCCGGTAGCTGGGGGCACCAAGCTGCCAAAGTTGCTCTGGGAAGGGCGTTGGCATGGTCGCTGCGTCTGGGTGGTGTGACCTGAATGCCTGCATCTTAAAACGAGATAAGGCATCCGCTGCATTATTGAGGACCCCTGGCACATGTTTAGCCCTAAACAATGTATTCATTTTCATGCATCGCAGTATTATTTCCTTCAATAGCCGCAGTATCATGCTACAGTTTGCTGTCTGCGTATTAATGCATTGCACCACTGCCATATTGTCTGACCAGAATACCACACTTTGGTTTCTCAATTGATCAGGCCAAACTGGCTGCTTGTTAACCCCTCCTCTGCCAACCAGGTTGGGCACCGCTGTGCCACCCAAGCTGAACCCAGGATGGCACCAAACCCTTCGCTTCCAGCCGCATCCGTCATTAGCCCCATCTCTGGGCTGGACCTGGAGGGGCCGAGCCACACCACCCTCCCATTGAAATTGCGCAGGAATGCCTGCCATATTTGCATGTCCTGTTTGACCTCGCGGGTGAGCCTTGTGTGGTGGTGTTTCTGCTGCAATCCTGACATTGCTTGTGCGATGGTGCGTGAGAACGGGCGTGCCATAGGTATTATCCTGAGAGCAAAATTCAACTGACCCACCACTTCCTGCAGCTGGTGAAGAGTGACCTTTTCCTTTCTTAAGCAAAGCTGTAAAGCTTTCACAAATGCCTCCACTTTCCCCACTGGCAACCGTGACACCCCTTGTACTGAGTCCAATTCTATACCCAGAAATTCTAATGTTGTGCTTGGCCCCACCGTTTTATCCTTTGCAAGTGGTACTCCCAGTTCCTGCATGAGTGCACAGAATTGTAGCAATGCACCCCTGCAGGTGTTAGAGTCTGGTGCGCCCAGGAACAGAAAATCATCTAGGTAATGCAGCACCCTGGTGTGCCCCGTTGCTTGTTTGAAAACCCACTCCAAAAAGGTACTAAACTTTTCGAAGTACACACATGACACTGAGCAGCCCATGGGCATGCACTTGTCTACATAATACTCCCCCCTGAATTGAAAACCTAACAGATGGAAGTCTAGGGGATGAACTGGCAACAAACGGAAAGCAGATTCAATGTCAGATTTAGCCAATAATGCGCCCGGTCCCAAATCCCTGAGGATCTCAACCGCTTGGTCAAAAGAGGAGTATTTCACACTGCATAAGGCACCGTCAATGGCATCGTTCAGGGACTGCCCCCTGGGGGACGAGAGATTGTGAATCAGCCTGTACTCCCCCTGTTCTTTTTTGGGGACTACCCCCAGTGGGGAGCAGACAAAATTGTACATTGGTGGGTCTTTGAATGCGCCAGCCACCCTCCCCAGCCTTACCTCCTTCTCAATTTTTGAAGCTGCCACCCCCTCATTGTCCCTAACTGATACCTCGTTCCTGCAGTGTGACACCCCGGCGTACCCAGGCGCGGGGATCCTGAAACCCTCCATGAAACCTTCCCTAAGGGTTTTTGCCGCATCTGAACAATGGTATTTGCTTAGCCAGGGTATTATGGCGCTCATTATCACGGGAGATCTGGCCTTGGTAAGGGATAAGCTTTCAGTCCTGTTTCCTACCCCCTTTCTCTCTTGTCTTTTTAAAACATTTTGTCTCAGGGTGGGAGGAGTTGCCACAAAAGGCACATGCATGTCTGAATTTACATGTCCCTGCCAGCCTGTTACATGTGCGTTTGTTAAAGTCCAAACGCCCCCACCTTCTTCCCCCCGCCTGCCCCTGTGGGCTTGCGCGAAAGGACTGCCCCCGAAATGTGTCTTGCGAATTTACCTGTGTGTTTTCCTGCGGGCCCTGGAAGTGGTTGAGGTGAATGATCATGTCCTGCTGGTTCCAACACAAGGAGGAGTCTGAAGCCTTAGCTCTCCTAAACTCTTTGTCATAACCTTTCCACCCCTGACCCCCATATTTATCATGGGCGCACGTGATCCTGTTCTGGTAACATGCCATCTCAGAACCACGCTCAGGAAAACGCTCGCACATAACTGCCATATAAGTAGAAAAACCCCTTATCCAGTTCACCAGAGTTTCTTCCACCCTGTACTTTAACAATATGTTTGCCCATTCCCGGGGATGAGTCCATTCTTTGTTTTTCTTGGCCTCCTCCCTTTCAGCCTCGTCTATCAACAATGAAAATATGTTGACATATGCACCCTTCCAAATTTTTTCCTTTGTTTCCTGTGAAAGATGCCTCCCTAGGTGTTCCCTAGATGACCGTATTTCCCCCAAAACCAATTGTGGCAAGGACTTGGAGTTACCTGTTGGAGTCACCTCCGCTGGCTGTGATGATCCTGGATCCATGGGCAGGGTTACCGGTGGAGGAACTCCGCCATCCCCCACCGGGGTTGAACCCCCTGGAACTCCACCCCCCGCCGGTGCTGCCGGCCCTTCACTTGGCTTAACCTTGGTGAGTTCCGCAATTATTCTTCTGGCTTTTTCAGTCGCATCCCCTTCGCACCCAGAAATTCCAGCAGCAGGAGACCAGTTCCCCACTTTCTCCAACCATGGCAACAGTGCCACCAAATTGGCCACCATTTCTGGTTGGGCTGGGTTGACCCCGTCAGGGCTTACCCCTTATGGGACAGGAGCGGGTTGTAATGGTGATTTACTATTAGCGGGCGCCGGGGATGGCACAGGTGGCGGCCCACTTGGTAACATTGGTGCGGGTGCCGACGGTTCTGGGGGTGGCACAGGGGACGGTACCCTTGGCATAATTGGCACGGGACCCACTGGTTGAGGGGGTGTCTCCCCTTGTCCCTGCCCCTCAGCCCCACCCCTCCCTTTCCTGGCTCTTTTCCTCTTGGCCACTTGCTGTGAGGAAGGTTTAGGGGGAACTATCAGTCGCCTGGGCCTGCTCCCTGATGCCCCAACAAGCCCCCCAGTTTTTTCCCTTAGCTCTGTGATAGCTTGCCCCATCACTGCCATTTCTTGCAGTACTTTTGCCATAAACGCATCCATGCGGGAGGGCTGTTCCCCCCGCTTTGCCTTAGGGGCCATCTTTGCTTAAACACGCCCCCAAAGTATCACAATTGGACCTTATCGGTCAAAACCTCTGACCCTTGGTCTGGTAAACCAAACCCTTACCTGGTAGTTGTAGCCGCACCCGGCCAGCCCTGCACCCACGCAACCGAAGCCACTTCCCACCAGCTAATCTAGTGGGGCAGGTGAGTGAGAATCGAACCCGCGTGGCCCCTGGAGGCGATGGTAATGCGGCTTGCCGGCCTCCTCCCCCAACGGGTCCTGACAATAGTGCCTTCACGCAACACAGCCAACCAATGTCTGGGTTGATCCTCCCCTGCTGCCTCTCTTGAATCCTGCAGCACAACCAGGAAGGGAAAAAAGAGGGGAGGGTGGAGGGAGGTGGCTACAAACTTCCCCCGGTAAAACACTGCCCCCCACAATAACACACTGTATCTCCACACCCACGCTGTGTCTGCAGCTTAAACACCAAAAATGAAAAAACACACCTAAATCACAATCCCGCCTGGCAGTGCCTGTTATATCTAAGGGGAATTACCGCGATCGTGGGAGTACGCCTGTACGAGCCAATGTTCCAGATACCCGACTTTTTTCCCCACCCTGCGCTCGCGCACCCAAACAATGCTCCCAAATGCGCCGATGCCCCTGTAGTTGCAGGCCCAAATGCAGCACTCCCAAAAACAGAGCTGACGTGCTATAAAAACAGTGCGCAGATGCCCCCTCGCGAGCCGGCACCAACTGCCCGACTTTCTCCCTCCGTGCTCCGTACCCAACGAAGGACACAAGTTGCGCAAATGCGGCTTCTAAATGCACCGATGTCCCCCACACGTGCACAATGGAACGCGCCCCCAAAATACTGGCAACTTCAAATGCGCGATCCACCGGGCTCCCGATATCCGGCGCGGCTCCGGTATCCCGCGCAGTACTCCTTGGCGGTGCGGACTCCCAGCTGCCCTGTGAAAGCTTGCCACCGGCGTCGCCGCTCGTGCTGCCGCTCTTGCTGCTCCTCGCCGAAACGACCAGCCACACCTGCAAGGAGAAAAAACCCGAAAACGCTCCGATTCTTCAAGCAACCTGAAAGAAGGTAAAATAAAAAGTTAGAAAACGGGCCTCCCCCCTCCGGCCCGGACCAGACAAAGACAGGCGTGTGTTTTGCAGCAAATGGGGCAGCGGAGCCCCACTTTTAACACCTGAGATGGGGCAGACCAGTTTAGACCGGTCTGCCCCATGCGTTGTGGAGCCGCTACTGACCCGGAAGCAGTTTCAAGTGTTTCCGGGTCAGGCCGCCACGCATGGGAATTGAATGACCCTTGGGGGAGGTTGGCGGCCGCGTCACTGCTGCGCGCGGCCGCCAACTCCCTCCCCCCCTCTGACTACCGGGGGGGTCGGCGGGACTGCCATACTGGCGGCAGGCTCGATGCCGAGCCCGCCTGTTCAATTTGATGGTTCTACAGAGCTTTTCTGCAACACAGGGATCAGACTCATGCAGCGCTCTGGGCGGCCTGGCAGGGGGACCTCGCCTGTGCTCTACATGACTCAGATTGGCAAAATATGCTTGAATACCCCCGCAGGGTGTCCCGAGGTGCCCAGTTTCAATATATTCAGTTCAATGCCCTTACCAGGGCCTATCTCACGTCGGCAAGACTCAGTTGGATTTTCCTGAACTCGGCCCTGGTCTGTCCTCGGTGTGTCCTGCCAAAGGCTGACCTCATCCATATATTGTGGGCTTGCCCCTCCCTGCGGCAGTTCCAGGCTCAGATCGTACATATTCTGTCAACTACGACAAACCTGGTCCTCCCTAACTCCCCAGCAGGCTTGCAACTTAGCATTTTCCTGCGTTCCTCTCTTGAACGATCTGCTACTAAATTCCTTGACTTAGCTCTCATCTTAGCTTAGTGGACAATCACTATAAGGTGGAAGCAGTTCACCTCCTCCTCTATTGCTGCTTGGTCCCAGGCGCTGATTCTGTGGGGCCGCGCAGAGTGTACGCTGTTACGTAGGGAGGAGCTTGCGGGTCTCCGGAAGTATTTCATATCACATGCCTGGAACAAGCTACTTGAGCAATTTTAAAAACATTATCAAGGATGACACCTGCCTGCCATGAAGGATCTCTATAGTATCTATCACTTGCAGCCTGCTAATAGGGCACGGGTTCTAGCTGTGTTGGTGCCCAATGGGTTGGGCATCGACATGGTGGTAGCATGGCCTTCCTAAGGCTCTGTGAGGAGTGACCTGGAGGGTGTTTCCTTCTCCTGTTCTTTTCTATGGGGCGGATTCAGTGATGTGTGTTGAGGTTTGATATCACCGGGGGAAGCGGGGGGCGTTGAAGATGGATGGGTGGGGGAGGTTTGGGTTGTTATGCTGTTCCTTTATACCTAAAATATATGGGTGCTTACACACTCCCCACTCTGATCCAGGAGTGGCTGGTTCCCTGCATTGCCTTTTGATATGTGAAGATGTACTATGTACTTTTTTCTACTCATACTACATGCACCTGTCACCAATAAAAAATTGTTTACAAAAACAAAAAGAGTAACTCGCATTTTCCATCAATTTATGGGAATGACCCACAGGGTAAAAAAGGGTTCAGGCGAACTGGGGGAACTATATATTACCACATTAACTTGAGATGACCCCGGAATTATCCTTTACAGGTCCAAACACCTGTCCAATTGAGACAGTTTAGCAAAGCTAAGTGCCAGACAGCCAGAGGACCATGATACTAACAGGATCTTAGAGTAAGCGGTCCTCATCCTTCTTTTGTTGTCATCCACGCTAGGCCGTTGAAACCTTGACATACCTTCAACTTCCCTTTCCATCAAATATCTCATGCTAGATTACTGCTTCTACCTCTAGAAAGCTACTCAATTTGCCAGAATACTGCTAGCAATACCTATCATAGTCTTTCCATTGTTGCAGAGTGATTAGGGTTGTTCATATTGTAGTAATATGATAGGGGCCTACAGCCGGGCAGTCCACCAGCCTCACAGACCTCTCTTCATTATGCCAATCACTGGCCTTCAAAATGGCGACGAATCAGGCACCACACACCCATGGCCTGATGTATAGAAGGCTTGATAATCAACTAAATGCTCTGGTAGTACAGGTGCAGTTTTTGGGCACTCAAAATTTGGTTTTTAAGGAGTTTAATATAGCGCTGGCAAGACCCGAGGGGTATCAGAGCGCTTTACAGCAAAGTCATGACATTTATCAGACAATCACAGTACATTAAAAATACAGTTTTGAGAGTCTAGACAATTATCAGACAATCACAGAGCAGTGAAAATACAGTTTGGAGGGCCTAGTCATTATTATTAAGTAATAGTGCATTATGATTGTGGAGTTGAGCGTCAAGTCCTCAAGACCCTCACCGGATATAGAACAGGCTGTACCTCTGCTTTGAGGCGAAGGAGAGGGCTCGTTGCAGGACCGCTGTTCCTGGCCGGTGGTTGGGGGGGACTCGAAGGCATCATTCGGTGGCATTCCGCTGTTGGAGGTGAGGTAATTCCCCCCCCGGGTGCGGCCGGCGCTGAAAGCAGGCACCAGACATTTTCCTCTCGACAGCGCTGCCTGGGGGGGTGCACGCTTGCCTTACAGGCTGGAACTCCATGCGAAAAGGTCCTTTTGAGGTGGCACTGACACTGCACGGGGGACCGTTAGGGCAGCTCCTGAGTGTGGCTGCACACAACTGTTCTGTGCTGGTTAGGAGTGGCCCGGAAACACCAAACCTGTGCCGCTGGATGATCCCCTCACCTTGACTTAATCGGCTGCCGGTGAGACTGTGGGAGCTGACAATTGGGGGCTGACAAACAATCTCAAATTAGGTGCCGAGATGACCCTGCATGGTGTTTTTTATTGGCAATGGACCGAGTATCTATGTGGCCCCACCTGGATTTTGGTCCCGCTTGCTCTAACTTTTGGGCCCCCATGAGACACTTTTCCTCCATTGCCGGTCTACCAGAACTGATCTGCTTCCCTGACCCCTGTTTTTCTTCTCCCCTCCCTTATTCCCTACTTCCTCTACTGGGGTCTTGATCTCCTATGTTTGATTATGCAACTGTTAACTAACGTAACCATGCAAATCTGTTATCCTTGTTATACCATGGGTGAAAAACCGAATCTGTTTGTAATTACAGCTGAACCCAAGTACCATTGGCCGATGCCCGGTGGAGCTGTCCTATGCAGCTATAGAGGAGTTTGGCCCTGGTTCACCCCCTCGGCCGTCACCTACCCAGCCAGACATATGACATTGTTTTTCCTCGCCTCCCTGTTATGTTTCCTTCCCTCTATCTTTCTCTGATGTCTATTCTTGGAATCTGTAACTGAAGTAATTATGTAATCTTTAACTTGCTGATCCTCATGTAAATCGCTCTGATACCTACGGGTTTAGCCAGCGCCATATAAAACTTTGCAAATAAAATAAATAAAAGAAAAGTCATTGTGTAGACCTTGCGGGAGAGGAACATAAGCCTAGGTGGAGTTTTCATGTTGGGATATCTTAGTTATTTCTGGAAGGATAGAGGTGCCGGTTTAGGAGGATTTCTTTTAGTTGTCTCTTGAAGCTCATGAAGGAGGGGTTAGTTCTGCTATGTACTGGGAGAGAGTTCCAGATTTTGGGGGCGTTGCCTGAGAAAGAGCGAGAGAGGGCTTTTTGTTTATGTCTTTTGGGGAGGATGAGAAGAAGTGTGTTGCAACTTCTCAGGTTTCTCATTTGGCCTGCTTTTGTGTGTTTGGCTGCAAGGTAATCTGGTTTACCAGTGTGTAGGGCTTTGTAGGTGAGACAGGCAGTTTTGAAGCAGCAGCGTGCTTCGATTGGTAGCCACTTTAGATTTTGCAGTGCAGGGGAAATTTGATCATGTTTCTTTGCTCCGGTGACCATTCTTAGAATCTAGAGCTTTGCACTATTAAGCCCTAAGTCACCCTATGCATCATATCTGCACGTCACTCCAACACAGAGCTTAAATTAGGTGTTAAACATGCTTGAAAGTCTCATAACAACTCATTAGGCTAATCCTTCCTGTTATCTTGTAAACAAGGAGGCTATCTTGGAATTGAAGACAACAAAAAAGTGATGGTTGGATTGCCTGAATTGATCTCAGCCAGTGGTTTTCAATTTGGACCACAATCCATCCCACTATGGCACCTCCCACATGAACCAGCCATATACAGATTAATTTTGGTACTGCTCCGTCTGAACCAGTCCAGCCAAAAGTGCAATCCCAGGTCCCCTCTGAATTGAAACTCAAGGAATGCCAGACCGGTTTTACCCTATTTGGGCCTCGTGAGTAGGGTGCAGCTTCAGTCCTATGGCAAAAATGAGCTTGGGACCTACATCCGAACATTCCCGTCGTCCTCGCGTTTCACTTAGGACAACAAAACAAGCAGTGGTAAAGCCAATAGTCTTGCCTATGAGAGCTTTTGTCTTTAGCAATGTTTTGTAGCCATGTTCTACAGCAGCACAGATGCTTTGCAGTGTGGCTAAAACTAATTTAAGAAAGAGCTATGATCAGGGCCACTGGAATTGTGTGGCTGCTGCGATTTTCGCATACTTGTAGATTTGCCGCATTTGCCACATAATCTGTTATCTGCCACATCTGTGAATTTTAACAACATTTTTTTGTTTCTAGCTTAAACGGTTAAAAAGTTACTACAAATGTGACAACACATCTTACTGCGCTGTGGAAGGCCCTTTGCAAAGCCGGACTGGTCAACTTTCTGTTACTCTATTGCTATATTTTGATGTTAAACTGGTACTAATGAGGTGCAATCAATGCCCACATAGTGTTACTAAGTTTAAAAATTATGAAATAATGAAGTAATACTATTACAAAATACGCTACATTATGCCGCATAATTTGCCTTTTCTTGCCACATAATCTACTTATAGCCCTGCTGCATAATTTGGCCCTCTCCTGCTGCATAATTCGTGTGGCCCTAGCTATAACCCAGCCAGGGCTAATGCATTTTTTTTCAAGTGCATTAGCATTGGATGCATCAGAGTCTTTTTCTATTATTATTTTTAGCTGTACAGCATGAATAAAAGGCAATGGCAGATGCTAGTTAGGTCTCGGCACAACACCCCTGTGATTCTGAGAAAATCAGTTAATCTTCCCATGTGTGAAAAAGAAATACAATTGACATTTGGTAAAAGAAATACAATAGACATTTGGTTAAAAAAAATCCTATCACATAAACAGAACAATCGCCCCCATGTCATTGTCTTAATGAAAATGCATTTGGTAGTAGATAACATCTGTTGTCACAATAAAAGCAGATAACACCTGTTGTCTCAATAAACATCCATTTTGAAGGAGAAAAGTGCTTCTTTGAAGTGTGTGTGACACAGTAAAACAAGCCTAAAAATGACAGGAGGTTCAACAAGTACGACGGAAGAAGAAAAAATAAAAGTAACACCTAAATCACAGTGCGATCAACGGAAAGACAGCAATCAAGCTGAAGCCGTCAGTACCCAGTCATGCTCCAGCCGAAAGAAAAAGAAGTGAAGCCAGCATGCACTGGCCAATTAGAAGGCAGCAAACAAGAATGGCAATGAAGCCAAAGAATGTTATGCCCCTTGTTATATACAACATCTCTAGCAAGCAACAGCACATGAAGCCCAGAGTAATTACCAGTGGCTGAGATTAATTCAATTCATCACTTTTTTGCTTTCCTCAGTGAGGCACCGTAAGTGCATCAGGTATGCCCAGAAATATGTCCCATTACCTCCACCCTTAACTGTGCCCATCTCTTACCTACTAAGCCTTCAACAGTTTCTTGCCACAAACTTGAGTTTTTGTAGAGCATCCATTTTCTTTTCACTGTTCTTGACTGCATCTAGAGTTCCCTAGTTTTCTGTCAAATAAACGGCATTTATACTCTTCTGGGATGTGTCCTGATGCCCCATAATGTTCAGATGTGAACTTCCCCTACACTTGGTCCCTAAAAAGTGTGCGCCGCTATTTGTCTGCTGCTAACAATGATTGTAGTATATATGCACTGCAAGACTACTTGATTTTTTTATTTAACAGATCTTAGTCTCTAGCAGTGGCGTCTGGTGAAATCTGCAAGTGGTGAGCCGTAACTTTCCAGATGTACGTTAAAAGAAAAACATGCATATCTTTACATTATTCTGCATTTGTTACTCTGCAAGACTGGCATACAGGGAACTGCCCTCGGCTGGATCCGCTCTTTCCTCACTGGCCGAACCCAAAGAATCAGACTCCCGCCTTTCCTCTCTGAACCCACAGAGATCAACTGCGGACTACCCCAAGGATCATCGCTCAGCCCCACGCTTTTCAACATCTGTATGGCCCCCCTCGCCGCCATCGTCAGGCCCTTGCCCCTGGATTGCCATGTGATTGCCTTGGGCTGTGCAGGCCTCTCGTAGGCCGGGCCGAGAGGTCGCTGCGGAACTCCCAACAGGGCCATGGCCAAGCCTCGTGCAACCCCAAGGGTGGATAGTCCAATGGTCGAGTATGCTCTTCGTCATCAAGCCTCAGGTTTCCGGGGCACACAGAAGGTTCCTGGGTGGCTAGCCTCCCACGGCGCCAGGAGTGTCTCGTTGAACTCCGGATGTCTTGAGCGTTTGGATCCACTCTGGTGGTGCGGTGCTCCTTAGATGTTTTTGGTGGGGATGCACCTGGATAATGAGTACGATCATTTTCTTATACTTGGGAAACAGGCGGCGATCTCTTGCTTGAGGTGATATCGTGGAGTGAGGAGGACTGGAGGGACTTGGTGGCCACTTACGGTTATCTTCTGGCAGGTGCACTTACTAGACGTGATGCCATCAATGCCAAGCAGCCGGTGACAGGTGACTGGACGGTCGCACAGTGAAGCGTGGGGCCTGGACGCAGATTGTGCTTGCTAGCAGCTTACAGTTGGTCCTCCCGTGAAGCTGTCTCCAGTGACGTCTCTGCAGCCCGGTGGCTGGCTTGTGTTGATGAACACTTTCTCCAGTGCTGGCACGAGTCCTCTGTCTTATCGCTCGTCTCCCTTTTCCCTTGCGCGCCTTTGGTGGTTGTTTGCCCTGTGACATCGTGCTGCTCTCCTTCGGTGTGGCGTCCTGCCACGCTCTTCTCCTCTTCGCTATGTGGCGTCCTGCCATGCTCTTCTCCTTCACGATGTGGCACCAGCCACGCTCCTCTCCTCTTTTTCCGACCTGGTTCCTCACTCTGATGTGGCTTCATGCCACATGTCTCATGTTCGTGCCACATGGACATCTCGCTGGTCACGTCCGGTTCTTAGGAATGTCTTTTTTTTGGTGCGGACCTGTCGCAGTTCTGTCCTGTTGATAGGACATGCTTCTTCTTGTGGGCCTCTTGCGGCCTCCCCATCCCCTCCACAGGGATTTTCGCTGTGTTCCTCTACCAGGATGGCAGGTCACCTTCACTCGAGGGCGTTGTGCTTGCGCCTTGAGCCTGCGCCGTTATGGCACCTGCTCCTGCCTCCGTTCCGGCATGCTTGGCAGGTCGGTCACTTCGTGCTCCTTGCTTGTTATGTTATGTTATTGGAGCTTGTAGCGCGCACGGATACTCCAAGGAGTGTCCCGGCGCGAGCCTAGAGAGGGGAAGAGGGGCAGATTAAATAAAGAGAAACGTTTTCAGTCTTTTTTTGAAGAGAGTGAAGTCCTGGGTGCTGCGAAGAGCGAATGGAAGCGAATTCCAAGTCTTAGCAGCCCTGAAAGCAAGGGAGCTGCCCCCCATTCTCGTAAGCCAGAAGCAAAGAATGTGGGCTAGGAGCTGAGAGGCTGAACGGAGGTGTCTAGTGGGAGTGTAGAACAGGAAACGCTTCCTCAAGTAGATAGGACCGGAGGCATGCAGGGCACGATGCACCAGGATCAGAGCTTTAAACTTAACTCGTTCGACCACAGGCAGCCAGTGAAGTATGCGCAGATGCTGTCTTACGCTGCTTCTTATTGGGATGTTGAAAAGAAGCATGGCCGCAGCATTCTAGATTACCTGCAGTCTGTTAAGTAGGTAGCCCGGTAGGCCGACGTACAAGGCATTGGCATAGTCGATGTGCGAAAGTATCTGGGCCTGAGTAACCATTTATTTAGCTGCCCTAGGGAGGAGCGGGAGACATTTTCTAAGGGATTTAAGTATCCCGAAGCAATTCCCAGCTAGCTTCTTAATCTGAGTGGAAAAAGATAGATTCTCTTCGAACCAGATTCCAAGATTCTTAGCGGGTTGCCCCGTTGAGGCTGGCATGGGAAATTCGGCCGGCCAAAGTGGTTCCCTAAACTGGGGGGGAAAACTCCCATAAAGGAGGATTTCCGATTTGTCCTCGTTGCATTTAAGCTGCGCAAAGGAAAGCCATTGAAAGACTGCTGACAGACAGTTTCTAGCCGAGGAAGTAGAGCACTCAGATTTTCCCCAGGTAAACAGAAGCTGAGTGTCATCGGCGTATGCTATAATTTTGGCTCCAAGCTCTTCCGCCAAGTGAATCAAGGGAGTGACGTTTATATTGAAAAGAAGGGGGCTCAGAGAGGACCCCTGCGGAACCCCAGTAGTCACCATCTGAGGGGAGGAAGAGAACGGGGGGAGCAACACTTGCTGCGTGCGACCCTCCAGAAATGATTTCAACCTGCTCAAGGCAGCACCTGAAATTCCTTTGTCTGCAAGGCGGGCTAGCAGCAGAGAATGGGGGACAGTATCAAATGCTGCTGAGAGGTCCAACAAAATCAGGGCTGCCCTGCCTCCAGAGTCCAGGCACTCCCGAATGGCTTCAGAGACTTCCACAAGAGCCGATTCAGTACTATAAGAGGCTCTGAACCCGGATTGGGCCGGATGGAGTGGGCCTGAGCCCTTGACGAAGTCAGTAAGTTGTTTGTTTACAACTTTTTCGCAGACTTTCGCCAAGCTTGGTAGAAGGGAGATGGGGCGATAGCTCACTGGGCCCAACGGATCCAGCGACAGTTTTTTTAAAAGTGGCAAAATCTTGGCCTGTTTCCACGCTGCAGGAACATGAGCCTCCTGAAGGGACAGATTGATGAGTCTGTTAACTTCAGGGTTAACTATCTCTGCGACCGAGGCCAAAAGCCTGGCTGCACAGGGGTCGGACGGGGAGCCTGATTTCAAGGCCTTAAGGACCCTTAGTGACTCAGGTGGATCAATAGGTAAGAAGACCGCCAGGGAAGGAGATGCAACAGGCGGGACCTCCGGGGGCAAGTTCCTGGTCGTAGCATGATTGCATAGTGTGAAAGACGCCTGGATGGAACAAATCTTATCAATAAAGAAATTCGAGAGTGTCTCACACAAGGCGTTCGAAGAAGGAAACGTGATAGATTCAGCTCTAGGGGCCATAAAGCTCTGGACAATGGAAAAAATTTCCTTGGAGTTGTTTCTGGCTAGATCAATGCGATACGCATAGTAAATGCTTTTTGCCTGAGCTATAGAGGTGTAATAGATCTTCTGGGCTTTCCTAAGAGTCAGCTTCGCCGAGGGGCAATAATCCTGCCGCCAACCACGTTCCAATTTTTAGGTCGAGCCTAGCGTTGCAGCGCATGCGCTGCTCGCTTTGTGAGGCATGCAGTATTCAGTATAGCGTGGAAGCTCCGCCCATCTTTCTCATTGGCTTAGGTCCTAAATGCTACCTTCCGATTGGTTTTAGGCTTGTTAGTCCCTCCTTATGGTGAGCATGTCGTCATTTGTATCCTTCCATGGTTACAGGCCCCTTTACTTTCAGCACTATTTTCTTCCCGTGTCCCCCCCTCCCCTCCCGCAGTCCGTAACTTCTCGGCCCCCCTACTATCCCCCCCTTCCCGTTCGTGTCTTTTTGCCAGCCTGCAGTCCCGTTTCCAATGCAATAGGTCTCGCGTAAATGCGAGTCCTATTGCATTGCAAATGCTTGTTTTTTTTGTTGTATCTCCCGTGCCTACCGCTACCTCTTGAACACAGAGTAACAACAGACCCTCTGTGCACTGAGAGCAGCAGGCACCCACTCCCATGAGGGATCCCACTGCCTCCGCTGTTTGTTTACCTTCCAGAGCACTAGATAACGCTACCATGGGGTTGGGAGGTTTTGTCCTACATAATATGGGTTTTCCTCGGACACTTCGCCTGGGAGTGCCTCCGAATGATATCGGCATGCTCCCTTTCCACCATCTTCCTGTGTAGCGTAGGTCAGGTTGAATTAGTTGGTGTTGGGCGAGGCGGTGACACATAGGAGAGGGAGGTTCCTATCACTTTGCTGATCAGGAATGTTTCCTTTCCGGTTTGGTGTGGAATGTTGCCGGTCGGATACGTCCGCACTACATAGAAGATGAATACAGGAGGGCGGCTGTGGTGATCTGGTTGCTAGATTTCCCTTTATGAGTAGGATGCCTTTTTTGTTTAGAATCGGAGATTGTAATTAGTCTTTTTTTATTTAGTTGCTATTACCTCTCAATATACCCACCAATCTAACTCATTATTTTCTGTTGCAAATGTCTGCTTCAAGTGTTCCCCAAACGGACATTCGCTCGTTGATTTTTTTTTTTTTAATGTTTCCATATTACATTTCTGAAATGGAATCTTTTAAACAGACCTGCCATCCGTTCAAGGCGCCTTCGTCTTCCGATAAGTGTCGACTGATAAAGTCACACTTTTGCACTTCGGTATGCTTGCTGGGTTGGCAGTAGGCAGGGTGAGAGGGTCTGGTACTGCAGTGGGAAGGCTGCATCGGGCGCGTTTCGCGTCAAAGCTTAGGCATGTTGGGGGCGTGGCTACGGAGCCGAAGGAGATGGCCGCTGCTCGGAGGAGCTCCGTGGCGGTGTAGGGTGACGGACATCCTCCTGGTGTCTATTCCTGCACTTGGGACCCCAAATAAAGCTCATATGTGCCGGAACCTCTGCTGCACAATACGCGACCTTCGCGGACAACCGGGGTGAGCAAAAGACATGCTTTTTTGCCTTTGTCTACCGGCCGCGGCTTAATGCGTAGTTGCGGTCGCCATTTTGGATTTCTGTCGCTCTTCTCATTCGACGTCTGACGAAATGGGACACCTTTTTCCTCATATTAAAATGCTCGCTTGGTACTTTTTCTGCGTTTTTTCAGCTATTTGCAGCATGCTCCTCTCCTACTGACTATCAATATGTACATTGCAAGCTCCTGGTCGTAAATTTTTTTGTTTTCTCTTTTCACCTCAAAAGCTTCCTAATGTGTCCTCAGACACCATTTTAGGTGTTCATACTGCCTGGTCAGAACACTATTTTCTACAGTATCATTGAGGAGATCTATATATTGTTATATAGAGGACCATAACCCCTTTAGTGTCCTACAAGAGAATATGGAGGATGCAGTCTCTGAACCTGTGGGTGTAAGTGGCTCGGCTCTTAACACGCCGCATTCTAACTCCAAGCTGGGTTCCAAAATACCCCCTGCATCAAGTTCCACCTCAGGTAAACGAGTGAAGACGAACCCTCCTTCTCCTCCTCCTAACACCTCTTCTTCGATCTCTATGGAGCTACTTCTCGAAGAAATTCGTGCCCTCAAGCCTTACATGGTTGAAACCAACTCTCGTCTCCAAAGCCTTGAGGATAATTGGTCTTATACAGTGCAAAAGGTTGATGACCTAGAGCAAAGAGTGGACTCTGTTCAAACAGTCACTGATCAGGTTCCATCTATGCGCAGAAAGATAGATCATCTCAAACAGCAAGTAGAAAATTTGGAGAATCGTAACAGGCGTAATAACCTGCGCATTTATGGTCTTGTTGAAGGTCTCGAAGGTTCTAATCCCATATCCTTTTTTCAATCCTTTTTACCAACTCTTCTTGGCTTTCCTGACAATCCACCATTGAATATCCAACGAGCGCACCGCTTGGGACAAAGCCCTCGTTCTACATCTTCTTCAGTGAAGCCGAGAGGAGTTATTTTGTACTTTTTGGAATACACTGACCTGCTTAAAGTACTCCATGCCACCAAGCAAAAAGGAAAAATCTCTTGGAATGGAGCTAATCTGTTTTTCGCCCAGGACTATGCCAAAGTCTCAGCGGATTGCAGGAAGAAGTTCCTAGATATGAGACCTGCCCTTCGCAACTTAAATGCTCGATATGGCTTGTTTCACCCTTGCCTTTTTAAGGTGACTTATAACAACAAAACAACAAATTATGAGGATCCTGCACTTCTTCAGCGTTTTTTGGACACCTGCAGAGATGAGTCTATGGACATTCCTAGACCATAAATAACTTGACTGTTTCAATATTGTTTGTTATTACCTGTATTCCTCTACCTTCCTGATGTATTTTGTTGTGTAGTTATGTCCTTGGTTGTTAACAATTTCTTTTTCTTCCCTACCAGGTGCGGTTTTTGTGGTCCCATACTTAATGTTCCCTTCATTTTGCCTGGATGATGTTCCCTTTGCCGTTCCCATCCTGGAGTCCTCCGTTCGACGTGCTGTCTCCCTAATGTGGCTCCTCCAACCCCGCTCTCATTGTCTGTTCGTGGTATGTCTTTTTGTTACCTTTCCTTATTATCAAAGGTTTGATTTGTTTTCTCTTTTTGTTCTTTGTTTTGTTCTTCCTTTTTTCTCACCTTTTCTCTTCATATCTTTCTTCCTTTTCATACTTTACGATATTTCTCTCATCACTCCTTTTCCCCTTCTCCCAGTCTTGAAACTGTTCTTTTATACTTACTCTTATATCTTTTTTCTTTCTCTTCGTAGTAAATTTGATGTTTTCACTGTTTGCCTAGTAATTGTTCATGTTAAAATTTACTGGTTGTATTTAGAGTTATTACATGGAATGTTAAGGGAGTAAATAATCCTATAAAGAGACAACAGATATTAACCCATTTAGCTAAATTAAAAACAGACATTGTATTGATTTAAGAAACTCATTTATCAGAAACTGAAGCTTCTAAACTAAAAAGATGTTGGGTAGGCCATGTTTTTTCCTCCCCAGCTCTAGGTAAGAAAAATGGAGTCTCCATTCTTTGCCACAAGAAATGTCAGATCTCTGTTACACATCAAGAATCAGATTTAGAAGGTATTTGGGTGATTGTTAAACTTCTTATTAATCAGATACCTTTAGTTCTTTTTAATGTTTATGCACCAGTTAATGTTGACAATGTTTTCTGGACCCATATCACTGATAAACTTCTTTTATTTGATGATGATTATATTTTTTGGGGCGGAAATTGCAATCAAGTACTTGACCCCATATTAGACAGACATTCCTCAGTTAAATTTGTTAACACTAAGATGCATTCACAATTCACTGCCACTATACGCCGTAAATCTCTAGTTGACATTTGGAGGCTCTGCAATCCAGACCTCCGAGAGTATAGTTTCTATTCCCCTGCACATCAATCACAATCCCGAATTGACTACCTCTTTTTCAGTAAATCCCTAGCTCAACAGGTTCTCCATTCCGAAATAGGCTCTATCTTACTTTCAGATCATGCCCCAGTTTATGTCGACTTTGATTTGATACCTTTTACCCCTCATGCTGGTAGATGGCGCTTTAATAATATATTACTATCCGATCCTAATTTTTCGGGCCAATTCAGCTCTTTTGTTTCGGAGTTCTTTTCTTTTAATTCCACTCCAGACTCCTCCCCTGTAATGGTCTGGGACTCTTTCAAGGCCGCGGCTAGAGGCTTTATAATGAATTTTGTTTCACACAAAAAGAAGTCTTTTGAGGCTCAATCTGCCCAATTACTTACAAAAATCAAACATCTTGAATATACTTATTATCATTCGAATACGGAATCATCTTTAAAGAATCTTATTGATGCAAAACTTACCTTCAACAAACTATCTACAGAAGCTGCTTCTTCCTATCTTTTAAAAAGTAGTTCTCGTTATTATGGAGGCCAAAGTAAAATGGGGAAATTATTGGCTAATTACTTGAAAATAAGACGAGACCGGACTAGAATAGAGTCTCTACGAAATGCTGCCGGTACCTCATTATTTAAAGACAGCGATATTTTAAATGAATTTGTTTCCTTCTATAAAAATGTATACACCCCTGAACAGCAACCAAACCTAAATGACCTTTCCTCTTATTTTCAATCTATTGATTCCCCCCCTTCGCATCATACTGATTTTAGTTCTTTAGAAACTGATATCACTCTCTCAGAAATTACGTATGCAGTTTCAGTATTAAAAAGAGGTAAAGCTCCTGGTCCTGACGGATTTACTATTGAATTTTACGCGCATTTTACCAACCTACTTCTTCCGAATCTTTTACTTCTTTTTAACTCTTTTATCACAGCTGGTTCTTCTTGTGGAACTTTTCAAGAAGCCATGATATGTTTAATTCCTAAGGATAATAAAGATCCTTCTCTATGCAAAAATTACCGCCCAATTTCCTTAGTTAACCTTGATTACAAGATATTTGCAAAAATTCTCGCTCTCCGTATTGATCCTATTTTACCTAATCTTATTGGTCCCGAACAGTCGGGCTTTGTAAAAGGTCGATTATCATCCGACAATTCCAGAGTCTTTTTCAACATCCTGAGTAAAGCTTCTTCTCTCAAATACCCAATTGCTGCTATAGCTTTAGATGCAGAAAAAGCTTTTGACAGGATTGGATGGGATTTCATGTTCCAGGCTTTAAAATGGATAGGGTTTCCCCCAAAACTAATTTCTTTTATTTCCTTACTATACTCAAACCCCAGAGCATCTATTTTTGTTAATGGTAAAACCTCAGACTATTTTCCTCTTTTCAGAGGAGTACGTCAAGGCTGTCCGCTATCACCTCTATTATTTATAGTAGCATTAGAGCCTTTTCTAACCAAGATCAGACAAGATACTCAGATTACCGGTTTTCAACTTGATACTTCCCATGTTAAAATGTCTGTATATACAGATGATATTCTTTTATATTGCTCTAACCCTGCCACGTCTATTCCCCCCTTTCTCAATCAGGTTGATATTTTTTCTCAATTATCCGGATATCGCCTTAACTCAGACAAATGCGAAGTCCTTCCTCTCAATGTGACATGCCTTAAGCATGATTTTATTCGTACCGGTTTCTCTTGGCAACCTTCTAAAATAAAATATCTAGGCCTATGGTTCTCTTCAAATATTTCTGAAACATTGAAACTAAATTTTGATCATATCCTCAAAATTCTCTCAGACACTATTGAACGTTGGCACCCACTTTTTCTCTCTTGGTGGGGACGATTAGACTCCATCAAGATGATGCTCTCTCTTTTAATTCTGTACATTCTTTCAATGATTCCTGTACACATTCCTGGATTTTATTTTAAGAAAATTGACTCTCTATTAACAAAATTTCTCTGGAAGGGTAAATCACTTCGGATAGCTTTGTCTTCCTTGAAGGCAGACAAATCTTCCGGTGGTCTTAAATTTCCTGATTTCAAATCTTATCATTATGCTTTCTCTTTAAAACAGTCTTCTCGTTGGCTTTCCCTTGAACACTGTATTCATCCCCCTATATGGATCTCTATAGAGACATTTTTCGTGTCCCCTTTTGATTTTAAAGAATCTCTCGCTTTTACAAATAATATATCCTCTTTTCGACCTCCGGTTATTTCCCATACACGCAAAATTCTCATCCCTCTTTTACCCTTTTCTTATCCTTCGTCCTCCTCGTTAGATCAACAACCCATTTGGCACAACAACCTATTACGTATAAAAAATCGCACCATTTACTGGAAATCTTGGAGACTCAAAGTGTTGCTTTGGATTTCACAACTATTAGAAGATGACGTTCCTTTATCTTTTTCCGACCTTCAAACGGAATTTTTATTACCATCGTCTTTTAAACCACAATATAATCTTTTACTTCCTTCTCTTACCCAATATCTTCTTTCTTTATCATCTGCCCCTAAACCACCCTTGAGATGTTCCACTCTTTTTCCCTTATTAAACTCCTCTCCTTCAGCTTCCTCTTTATATAAACACTTATTTCTCTTCTCAGACAGAGGCAAAACAAAGGCTGAATTGGCGTGGGAAAAGGACTTATCAGAGAGCTGGTCGACCCTCATTTGGGATAAATTATGGTTCAAAATTCATAAAACTTCTAGAGCTGCTAATACCTCTCAAACCCTCTATCTTGTTTACCAACGTCTTTTATTCACCCCCGCTAAACTATCTTCCTTCTCTCCGAACTCTCCATCTACATGCTGGTCTTGCCCATGCACTCATGCTGACTTAAAACACATGCTTTTTGATTGCCCCTCTATTTCTCACTTTTGGCAATTAGTTTGGTCTCAAATTAATAACATTTTTAAAACGAATGTACCCTTCTCCCTTTCTACCATTTTCTTAGGCTCTCTATCTCCTCAATGGCCCCAATCAACATCTAATTTTAAATTAATAGATTTATTGTTAGCAGTAGCCTTGCATTTAATAACTTCCAACTGGAAACAGGCAGACAAAGTCACCTTTAGAGCATGGTGGAACGCCGTATGTTTTCATCACAGACTTGACACTAGTTACATTACACCCATATCTTTATCTATTAAAAGAGATCTTTTGTGGCTCCCTTTGACTAATTACTTAACCTGGGCGGCCTCATCTATTGTTACTCCTGTTAACACTTCAGATGAAGTCCACAAACCACCATAATGGATTATGTTGTCTTCTATTTCTTCAAATGATTTATCATCATTATCCCTTACGTTGTATTTCATATCACAGTATGATATTTATTCTTTAAATGCTTTTTATGCTTACAGTATTTATTTCCATATGCTATTTTTCCTTTAGTGTTATAAAATTAAGATATGATTCCCTCCCTCCCCTTCTCCCCTCCCCTTCTTTTATTCCTTTATTTCATGCAGTATGTTTTCTGATAATAACTGTACTTTGGCTCTATCTCTCTCTTTATAATTTGTACAAGTAATTAAGATGTATTATACTTTTTGTACATGCTGTTTATCTTCTACTATTTTTCATTGTTCAATAAACTCAAACTTAAAAAAAAAAAGCTTAGGCATGTTTAAAGGGATCTGTTTATGGTACAGGTGCAGCGCCGGGTGTACTCTGAACTCTCCAGCTGTAACTGCTGCACTGCCCGAGGGAGGGGAGGAGGAACAGCAGCTTTCTTTCATACACACGCTGCCATTCTTTTCTCGCTGTCTTGCAAGTGTGCAGCTAGCTACACGGCGATCTCTGCCAGCCTTCGGTTAATTTACTCAAAAAGTAAACAATATAATTTTTTAGTAAACTTTACAGTCTGGCTTTCACTTTATTCAGTGATTCCCGGATTACAGCCTTGAAAGTAATGCTGTCGAAATCCATAGTGAAACTGTGCAGTTTCGCAGTGTCATTTATTGGCAGCCACCCGTAGCTCTTAGCGATATGGTGAGCAATGAATGTCTGTAGCCGTGGACTGCCCAGAGTGGGGCTGCAGGAATTTGTGACTCTGTTGCATGTGACTCTGGGCAATAGCTTGCTTAATCTTCCTGAGGGCCCCCAGCGCCGGGACACCTCTCCGGAGGTAGCTGTGCGCTTTACAAATGCTGGTATTTATTTATTTATTTTTTGCAGTACCAGAGACCTTTAAGTTGAATTGGATGTCGGCGCCCCAAGAGCCATTTCCATCCGCCTTTCAAACTTTAAACTGAATGTTTTGTTTCACGTGTCTAGATGGTCAGTGGTAGCAGTCTCTGACTGATAACAGTAGATAGGATTGCGCATTACGACCTAGCGGCATATTTACAATTTTATCGTTAATCACCCTCTTCTAAATGTCAAGGGTTCATAAAATATTTCTGGAATAGAAGAAATTTCTGTTTTTGTGTGTGGGGGGAGAGGGCTTGGATGGTCATTGCCCTCTACAGATACACTCTTGACAGTGTACATGTGCACATTGTTTAATGCGTTTAACCTTACGTCATAATTTGTATTGTTTGAGACATTAGAGGACATCTGCTCCGAAGTGCAGCAAATATTACATTTTGCACATTGAAAAAAGTGCAGCGTCATTTGTTTAGGTATTAAAAGTGGATACCCAAATATTCTTATTTATGGAGGGGTTTGTTGCTCCTTCCAGTAAGAATGTGCAACGGCGCACGACCTAAAGACAGCCCAGAGGCCCATAAAATGATATATGTCGCGGGGTAATGCAATCGCGTTTCTGCATTGATGGATGGCCTTGTTTCGAGGCCAGATAAACCGAACGAGCACTTAGGAACAGCAATCTTAAAACCTACTAATGAATAGGAGAACTTGGATATGTGCTCCCAGCTAGCCAAGGCCTCTCATGTAAATCATGGTTTCCACAATAGCACGTTTTCTTGCTCTTTTCAAATACTTTTTTATTGATCCATCATAACCTTCATATGCGCTGTTCACATGGGAAGATGGACAGCCCTATGATAGGGTTGACCGTTTATGTCCTTGGTGTGACATATCACTTATGTTTTCAACGTTTTGTAACTGAATTTATAAAAAACTTAGCAGCTTACCTTTTAATATATCGTCTACAGATTCCAGTATAGTGGCATCTCCCCGTATATATACATGTTCAAATTGGTCACGGAATTGGAACTATTTTCAAAGTCTTTTGTCCTACTGTGCTCTGAACGATCGATCTTGGGCCGTAATCTTGCTTTTAAAAGGAATGTTTTGCTTAGACTAATGAGAGATAGATAGGCACCCGAAGAGCCTCGTTTAACTTCAGCCATACCTTACTGAGAGTTTTAAACCCTTGCAAAGCTGTTTACATACTTTCTAGGGCTGCAGTCATTTACATTTTTCTATACATACTAGCACAGTGTCCATGGAGTGTATGAACATGGGCATCATTGTAGGAAGGGCCATAGGCATACCATTTGTTACCACCCCAGTACTGGCAAAAGCGGTAGAAAGTATATCATGTCCCCCCAATTAGAGCAGCTCCGAACTGTTTTTGAAAGTAAACCCAGCCAGCTGTGGCAATGTGGAGCACAGGTTATATGTTGAAGTATCGGCGAAGTAATAAGCAATGCTCTTAAATTATGATAAATAAGTTATTTATTAATAAGAAGTAAAAGTGATAATAAGGCCCACAAGAAGCCGGCAAGTAGCGTGGCTGTCAGGGGAACAGCTGGCAAAGCCCAACAAGCATCAAATGACGTCAGTTAAATACCTTGCTGGAATTCCATAACACGTCACAAAGGAACCAGCATGCATGTAAACAGTGGGGTGCAACCAACTATGCTTTTGAATAACTTTATACATACTGAAGGGTTACAACATCTCCCTTTATCAAACAGCAACAATAATATGGGTGAGTCAAAATAAAACATACTCCTTATACATGTTGGGTAAGCGTGAGATTCTTCCAGAGCTGGTACAAGTATCCTCGAATAAATTACTACCAGATAAGGCATCATCTCTAGGTACATTGGTTGCTGATGTGGGAACTTCTGTTGCATGCAATCTCTCTATACTCAAATTCTTTTCAGGTTCTTGATCCATTTCATCTGTAAAGTGAAAAGGTAAGGAAGAAACTTCTACTTACAGACCCATTACTCTGCACAGGAACCGAACTACAGGAATCACTGGGTGTCACATTGTGATTTAAACTCAAGGGACTCAGAACGTAACCACAAATAATCCTTTTCAGATTCAAAGTTATTCTTCATGGACTCTTCGATGAGTTCTCTTTGACCCGGCTTGAGCTTGACCACGTCACTTTTGCTTCTCCATCCTAACTTGTCCAAGAGAACAGAGCTATGGGTGACTTCCACAACCTCAGAGGGTGCTGTGTACTTGGATTCTCCTTTTTGAACTTTGAAAGGTTTTTTAACTATGACCCAATCACCTTTAGAAAAGTCTTTGCTGATAGTTCTATGGATTTTATCATGGTAAGTCTTAGATTTGAGTTGACGTTCCTGGATTCTTTCCTTAACTTTTAAGTGTTCATCAGTGATCTCAACAACACTGGATCCACCTTTCCCAAAACAATCAAACCTGGGGGTAAGTAAAGTTTTACCCTTCCTACCTCTCATAAGGAAAAAAGGGGAATGTCCCGTAACCTTGTTTGTAGTGTTATTGTAAGCATTAACCTTCTCCTGTATGAATTCTTTCACAGGGAATTTGGAAGCAATGGCAAGTTTTATGCCTTCTTTCAAAAATCTGTTGACCCTTTCGACTTGTCCATTTGATTTTGGAGAATAAAACTGTGTTTTTTCTTGTTTAATACTATAGCGCTCCAAAAATGACACCATTTTTTCTGAGGTAAGTTGTTTTCCATTGTCAGATACCAAAGTACATGGAAGTCCTTCTACTGCAAAACATTTTTCCAGGAAAGTAATAACAGTATTGGTGTCTATAGTCGCTACAAAATCAAAATAAATCCACTTGCTGTAATAGTCACTAACAACTATCATAAATCTACAGTCATATTCCAATAGGTTAAATGGGCCGGCAAAATCAATTGCGATTTTGCTCCAAGACATGTTAGGAATAGACACTATTTGCATCTCATTAACCCTTGGTTTCCAGTGTTTATCAGATTTCAAACAAACTACGCAAGTGTCTACAAATAAGTCAACATCTGTATCCATTCCTGGCCACCAATAATACATTTTTTTAAAATTTTTTGTAAGTGTAGAGCCAGGATGGGTTCTATGTGCAATGTCAATTAACTGCTTTCTTAATTTTGATGGTGGAATCAAAAGATCACCCCGGAAGAGAAAATCATTTACAATACTTAGTTCATTTTCAACTTGGCAGTAAGTTTTCAACTCATAAGACAAATTTCTTAAAGGTGGCCAGCTTCCTATAACATATTCTTTAATTTTATTCAACACTTGGTCTTTGCTGCTGATTTCTAACCATTCAGACTCACTACAAGTCTGTTCCGTGTTTGTAACAATATCAACAGAAGCTACTACGCATTCAGTGTCTTCTTCCATTTGTGGCTCTGAAGACATCAAAGGTAACCTCGACAAAATGTCTGCACGGACATTGTCTTTGCCTGAAATGTGTTTAATGGTGAAATTGTACTCTTGGAGTCTTGCAATAAGTCTAACTAACCTGGCAGAGGCCTTACTGTTACCTCTACCACAACCATCCATCATGTAAGTTAACGGTTTGTGGTCAGTGACCAATTCAAAGTGCTTCCCCCATAGGTACATTTTCAGTTTCTCAACTGCCCAAACACAAGCTAGTGTTTCTCTTTCTATAGTGCTGTAATGACGTTCAGAATCATGCAAGCGCCTGGAAATGAAGGCCACAGTATGAACAGAATTCTTAACTCTTTGAGTAAAGATAGCTCCTATACCCACAGAGCTAGCATCCACAGTTATAATATTTTTGCCTTCAGCATCAAACGGATGTAATGTTGGAGCATTAATAATTGAATCTTTAATCTCTGAAAACGCTGAATCTTGGTCACGGGACCACACACATTTTTCACCTTTGCGAAGAAGACACCGTAACGGTTCTACCTTGTCTGCATAGTTTTCTATAAATCTTGAGTAATATTCGCTGAGGCCCAAGAATGACCTCAGTGAATCCTTGTCCTCAGGTTTTGGTGCATCTGAAATGGCCTTTACAAGATCTAGTTTTGGCCTGATGCCATTACCACTGATAACATGTCCTAAATATTCTATTTCTTGCTGTAAAAATTTGCACTTATCTTTTGCCACAGTCATACCTCTTTTGTTGAGTTTGTGAAGTACCGTATCTAGAATATTATTGTGCTCTTCTACCGTAGAGGCATGAATCAAAATGTCGTCTTGAAATTTCTCTACGCCTTTCACACCTTTGAGTATATTTTCCATCAGTCTTTGAAAAACACTTGCTGATGACGCTAATCCGAAAGGGAGTCTAATAAATCTGAAGGCTCCTAATGGGGTAATGAAGGTTGTATAATCTTTAGCATCATCAGCAAGCATGACCTGATGATAGGCCGACTTGAGGTCAATTAATGAAAAATACATGGATCCGGAGGTAGAGGCTAATATCTCCTGAATTTTTGGTAAAGGGTGGCAATCCACCAATATATTTCTATTCAAAGACCTCAAGTCGGCACATAGACGCAAATCTCCATTCTTTTTCTTAATGATCACAATTGAAGAAATCCATTCAGAAGAATCAGATGGTTCAATGACTTCCTCTTCAATTAACTTATCTAGTAATTTTTGTAAGTCTTTCCTAATAGACAAAGGCACTGCTCTTACCTTATGTTTGATAGGTATCGCATTCTTCTTTATCTTGATAGAATGCTCGTATCCTTTTACACATCCTATGCGGTCTTCAAATAGTGACTCGTTTTTGCATAATACTGCATCTAAATTGTTGTGATATGAAGAAGGGAAACAAGAAGACTGGACAGATGCAACCAAAACCTCACTGAGAATAATCGGATCATCGGCCCCTGGTTTTAATATGATGCCTAATAGTGCAAAATCTTTCCAGCCGACTATGTTTCGGCCACGTTCAGCAACATAAATTTTTGTCAAAATTGACCTCCCTTTCACATTCAAATTCTCCTGAAAGTAGCCTAACATATTTATGTCGAAATCACCAAAGGCTTTTGGATTAACATCTGACTCTATTAACCCCACATGTGACCAGTAGTTTCCATATTTTGTGTCAGACACGATTGTGATAGGGGAACCAGAGTCCGCCATTATATTCACTTCTACTTCACCAATGTGCGCAACCCCAAGTGGTCCTTTAATAGTACCATGTTTATCTTCAATGGTAAGTACAATGTTTGAACACATCTCCTCATCAAACTCATCAACATTGCTTACTTTCACCTTTTGAGCATTACTTGGTCTAAAATGTCTGCATACTCCAGCGAAATGCCCAATTTTAAAACATTTTGTACATTTCTTACCGAGCGCTGGGCATCCTGCAAAATCAGCCTTGTGATATTTTGATCCGCATCTGAAACAAACAAATGTTTTAGAATCTACAAAAGTGCTGGCTTTGCTTCTTTGTTCATTATTAACAACATATTTCCTTTTATCTTGATGGGAAAAAACATTTGCTTTAGGATTCTTATCTGCTGAAAGTTCCTTTGAGCTTTCTAACGAGCGCTCGATTCCTTTGGCAATGTCTATAACTTCTTGTAGAGATGGATTTATGCACGCCAAGAGCCTTTCCTGTATTTTCTTTTCAAAACAATGAAATACAAATTGATCTCGAATGTACACATCTACCATTTCATTAAATTCACATTTAGTGGCTAACACTCTTAGACTGGCAATATAGTCCTCCACATTCTCATTCTCATGTTGCTTACGCATAGCAAACCGGTGTCTGCCAATCATTATATTTGGTTCCTCACCAAAATGTTTTTCTAACCGTTTTATTGCTTCCTGATATTCGTCCAATGGAATAAATTGCCCAGGTGGAACTTCGTATTCAGGTAAGCTATCAAATAACTCTTGACCGGCAACACCTAGTAACCCAAACAAAATGGCTTTTTTTCTTTCCGGCTCATATTTGTTTCCGTCAATTGCTACTAAATAGTTTTCAAATGCACGTAACCAGTTCTTCCACTTCATTGACGGTTTGCCTGGTTTAGCCAAAAATGCTGCTGGTACATTTATATTTGAGTTTTGTGACATGCTGTTCTCTGCACAATAGTCTTCCACAACTTTAAATTTATATTCAATTTTTGAAAATATGTGGAGGCAGAATTTATTGAACAGTCACTGTTGTACCTTTTACTAATTAATTATAACCGTGAAATGAAACTGAATACCTTGAAACTTCTTTGCCACAAAGTCAAGTAGTATTCAACGATTCGCAAATCTATTCAAACACGAGCTTGTAGTATATAAACTCAGAATGCCAAACTATCATTGAATAAACTGCAGTATTAATATAATAATAATTGCGCTTTAATACCTTGAAAACGCTGTTACTTCCAATTGCGCGTTGATCGTTGGACGAAATAATGAACTCCGGTAGACTTACATGCAAATTTCCTGGTTTCAAAATGGAGTCACGCACGTTACGTTACGTGGCGTGCGTCCGTAGACTCTAATGCAGAATATGTCATGTTGACAGTTACAGCTGGGATGTGAAGAGGCCGTTAACGGATCTCCCAACTGCCGACATCCTACTGTCAACGAACTTCAACGGTAAGCTACAACAGAAGAAATTGAATGCAGATGCATTCTAAAATTAGTAAACATACAAGTACTACATATTATCAAAAACGTAGTAACTTGCCTTGAAGAATATTTCAGTCGTCGTTGATATCATCATTATACGTCAATTCCTCTTTGGTCTGTTGTGAGCCTGAAGAAATTCTCTGAATTTTGCAGAGAAAGCTCGTCGCCAAATTGAAGTATCGGCGAAGTAATAAGCAATGCTCTTAAATTATGATAAATAAGTTATTTATTAATAAGAAGTAAAAGTAATAATAAGGCCCACAAGCAGCCGGCAAGCAGCGTGGCTGTCAGGGGAACAGCTGGCAAAGCCCAACAAGCATCTAATGACGTCAGTTAAATACCTTGCTGGAATTCCATTACACGTCACAAAGGAACCAGCATGCATGTAAACAGTGGGGTGCAACCAACTATGCTTTTGAATAACTTTATACATACTGAAGGGTTACAACATATGTGTACCCTAAACACCTAAATATGGCTAGACAGAATGGTTTTGTCCTGCAGGGGCGTTTAGTTGATATTTCAATTGGTGTGATCTTGTTTCATTTTGAATATTTGTTAGTTGCTGAAATTGCAGAAAACCTATATATATATTCCGGCTGTATTTTTTTCCTTCAACACCATTTTCCTTTACTGTTGTTATGATTGCAGTACTGTCATTTATCATATAATGAGAGCTCTTATTAATTATAAAACTGTAAAATCCTGTGGTCCTGTACTACACCCATGTAAGTGTACACACCGCTGTTGTGGTAAATGCATTGTTCTATGTTTTTCCATGCATTTCATGCACGTGTGTGCACGCATGCATTATTGTTATTTGATTTGGCACACGCGATACACAAACGATCAGTGGTGATTCTAGCCAGCGGTCAGTAAGCAAGAAAGCTGTTGGGATCCATACTGACAGGACGTGTCGAGTCGGGGTGTGTGTGTATGTGTGTGTATGTGTGTATACATATATATATATATATATCCCGCTTACAAACGTGCTTCGCTTTGTGGACATTCTTCACTCATTACATTTGGAGTTTATTTTATCGACCCACCGACTTTTCGGCATAGGCGATCCTCGCCTTAAATTCCTTGCAATGCAGTTGCCATCAGAGGATTATCGTTGCTGCCTGTACCGCAACTTCTGCTCTTTGCGCAAGTCCAGACATTGTATTTTACGTTGAGCCAAATGCAAAGTTTTTTGGGATGCGGATGTTGGTGTGCACTGAGGCGCGTCGCTTGATTGGCTCATGCACGCTTTGCGGAGCCTCTTGTTGAGCGCGTCTTTCTATTGGCTCTCGCGTGCGGCCTTTTTTGCCAAGCCTCGCTTTCATCTGTTTTCTCTACGTCACTCGGCGGCCATCTTAAATTGGGCTTGCACTTCAAAAGTCAATATAGAAGCAGTGACATGCCCGTGTTTTTATGTGGCAACCATATTTGGTGTATATCTACATCTACAGTTGCAGCATTCACAGTTCCTCACAGTTTTATGCAGGTAGCTGCCTATTTTATCGATTGGAGTCCTTACTCAGACACTGATGCACATTTGAAGCATTGTTGTGTCATCGATTTATTCGTTCTCTGTTGCTTGTTAAAGTATTGTTGGCAGCTTCATGTAAAATTGCACAGTATGGAATTAATGATTTTGAAGTTCATGGACATGGTTATTGCGTGCTTAAAAGCTATTGAGGAAAGCATTTTCGGTTTTAAAACTTGTAAACCCTAATACAGAGGCTCCTCCCTCTATCTCAAAGTATTGGCCAAGCTCTATTCCGCATATTACATCTGTAGCTGCACCATTTAATGCAATGTTAAATAATTTGCTTTATGAAAATCTAGGCACTATTCCACCTGCAACTCCGGATAGGCCCCCGCGGCACTTTACCCAGCAAAAATATTCTACACGAATAACCTGTAAGCCTTTTTCACTCCAGCTCCCTCTGGCAGCTACCTCGTATGTAGTCATTCTTAAAGGTATCCCAATGCTTAGGCCATCATAATCAGAGATTCAAGAGCAACTTGTGAACAAAGTTTCTCATTGATTGAAGGGGCATGCCAGTATTGGGATTCAGCCAGAGTAATAACCAGTGGCTGAGATTAATTCAAGCATTCCATCTATCACTTTTTTGTATGCTTTAGGGTGTTGCCCTAAGTGGGTCGGGTATGCCCATACATGGGTCCCGTGCACACGGTGTCACTTGAACCAATCTATACTCGGCTGATGAGCCCATAACCAGGGCAAAACCGGTCCTGGGTCGTTTGTGTTTTTGTTTTGGGAGGACCTGGCTTGGCAGTTCGGGCTGAATTGTTCCAATTGGAGCAGGGTCAAGACTGATTTGCATATAGATGGGGCCAAAATGAGGTGGCATAGTGTGCAAAATAATGATGGACTGGGATGCGGACTGAGTAATTACAAGTAGCTGAGATTAATATAAGCATTACATCCATCACTTTTTCGTGTACTCCATTGTACACTACCAGCACCAAATATACTTTGTTTTTGCAAACTCAACGTTTCATCACACACAAATTTGCATCGTGGAGTGTGGTGGGTCTTTGGGGCCAAATGTAAGAATCCAGACCAGTTGGGTCTCCTGGGCATTTTTGATGTAATTTGTTTCTAGGAAACCTGGGGTACTGTCCCTGAGCTATGATAATACAAATATTTAAGAAGTGAGATTAATCTGAGCCTTAAGGGCTTCCGGCCCATATCTCACTTTGATTGTACCCCTAAAATGATGGGTAGGTTTGTCCTAGATTGTCTTGAAACATGGGCCCAGGAGAATCCTGTTCTCTCAGACCTACAGTGTGGCTTTCACGTGGGTCTTGGCACTATCAATCAATGCCATAATCTTTATTTGTTGATCAGTAAGTATACCATAGCCAAGCAGGGTAATATGTACCTGGCGTTTTTGGATCTGATTTTCTGCATTCGAATAATACAAACAGATCTAAATTATGGCACATCATGTCCAACATAGGGGTAAACAATTGTATTGTTTGTTTCCTCAGGGAACTGCATAGTGATATCACTGCAAGTGTAAGATATGGGCCTAATGAAGAACCAACCATGGCAATAAAGCTTGTGAGGGGAGTTCCCCAGGGTCGTGTACATAGCACCCTTTTTGTTTTCACTTTACATTAATGGCCTCAAGAAACATATGACCAGTTTGGCTATAGATTCACCTTGTGTAGGCACCCGTCCTATACCGGTGTTACTGTACGCTGACATCACAGTACTTATCGCTAGAACTCTGGTAGATCTCCAAAGGTTGAAGGATTAATTTTCTAAGTTCATTGCTGTTTTAGTTCTTTCCATTAACTATAATAAAACTCACATCATGATTTATGGCGCTAATAGGTTGAAGCACAAGGCTTACAATTTGAACAACTCCAAGATTGGATCAGTACCTACCTTTCCCTATTTGAGTGTTTTATTCGATGAAGCCTGCAGATGGAATGCAGTGGGGCGGATTAGGACCTCTGTGTTTGCAAAGAGCATTGAGGCACTTGACGGTTTTGCCTCCAAGCTGCAGGATCCAACTGTCCAATGAGTTGATGGCCATATATAAAGCTAAATGCCTTCCTATTGCAACATATAGTGCTGGACCCTGGGGTGTATGGGATTAGCCTGATTTGCAGAAACTGGAGAAAGGATTCTTGAGGAGGTTGCTTGCTGTACCTAACAGCACCTCGACCTATGTGTGTCATGCAGAACTCTGGTTAGGTTATTTCACTGAGTATATTAAACTGTGTCAATTGCTCATGTGGCTGCCCATATGGACCAAACAAGAAACTGGTCTCAACAGGCTGGTTCTGCAGGATTGCCTCAAATTAGACAAACCTCTAGAGATTTATTACTGGTAGGCCTATATGAAAAACCTATGCTACAGGTTGGACATGCCTGATTTTTTCAGTAAGCCACTTGAAAAATGTTTCCCTTGCAAGGGCAGTGTTAAAGTCTGTTTTATGATGTTTGTAGCAACCATAGAGATTGTTGTGAATTCCAGAAACAAACTGTGATTATTTGTTAATCCAGTTGTCTCCAGAAATAGCACTTTACCTTATTTGGGTCACAAACATACAGCACAGATATTTTTCAACATGTTTTAAACTTCGGACTATACATAACCTGGTTGCGTTCCCGACACCAGGTCATTATCTTGATAAGTTTGCAGCATGTCCGTGTGATTGTCGTTCACAACAGAGTTTAATTCATTTTATGCTATTCTGTAAATTGTATATAGGTTTTGGAAAGCGGTTCTTGCTCCTCATTTTAAAGCATGCTTGCCTTGGGCAATGTAGACCTGCCATGATTTTTTTGCAGTCACTCTCTTCCATATCAATCTGCTTTGGCTAAATACATTCAACCATCAATCAAGTTGGGATACATTTTGACTTGATACATAGGAGTATGCTATGGACTGTAAGGTACTGAACTGTTCTTTGCTGAATTCCCTTGGCAGCTTATAATTGAGTTCTTTTTAGGTCGAGCCTGGGCAGCTCATGCGCTGCTCTGGGAGGCATGCTATGTTCAGGTATGGAAGTGAAGCTCCGCCCACTCTCCGCCTATCTTTTCAATCAGCTCCTGTTACTGTCCTCTCTAAATGGTTGCTTTTGATTCGTTAATACACTTGTTAGTCTCTCCTTAGTAACGTCTTGTCTGCATTTGTAACCTCCCATGAGGGCTGGACGTTTTACTTGTGTTGTTACATGGTCTGCTTTATCTACAGCCTGTGAGCACTATTTTCTTTAATGCCTTTAATCTAGCTGTTTTTGCAGGCATGATAGGCTCTCCCTAGCCCACCCTGTTTTCATGACAGTGTGGCACCCGATCATGGACGCTGCGCTTTATCTTTAAAAAAATGCTCCCTGCAAAGCGCGGCACTTCTGCACGCACTATGCTGCTTATCAAATGCTTTTTTTATTTTTAAAAGTGCCCCACACCACGCTTTTACTCTAATGCTGGCCGCATCTTTCTTTACACGAGCTGCGTCTTAAAGGGACGTGGCCGACATTAAAGTGAAAGCACGGCATGGGGCGCTTTTACAAAAAAAGCTTTGTTTGTCAACTTGACAAACAATTTTTTTTTTTTAAAGCGCCCCATACCGCGCTTTCACTTTAATGGCGGCCGCGCACATTTCTTTGGACATGGTTCATCTAATGAAAGGGGCGCGGCTGCCATTAAAGTGAAAGCTCGGCGTGGGGTGCTTTTACAAACAAGCATTTGGAATGCAGTAGGTCTTGCATTTGCAAGAGTTTAAGCTATTGCCATTGTAAATGACAGTGCCTTTTATTTACGTATTCAAACTAAAACATAAATAAAAGGCATTGTCATTTACTATGCCAATGGCTCAAACTCGTGTAAATGCGAGACCGATTGCATTGCAAATGCTTGTTTGCATTGTTGCTTCTGCGCTTTAAGCTCAGGCGAGAACCAAGGTTTTGAAGGAGAATCCCTAGACCGCTTACTGAGGGACATAGGAGAGAGGAGATCCACCGCCCACCTAATCCAGCTGGAGAAGCTTGCAAGAGCTCCCTCTATGTCATTCGAGACTGACTGGCCTTGACCCAGCCAGGGCATGACTGAAAGTCAGAGGGTCAATTTTGGCGGCGGCAGGGTCCTGTCCGGCCCGGCCTGGAAGGTTGTTGCCATCCGGGGTCCAGGAAAAGTAGGACAAGAAATGGTCGGACCAGGGCACCGGAAGAGGATCCTCAACCATAATGGGCAAGTTGGAACAAATAGGATCAAGAATATCCGTGCAGCGCGCATTCTTATGGGGAAGCCCCTCTGACAACTAGAGTGCGCACTGAGCAAAATGGCATCTCTAGCTGTCGACCGGGAGAGAACAGGAAGTGGCAGCCGGCCCGGACTCCCCTGACTCAAGTAAGTGTATCTAGCGTCTTACACAAAGCCCCCAAATAATGATCTCAGCATCAAATTCATACAGTGCTAGTGAGCAACAATAAAATCATCAGAAAATGCGGTAAAAATGATTAAAAGCAGTAGCAGCGATTAGCGTGCAAATTTGCAGGAAATTGACTAGAGCAAACCCCTCAAGGCTTGCGGTGCGATGTGGCGTCCGCCCACGTGTCGCATGTCGTTGAAGCACACGTTGCGGTGGCAGCTTGCCACGTGGAGTGTACGACTCTCCTCTTGCCTGTCTTGGGCCACTGGTGACTCCGTCCCGAGGCAGTGTGAGGGATGATACTCGGTGCTGTCTTTTGGCCCACTGCAGGGCTTTGCTGGTGTGGTGGAGATGTGGAGATTCTCTGTGTTGCCTTCAGCATTGCTTCCCTTCTGTGGAGAGATCCTGCTCCCCCGGTTGCCTGCCCTTGTTGTCAAGTTCGCTGGTGCAGCCTTCTGCGCACCTCTGACATTGTGCGCTTCGTCCTCTTCGTGGGCGCCCTCTTCTGGCACTTGGTGTGCCCTTTTTGTAGCTTGCGGTGGTGTCCATTCACCACTGGGGGCGTGTGGCACAATTCCTTCTCTTGTGGTGGCGTAAGACAGCCACTGGGGGAAGTGCACGCAGTGCACGTGCTCCTTGTGCTTGGGGCTTTGGGTGTGTGTGTGTAGCGCACAGTGAGGCTTGTATTTGGCTAGCTGTCTACAGGGCTTGCTGTCTGTAGCTCTGTTGCTTTGGGGCTTCTTGGGGTTCTCTCTCTCTCTGCAGGGGTGCATAGTCTCTCTCCTTAAAACACTATACAGCCCACCGGAGGCGTGTGGTGTCTGCATAGCCTTCTCTTTGGTGTGCTTCTGGTTGTGTCGTCGGGCCTGCACAGACAGTCTGTCTCCTGGGGGCTGCACAGAAATCTCAGCACTGCAGTGGGTTGTGACTGTTGCTACTGGCTCCTTGTCGTGGCCACATTCCTTTTCATTCACTTACTGGGTGCAGTACAGGGAGCAGACACTAGACGTCACTGCAGTGCCCTCCACTTGTGCCTCTGCTTCCCTGCCTTCTCTTTGCAGACAGTCATTGGTGAAGTCACTGATGGGGGATGACCAGGTCACTGCCGCAGGCAAAGTATGTGGGGGCACTGCCAGTCTTTATTTCCTTGCTCAGGTCGGTGCGGCAAGGCGGCTTGGCTTTTCAAACTTAGCCCTGTGGGGGCCGCCTCATCAATGGTGAGCTACCGCAGCTTTCCTCAGTTCTGCGGGCCTTTTCCTTGCACACTGCTCCCATTACATGGGAGCGGTAACTACAGATGGCCACTAGGCGGTACTGTGGCCTCGAACGATACCGGGAAGACAGCTTTGCCGACGGAAGGCTTAGAATATGGCCCATAGGAACGCGGCCTCTTCTGGGAGTATGGGCGGGCGCCGGGTCAGCAGTATGAGAAGACAGCTGCCATCTCTCCACCAGCTACAGATGTGCAGTGGCAGTTTTCCTTGAGGGAAACGTCCGCTCGCACTGTCCTTGTTTTTTTTTTTACTAGCGCGAGGTTTCTGAGCCTGGCAAGTGTTGTGTTGTGCTCAAGCTTGTGCTCGAGTCAAACGTAATGAGTGAAACGTAATGAGCCACACGTATTGTCAGTGTTCTAGAATTGTATTTATTCCTTATTCGCAGCTGCCTGTGAGCAGTTTGACTTGCATTGCGGAGCTGTCGCAGGGGGTTTAAGTTACGAGAATAAACCTTGAAGAACTCTTCATTTGTACGGATATTCTTTTCAACAATGGCGACGACTATGACTTAAACCCCAGGAACCCACGCGTTTATATTCTGCACAGATGTGAATTTAACTTCTATGGACTTCTAATTCTTTGGATTCGTTTTACTTTGGATTCGGAGCAGTGTTCACCTGTTTTGATGTATTTTGGACTTTCTTACTAAATACTTTTGATTATCCTGTTACCTCGTATGTCGATCGGGTGCATTGGGAAAACTGCCGTCAACTGCATCTTTTGATTGCTAACATCGTTCGGAGCCCGAGCCGTGATTGTCTCCTGCATTTCTGGTGTATCCAAGCAACCACACGACTTGCCGACGAGGAGTTCTGGCGGTCTTTGTTTCAAGCGTCTACCCCTACGTCTACACGTCAACACGTAAGGTCACGCTGTTTGACCTTTCGTGCAGCCATTTTGTGCTCTGATTACGTGAGAGAACAACGCACTAGATACTAAGTGCGCAACGTTTACTTCCTCATTTATTGAAGTCCTACATCATTTGTTTTACAACTCGGCGGTGATACACACACCGTGTATCCACTATAATTACTTCAGTGTCTCAGTTGTGGCGATTTTCACTCTATTATCGCTTACTTCTCAACGGTGATACACACACCGTGTATCCTCGATATTACAGTATTCTCTTCTGTATGACAATTGCCACACCACATCTCATATAAGGTACATTTCCTGGCATATGGAAATTCTCTATTTTTTTTTCTTCTCTTTCTCCACAAGTGTACACTGTGTTTGTTGTAAATTTCTATACCACTATTTCTCTTACCTTCATTGTAACTATGGCTATGGCTACAATGAATCTACCTGCCCCACAGCAATTTATGATCAAAGACTGTGAAGTATCTAGCCAAAGATGGGAAGAATGGAGAGATTACCTTATCAATTATTTAGACACATTTGAGAGTAAGGAGTTACCTCCGGAGAGGAAAAATAAAATCCTTTTACATTGTTTAGGACCTGGAGGCTTAAGAGTATACAACCACATTGAAAGGAAACCCTTGTCAGGAAGTGAGGTGAATGTTTTTACTCATGCTATTGCTGATTTGAATGCGTATTTTGCACCTACAGTATGCAAAGCAGTGCATAGATTTAACTTTTACCACAGGAAACAAGAACCTTGTGAAAAAGTTGAGGATTACATAGCTTCCCTCAGAAGACTTGCGCTATCTTGCAAATTCGGAGTTATTGAGGAAGAGTTAATTCGCGATCAATTGATTATGCATTGCAATAATCAAAATCTTCAAGACAAACTATGGATTAATGGTGAAGCAAGTTTAAGAGAAATCAGTGCCATTAACAGCAAAGCTGAACTAACCTCAAGATGTGCAAAAACTGTTATTGCTAAGAGCAAACTGGATAACAGTGATGATATTGTGAAGGTTGTAAAAACCAATTTTCCACGCTCCAACGATCAATTTAAAAAGAAAAATGAGAAATTTATAGTTAAATAAAAAGCTACAGTGAAACCTTTAGAGACTAAAGTGAATTGTTACCGTTGTGGTAGTCCTTCCCACTTGGCAAATGATAGAAAATGCCCGGCTTTAAGCCAAAGATGTGCATACTGCAAAATGTCGGGTCATTTTGCACGCATGTGTCGTAAATCTAAGGCTGTGAAATGTGTGGTTGAAGAGTGCGAACAAGAGGACCAGAGTTTCGACTCTGATAATGAAGAAAACAGAATATGTTGTTTACATGAAGGGAGTAATGAAGCTGATAGTAAACAAAGGAAAAAACCAGTTTGTGAAATCAGAGCCGGTGAAGTACTTGTGACCCTTATGGCAGACTCTGGGTCACCGTATTCCATTGTCAACAAAGACAAATGGGAAAGCTTATTCAGTGCAGTAATAGGTCCTGAGTTAGAGAGTCCTGATATACATCCAGTTAGTTATACAGGTGAACCTATCGAGTTATTGGGTTTTCGCAAACTCATTTTCGAATTTAAAGGGAGACAAGCTGAATGCAAAATGTATGTGTCTCTATCTGGTCCTTGCGTTTTAAGATGGTGGGATCAAGGTGAATTAGGAATACGTTTGGATCCTAATAGTGCTGATCCTGTTTTGAGTGTAAAGGCGGAGAGTGATGATGCGTGTGAGGATTTAGTAACAAAATTCCCAAATGGTTTTCTGGGAGTGTTGGCGAACTCAAGGGTTTTTCACATGAAATTATCTTGAAAGAAAATGCGTGTCCCTGCATTCACAAAGTTAGAAATGTTCCTCTTGGCATCAAAGATGAAGTTATTAGTGAAATTCAGAAACTAGTTGACAATGGTATAATTGAACGAGTGGAGTCTTCGGACTGGGTCGCCCCCCTTGTCATGGCATGCAAGTCCAACGGCCGTGTCCGTTTATGTGTGGATTTGAGAGAACTCAACAAAAATATTTTCGTTGATGTGTTTCCTCTTCCTAAAATATCTGAGTTATTGTCGGCTACTAAGAACATGGAGTGGTTTTCCACAATAGATTTAACTTCAGCGTATCACCCCTCCATAACATAAGTAAACACCTCACTGCTTTTGTTACTCCGATAGGAACCGTCCAATTCAGACGTGTCCCTTTTGGTTTGGCATCAGCAGCTGCTATGTTTCAGTGTGTGATGCATCTTATTTTCAAAGATGTTAAGAATGTCCTGTTTTTCCAGGATGATATCCTTATCATGGGGAAGGATAGAGCAGAACATGATAGAGTTTTGTTCAAAGTTATGCACATATTAAACAGCAAAGGTTTAACTGCAGAAAAGTCCAAATGTAAAATTGCAAAGAGCAGTGTAACTTACCTGGGACATGAGATTAGTGCTTGTGGTATTCGCCCCAAATCTGAGCTAGTTGATGCCATTAGAAAAGCTCCTGCACCCCAAAATAAAGAGGAGGTTAGATCCTTTCTGGGCCTTACAGAATTTTATTCAAAATTCGTGTACAATTTTGCCAGTAAAATGTTTTGTATCAGGCAATTACTTAAAAAAGGATCTGTTTTTAAATGGTCTGTGGAGTGCCAATCTTGTATGGATGGTATCAAAAGTGATATTTGTTCTGCTCCTTCACTCCAAGGATTTGACCCTAAACTTAAGAGCTTTATTACAACAGATGCTAGTGGGCGAGGTTTGGGAGCCGTGTTATCTCAATTGCAGAATGATGGCACGGAATGTGTAATTGCATTTGCGTCTTGAGCACTAACACCCACAGAGGAAAAATACTCTGTAATTGAAAGGGAGGCCCTCGGTTGTGTCTGGGGACTAAAGCATTTTAGACAATTTGTGTGGGGTACGTGTGTCACTTTAAGAACCGATCACAAACCTCTCACCAAGGTACTCACATCTCATGGTTTGAATAATGTTTCACCCAAAATTTTTCGTTTTTCAGTGCAATTATTAGATTTTGTGTACGACATCATATATGTTCCTGGTATTCGCAATAGAATTGCAGATTTCTTGAGCAGATGTCCCTTACCTGTTTGTGAGGAACTGAATTGTGAGTGGGATGATTGGTGACAAGTATTTGTCGTGAGGACTGGATTAGGAATATCTCTAGTGATAAGACTTTACATGTGGTGGGAGAACACGTCCTCAAAGGATGGCCTGATAAGGCTAGTTTATCAAGTGAATTTGTACCATTTAAGGGAGGTGAGAAATTAACTTTCATTTGAGGATGATCTATTACTTAGGGGTGGTAAACTAGTTCCCCCAAAAATTTTAAGTGATAAAGTCATTAATTTGTGTCATGAAGGACATTTAGGGATTGTGAAAACCAAGTGTAGGATCAAACAATCTTATTGGTGGCCAGGTGTTGACAGAGACATTGAGAGAGCTTTTTAGGAGAAGTTTTTGCAAGGGAAGGTCTTCCTAAAGACTTAGGGGCAGATTTACAAGCCTCTTGCGCCACTTTTGCATCCTTTTTCTCATGTTAAAAATGACGCAAAAGTGGCGCAAGGGGCTTGTAAATCTGCCCCTTAGTTTCCGACAATGGTGGGCAATTTGTAGGTGATTGTTTTAAGAAATTTATCAGTGAAACAGGGTTTGTACATAGAACCACTTCCCTTTATCATCCTGAAGGAAATGGCAGCGTTGAGCGCTTCAACAGGGTGATCAAAGGGATCATTGAACTAGCGCACAGCAATGATAAGTATTGGGAAGATGAGTTAAGAAAAATGGTTTGTGCATATAGAGTCACAAAATGTTTATCCACAAATTATTCCCCTTTTGAACTCATGAGGGGAAGATCTCCTCGCACAAAAGACAACATGGGTTGGTTGCAATGCACTAAGATTGTTTCATGGTGCTTGAAAGATGTTAAACAGTCTCTTGAGAATAAACAGAATATTTTGATTGAAAAGCAGACTAGTGCATGTAAAAGGAGTAAAGTCAATTTGCAAGTTGGCGATTTTGTGAAAGTCAAGAAAGGGACATTAGTACGCAAAGGTGAAAGTAAATATTCTTCTCCTCATAGAGTAATTAAGATCCTTTGTAACTCTGCACTTTTAAGTGATGGAAAAGTGTGGAATGCAAATAGAATTGCTTTGTACAAAGGTCAAGTTAAGGAAGTCGATGCCAAAGACAAACAAGTGCGAATACGTAAGTATGACTGGGTTGACGAAGATATAGCGGAATTGCAAGTAACTGAGGATTCTACTAGTGTTCCTGTCCAAATTCCTGGTGTTGCTAGTGATGAAGCGAGTACCGAAATTCCCTTCCAAGGAGATTCCAAAGGTGTTGGTAGAGGGGAAGTGTCTCGTGCTAAACGTGTGTGTACTAAACCTAAAAAATTTGATGATTATATCACTCATATTTACAATTGAATGGTGCACATATATTTTTACACTTTATTGTGAATCGCATTTCTATTTCTTATAATGTTAGTATGTTTATTATTTTTTGTTTTTTTGTTTTGGGGAAAGGGGGAAGTGTTGTGTTGTGCTCGAGCTTGTGCTTGAGTCAAACGTAATGAGTCAAACGTAATGAGCCACACGTATTGTTAGTGTTCTAGAATTGTATTTATTCATTATTTGGAGCTGCCTGTGAGCAGTTTGACTTGCATTGCGGAGCTGTCGCAGGGGGTTTAAGTTACGAGAATAAACCTTGATGAACTCTTCATTTGTATGGATATTCTTTTCAACAGCAGGCAGTCCTTTGTACTCCGATGCTCTGGGTGCCGATTGCTGATTTGCGAGGACGGGGGCCATGCAATGCCTTATGGTGGCTTCGATTGTCTTGACTGCTGGTGGGGCGCTGCAGACGCCGGCAGCACTATTCAGGGCAGGTAATCTGCTTCATTCACTTCAGCTTTTGGGCAGCTGAGGGAGGCCTTTCTTCTCTCGCGGCTGTCTCTCTCACTGGCTGTGGGCCGCGCTGAGACAGCAAAAACGGGCATGAGGTATGCGATGCAGGGACGGCTGGCTGATGTGTCTGCTTCCCAACTCCGCTCCGGTTGAGGCCTCAGCAGGCGGCCGACGTACCTCTTGTCCCGTTGCCTGGCTTGGGCTGTTTTCTCTCTTTTCATGGTCGCTGGCACGTTGGCTCAGTCTGCTCGCCCTGCATTGGGGTTCTACGTGCGGGAGTGGTGGTCCATCTCTCCTGGTGCCGGTCGCTTCTCTCGCGCTGGGACGGGTAGTGCATGTAGTCGCCTCGAGCATTGAGGGCCCACAAAGCTGCCTGCGGCACTTTATCTTCTCTAGCTTTCTGTCCCCAAGGCTGGCCGGCACAGCGGGGGCTGCAGGGCATGCAGGTGGGGGTTACGGACCCTTGCTGGTGGGCACCGATGTGTTCACTCTCCGGGAGGCTTTACTCTCGCTTTACGTCGATCATTGGCATGCTGGCAGTAGGTGCCTTATGACCTGGCGACTCTTCTCCCCACCAGGAACTTCTGCCAGCACACATGCGGGGCCGACCCACTAGTCGCCATTGAGGTGTTTTGGGCCACTAGGCACACATGCTGGACAAATAACCACATTGACACAGTAGTAGGGTACTGGGAACTGGTCCAGGATACGTGCGCCCGACCCCTTTTATTAGCAGGGTCACCTGACCCGTGACGCCTGTGATGGGTTGGTGTACAGTGGGGTTACAGCACAAGGCTGAACACTAGAACGTGTCCAGGAGGGTACTACAGACCTCTCCAACTGACTGGTGCATGGGCAGGGCTCTCTAGTCCTAGCACCAATCACTCACACCAAAAAAACCAATCTAAGCTGAAATACCACGAGCATCGGTTTGCTTTTTTTGCTAAACTGTTGGAATTTCCTTCTCCTCTTCCCCAGTTTTAGCAGGCCATCCCTGGTTTCTGGAGTAATTATCTTTCTCCTTTTTCTCGGCTTTCCAGGTCCTATGTCAGGAGTCCTCCGCGCTGGTAGCCTCGGTATAAAGGAGAACAATGCAGGTAAATCATCTATTTCACTAGGCTTTGGTACTTCCACCAGTTTGTTCATCCAGTAGTGCAGTGGTTATGGGAGAAATTAGTGCTGAAAAACACACATGCTCAATAACACTTATTTGGAAGGGAAGCTCCTTCTCTTTTCCCTTATCAAGTGCCCCGGGTGGTTGTGGTCATGGTAGTGTATACGGTTCACCCCCTTTTCAGGTCCTTAGTGGTGCACAGTGCAGTTCCCTTCTTCCCTCTAACCCCAAGCCCGGATTCTCGCATGCACCTGCGTTAGCCACGTACCTCCAGGAGCATGGCTTGGTCCAGTAGCACGCCAGTGGATCTCACCATTTCCTGACTCCTCAGCCTGCTTTTCCCAGTTCAGGTTCACGGCTCCTACGCATCGGACAAGCCAGGCAGCATTCTTTGATGGCCCCCGGAATACCGCTGGTAATTCTTCCTCTTGCAGCTTCGGTGTTTTATGGGAATTCTCTTGTGGGTGTCTCTCCTCTTTGTTCCTCTGCTGCCAATTGAGCGTCTTGCACGTTGCCGCGCATAGTCGAATACAAGTCCCTCCTCTCCATGGGATACAGCAACAAGTCACAGTAGTCCTTTCTGGTCTACGGAAGAACGAGATGTGCGTCATTTGATGTATGATCAGAGGGAGAGAGCCAGGGCAGGAAATCATGCAAGTCCTCTTCATTGTCACACACCCTCTCCCTAGGATTTTCCCTATCAGGGAAAGGGGAAAAGCGGGAAAAGTAATCAGCATTTCCCTCATCTCTGCCCTTCCTGTGTATTACTTCAAAGTGTAGGGCTGAAGGGACAAAAACCAACGCAGGATCCTGTGTTATTCCCCTTATTGTAATAAAGCTAGATAAGGGGGGCATGGTCCATATATAACACAAAGTATCTCCTTTCAAAATAGTAACAAAGCTTCTCAATGGCCCACTTAAAGGCAAGGCACTCCTTCTCAATAGTAGGATACACACGTTCCCGGGGAATAATTTCCTACTGATATAGACAATCAGTATTTCACTTCCTTCATGGTCCACCTGGGATAGAACTGCACCAATGCCTACACCAGCTGCATCTGTCTGCAAAACAAAGACCTTATTAAAATCGAAAGACACCAAGACGGGACTGGTAGTAAGAGCGGTTTTCAGTCTCAAGAAGGCTGTAAGAGCTGAAGGAGGTGGTTTCTGTAGACCGTAGGAGAGACTCGCTTTTTTAACAGATTAGTGAGAGGAGCAGATAGCTTAGAGTACTGAGGTTTGAATCTCCAATAACCCTTGGCGGAGTTTGCAGAGTTGCACTATGCGGAACACCGCGAAGTGCATAAAAAACTCCGCCGCACTACGCAGAGCTCCGCGAGCGGCGGAGTATGATAGAAAAATGCCGTTCGCGTTAATTGCACAGTGCCGGATGCTTGTCCGCACAGTGCAATCATTGCGAACGGCACCATGCACAGCGCAAGCTTTCCTTTTCTGCTGCTCAAGTAGATTTTTACTCGAGCGGCAGCTTTCTCAACGCGAACAGGCAGTTTCTCAACGCGAGCGGTCGCGAGCATACGCGACCACTCGCAATGAGAAACCTGACCCACCCCCGCGTTGAGAAATCTCGCCGGGATGTTGATTTTCCACGCTCGCGCTCGCCAACTTGATGTTGACGATCGCGAACGAGGAAAAATCTCGCCGGGAGGTTGATTTTCCTCGCTCGCGGTCGGCAATTTGACGTTGACGAATGCGAGCGAGGAAAAAAACTCCGCTCCGCACCGCGAAGCGGAGTTTTTCAGAACTCCGCAATCTCCGCATAACGCGGAGTGCAGAAAACTCTGCAAACTCCACGAGCGGAGTTCACCGCCCAGGCCTAATCTCCAATAGTATCCCAGGAGACCCAAGAAAGCTCTCATTTCTCTTTTTGTTGTTGGAAAAGTGGTTTCCGCTATGGTCATGACCTTTTCTGTCTGTGGTTCTATGACTCCAACCCCAAGGAGGTAACCCAGGTCTTTGACTTTTCAATGAGCGAATTTAGATTTTTTTGCATTGATATGTAGATGGGCTTGTTGTTGCTCCGCTAGGATCACCTGGAGGTGTCTTAAGTGTTCTGGCTAGCATCAGTGCTTAATTTGTAAAATAATAAGTGCCAGGGCCCTGACCAGGAGGCCACTGCAGCTTGCTCCACCCATCGCCCCTGTCCTTGCTGCCAAAACAACTACTAACCATCTCTCTCGGCTGCAAGTGCGACAGTTCAGATTATTCCAGGTCCCCAAAGCTAAAGGAATAGCTGGGGAGGCAGGTATTAGTAATGTTTTTATGTATATTGTCTTCATACACAACCATTGTTCTGCTCATCACTAAATTAGATGAGCAGCGCCACCATGTGGCAGACTGTCCTAAGTGCAGTGCTGACAATTAAATGCTGGTGCTGAGAACCAAAACCACTGGCTCAAATTAAGCACTGGGCCAGCTTTTCCTATGCACCACGATGTCATCAAGGTAGGCAGACAAATACTCCTGATGATGTTGCAGTAGGGCAGTGGTTCCCAAACTTTTTCAACCCACGGCTCCCTTGACCTATTGGCCGCGGCTCCCCATTATGTTACTTTTTTTGGGCGGCTGGAGGGATGCCTCAGGCCGATGAAGGTATTATAATCATAGATGTAACAAAATAAAAATATAACAGTTGTTTAATAAAAAAACTTTAATTGGTTAGTTAAGTCAGAAACAATACTATTTAGCACTAAAGCATCCATATGGAATTTTTTCACTATTTTTGTTTTAAAAAATTGCCTCTAGCATGTTGGAGAAGACACTTTTTTTCTCTTGTTGGTAATTAGAGTGAGGATAGAGGGCGTGTTACATTTTCCAGAGGCGCCCAGTCCTATTGGTATTACTATGTGTAAATGTATTGATTTTGCCAATCTTATAACAGTAGAATTGTGAGTCACCTTCTGAGGATTCAAACGTTTAATCTGCAAATTATTCTAAGATCACTACACAAATCTAAGCCTCTGAGCTACTTTAATGGTATACTTTCCTGAGAATATGTTACTAGCGGGGTGCAATTCTGCTGCAGGCATTGTAACATTCAAGCTATCCATCAGTAGTTATTTTAACCAGGCAGACGACCGGAGCAGTTCGAATTGACAGATTCATTCCAAAGATTAATACTATTCCCGTGGCACGATTGGTCCCGCGGCCGGTTCAATTAAATTGAAGAATCTGCTCCATCACTACTACACTAAGTGGAGGTCATGTACTTCTGCCATCTACCACGATTGAGCAACCTATGATTAAGACCGTTTGTCAGCCCACCAGTTTGTCTCTCATACGGGGCACCCGACCGGGTCCCCGTGTGAGTATTCCCTTTTCCTCTCTCACTTTACCGGTGTCTCACTTATTTCACTGTCTCACGAGGCTGAACAATCGCCATCAGATTGTCCCCATATCCCTTGGTCCTGAAGAGACCCTGCACTGTAAAAGGGTCGAAACGCCGTTGACTGTATTTGAAAGCGAACCAGTTTAACAGCTCTGACTATTGTACACAGAAGCTGGAATCATTACTAAGTTAATCTTTGGTCGCCTTTTTTAAAACAAAATGTGGAAACCAAGCTGTACACATTACATGTTTTTCACTGTTTGTTTTATGGTTCCATTTCACTTGGGGACACAAAAGCACTATTGTTTTTTCTTGGTCTGTGTATATATCAATTTGAATTTTACAAATCTGATAAAAAGAATTAATGTGAACATAAAGTCTGCAAGGCCCTCTTTCTTTCTGACATCACCTTAACCCGTTTTTGTGATTGCGATTGTGCATTTGATTATTATTATAGATTAGCCTAACTTTCCGCTGGAACCGCTGTTTCTGTTACACATGACATACCCTGGTTCCTAGTGAGTAGGGTGCCCCTTGTTCTTGTTTTAGTCATCAGTAGTTAAAGCATGCTTGTGGCAAACCAAGTCCTGTAGTAGGCACACTAGTTGATAAGATAGTAAGGCATCTTTCCTTTAAAAGTGAACATAGTGCTTGAATCCTTGGTCACAAGTGCTTAGTTAGTATGCTCTTCTTTGCAACAAGTCAGTAGGACAGGAGAAATCATAGATATGGTAACTTTATGTAGTTTCCAGGATACAGTGGTGAACATTAACCTAATTCTAAGATGCAGATCAGTAGCAGATACATTGTTTATGAGGTACGGGGACCCCTCACCTCTACTCTGTGGAGTCAATGTTGGCATGTAGCAGCCACAGCTCCTCGGTCTTGGCCGAGGATAGGATGAGGTGGTGGCCAGTCAAGCACAGGGTTTCTTCTACAGGTGGGTGGAAGGGCTGGTGCAACTGCACATTATCCACCATCGGGGTCTTGATCCTCTCATCGAACTTCATCCTGAGCCCCTAAGCCAGCGAGCACCGGCCCTGTCCGAGTGGCTGTGGGGCTGAAGTCCATGCACACTCAGTGAATCAGTATGTTCGAGACACCCAGAGTCCAAACCCACAGTGGCAGAATCAGCTGCAGCATCATGTAGATAAAGCGTCCGTCCGATCTGCATATATGGCAGATAGCGGCAGCCATAGTAGAGTGGTACCTCCAACTTTATTTACCACAAGAAATTGCCCAAAATGATCACAGGGACCTAACTTGTGCACACACCTAATATTTGTACTCCGTCAATGGCATGAGTAGAGGAACACCACTCCATAATGCACAAAAGGAAAAATCTGAAGATCCTAGACTTACCTGTGGCATTTAAACAAGGATTGAATATAAATGTGTGTGCATATGCTGCTGCTAATCAAAATATAATATATAGATCATAAATATTTGGGACTTTGTATGGACCCAGCTGCTTTGTTAGCACCAAGCCACATGCTAATAAGTCACGGTTGACAAAAATAAAGTTTTAAACAATGTTAGGCATTGCAAGAAACAAAATACACACTACCCCTCCATAAAAAGCCAATAGTAGTGGCCGTATGCAGCCAATTTATGGCGTCCTGTTTATTAATATGGGGAGGACAACGCTAACCAGTGTTGCATTGTATGGGAAGTGAATGCTATTTTAAAATGAGCATACAGGGGCTAAGGCTTGTTCAGTAGGTGCCAATCACTGATAGAGGTAAAAAATCTAGAGCGTCCAAAAGTATCAATCAATCAATCAGGGGTTTGTTAAAGCGCAACTACTCACCCGTAAGGGTCTCAAGGCGCTAGGGGGGGGGTGCAGGTTCCATCCATCAAGGAGGGGGTCTGTCGAAGAGCCAGGTTTTGAGGTTTCTTGCGAAGATGGGGAGCGATGTTGTCTGTCTGAGGTGGAGCGGAAGGGCGTTCCATGCTTTGGCCGCGAGGAAGGAGAAGGAGCGGCCTCCCGATCTGGTCTTTCTGGTGCGGGGGACCACGGCGTAGGAGAGCTGGGCTGATCGCAGGGTCCTTTGGGGTGCGTGGAATTTGAGTTGGCTGTTCAGGTATGCTGGTCCGGTGCCGTGGAGGGCCTTGTGTGCGTGGGTGAGCATCTTGAAGGTGATTCTCGCCTCGACAGGGAGCCAGTGGAGTGTGCGCAGGTGCTGGGAGATGTGGCAGTGTTTTGGCAGGTTGAGGACCAGTCTTGCGGCGGCGTTCTGGATGTTCTGTAGCCTGCGGGTGAGGTTTTTGTTTATTCCGGCGTAGAGTGCGTTGCCGTAGTCGAGTCTGCTGGTGACCAGGGCGTGAGTGATGGTCTTTTGGTGTTCGAGGGGATCCATTTGAAGGTCTTACGAAGGAGGCGGAGGGTGTGGAAGCAGGAAGACGAGACAGAGTTGATCTGGCGGTCCATTTTGAGCTCGGAGTCCAGGATGATTCCCAGGTTGCGTGCGTGGTCCGTGGGGGTTGGCGGGTTTCCGAGGGCGGGGGCCACCAGGTGTCGCTCCAGGCATCGGGGTTTGGGCCCATGATGAGTACTTCTGTTTTGTTGGTGTTTAGTTGTAGGCAGCTGTTTTTCATCCATTTGGCGACGGCTTCCATGCCTTCTCGAAAGTTGCGTCTGGCGGTGTTGGGCTCGTTGGATAGGGAGAGGATGAGCTGGGTGTCGTCTGCGTATGACACGATGTTGAGTCTGTGTTGAGTAAAAATTATGTGGTACATCTTGGGCAGAAGGAATTGTAGAGAGTACATCTATATAACAAAATATGACAAGACAGTATTTCATGTCTCTTTAACAATTACACACCCTCAGTAAATCATGCCTCATTAATAAGACATATTAATAAAAACTATCTGCTTTCTGCAGCAAACCTGAAATTCGAAATGCTAGAAGACATTACTCTGTTTTAAGTTTCTACCAGTCTGCGTACACCATCCTCATATTTTCCTGAAGTTACCCTGTTTCACTGCGCACTGCTACAAATAAAGATAATCAAAAGTGAAAGTGGAGATAGCCGCTTGTGAGAAAATAGTTTAAAAAGGCATTTGCAACTTTAGGATTCCTCATGTCCATGGCATCTGTCTCTTCGAAACAGACGAGGCTGCGGAGGAGTAATTTCCGGACCCTGGCAGAAAAAGCCCCACGTTTAATAGATGCAAAGTAGCAGCATTTTCTGAGGCTAGGAGTCGACACTGCTGAAATGTTCATGTGTGTGCCCAGTGACAGCAACAGCTGTAACTCTTTCAGTGCTAGAGATATCCGACATCACAGGAGTGTTCACCTACCAGTGGTTCCCAAACTGTGTGATTGGTGCGCATCTGTTCACGGCGCCCCTGACTAGTTTTGACGGCGCACTGGGGTGCCGCGGCGCACAGATTGGAAACCACTGCAGTAGGGTGTTCATGAGTCTTTGGAAGGTAGCCGGAGCACCGTGGAGCCCAAAGGGTAGAACAGTGAATTGGTATAGGCCATCAATGGTGGCAAAGGCTGTCTTTTCTTGGTCTTTAGACTCCAAGAGGACCTACCAGTAGTCTTTTGTTAGGACTATAGTCGTGATGTACTGGGCTTTGCCTAACTTCTCAGTCAGTTCATCCATCCTCAGTAAGGGGTACCCATCCTGCTTGGAGACCCGCTTGACGGACCTGAAGTCTATACAAAAAAGTATGCTGACATCAAGCTGGCACGAGCATGACTGGGGAACACCAATTACTGGTGGAAGGCACTATGACCCCTATCTTTAACATTTGTTCTATCTCAGCTTGAAGAGCCCGGAGAAAGGTGGCAGGAACCCTATAGGGTCGTTGTTTAATAACAACGCCTTCCTGAGTTGGGATAGAATGAATGGCAAGGGTGGTTCTTCCTGGTAAATCCGAGAATATGTCTGAAAATGGCTTTAGGACATCAAGCTGGTTTTTCTTCTCATCTTCAGAAAGAGATTTGTTTAGGTCAGTATCCCCTATAGTATGCCCTATCTATCCTAGAGGTACTGTTCTAGGGGTTGGACCCAACCATTTGTTTTAGAGATTGACATGGTATATTTGTTCTTTCGTGGAAGAAAGCTGTAACTGGAAGGTAACACAGCCTATCTTTTTAGTGATCTTATAGGGATCTTGCCATTCCGCTCATCTTAGTGTGAGAGATAGGTAGAAGAACTAGGACACAGTCCCCTACAGCATATTCCCTCCACTTTTTCCCCTTATCATAAAAATACTTCTGTCGCCTTTGGATTTACTCAAGATTTTCGTAAGCCAAAGCCCTCAGTTTCCCTATGCAAGACTTGAGCTGGTTGGTATAATCGAATAGGAAATCAGCTTTGTTCTCTGCATTCTTCTCCCAAGCTTCCTTGGTAATTTAAGGAGCATACTGGTTTGTCGACCAAAAAGTAATTTGAATGTGGAAACCCCTAAACTGCTCTGTACTTGGCCTCTAAGAACAAAGAGGGCTAGGGGTAGCAATTTTTCCCAGTTTTTACCGTCCCCAGACAGCATTTTCTTGAGTCAGTTTAAGGCTCCCATTATATCTCTCCACTAGCCCATCAGTCTGTGGATGGTATACAGAGGTTTTCAAGTGGTTGATATCAAATTCCTTGCAAATCTGTTTCATCAGATTGGATACAAATGGTGTACCTTGGTCTGTAAGGCTGTCTCTGAGAAATCCCATGCATAAAAATACCTCTATTAGGTGTTGGGCAATAAGTTGGGTGGTAGCAACCCTTAAGGGTATGGCTTCAGGATATGTTGTTGCATAGTCGACTATGACAAGCACGTATTGGAACCCTGTTGCTGAACGATGTAAAGGGCCTATCAGATCCATTCCTATTCTATCAAAGGTTTTCCCTGTGATAGGAAGGGGTTGTAAAGATACCCTAGGTGGTTGATACGGGTCCTTTTTCTGGCATAATTTGCATGTTTGACAATACTGTTTGATTTGCACATATAAACCAGGCCAAAAGAAATGTTGTTATATAGATTGACTGTTTTTTTTCTAAACCACAATGGCTAGCTAATAGGTGGGAGTGTGCAGAGAATAAGACTTGGGGCCAGATTTAGGTGGCTAAATACCGGTCGTTAAATCCGAAATTCGGAGAATTTCAGCGTTACCGACCGGTATTCATCCATGTTCAATGTAGGTAACACCGAACGCCATCGAAAATAAGGAATCGGTAAAAATAAGGGAAACCAGTTACCGATTCCTTAATTAGCGATTAGCAGACACCGAAACCCCTAAATACCGAATCGGTAAATAAGAAATCCTTAAATAATCGCAAATCCGATGTACCAAAAATCGGTAATACCGATTTTTCGAAAATTCGGTATTTAGGAGTCGCTAATTACCACTGACTCAAAGCAGGTGGTAATCAGGTGCACTGCATTTAAACAGCCCCAAAATGCAACAGTGTGAACACAATGGCGGCCCTCTATGTAATTGGAAGGCGGCTACGTTTGCAAGCAGCAGGACTGAGGATCTGGAGACGGGAGGAGCGCGTGTATAGACTGCACGTTACACTCTTCCAACTGACTGAGGCTGAAATCCATGAGAGGTACAGGCTACACCTCCAACCATCCTAGACCTGATACGGGACCTGCACCCACTCCTGGAGCATCAGACACCAAGGGCGCACGCAATACCAACACATGTTCAGGTGCTCTGTAGCCTGCACCTACTTGCATCAGGAAGTTACCAGGGGGTGATAGCTGTGGCAGGTGGTGTGTCACAGAGTTGCCTGTCCCGTTTCTTCAACTCCTTCTTGGATGCCATGATGCAAAGAATGCATCACTACATACGCTTCCCCAGCACACAGGCGGAACTGCAGAAGACAAAGCTGGATTTCTACCAAAAGGCACAGTTCCCACATGTAATAGGGTGCATTGATGGGACACACATACCAATCTGCCCACCTGCAGCCACAGAGTATATATACCGCGACCGCAAATCTACGCATTCCATCAACGTGCAGGTGATATGCGATGCGGACCACATCATCACTGACATTGTGGCCAAATTCCCAGGGAGTACCCATGACTCCTACATATTCAGGAACAGTGAGATCTACACACGTCTGGCTGGGGGTGAATTTGGAGAAGGATACCTGCTAGGTAATCAATGTGACACACCCTGATGTATACCTTGGATGAATGTGTTGGTGACCCATATTAATGGCAGTTCCTTTCTCACTTAGGTGACAGCGCATATGCCGTGCGGGCATTCATCCGGACTCCACACCTCAACCCATCCACACCAAGTGAGAGAAGATACAATGTGGCACATAGAAGCACGCGCAACGTTGTGGAGCGCACCTTCGGACTCTTAAAAAGCAGGTTCCGCTGCCTCCACAAAAGTGGAGGTGCACGTCAGTACTGCCCCATCATCTGCTGTAAAATAATAGCAACATGTGCCATGTTGCATAACCTTGCCACAAAGAAAGGAACAGCAGTGGAACTAACTGACTCTGAGGACGAGGATGAGGACTGTCCATAGCCAGAGCACAGCGCAGCAGGTGTGGCAGCAGCACCAGATGGGAGACATAGACGGGCAGAGATAACACGCAACTATTTCTGAGTAAGTAAGGAGACACAGCCAGTGATAGTGTTTAATTGCCATAGCACACAACCACAACATGAAGGGCTTCACATGCCAGGCCAAATTTTAATGCAGGTTACAATACCAAAAAGGGTTACATCACCCATATCGGAAAAACATGTGAAGTCTGGCATTACTTCCTGCGCCCACGCGCAGCACTGCTGCGTTCCTTGGGCACACTGTCCTCACTGCCAGTCTAGTCTGTCCTGTGGCAGCGCTGTCACGTTCGCTGCGCCTCCTGGACTCCGTTATAGGTGTGATGCTACTGCGGCTAGTAGCCTCTTCACTATCCCCCCCATCACCTGTAGTGGCAACCTGGATTGTCTGTAGCACTTCTAGTGCACTGGTCACTGTGACCAGCCCCCTTGCCACGTCATGGCTGCAGTGGGCCATCTCCTCCTGCATGGCCACCGAGCGCCTGCAGAGCAGAGAGGTGGAAGTGGAGAGGCGGTTCACTGCCTTGGTGTAGCTGTCGAGTTTTTGCCTCTCCCTGCGCCTGGCCAAACGGTCCTCATCCAACTTGCTGCACAGCAGCCTCACTGCCTCGGACATGTCCCTCATGCCCTCAGCCACAGTATTGTTCATGCTACTGATGCCCTTCTCAATTCGCAGCATGTGCCCATTCAGTCGTACCATCTGCCGCTGGACTGACCTTATTGCTTTGCCTTGCAGGCGCTGCACCTTGAGCATGTTCCCATCAAGACCGGCAAACACACTCTGATCCTCGCCCTGTGAAGCAGGACTGGCTGCCCTTGCCCTGCGGCGTCTGGCACCTGTGTGGGGGCGCTCAGTGGGGGACTGTGAGCCTGCACCGTTGGCATCCTCAGCAACCGTGGACTGTTGCCCTCCCATGCTGTCCTCCTCGGACACCTCCATCTGCCGTAGGCTGGCCACTGCATGCCTCCTGGCTCTCGGTGATGGTGGTGATGGTGGTGATGGTGGAGGTGGTGGTGGTGATTATGGTGGTGGTGGTGGTGGGGTGGTGTGCCCTGCAGGTGACAGGACCTCCTCCTCCTCCTGTGTCCTCTCTCTCCTGGGTGCCTTTCCTGTGCTCCCCTCTGCACCCCTGCGCGATGGCTCGCCTGTGGAGACAGAATGTACATTTGCTCACTTGTCTGGCAGCATTTGCGTAATAATAAATGTCATGCCTGCCAATCAAACTGACTGTCCTCTGCTTGCTAATTGCTGATGTGTGTCACATGCCTTTGGGTTCAGTGGACTGACTGTTCTGACATGTGTTACTTCTGACTACATCTCCCATAATGCATTGCTGGTTTTTAGTAAAACATGTACTGGAGTGGGATTCACAATGCCTCATTGGGGATTGGGGTTAGGGAGTGGGGGGCACAGCATGCAGTGCATGCATCTTACCTTGTTTGTTGCCAGCTCTGGCTGAGCTGTCTGCATCCCCAATCCCACTCTCACTCTCCGGCTGGAGGGTGGACTCGACCAGGAGATCCAGGGCAGTTGGCGCAGGTGCAGTGTTTCTCCCTCCACCTGTCAGGTTGGCTTGCTTCTTCCTCTCTGCCAGCCTCTCCTTTGCACGCTTCCTCAGGTCATACCAGCGTTTCTTGAGGTCCTCAATGGAGCGCTGGGTTACTCCAATGGCATTGATCTTGTCCTGGATGACCAGCCATATCTGCCTCTTCTGGGATTCAGGCACGTGCAGAGACTGTTTCCCAAACAGTTTGTCATGGTCCTTTGTGACTTCCTCAATCAGGATTTCCAGCTCCCTCTCACTGAACTTATGTTTTCTCCTGCGTTCAGCTGCCTCCTTCTCCCTCTCCTGATTGGCCATTTTTGCTCAGTGTTGTCTGCAAAATGTTTGTATAGTTGCTCCTGGCTTGTTTGCTGTGCTCCCTGCCTCTCAAACAGCTTCATGTTCAGAGCAGCTGCATGGGTGTGGCCACTTCCTGGTTGTGGGGTGATGAGGAAGCACAGGATTGGCTGATTCGACAATTACCATTTTTTAAATTACCGATTCGCTAATTACCGAATCGGTATTAATGAATCGGTAAATATTTTTACCGATTCATTCCGATTCCTTATTTTTGACCAATTAGGTAAAATTTTACCGGTTGTTACCGAATCGGTAATTTTTACAGATTTTTTATGTACATCTGAAATACCGAGTTCTTAATAGCGAATCGGTAAAATTCGCTATTAAGGAATCGGTATTTCAGAATTACCTACATCTGGCCCTTGATCTCTGAAATCAAGGGGTACCATGAGCTGGGGTTCCTCATTTGCTTTGCCAACATTATAGAGCAACCCCTTTTTTATAATGAACTTAGGGTAAGTAAGGTTAGGTCTGTTTTGTCTGTCTTTAGCGTTTTTCCAGGCATTCTGTAATGGCCCATAATTCAGTTGGGCTGCCCTAAAACGCTTGTCTAGTATCCATGGCTCATGAGAAATAAGGGTATCTTGACGTTGGGTTTCTCTAACTCCTATGGCTTCTGTTTTAGGTTCTTCTCTGAAGGACTCACCTAAACTTGTGACGTTATCTAGTAACAGATACAGGAAGTAGGGATTGTCTGTTCCATGGATAATTTTCTTGGGGAGAGGGGGAAGCACCCCACCCTCGACTGTACTTTCCTGCCTCATGGTATTGGTTAGTGTTAAATGGGCTACTGGGTAGATTTTAGTGTTCCCAGGTACACAACAAATCCCCACATATTTATTGGGTATTATCTGTGAGATATGAACTAGGTCACCTTTAACTACAGACTGTCTGCACCCAGAGTCCAGAAGAGCGGTTTTCCAATTACCATTAATTAGTAGACTCACGTAATATATGGGTCCCATCTCCTGGGCATAAAGGATGGAACAAGGGGCATAGCTAACATCCATAGGTTCCTCTTCTCCTTTCTCTTTTTTCTTCTTACAGAAACAGGCGATGTGGCCCCATTCCCCGCACTCATAGCATTGTGAGCAGAGGTTGGTAAGAGGGTCAGGTCGTGTTACCTTGATTCTGGGTGGCTCTTGGGTGGTTTTATACGTTTTTTTTCTCAAACTTATGCCCCATGACAGGTAAGAGTTTATTGGGTCGCTCAAAGTCAGACAGGGCTCCCCGAGGGTAGTGGCCATCTCAACAGCGTATTCTAGGGTTAGACTGGTATGTTGCCTTAACTATTTTTGGGTATGGAAGGGCAGCGCCTCAAGATATTGCTCCAGGTATATTTTATCCATGATTTCGCCGTGTAGTTTGTACAAATCTGCAGGATCTGTGCATTGTTTGGACAACATAAACTAAGGTATTGGTGTCTAGACTGATTCCGGATACTCCCGCAGGATATGTCGGCCTATAGACCAGCTAGCTCACAGTGCCACTATAAGCCCACAACCCTTACCAAGGAGTGAATAGTTTCTGGCAACCACTGAACATGACAACTCTCAAACCCCTCAGGGATCTTGGAAACAGTGCAGTACTTTTCTCTCAGTCACTCGTGCTCACTAAGTCTCAGAGAAATACACAGAATAAACGATGGGGACGTTTTCAATAAGCATTTATTGAACCAATATCATTGTAGTGTAAAACATGTTTGCTGTGACAATCATTAGACAAAAACATATGTAAAAGATTACAAGCACCAACAGAGTAAATAAAAGGTAAAGTTCTACCATGGTGCTAAAACAGTGAATATATGCAGGTATATAATCATGACAGTAATCAGGCGTACTCCTAAGATCCTAACCCTACCTAAGTTTACCTAGCATGTATGTGGGTGTAGAGCCAAGAATCCCCTAGGAAAGAGCCAACCCCATTACCTGATGGGAGAGAATGAAGGACCCCGTCTTGGTCTCGAGTTGGACACCCCACAAGGGATGTGCAGGACCTCAGCGTCTCGTGTCAGCGTCGACGTTTTCTCCTCTGCCTATCTAGTCTTGGATTGGTTCTTTTATACCAAAAAGATGGCCTCAGGGAACCTCACATAATCGATGTGTTGTAAATATCATTATGCAAATGAGCATAGAACAATACCTGCGATTATGCAAAGCAGTTCTTTCGCCCTAGGATGAAGATGACTATGACATTTAAACAGAGTATGTTCATGCTGTTATGTACGTCATGTGCAGGGACTTTTTCCAAGAATCCTCAATGCATAATAAATGAGGATTATTTCCAAGAAACTGATTGACATTTATTCAGCACATACCTGAGTAAAAGGTAACTTTTAGAACCATTATGCAGAGCAAGGTAGTACAATGTAGGTAAAAGGTTGTATAGCTACCTAGGCCTAGATTGGGGTACATTGAGGCCCATAACACCCACTCCTCATCCGAAGGATGATAAGGTTAATTAATGTTAAAATGCCTGTTTAAAAAACATAAAAACATCTTTCTAAAAACATGGTATATGTAAAAACGATGTTAAAAAAATTAGCATGAAGCTCTACGAGTCCACTAAAAAGTCAATATATGATCCGGCAGGCTGAGCACTGCGAAAAACCAGGGTGCTCAGTGAGAGCAGGTTTTTTTAAAACAAAAAAACCCCCTATGTTTTCGCATTCCAATTTAGCTTGTTTTGGAAAAAAGGCCGAATTGTTCTCATCACACGGAGAGCCAATGTTTATGTGTCCTGTGTGGGAGACTTCGCATTGCTGTCGCTTGCATCCGCAGATGACGGTCCCTATAACACCTCTTGTGTCAGGTCAATGGAGCAAAGGTGATCTTCTTCGGTTCCCACAGCAGCCACTGAAGAAACACTCGATATCTACGAACCTGTAGCAGAGCTGGTATCCGATCCGACAGGAGCTGAAGCATCCCGTGGAGGCTCTAAGAATGCATTCTTCAACATGGGAATACACTGAGGACGCTGTAACACGTGGGCCTTTAAGGGGTCCAGTTGTACGTCTATGTCCGGTGGCGGAACGATTGAAGTGTCAGACACAGGTCCAACATGCATTCGTATCCGCAAAATAGGCAGCAGAGTACAGGCAAGATGCAGTCTACCCAGATTGGTCTGATTAACCAATGCTCGCTTAGCTCCAGAAGCTGAGTTGTGCCCAGATTGAGTACCATACGTTCATGGCAACGTCGCACCAGGAGTGCCTTTTCCATCTCTTGATGAGTTGGGCAGGTCCATTGCGTAGCAGGAAAATTAAAACCAGGATACCCACTACAAGTAGGACCAGTGGAAGCCCTCAAAAAACACTTCCCAATACGGAGTGTATAATGGCTGGAATAACTCCGAAGATTGTCTGAAAGGTGCTCAATAGTCCAGCACCCTTGCTCTTAAATAGGTTCATGATCCCCCTCGTATCAGACATGTTAAAGATACGATGAACCATTTCCCTGAAATGGAGCAGGACATTCGTACGGACTAGTGCTTGTATTTCAGATGAAGACCTTGCAACCTGGAGATCAATAGTCTCTCGGGCTGAGGTTAAGGCCACATCCTTCTGAGAAAGCATGGCTTTCAGTCTGCTTAGAGAGTCAAACCGTATAAAGGAAACATTTAATGAAGGCCATAGTATTGCCTCCCTAACTGTGTGGGTCGGTGGAAACAATACTTGCATACAGCCAGTAACCATGGAACTTACTGTGACTAGATATGCGATGCCTGGCACCACCCCCCAACAGCCTTGATCATTCAGCATCAAATAGCTCCCATTTGAAAGCAATTCGAACACCGGGTGAATCACAGCAGCTGGGGATCCCTTCAAACAGCAGGATAAGTTAACAATGAAGCATTACAAGCTCCGTGAAGCGAAATCTCTTTGCAAACTAGAGACCCACTTAAAGCACTTTCACAGTTTGAACCGTTGAGAAAAACGTCAGTGTCCTCTTTCCTGCATCTATATCTGTATGGTAATTCCCAGTACTCACGTATGTATCCTTCTCCCAGCGCTTCATATCTGCCTGCCTGGTGATACTGTAGACAGTATTGAAATTGGAATGGCGTGACGGGGAGTGTAATATAGCTAAGGATTAACCGTTCTGTGGAAGGTGAGTCGGCCACGGTGAAAGGCAATTGGTCCACTTTTTCAATATGCAGCATTGTATATTTTGCATCTCTTCGTGCCATCGCCATCTGTCTTTCCGTTAGATTGTATGTGGAAAACAGATTTGTACTGTTGATGTAACGCCAGGGCACGTGGCCAGAATGCAATAACTGTAGCGTCCAGCTCAATAATAGAATAGATCGCAATTGCGATTGTCCATGTTGAAGAATAGACAAATCTTTTTCCATTATATCTATAGCAGAAGATACAATGTTGCCCAGTGAATAAATCCGGGATGATAGTGTGGTCAAACCATTGTCGACCACAGCCAAAGCCTTGTCTAGGTTAATCCTATCAATCTCACGTAACCTCTCAGCAGCCTCCTGTTGAGAGATCTTCCATACCTCGTTGTAAATAGCATACAAAAAGCACTTGTGATGTGGCTTCTGGGGACCTAACGAAAAATCCCTAAGATCCATGTCGTCTTGGAGAAGAGATAAGTGTTGTTTCACCTGGGACAGTGTTGAGGTTCCTAGCCACTCTAGGCATAACTTCCCAACACTGTATGATGTCACCACCCCAGAGTCTTCTGATTGTACATAGCGTGGGTCTGGCCTATGGATACCAAACCTTTCGGTGGTACCCATACACCTATTTGTATCGATAGGCCAAACCAACCAACCCTTCCAATTGTGGTCTGATGAATTGTAAGAACCATTTTGTAGTATTTCATCTAATGTATCCTCATTGTGTTGTGTATAATTTTGCCAATCCCCAAGGTGTGTAGGTGAGGGGATCTGAGGTTTGTTCAAGTCCTTAATCTTGGCTAGCCTAAGACAGGAAGTCTGTTGCACAGTTTTGTTCAGGAAAATCATCTGATTTGGTATGAGGCATGCTCTAAATAAGGCCTCAGTTCCCTGAACCTGCCAATCTTCAGTCCCCCAGACAGATATTGTGTCTATAGTGTCCCTCCAAAAGTCAAAACCCTGTAAAGACAGTTGGGAAATAAAAGAAGCAGAGTATATGAGCTTGGTGTTAGTGAGCATATTTTTCTTTGCAGATGCAAGCCTATAGTAATAAGAGGCCGGATTTGAAATGTTAAACCCAGAAAAATAAGCAACCTTTTGTGCAAACGTTGTTGAACTACCTTTCGGTGGTGTAGGGAAATGCTCCCATTGGTGGTAAGTGAAAACATTACATGGGATACTTGCTTTGTTCAAAAAATGGTGACCATAGTGTTGGTAACAGAATGTGTCATCAAAATTAGATGTACCATCATACAATTCATCAATAGAAAATGCAGCAGACTGTTCTAAATCAGATAGCATAGTATGCACAGTTTCAACGTCCCAATCATCAGAATGTGTACTAGAGGTGATGATATCATTAAGAGAAATTTTAAACAAATGTGGAATTCTCAAAAGTTCAGTTGGACCATACACATCATAAGAAACTCTGTCCCAAACTATTCCATCTGGAATCAGAACTGCTGTAATGTTCACGAAGGACAGGTCCCTCTGTTTTCGGTGGGAAGATGTGTGCGGTTTCAGGACCAGGTTCACATGTTGTACTGTGGAGCGTTCTGGAAGGTAATGTCCATTTCGGAGCAGGAAAAAGACAGTCACTATACCAATCCAAAGGACCAGGAAAAAGTAGACCAATTGCAATCCAGAGCTGTAGCCAGGGAGAAACAAAGTAAGTCTTTTTCAGCCAAAGGTAGAAATCATGAAATCTTTTTTTGTGGGGAACAGACTCGGATCCAGAGAGAAATCGATGAAGTAGCCAGACGCAGTCCAATCTATCCTTGGTAGCTCAGCAGGTTTTGTGGCACTGGTAGATGTCTCTGTTTGAGACATACTCACATAGATGTCGGTGTTAGGCTAAATTGAGACCTGTGTGTCATTTGTAGATTGAAGTTGTTCAATTTCAACAGGTACGAGTTCCATTCTGTTGTAGGTAACCCCTTCACTCTGCGCATAAGAGGTTTCAAACATTATCAATCTTTCCATCTGAACTTCCTGTATGGTAGCGAGAGGAGATTGATGACTACCCAGGAGCCCATGCGGCCTACTATTCAGTATCAGCCACATAGTGTGGTTTGATCAAATCAATTGAGACAAATCTCTTTTCTTTTTTTCCAGCAAGAGGCGGAAGAAGTACTGTTCTAGTTCCTTCGACAGCCAGGACAGGTACAGGCGCTCTGTATGATGGCCCAAATTCTTTTTTGTTCACAATCTTTTCTCTGGCCAGTTCCCCAATCTTCGGGACCCAGGTAGGTCTTGCCGGAACAACTTTCACTTCTCCAGTGGTGGTGCGTTTTACTTGAACGTTGCTTGTAATGCTCGGAATTCATCGAGTTCCTGTTAACCCCTTTGCTGCTAGGCCTCCCCCCCCCCCCCCTTTCCCCCCTGTGCTAAGCCTTTTTTGGGCTATTTGGGGTAGTTCGCGCTTAGGCCCCTGTAACGTTTTGACCACATAAGGTATTCATGCCACATTTGCGTCCTTTTCTTACAACATCATGGGGATTCTAAAGGTACCCAGGGTTTGTGGATTCCCCTGGAGGGGACCCAGAATTTAGCCAAAATACAGCAAACTTTTGTTATTTTTTGGGAAAAATGGGAAAAAAGTCTTGCAAATGAAAGCGTCTGGTTTTTTGCCTGCAAATGGTATCAACAAAAGGTTTCTGGGGCTGAAATCACAATTTTCCCAGCTTTCAGGGACTGACAGACTTTTGTCCGAGAACCAACATTTTTTACACAGTTTTGGCATTTTACTGGGACATAGCCTATTTTTGCTATTTTTTGTGCTTTCAACCTTCTTCCAGTTAATGGTAGATATGGGTATGAAAGCAATAATGGATCCTGAAAAGCTATACATTTTGGAAAAGTAGACAAAATTCTGAATTCAGCAAGGGGTCATTTGTGTAGATCCTTCAAGGTTTCTTTATAGAAACTAACAGTTGAAAATAGCAAAAATTGAAAATGAGTTGAAAAAAACAGCCATTTGTGCCAACGTTTTCACCTGTAACTTCTTCTAATTATGACAGATGTTTGAAACAATATACCGTTACATCCGCTGGACCTTTCTAGTTGTGTGGATATATAGGACTTGTAGGTTTACCAAGAACCCGACGAACCCAGAGCCAATAACTGAGCAATGGTTTTTTATTATGTACAGGGCATATAGCAATTAATTTGGGAAAATATATATAGTGAAAAATCGGGATGAAGGACACCTATGTATTTCTGAAATTGGAACAAAATATAGAGTTTAGAAACAGTAGCTATTTGCACATTTCCAAAATTGTGAGTACTCATACTAGCATGAGAATTATAGGACATTTTTCAAAGTGAATTCTTTTTTACACATTGTCTTTCATTTGGAAGGCAGAAATGCATCGAAAGTATATAGGTAATAACAGTTGCTCTACAATTCTGTGTTACCCTAAGTCTCCCGATAAAAATGGTACCTCACTTGTGTGGGTAGGCCTAGTGCCCGCGACAGGAAATGGCTCAAAACGCAACATGGACACACTTCATATTTACAGTGAAAACTGACCCTTTTTTTGCAAAGTGCCTAGCTGTAGATTTTGAACCCTAGCTCTGCCGGCACCTAGGGAAACCTAGCAAACCTAAACATTTTCGGAAACTAGACACCCAGGGGAATACAGGATGGGGTGACTTGTCTGGCTCTCACCAGGTTCTGTTACCCAGAATCTCTTGCAAACCTCAAACTTTGTAAAAACAAAACCCATTTTCCTCACATTTCGGCGGTGGAAAGTTCTGGAATCTGCGTGGATCCACAAAATTCCACCCACCCCGCATTCCCCAAAGTCTCCCGAGAAAAATGGTACCTCACTTGTGTGGGTAGGCCTAGTGCCCGCGACAGGAAATGGCCCAAAACACAACACGGACACACCACATTTTCACAGTGAAAACGGACCCTTTTTTTGCAAAGTGCCTAGCTGTAGATTTTGAACCCTAGCTCTGCCGGCACCTAGGGAAATGTAGTAATGCATTAACCTGTTTGCTTGCATTGTTAGTGTGGCTCCATGGTTACAGAATGTTCATGTTTGAACAGCCAGGGACTGTTATCCATTCCCTGGGAGCTGTGGAGACGAACGGTCAATAAGCTCAAGGTTTCCTCCACTTACCTTGTGTTGAGTGGTCACTTCAAATTGGCGATGAGTTGGACGACCATTCCGTGTCTCCACCCACTTGTGTAGCTGTGGCTGTTCGGTCTGGAAATCTGGACTGCTCAAAGTGACTTTGTTAGAGCTGTTTCCCTGTCTGCTTGTGATTCTGGTCTCCATTTAAAAGGTGTTCTGGCATTGGAAATTGCCACGAGTGTGCCGATGGGACATCGTGTCTCGGCGTAATTTGGTGGTGGATTCTCAGGAGTTTAGCAGTCAAACGCTTCTGCCAAAGCATTCCCGACTGCCAGTCCGACGTGTCTTTGAAACAAGATACTGTCTGTGCGCCTTCAATCCGGTTTGTCTCTGGACTGCACTGTGTTCCGGGTAAGCGAGTTCTGTACCTTTGCAGTGTGGGCTGGAGTCTGTGTGTGAAAAGTGGATTTCACGGGACTCTTCAGCGGTCCGCTTTCCTCTGAGGTTTTGCACCTTCTGATGACGTGTTGGAACGCAGCTAGTGTGACGTGTGCCGTCAGCTACACATCAGCTTCGAAATCAGCTGCAGCGTTGCACAGAATTTGGAATCCCAGACGGTGAGCGGCTCGATCGCAGAATGCGCTGAGGAACAGAGGCACACAGGAAGTTTTAATGCGCATGCCTTTGATTCTTCAGGCGTTTTCGTTTTACTGAAGCATTTACAAGACAATTTGGGTTCCGTGCACAAGGGTGTCAATGTTTTGGTGAGCATTTATTTTTTATTTGTTTTCTCTCTTGGAACTCTTATTTTGTCGTCGGAACATCGTGGCAAGGTTTCTTCAAGACTCCGGTTATATTATTAACTTCCTGGTACATTGAACAGTTTTTATCGTCTACTGAAGAGTTTGTGACATTTGGCAATAGGTTGACTGTGCTGTTTGGAAAATAACAGTTTATTCAAGTTTGCTCATCTTTACTAAAAAAAAAAAAGAATACATTTTCACATGTAGTATTGGGTGCACATTTAGGTCTGTTTTAAAAAACAGTTTATTTTGTTTTCCACACCTCCAGACAGTAATTTTATCTATATTGTGATCTTGGTGTATTTTACTACTGTGTTTTTTCCTACAACGTTTTGTCTCTAGTGTGCACATTTTAGTTCCACAAAGTGTACAAGCTCCTCCACCTTTTTTACAGCTCCCGGGAGACCCACCGGTAAGGTGGAAAGTATGGTATAGGGCCTTTACTAAGTATTTAGGGGCCATGGGAGGGAACAGGTTCAGTGCAGAACGCAAAAAGTTTATTTTAGAACATAATCTTGGATTGGAGGGGTAAGCTGTTTTGGAACACTTACCACCTCTTGATGTGGTTGATGGTGAAGATCCCCTTAATGAGTTTGAAAAAGCTGTTGCCATGTTAGAAAAGTAATTTGATGTTGAAGGGAGTTTAGTTGTGGCTAGGCACAAATTCTTCACTAGAGAGCAAGAAGCGGATGAAAGTATTGTATCATATGTGACTGCACTGCGTATTTTGGCGTCTGAATGCGAATTTGAGCATTTCACCTCGCAGTTGATCAGGGATCAAGTGGTGGTGCGTTGAAGAGATAAGAAAGTTCAAGAGAAGCTTCTCACATTGAAAAATCCATCATTGCAAGAGACAATTTCTATTGTTAAAAGCATAGAATTATCACACAAGACTTCTAGAGAGTTGAAACCAGATAAAGCTGTTGTTGGTGCCATAAAGGAGTGCAAAGACCAAGGGGAAAAACAATTAAGTGAGCATAAGGGCAATAGATTTCCATTTACTAGGTCTGAAAAAAAATGGGTCAACAAAGGAATTTATGTCCGAAATGTGGTTTCCCTTCACATTTTCCCAACTCTTGTCTCTGTCCTACAAGGAGTGCTGCTTGTCGCAAGTGTGGCAGACAAGGACACTTTGCTAAAGTGTGTAACTCCAGGGGAAATGTTAATGTGGCTTATGTTGAACAGGATAAGTGTGACATGTCAACCGAAGTTGTCAGTTCCATGAGTGATTTAATGCTTGTTGTTAAGGATGATTGTGACGACTGTGTGGATCCTAACGTGGAGGTGATTGTTGATGGGAAATCCATTTGTTTGCTAGTAGATTCTGGAGCTCGTATGACTATGATTACTGAGGAGTTGTTTGATTGTAATTGGACGGATAAAGAAATAGAGCCTCCTGACAGAAATCCTGTCTCCTATGAGGGGAGAAGGATTGAATTGAAAGGATTTTTCGAAACTAAGTTGATTTTCAAGGAGAGATGCATTAGTGGAAAGGTGTATGTGGCCAAAAAATGATTAAACATCTTGGGATGGCACCACCAGGGTTTGTTTGGTATGACCCTCAGGCATGGCACCAAGGAAACTGTGTCTGTTGTTGATGAGGGTGTGCAGGGTGATGGTGTATCTCATTGGGCCCTTAAGTTTGGTAGTGTGTTTGCCGACAATCTGGGACACATTAAAGGCTTCAAATATCTCATCAAAGTTAAGGATCAAGCTGTTCCTGTAAAACATAAATTACGTAATGTTCCTTTTAGTGTCAGAGATGATTTGGCTGAGGAGCTCAAGAGGATGTGTGAGTCGGGGGTCATTGAACCAGTGGAATCATCTTTATGGGTATCTCCATTGGTCGTGGCCCGGAAAAAAAATGGCAGTCTTAGGGTATGTACAAGACAAAGCTTGACAGTAGAACCCTATAGACCACAGCACCTGACCCGCTACCCCTATATGGTATATTAAATCTGGAGCTACCCCAGCATCTGATTGTTATCCGGGAAGCGGATAAGGGGGGGGGAATGTGGTTGTTATGGACAGGGTGAGTTTCATGCAGGAGATAGGTCGCCAATTGGCAGATACAACTTGTTATACTAAGCTCCCAGGAAATCCAACTAAGGCACTCAGCACGCACATCAACATGAGATTGGTGGAGTGGCGTGAGAGTGGTTTGATAAGTTGTGAGGAATGTAACTACCTAACAGTTAAAGAACCCTCTTTCCCCTGCATATACGTGCTACCCAAAATACACAAGGGGGGCCCTTTCCCTCCAGGACGACCCAGTATCTTGGGGGTTAAATCCCCGACAGAATAACTGTCTGAATATCTAGACCAATTTTTACAACCTTTGGTCAAGAACCTGCCAGCTTACGTCAAAGACAGTAAGGATATTCTTGCCAAATTTGAGGGCTTGACTTGGTCTGAGAATCTTCTCTTTGTTACCATGGATGTGGCTAGTTTATATACGAGTATCAAGAAGGAATTTGGGGTGAAGGCATTAGAATTTTTTCTGGGCCAGAGAACAGCAGACCACTTCATGCATAACAAGGTACTGATGGAAATGATAGATATCATCTTGTCTAAAAACTTCTTTATGCACGATTCCCAATGGTACCATCAGATACAGGGCACGGCGATGGGCTCTAGGTTTGCTCCCGCCTATGCCGGGCTCTTTATGGGCTGGTATGAGTGGGAGCATGCCTGGGGCCGTCGCGCAGCCAATTGGATAGAACACATCATTTTCTGGGGCAGGTACATCGATGATGTGATTATGCTCTGGGATGGACCTGCCTCAGAATTATTGGAATACCATGCATTCTTGAATGATAACCCTTTTAACATACGGTTTACTATCAAATAAAGTGGCGAAGAGATGGATTTCTTGGACATTCATTTCTTTATCCAAAATAACAGCATACAAAGCTCAATCCATCGTAAGAGTACTGCCTGCAATAGTACCCTGCATTTTAGTAGTGCACATCCTCGCCATGTTATTAATAACATCCCTTATGGCGAAATGGCACGCATGAAGAGGAATTGTAGCACAGATGAAACCTTTGACAAAAACATAAGTGAGACAAAACGACGTTTCCTAGCAAGAGGATACCCTCTAGGTAATCTGGAGAAAGCAGGGAGGAGGATTGCTAACATATCCAGGGAAACTACTGTGAAACCTAAGGTCAGGAATGATACTAGGAAGACCTCAGTCTCTTTCAATACACAATACAATGACTACAGTAGCAGGGTGTATAACGTTTTGAGAAAACATTGGCACCTTCTTACAGAGATTCCAAGTCTTAAGGGAATTCTAGCCACCAGGCCCAAAGTGACATATAGGAGGGGAAAAAATTTGAGGAACCTCTTATGTCCCAGCTATGTCACCACACCGAAGTTGGCAACATGGCTGTCCCATACCACCAAGGGGTTCTACACATGCCGTGATTGTAATGTCTGCAGACTGGGAAAAAACAAGACCGAAACATTTAGTTTCAACACTGGCCGCATGTATGATATTAACCATCTGATCAATTGTAATACAAAGTATGTTACGTACATTTTGGGCTGCCCATGTAACATGATTTACGTGGGCAGCACCAAAAGACCCCTAAAAGTAAGAATCCAGGAACATCTGCGAGCCATACGAAATGGTGACCTCAAATACCCTCTCACTTACCACATGCAAGAAAACCATCCTAGCAGTGATGATCTTTGGTTTATGGGGATTGACCATATACCAATCAATCCAAGAGGAGGGGATAGGGAGCTATCCCTGAGAAGGAATGAAGCAGGATGGATCTGCAGACTTCGAAGTGTGGAACTGGGTCACAACAGTGACGAGGAACTACACTATTTTCTATAAAGTCTAGGTTCCCCCTCCATAGGTGATATGTCTATTAATATGTCATTTCATTTAATGATTGTCACATGCTTGTTATTATTATTCCAGCATACTTCTGGATGTACCTGGGGTTTCCCCCCCACCCCCCACCCTTGTCATAGGTCAATGATCATGTATAGATTGTGTTGTTGCTTCAAAATCTACACATACAACGCCAGAACAAAGAGTAACTTGTTTTGATTGACATATGCTGTCAGGACGTTTCCATGTTGTATGTTTATATATGATTGCAAAAAATCAACAGAAGAGAGAGGGAAATAAATTAAGGAGCACTCTTGGTCCCCAGACAATATATTATAAACAACAAAAGAGTGTACCTTAGTAGAGAGAGAAGAGCAAATGTGCAGAATCCCACTAGGTTCTATAGAAAGCCCTCACTCACCAACCTGGTTGGTGACATGCTTCATCATTTGGCCCCACCGGGAGAGGCTGAATGCCACCCCGGTGTGCTGCAACGCCAGAGTTACTGCGGAGCTGGAAAAAATGTGATTTGATAAAAAAGGTGAAGGTGAGTTAAAAATTTCTGAATTGTGTCAAAAAATATGTTTTATTAATTTGCCAATCAGACATGGTTAACAATAAGGTGTTGGACAAGAAGCTGAATAGATTGTTCAGCTATGTCCCCCTATGATCTGGTCAACATGTTTCTGCCTATGTGTGAGTAATTATTCAGGCATTCGTCAGGACCGAAGGTGAAGTGAAGTGAACCCCGGCGGTATGGACGCTCTAAGGCCCACCCTAACCTGAGGTTATAAATGTAAAAAATAGATTCTGACTGTAATAGTCATATGATCCTCGTGATTGAGAGGAACCGAGTTTACTCTGTATAATGATACAATAAACAATGACAAACAGACATACAAAAAAGAACATACAAAAGGTAGCTTTTAGATTTGATGTTCGCGAGTATGTTATGATACAAACAACATACATGCACATGTGCTCTTCGGAGTGCACTTGAACTGTAACACTGGTCAGGTAGGCTACGGTGCTAGATATTGTGCACTTAAAAAGTATCACAGGATAAAGTGACAAGGACTAGACTAGCAGTTTTAGTATTCAATACGCCCTTTCCGACCTCTAATCATAGCCAGTAACCAGTGGAGACTATATAGGCTATAAGAGAAACGGACGAAGACAAATGGCGCTGATGGGCACGGGGTGGTTTTAAAAAAAAAAAAATTATAAATATATACAAGGTATATCTTACATCCGGTGTAATGACTGAATACACCATGGGTCTCGGGAGGGGCGTGGTGGCAAAATGGCACACCCTACAGATAAAGGTAAGAGGAGAAGGGGTCAGAAGCTGTGACCGATAAAAGCATAAGTGTTACTCATCTCATTTGTGGCTCAAAATGGACTCACGCCTTCGCTGCCAGGCACCCGCTTGGAACCTGCGTCGACCCTCGTATGGCCTGACCCCGCTGATGCTGCAGAGAGCGAGGCGGCTGATTTTAAAGCTCAAAGCGAGCCTCGGAAGGAGAGCGTCTTCCGCGTTCGTCATTGCGCACGCGTCATCGCGTAAGCGTAGACGCGTGCGTTGATGACGGGAGTGACGCTAAATGGGCTGCGAGCCACCTCCAGGACGCCCGATCGTTTCGGGTATCGGTTCTCTTTTGGAGCCCTTATCACGCTTCTGTGATCATTTTTTAAAACCTTTGATCCAACAAACTCCCACGTATTTGAAGGATACAAAAAATCTCCTCAATTTACTACAAGCTCTGTCCGTAGACACTGATTCCACCATACTTGTAACCCTCGATATCGAGAGTCTTTACACAAGTATCCCCCAGGACGACACCATCAATGTCCTGGGGCAGGCTCTGGATGAGATTAACTGGGAGTATAAAACACCTAAATCCTTTATCTTGGAATGTGCAACTCTGGCACTCAAACATAACTTTTTTGAATATAAAGGTGACCTGTTTCTCCAATCCACTGGAACCTCAATGGGCAGCACCTTTGCCCCCAGTGTAGCTGGTCTTTATGTTTATAATTTTGAACGCAAATTCATTCAAAGTGTGAACAATCCCTTTGCCTCTTCCATAAGTTTTTGGAAGAGATATATAGATGACATTCTCATGGTATGGCAAGGATCTGATGACCACCTTGCAGAATTCCTACAATGGATTAATACTCTTGATCTGAATTTGAAGTTTACACATACCTGCAGCACACAGGAAATTGTGTTCCGAGATGTAGTAATCTCTAAGAACAATGGGTGTCTGACAACTAAGACCCACTATAAACCAACAGCAAAAAATTATCTTTTGGATTTTTCAAGCTTCCACCCGAGATCCCTTCGGGAAAATTTGCCATATGGACAATTTTTACGGTTAAGGAGAAACTGCAGTCATCTAGAGGATTTTCGCAAACAGTCAACTGACTTAACCGCTAAACTTAGACATCGTGGTTACCCAAACAGTGTCCTGAATAAAGGCTACAAAAGGGCACGGAACCAACCGAGAGAGGCCCTATTAGAGGACAACCCAAGGGAAACGGTGGAAATGCCACTAACCTGTGTTACGACTTACAGAAGTGCATCCAACACTGTGAAGAAAGTCATAAACAAACATTGGAGAATACTTACCAGTAATAAAAGAGATTGGGAGAGACCCCTCTTTTCCTTCAAGAAAGGACGTAGCCTGAGAGACACTTTGGTCCACACTCGCCCCAGAGATAACCTTACTCAAGATACACCATCCATAACTGACGCATGGGGCCTTCCAAAGGTAACGGGCCATTTCCCCTGCGCCAATTGCAGTATTTGTCATCTTACTACAAGTACCAAAACTTTAAATCTTGAACAAGGGAAAGTATGGACCCAGCGTGCCCACACAAATTGCAACTCTTCTAATGTTGTGTATCTAATAAGTTGCCCGTGTGGTTTGCGCTACGTGGGCATGACCACACGTAAAGTCAAACTACGTGTGTGTGAACATAGAAGCAACATTAGATGCAAGCGGATTACCACCAAACTAAGTGAACATTTCTTGCAGGCCAATCACACCACCAATGACCTTAGGTGGACAGTCATTGAGCAAGTCAAAGCCCAAAGAAACACACTACAAACTCTATATGAAAAAGAGCAGAGGTGGGTGTGCCGGTTGGGCACACACAGACAAGGCTTGAACGACAATATTCCTTGGGGTACAGTCCTACGATGCTAACCCCTTGAATGCATCCATATGTACATACATATACACATGCCATCTATGCATTGCATCTTTGTTGAGCTAGTTGATATTCCACCTGACTAGCTTTCTCTGATGAACTACAATGGACTATGTGGTGGTCTATTTTGTGATTTTTAACACTAACCATGATATATGAGCACTATATCATACAAGCAATGTTTTTCCAAAGATTCTTTCTAAAGAGACATCTCCTGTAAAATGAGATTTCCTAATACATTAATTGTAACTACTCACTTCCAAAACTTTCTTTTGCCAATCATATTTGGTTGCTCTTGGTTTCTTGACATCACGAAACCGTTCTCCATTTAGCGTTTATCCCCTTTGACGGTCCTTTGACAGCACGAATCAGTTGCCAAATAGTATTGTCCCTTCCTGCGTTACCTTGAGCCAAGGACCATGCCACTGGCTCGCAGCTTGTTCCGCCTCCTTTTTCCCGCTATGGACACTTCCAATATATTTATTCCACTTACTTTCAGTAATATTCTTTTTTCTGACTGTATTTGTCTGCCCATGGCCCTGAAATCATAAGTATGGCTGTGACTTCATATGAATCACCCCCCCCCTTTTTTTTATTTTTTATTTTTAAACAAAAACTTTTACTTCTGTCAAAAGGAACCTGAGTTCCTCTGACAGCAACTATCAGTTGTCTAACTGGATCGCTTTTCCTTGACTTCGAGCCATGGATAACACCATTGGCTCGCAGCCCGTTCAGCGTCACTCCCGTCATCAACGCACGCGTCTACGCTTACGCGATGACGCGTGCGCAATGACAAACGCGGAAGACGCTCTCCTCCCGAGGCTCGCTTTGAGCTTTAAAATCAGCCGCCTCGCTCTCTGCAGCATCAGCGGGGTCCGGCCATACGAGGGTCGAAGCAGGTTCCAAGCGGGTGCCTGGCAGCGAAGGCGTGAGTCAATTTTGAGCCACAAATGAGATAAGTAACACTTATGCTTTTATCGGTCACAGCTTCTGACCCCTTTCTCCTCTTACCTTTATCTGTAGGGTGTGCCATTTTGCCACCACCCCCCTCCCGAGACCGATGGTGTATTCAGTCGTTACACCGGATGTAAGATATACCTTGTATATATATTTATCATTTTTTTTTTTTTAAACCACCTCGTGCCCATCAGCACCATTTGTCTTCGTCCGTTTCTCTTATAGCCTATATAGTCTCCACTGGTTACTGGCTATGATTAGAGGTCGGAAAGGGCGTATTGAATACTAAAACTGCTAGTCTAGTCCTTGTCACTTTATCCTGTGATACATTTTAAGTGCACAATATCTAGCACCGTAGCCTACCTGACCAGTGTTACAGTTCAAGTGCACTCCGAAGAGCACATGTGCATGTATGTTGTTTGCATCATAACATACTCGCGAACATCAAATCTAAAAGCTACCTTTTGTATGTTCTTTTTTTGTATGTCTGTTTGTCATTGTTTATTGTATCATTATACAGAGTAAACTCGGTTCCTCTCAATCACGAGGATCATATGACTATTACAGTCAGAATCTATTTTTTACATTTATAACCTCAGGTTAGGGTGGGCCTTAGAGCGTCCATAACGCCGGGGTTCACTTCACTTCACTTTCGGTCCTGACAAATGCCTGAATAATTACTCACACATAGGCAGAAACATGTTGACCAGATCTTAGGGGGACATAGCTGAACAATCTATTCAGTTTCTTGTCCAACACCTTATTGTTAACCATGTCTGATTGGCACATTAATAAAACATATTTTTTGACACAATTCAGACATTTTTAACTCACCTTCACCTTTTTTTATCAAATCACATTTTTTCCAGCTCCGCAGTAACTCTGGCGTTGCAGCACACTGGGGTGGCATTCAGCCTCTCCCGGTGGGGCCCAATGATGAAGCATGTCACCAACCAGGTTGGTGAGTGAGGGCTTTCTATAGAACCTAGTGGGATTCTGCACATTTGCTCTTCTCTCTCTACTAAGGTACACTCTTTTGTTGTTTATAATATATATGATTGCATTCTGAATATTTACGACGTCGTTATCATCCTTTGTCCCTCTGTCCTCTTTTTTATCTATATTTGTTCGTTCTTAATCCCTGTTTCCTTCTTGATAACCTTATACCTCATTTGTATAAAGTCTAAATGCCATAGATTAAATTGATATCTTAAATTTTTATTTCTATCACATTTGGAAGTTCCCTCCACTCGTACAGCGTTTGGAAAGTACGCTTGTTCAGGGATAGTGACGTTTACATGTTAGCGTATATTCCGATTCATTCTGCCTCCGGGTAACTTTATCTGCATATTAGATTCTGTATCATTATCTTGGCCGTTCGTCCAACATTGTGCAAAGATGGCGGCCGCTATGTCGAGATATTTCAGCACTCCTTGGCATCCGGATCGTGCCCGAATTAACGACGAGGAGTCATGATCTTTGACGATCGCTGGCATAGCATAGTGACGTATGTATGTTTTCGTACATTCGTCCTTTACATTATGCTTTTATTATAATTGTTGCATCTTCCGCGATTTATCCTGCCTCTGGGGAACTTTATCTGCATATAAGATTTTGATCAACTATCTACGGAGGTATGGGTATTTTAACACTCATAATATAACATAATATACCCTTAGGCTTAAACCATTACATGATGGTGGCCAGTTACGTCTTGGCATATACGTACTTTGCGAACATCATTATAAGATGGCGGCTATATACGATTGCCGCTTTTTTATTTCACATGACTGATTTCAGTCTGCCATTGTTTACAGCCTTTTTCACTACAAAATGGCGGCCATTCACATTTGCCGCCACTCTACCTTACGTGACCCCTGAACCCAGTGCGTACCTGCGCTCAGCTGTTCGTATTCACAGGATTAATGCGGGCTATTTAAACCGGAGGGGAACTGCCCTGTCAGTTCGCCTTGACGACTCCTGACGGGTGACGCTCCGACCGCGGCTCTTGACTTATTAAGGTAAGAGGATTAATCGTGATACGTTGGTGTTATTAGCCTTAGATGCATGTTCTAGACTTTAGCTTAGCTGGTTGAGGATGACCCTTTGGGGGTGTGGGATTTTTCGACCATTTTTTATCGTGATACGATGATGATATTAGCGCTTGATGCATGTTAAAGACTTTAGCTCAGCTCTTCGAGGATGCCCCTCTGGGGGTGTGGGATCTCTCGGCCCTTTTCAACTCGGGGATATTGAATCATGTCATGTAATCTTTCAGTTAATTACTTGACAGGCGGGCATTTCTTTTACCTTTTTCCTTATGCTTTTATTCTTATCTGACATGCACTACCCACATGCACTACCCACCCACACCTTGGCGGTGGATTATGCATATATTTTGACGGATGGTCCTCTTTGATAGTCCGAGTGTGTCTTTGGGTTAATCAAAATGGATATGGACCATGGACGTGGTTTCTTTTTCATTAAAATTCCTTTATTTTTCCTTATTCTGATCCAGGTTGTATATGGCACTTTGCCTCTAATATTGGGCCCCCTTATCTTGGTTGGACCGGGCTGACAGCTCAATTTTTGTGCCCCTTGCCTATGCGAAAGGCCCTGCTTTTGCTCAATGGAGTGAGTATTCAGGCTTAGATATTTATCATGTCCCCCTATGGACTTACCCTTTTTTAGGTCTCGCCTGAGCCAGCGCATGCGCTGCTCTGGCGAGAGTTTTAGTAAGCGGGTTTTGGAAGTGCAAACAGTGGCTTTTGCTGGCGACCAGCTTGCGTTCACGCGAGCGTGCACGCGCTATCAGGCGCCATATGGCTTCCCTTGCCATCTGGACGCTCGCGATTACTTTCACTTTCACGGCCGCGCGGCCGTGTCAGTTTCACAGCCGCGCGGCCAATGCTTTTTTTTTCTTCCTATAGCGTGCTCATACTGCTGCCTGCAGTTTCACGAGCGCCGCAGTTCTTTGGTGAAATGTAACCACATTCACAGTGTTCTCATCAGCGCCGAGCACCTTTTTTTTTCTTTTTCTTATCTCATGCTCATACTGCTGCCTGGTTATTACTACATCATCGGCTGCCTGGTTATTACTACATCATCGGAAAACATGTGCCTTGAGGTTACATCCCTGCTCTCCAGCAAGCACAGAATCTCGGATGTATTCCCGTCTCAGATGAGGTTTTTTACTTCCACGCGTAAATCACATGAACTGCTGCCCCAGTCATAGCGTGTGCACCAACAGGTAAAAAACTTACAGGGGAAATGTACACTGTGGGCTAGAACGAAAGTTATAGAGGGAACGACATGCAACGTATGCATAAACGCGGTGTACTACGTTTTGTTTTGGTATCTAGTACTCCATACAGTGTATCTGCAGGCTATCTCCACATCATTCCTTGCACCCTCCCCCACTCGCTATTATGTCCTCATTATTGCTTCCTCCCTCCCTCCCTCCTCATTGCTCGCCCATCCCCCACTCCCTCCTGCCTACTTGCTTACCGCGTCTTCCCACTCATTTCCCCCATCTCTGCTTGGGCATGTATCACTGTCAACATGGAAGTGTTGTTTTCATTTCGAATAAACACCCCCGTGCGCTCTGTATTACTTCCTTATTTTGATCTTTTGAAGTTTGCTGCGCTGCTTTTCTTTGCTTAAGTTTGCTTTGTTGTTAATGCCCAGCACGGACAACATTCACATACATACACTTTGCTTTGTCCAGCGTGACACCTCAAACCCGTCTCTGTAGCCTCCCCCCCACAGCACTGCTTGCCCGCACCACCACAGCTCCCAGAGCCCACATTAACTACGTACCAATTTCCTACGGGTCAATATTTGTGAGTTGAATCGTGGGCAGCATATCAGAGATGATTTAGCACAAACGTTGATGTCAGGCGAATGTGCAGAGGGTTACAATAAGTCCCCAGAAATAGATAACAACCGAGTGGAATTCAATCATTGGCTATTACCGCAGTGCTGTTCATTTTCAGACTCCCCAGATATAGGAAGCAACCACTCCATAGATCATTTGGAGGTCTGTTCTGTAACAGATATTCCCACGTAGGAAAAATTACAGGCTTAAAATTTTGAATAAAGAGTACGTCTGATTTCTGGCTAGATATTGTACAGTTTATTTCCCACACCGGGTTCATACAGTCTGATGTAGCATCTTCCCTCGGGCACCACGGCATGCTTCAGGATAAAATAATTTGGACACACCGCTCTCTTCACGTTCCTGTGTTTGAAGCTTTCCTTAAGTCTGAGTAAATGTCTCACCAGAGGACCGTAAACGAGGTCTTGGTCCTCAATCCAAAGCGTTGCAGACCCGGTAAGCATACCTAGACTCGCACATGGAAATACATTTGTAAATAGTACGGATTAGGTTTCATGATTGCGGAAAGATTCTTCAGTAAGGCCGTCTACACTTGTTAGACCACTGCCAGAGCACATACACAGGTGGATATTTTAATTTCCTTCATAGGGAGAAATCTTCAGTGGATCCGTGTTCAATCTGGCACTAAATAATCACTAATGTACAGTAATGAAAGCAGCAGCTCGTTTATAGATTCATTATTCAAGTTGGATGTGTCCCACATTGCCCCTGAAGTAATGTTACATTAGGATACCTTTCAGTTTTCCTATAATTAGCAGCCTCGTATTACGTTGCCAGATGTTTTGATTTTGGCAATATGCTTTTTTTTAATCAGGAACAATAAAAAAACTAGCATTGGCATAGCCAATAGGTCTCGCCTTTGGGACCTTATAAGTGTTTAGCCATGCAACAGTTACTTTTGTTGCACCAAGGATATTGTGCTGCATAACTAAACACTTAGAAGGTCCCAAAGGCGAGACCTATTGGCTATGCCAATGCTTGTTTTCTCTTCAAAATGTTACAAACCTTAGGGGGTAATTAAAAAATCGTCTTTTTCCCCTCTTTAGACAGTGAACTGGATGGGATTACGATATCATCAGCTGCTCAGATATGGTGTGGAGGGATTGACTTCAATCCCCATGCGATTCTTTTTTTGGTGGGTTGAGCTTTTCATACCAATTCTAATCACCATGGGTAATCCTGTGTGGTCTTATAACTGTATATTATTTTAGTAAACATTATTGGCGCATGTCTGGTCTGTGGCTTTCCACCCCGGTCTCCTCTACTTGAAGTACTAATTACACAGACTTTTGACTCTGTTTCTCTCTCTCTATGTTCTTTCCTCCTCTCCCCTCTTGCCAGGTTTAATTTTAATTTTAAATCACCAGGGTTAATCAGATAGGTTTGTGGGTAATTTATGGTTTTGTGAAATGTTGCTATCGCTCTCTTTTTCTTAACTTATGTTATTCTTTTCTTCCTTGTTGTATTGATGTTCCAAATATGGGACAAAATGTAATTTTTGTGTGTAATTTTTTTGAAATGTAAATAGTAGTATGGTCACGAACGACACTTTATGTGTTTTTGATAATTTATGTTATGTCAAAATGTGTCAATTTATGTATATAATAGTTTTTGTTATATATGTCTTTTAAATGTGTCAGTAATATTGTATATATATGTTATATGTCTTAAAGTTCCTGTTAATGTCCTTTCTTTTGTATTATATTGATGTGTGTATATTTGTTAATTTAACAGCCCTGAAGAAGTCCTTGTGTATGGACGAAACGCGTCAGCTGTTTAGTTCATTCTGATCGTTTTTAATCTGATGAGAATAAAAGAAGAATTTTAAAAGAATACATCTCTAAACATGGATTTGATCTTTTCCTTGTTTCTGTTTTGGTGGTGCACCTTTGCTTTTGTTTAAAGTCTTAGGGTACATATTGACTTGCGCAGCTTGAATAAGGGGATATGGGTTGATTCTCACCCTCTTCCCCGTATTGATGACATACTCTCAAAGTTTGCAGGTTCAAAGTTGTTTTCTAAGATAGATTTATCTTCTGCTTACCACCAGGTCGAGCTGGATCTCTCTTGCAAGCATCGTACTGCGTTTGTTTCACCGGTCGTAACTTTTCAGTTTAAGAGAATGCCTTTTGGGCTTGCTTCGGCAGCCTCGGTGTTCCATCGTATTATGGAAAAAGTTTTGGTGGGTGTCGAGGATACTGTTGTATTCCAGGACGATATTTTGGTGGCTGGAAAGTGCAGGGATTCACAAGACAGAAATCTCACTGAAGTTTTGAGCAGGTTGCAGGAGAAAGGAATTGTTGCAAACAAAGACAAGTGTGTTTTTGGTGTAGAATCTATTGAGTATCTAGGACATCGAATATCCGGAGAAGGGATTCTACCGAGAGAGGGGCTGATTGATGCTATTTTGAAAGCGCCATATCCCAGCTCAAAAGAACAAGTGTCTTCGTTTTTGGGGGTTTGTGAGTTTTATACTAAGGTTATTCCCAATTTTGATGCCAAAACTGTGCATTTGCGTGAACTTCTCAAGAGAAGGTTACCTTTTTGTGGGATAAGGCGTGTCAGAGTGAGTTTGATCAAATCAAGCAAGAGCTTGGGTCGTGCGAAATTTTGACCCCTTTTGACCCAGCTAAGCAGTGTATTGTCTCTGTCGATGCTAGTTTGGACGGTTTGGGCGGTATGATTACCCAAATCAAGCAGGGTGTGGAGTATACGGTTGGGTTCGCTTCTCGTTCTCTACGCCAAAGTGAGAAGAACTATTCTGTAATTGAAAGAGAGCTAGTAGCCTGCTGTTGGGCTGTGGAAAGATTCAAGACCTTTTTGTGGGGGAGGACTTTCAAGTTGCTAACTGATCATAAACCTCTCATTCCTATATTAAATGGTCTTGTGGTGAGAGAGCATACCCCCAGGATTGCCAGACTAAGTTCAAAATTGCTACAGTATAATTTTGTGGTTGAATATATTCCTGGTGGGAAAAATACTAGGGCTGATTTTCTCTCTAGGTCACCTTTACCGTGTTGTGAGGATGATTTACCTGGATGTGACGATGATGAGGAATGTTTGATTGCAGCTGTGGATGTTTGCAGTGTTGGGTGTTTTGATGAAAAGGAATGGTTTGATGCTGTGGAATGTAATTGCTCAAGAAAGTTAAGGATCACATTGTTCGCGGCTGACCTAAGGAAAAACATCTTGATGTGGAGCTCCAACCGTTTGCCAAGATTGCTCCTGAATTGTCGTTGGAGGGAGGTGAAATGATCATGCGTGGTGATAAATTTATTTCACCTGAGTGTTTAAGGGCTCGCATTGTTAATTCCGATCATGAGGGTCATCTGGGACAGACAAGCACCAAATGTAGGATTTGTGCTGTCTATTGGTGGCCTTCCATGGATCGCCAGATTGATGATGCGGTCAAGGGTTGTGTCATTTGTTGCTCAAGTGACAAGGTGGTCAAAACAGTTACTCCTCCCACACAAGTTGTCGAGCTTCCAAGTGGACCATGGATGAAGTTGGCTGTCGACTTTGTTGGACCTTTCAATGCTTTACCCAACAGGTATAAGTTTGCTTTGGTTGTTGCTGACTACTACAGCAAGTGGTGGGAGGTGCACTTTATGGTTGATCCCAACACCCAGGAGGTTATCAAGTTTTTTCAAAGTCTTTTTGCCAGGGAAGGTTTCCCCAAAGAATTAGTGTCTGACAATGGGGTGCAATTTGTCTCAAGGGAAATGTCTGAGTTCCTTTCTCAATCTGGCATTGTGCATCGTCGCGTGGCTCTTTATCACACACAAGCAAATGGTTTTATTGAGCGCATGAATTGAATTTTAGTAGAGTGCGTGCAGTGGGCTATTTCCAACAGGGTGGAGGTTAAAGAAGCTGTGCAGAGCATGTTGTGGGCTCATTGCACCACTCCCTGTCCGGCTGTTGGGAAGAGTCCCTTTGAGCTGTTGCATGGAAGAGTGGCTACATTTGGTATGTGTCCCGCTTGGATGAGGAAGTGGGGTTTGTGTTCTAAAGCTGTTTCTACTCATTTGGGTGGGGGAGGAGCTGTCTCACAGAGCAATACCCCCGTTCAGTCATCCTCTAGGAGTGTCAAGGAAGTGAAGAGTTGGTGCTCTAAGGTTCAGGTGGGTGATTGGGTGAAAATTAAGCTCCCCTATAGTGTTCCCAAAGGGTTGTCCAAGTTCGGTCCTCCTGTTCAAGTGGATTCCATTTCACGTTATGCAGTGAGAAATAATGGCAAGAGTTGGTGGAATCTCTCGAGGATTTACAAGATTCCTGATCAAGTGGTTCAAAAATTGGGCCTGGAAGTTGGAGTAGACTACTCTATTGGTGTGTCTGATCTTAGTGTTTCCAATTCCAAGGTTCCTGAAGGTCCCGCTACCAATACTAATCTTTTGGAGAGTTCTATTCAACATCTATATACGCAAAGGAGTGGTAGGAAAAGTGTTCCACCAAAATGTATGGATTTGTGATATGGACTTGTGATTTGCTTTCCTTCTTTCCCTTGTTCTTTAAAGTTTTTCATCTTTGGTGTTTCTTTTCTTTGCATGTTTTTTCCTTAGCTTTGTGCTTATATGTACCCTGTTTTATTATATGTACCTGTTTATTACTTTTCTCCCTTTTGCTTTTATTGTAAAGAAGAGAGTTGTTGTAGTAATGCATTAACCTGTTTGCTTGCATTGTTAGTGTGGCTCCATGGTTACAGAATGTTCATGTTTGAACAGCCAGGGACTGTTATCCATTCCCTGGGAGCTGTGGAGACGAACGGTCAATAAACTCAAGGTTTCCTCCACTTACCTTGTGTTGAGTGGTCACTTCAAATTGGCGACGAGTTGGACGACCATTCCGTGTCTCCACCCACGTGTGTAGCTGTGGCTGTTCGGTCTGGAAATCTGGACTGCTCAAAGTGACTTTGTTGGAGCTGTTTCCCTGTCTGCTTGTGATTCTGGTCTCCATTTAAAAGGTGTTCTGGCATTGGAAATTGCCACGAGTGTGCCGATGGGACATCGTGTCAAGGTTTCCTCCACTTACCTTGTGCTGAGTGGTCACTTCAGGAAACCTAGCAAACCTATACATTTTTTAAAGCTAGACACCCAGGGGAATCCAGGATGGGGTGACTTGTCTGGCTCTCACCAGGTTCTGTTACCCAGAATCCCTTGCAAACCTCAAACTTTGTAAAGAAAAAAACACATTTTCCTCACATTGCTGTGGTGGAAAGTTCTGGAATCTGCGTGGATCCACAAAATTCCACCCACCCCGCATTCCCCAAAGTCTTCCGAGAAAAATGGTACCTCACTTGTGTGGGTAGGCCTAGTGCCCGCAACAGGAAACGGCCCAAAACGCAACGTGGACACATCACATTTTCACGGTGAAAACTGACCCTTTTTTTGCAAAGTGCCTAGCTGTAGATTTTGAACCCTAGCTCTGCCGGCACCTAGGGAAACCTAGCAAACCTATACATTTTTGAAAACTAGACACCCAGGGGAATCCAGGATGGGGTGACTTGTCTGGCTCTCACCAGGTTCTGTTACCCAGAACCCCTTGCAAACCTCAAACTTTGTCAAAAAACCCACATTTACCTCACATTTCTGTGGTGGAAAGTTCTGGAATCTCCGTGGATGCACAAAATTCCACCCACCCCGCATTCCCCAAAGTCTTCCGAGAAAAATGGTACCTCACTTGTGTGGGTAAGCCTAGTGCCTGCGACAGGAAAGGGCCCAAAACGCAACATGGACACACCAAATTTTCACAGTGAAAACTGACCCTTTTTTTGCAAAGTGCCTAGCTGTAGATTTTGAACCCTAGCTCTGCCGGCACCTATGGAAACCTAGCAAACCTATATATTTTCGGAAACTAGACACCCAGGGGAATACAGGCTGGGGTGACTTGTCTGGCTCTCACCAGGTTCTGTTACCCAGAATCCCTTGCCGGCAGCTTAACCTCCTCATGTACCACTCTCCGTTTTCATGCAAAACTGTTTGTTCTCCCTGCCTGACGATGGGGAGTGCATTATGGGATTTGTGGTGTTTGTTGACTTTTGTTTTTGAGTAATCAATGTATATCTACAGGGGCATTGAGGTCATGGGGTTGGTGTTAATTGGTCACACATGGGGGAGCAATGTTTAAATAGCGGTTTGACCGACAGGGAGAACAAACAGTTTTGCATTAAAACGGAGAGTGATACATGAGGAGGTTAAGCTGCCGGCGGCGGCTTTTGTAGGGTAATTAGTTATGATTTATCAATGAGTTTGGTAGGGACACGGGGTGGATGGATTTGAAGGGGTAAAAATAGTGATTAAATAGAGTGAAACGAATGTTAATCGGAGTTTGAATTTTGTATTAGTACCTTTCAGAGGTATTGTTGGTAGTGGAGGGTGGAGGGGGTTGATCAATTGGAGGGAAAGGTATAGTGTTTTTCTTCGGGCGCACATGGGTTTTTCTAGGGGAAAGTGGTGGGGAGATGAGGATGGTGACAATGGGTGGGACAAGATTACGTTGTATAGTGAAGGTAACCATTGAGTAGTCAGTTGAGCTGCCTCTTTTATTTGTTTCAGAGTCCCCTGATGAAGAGCCTTTTCGGCTCGAAATGCATTGGGCATACTGTAATGAACCTACTTTGATGTACGTTTCACCTATTCGTGTCGCTGTGAAAAAGCCTGGATTGGCACGCAGAAGGCATAAGAAAATGTTGAATAAAGCAATAAGGTGGAACTACGCTGTCTCTTCAGTGCCTCAATAAGTTTGAAAAAGTATGGATTAAGGGGTAGTATTAACATTGGCATCAAGTGATGAAATTCGGATAATTGAAGAGTAAATGAATTAAAAAAGAGGGATGTTTTCCTACACTGCAGTGCGACGGATGGGTGCGCGAGAGATGTGCCCTATTAATGTTTACTTTGGTATGAGCTGTGATCAGGGGCGTTTCACAGAGTTTTATCGCACGCACTAACAGATGATGTTTTTGAATACAGAATCTACATAAAGGGAAGGAGTGCATTCTTATAATATTTCCTTACTTTTAGAAAATTGGCATTTTTCTGCCTTAGCCATTTGGTGCCTGCAGCTTGTCTCTGGGTCACATGACTGGGTGTAGTTGACAGATGGGCTCTGTGTATTTCTCCTAGAAAACCAGACCCCATCGTGACTCCCAGGGATAATTGGCTGGCCACCTCATCTGAAGCCTCAGGGACTCAACAAGCTTCCAGCAACCTTGCTCCTGCACCTGCACTCTGCCATCTAGGAGTCAACCCTACCAAGTGGTTCCACCCTAGTCCTGGCCCTTGGAAGTAGGCGTAAGGTGCTCTGTCAGCCTATGTGGAACCTGCAGAACCGACGCACCTACTCTGCTGCGTGGCGCAACCCTGAAGCAGAACTGATGGTTCGCCGCTGTTGCGTGGATCGACCCCGTCGCAAGGACCTGCTTCATCCTCACAGCCCACAATTGCCTTGGAACCACTGCTGTGTGGCGCATCCTCGATGTAGGACTCTGCATCCCTCGTCGACGGCAGTCTTGATGCCGGATTCTGCATTGAAGGCCTTTCAAGTCCTCAGAACCAACACATTGCCTCGACTGCATAATGCATCCTCGAGACCGGTCTTCACCTCGCAAGCCTTCTTCGACGGGATACTCAACGCCGACGCAAGACCGCGCATCGCAGCCTTGCCGCACTTCAGAACCGACACATTGCTTCGGCTGCACAACACATATTCGAAGCGGATCCTTGCAACACTCCGCAAATCAGGATTTTAGGTACTCTTATTCAGCTGGTCTAACTAAGTCCCTGGAGCCAGTCCGCACTCCATCGCGGTTGGCCTGAACTTGCGACTTTGTCCCGGTCTGGCATGACCAGATATCCAAACTTGGCGCTTTATGCTTTTTGTCACTATTTTCACAAAAATCTTTAAAATTGCATATCTCTGGTCCTAATGATTGGCTCAATCTTTGGGGACTGTGTGTGGGTTAGCTCAGAGAAAGGAACACTGCCAAGATGGAAATGGAGGTTTATGAAGCAGAGGGAGTTGCCGGGCTAGGACTCTAATCGGGATGTTCTGGGAGGGTCTACAAAGGTAAGAATCGTCCATGCAGCAGCAGCAGCTTACCATCTGCCTCTCACAGCTCCCTGCTACATATGGAATGGGTTGTCACTGCTGCAAAGAGCCGCTGATGCTGAGATTTTTTTCTTTTTTTTCAACTTTGTAACGAGAAGTTGAAAGTTGCCTGAATTTACAACTTTGCATTACCCTAGCTGAAATATCAAGAAAGGTAGATAAAGCAGAATGTTGTATAATTTGCTGTTCCTTGATACATAAGTTCCTACTGCATTGCCAATTGATTCCATTCGCCTTGCTTATAATGCTCAACATGTAAAATAATTAATAGTATGTACTGACAATTTTTGCACTGGAGGCATAGATATTATTGCCAATAAAAACGTTTACACACATAGCTCTCTGAAGCATTTTCCATGCTTATCTGCATATGTCAGAAAACATATGTACAATCTACACAGTTTTTATTGTGCAGTAACCCACAAATAACTCTGAAATTAACCGACAGGTAAAACCTGTCTAACAAAAGTGAAACCAAAATGATGAACATACTTTTGAAATAAGAAGTAAATATTCTTCAAATAACAAGAACGAATTTCATCTTATAAAATTTAGACCACTGGAATTATGTGGTAGGGGAGTACCAAAATATGCAGCAGGGTTGACTAAATTATGCAGCAAGAAAAGACAAATTATGCGGCATAATGCAGCACAGTTTTTGGTAGTTTTAATTAATAATTTTGCCATTTTCACACATAGTATTACTGTCTGGGAAATATTTCACCTCAGTAGTATCAATTTAACAACTAAATACTGCAATAAGCACATAAAAGGGGACTAGTTAACCGTTGTGAAGGGCCTTCCACTGTGCAGGAACAGGTCGCTGCGGTTTTAGTAACTTTTGATCCGTTTGAGGTAGAAATTTTCTTTTTGTTAACATCAGCTGATTATGGAGCAGATGATAGATGATGTTGTAAAGGCAGTAAATCCATTATTATGCTAAAAGAGCCACAGCCGCAGAATCACATAATTTCAGTGGCCTTCATTAGATCTTGTAACGTCATTACACAGTCATTTCTAAATCACCAGAGCAAAGTCTCTGTGCTTTGGAAGCAGGAGTGTGTTTGGTTTTTCTTCCTCACCTGCTTCCTGCAGTGCACATAAACTGAGGTAGCCATCAGCCCTGTGCCTGCAGGCAGGTGAGAGCACTGCTGCACAGTGACGGGAAACTACACTATGCACAACTGCTTTACCTGAAGGCAGTGACAGTGAGTGACTTATACATCCCTCGTATCTGCTGTTGCAGACAGCCTCTGCTGCTCTCACTCCCGTCTTGTCCCCGGCAGGATCCGCAGCGCCCCCGCATTCCTCCCTCCCTCGTTGGTTCCTGGATAGAAGTAAGGCCTTAGGGTGGGGGGGAAGGAAGCCCCGGAGAAGGTAAAGAGCAGAGACCGGTCATCCACATTGTACACCGAGAGCCTGCCCGCCTCATAGTCCAGGAAGAGACCCACAGCCCTGGGGGGCACACGGGGGGTCAGGAGGGTGGGAGAGGAGGTGAGAGCTTTATATTCACCATCTCTGATCCCCACTAGCCAGTATCCATCCTCAGGTGCAAATATCAGGCTACCCTTCCTGCTTGCAGCCTCGTCGCACACACCCAGGGCCCAGCCCGTCTTGTCCCCCACCTCCACCTCCCAGTAATGCCTCCCGGAGCTCAGCCTCTCTCCCCCCAGAACAATGGGATATATTATGAATCTCTGGGGCGTGTCTGGCAGATCCTGTGCTCTGTCTCCGTCTCTCACGCTCCTTCCGTCCTCGGACAGGATGAGCCTCCGATGAGCAGTGTCCGGATCCAGGGTCACCTCAGCTGCAAGAGAGAGAGAAGCAGATATCATTAACCAGTCAGTCACAGCAGCAATTACACCTCTCAACAACAGAGCACTCTCAGCCAGGCACATATAACAGTGATGGAGCGCGATGGTGCTCTAAAATTGTAGGGGTGCATCATAATCATGGATAGTCCGCACCCGGATATATTTCTGTGTTGTATTAACATTTGGTCATTAGGAATGGGTTGTAATAATAGTTTGTAAGTGAAATAATGGAAAATGTTTCGTACCATGCAAAAGAAACGAAATTACATTTATGCTTGGAAAAGGGTAACCTTTAGCGTATTGCAATTGCCTAACGAAAAGTCTATGTGTATTGTAATGCATTTTGATTTAAACGTGCATCATGTTCGAGTCTGCACGTGGAGATGATTAATTGTGCTTGACGTGTAATAATTGTAGATGCTTGCAAAGCAAAGTTCTATTAATCTGTGTGTATAATTTGATGTTTAAAGGCCTAAATGAAATGTTCACTTTGTGTAATTGAAGGCCTATTCGTTTATCCTTATGTTGGCTGATTTGTGTAGGCCTGAAAATGCAATTTCCCTGGTAAGCTCTCACATTTGGAGGTAGTCAGCGGATTTCATGTACATGCAAGGTTGTTCTGTTCTCACGTTTTCCGTTGCAGGTGGAAGAAGCTGCCTTTGTTAAGTTAAACTAACGCCTTTGTTTTAGGAGTTAGGCATGGGGGAGAAGTGATACTTTGTAAACAGAATGTCGATAATTGGGAGCCTGTGTTCTTTCTCACTGAGGAGGCCTGGGAATCAAGGTCATCGAGCCGAACTTGGATGGAGTGAGGAAGACGGTGGAAATTTACCTATGAGAAGTGCCCAGTGAGATGAGGTGATCTGTGGGCGTGTTTTACATCTGTGCATTTTGTATTAGGGACAGTGTCCCGAGGGTTGAGTCAGGAGAAGAGGGATGAGAGAGGAGAAGAAGGGTGTTAGGAGAAGGGGTAAAGAGATCGACCCATACAACGTGAGTGTACTTCTTAGGAAGTTCTCACGAGCTGACACCTTTAATCAATCTTGCCTGGGAAATGCTAAGTAGGGATGTCACTTTAGAGATAGAGTAGGGATAGACTAATGCTCTTTACTTTTCAGCCGCAGATGAAGTCTGACTTAGACGTTGGGGCAGTCCTTGCCAGTGTTCTGTTTTTGGAACTTTTCATTCTCTTCATGATCTATAAGATTAGACTCACTCGTAGGTATGGATTTGTATTAGTTCCCATGTACTTTTACAACCTCGTCCTGAGGTGCTTGTACTTTCAGTTGTTTTTGGCATTGTAATAAACCCACTAAACTGGAATTCGGAGTCTGTAATCTTTTGAGTTGTAGTCATCGGAAAAAGTTGGATTGCCTTAATTGGATGATTTCTCCCCTTTATACTTCTAAGCAGGTAACAAACGATCCATTGACCTAGGGTTCCTAGTTAAATTCTGGTAGCGGAAACCGGCCTTATCAGTTGGTAGCGAGAGGACGGTTACCTCTGCAGTAAGGGGAGAAGGTAGGGAAAGATAGTTATACGATTCATAGAGCCCAAGAGATGGTCGTCCAGAGGATCAAGAGCGGAGGACGACGGCGCCTGGTGGAAGCTGACGAAGAATGACTGTGCGGCGGGAACACCAGTTCGCGGTGGAGTGAGTATGAATAGGGATCTATGTCTGTTAGATTGCGGTGATGAATTGATTGTGTGATGTCTTGCGGAGTTGGGATGAAAGTCGAGTGACTGAGGATTTGGACAGAGCACGCGGTCCATGTGATTTGTGTTGTTTGATGTCAGGCTCAAGGAGCAGCCTAAGATCCCGGGATAGAGAGATTGTGGTGTGAAAGACACCCAGAGTTGTAATTGTCTGACCATTGATTGTGGGAGTCGTGAGACGTCATCGACAGACCCACTCGTGATAGGGAACGAGAGCGTGAGTGTTTGAGTGACCAACCCGGGTCGTAGGTTACTGTGCGTGGAAGATCGAGTGATTGGATCCTATCGATTAGTTATACGACTGTCCGGCCGTTCGTGGGCAGATAGTCTGAGGCAGTTGTCCGGTCGTTTCGCGGACAGACAGTTGCCAGATTGAGGTAGACAATTACTTGTGACTGTCCGGTCGTATGGTGGACAGACAGTCGGTTATGTGACTGTTCGGTGGACAAACAGTTACATGATTCTATGAATGAAAAGTGTGCGTGTGGTAGATACGGATTGTGAAGGAGGGGAACTGCTGAGTGAAGAGAAGGAGTGACGTCGAGGTGTGCCGTGCTGCGATAGGTCGGTTAGTGTAAAGCCGCGCTGGGGATTGGTTGATCACCATCAGGAAGTAGAGCGAAGAACATTTGGTGGGTAAAACAGTTGATTTCATCATGAAATGTTTTAAGGTATTGCGGGATCTTTTCAGGGGAGATAGAGGAGTGGTAACTCGAGTGGGGGAAGAAGCACCACCCGAGGATACCCCAGCTCATTACATGACCATGAATGTAGGGCTCCATACTATAATTTGGCTTCAAAATTGGCAAAAGATTACTGTGAAGGAGGGAAATTTGGCTTTTCCACGGTATGGTTCGTTCAGATTCGATGTACTGTACCAATTGAGAGCAGTGATGACTGCGTTGCAACCTCCACCCAGACCAACACAGTTTGAGGCGCTAGACGCATGGATAAGAGCAGCACATGCGAGGAAAAGAGAATGAAGTCAGGAAAGGGTGAAAAAGTCAATCAGGGCGTTTCAAGATGTGCGATGCAATGCATTGGCGAAAAGATGGAGGGTCGAGACCATAGAGGGGGACAGACTGTTTCCTTTATTAGTAAAGGTGGGAGATGCTCAGAAGAGGAAAGAAGAGGAAGATGATAGTGATACAGATGACAGTTTACTGAAAAGGTTACTAGCAGAGCGTCCACCTCCATACAATCCAAGCTCAGAGGAGGGAAGGAGAGCACTCACAGAGGAAACTGGGGAGCCGCAGACAAACCCTAGTGCAGGGATAAAGGGAAGGATGGCAGCAGGAACAGAGAGAATAGGGACACTATCATCGAAGAATACAGAAGCAAGTGGAGTTAATATCGTCACGAGATTACCGGAAGCTCTTACAGTGCCGGTCACCATTGGTCCCATAGTGTCAGTGTACGATCCAGATCAGGCAGAGAACGCGAGCTTGATACGATCAGCAATGGGAGAGAGCACTGGTTCTGGAGGAAACGGTACAGTGAGTGGAACAGGTCACATTTCGAGACCCATAGAATCGAGTACACCTTTGCCAGCCACTGCAGATGCTTCTAGAGGTCAGGTGGAATCAAGAGTAGTGAGATCAGGGTCTTTGGCGGATTCACGTTCTGATTTGAAGATGTGGGAACCTCCAGTGAGAGGTCCTAGTGGAAGGATGACAGGAGGAGACATGGCTCAGGGAGTTTCGGGGAGTCAATCTGTCTCACGAAACATAATGGAAGGGAATCAACGTAGAGAGTAGTGAGAATGGAGAATTAAGTAGTGCATCAAGTCAAGGAATGATTAGAACTGCTATAAGGGCTAAAGTGGTGGACATGATGAGGTTGAAGGCAGAAGTAGATAAGATAATCAGTGGAAGCTTGCCTTTAGAAAGGATAGAACTTTATGAGCCAGATGAATTGCTGTTTGTGGCGAAGGATGTAACTCGTAGGGCAAGGAAAGCGCATGAGAAATTGACGGAATTGGCACAGAGGTATGATGTGGATTTATCTAAAACAAAAATGTTGCAGGGAAACCACAGGCTAAATTACAGTGATCAGGAACTGGAAGAGAAAAGGGTCATAGGATTGAAGATACATATTCTAGAATTGATTGTAGGGATGCGTGCATGGAGCATGCTTGACAAATGGGAGGAAAGATGGTCAAAGAAGAAGAGCGTCAAGAAGGGTATAGGGGAAACACCGCCTCCAGGAGGGGGGACAGTAGGAGTAGAGGCTTACCCTTTGTGAGAAGTACCGAGTGGAGGGTATGTGCATGTACCGTGGAGTAGAGGTGATTTGGCGGCGTTTACCAATGATTTTCCTCGGCTGAGGGAAAAACCTGTTGAGTGGTACAAGCAAGTTGACCGATTTGTCAAAATTTCGAAGGTACTGTGGATTGATTTGAATACGCTGTTTGATATTGTAGTACCCAGTGATTTGTGGTCAGCATGTAAAATTGCTGTTGATTGGCCGTCTTCGGAACCAGAACGAGATCCTATTACACATGGTCCTTCACCTGTGGTCATGAAAAAGTTCGAGCAGGTAATCACATGGTTGCAGTTGAAAATCTCACCACAAGACATTGATTGGGTTAAGATAGACCGAACTGTTCAGGAGCCAAGGAAACTGTACATGCCTATTACAAGAGGCTTTTGCAAGCCTTCAAGCAGTACAGCGGGTTAGACACCCTTGACCCAAAGGATATGAGACAGTTCATTTCCAAATTTGTTTTAGGATTAAGACCAGAAGTTAGCTTCATGATCCAACAGCATCTGATCTGCTGGCAGAATAAATCCGTGGATGAGATTCTACGGTATGCCAAGTAATGTAGTGACAAAGTGGACACAAAGCATAAAAAGCTCAAAGATAAGTTAATGCTGGTCCAAATGCAGAATGCGGAAGAGGGGGATCAAAAACAGTCTAGTGGAGGAACGTTAGGAAGAAGACAGGGAAACAATCAAGGAGGGACCCAGAATACGTCGGAACAGGGAAAGGGGAAACCCATAGACCCTAAGACATGAGTGGATGTTGCCACACTGAAGAAAACTAGGGCATGTCATTATTGTCACAAGATCGGGCATTGGAAGCGCGAGTGTAGATCAAATCCAGCTAATCAGGTCCAAGAAGAGGAAGTGGTGCAGGCACCTGAGGTCGTTAATACTGTGACGAGACCCAGGTCCATGCAGGGGGGGACTTTAATCCCGCAGGTGCAACTTCCCCAACCGCCGAGAATTCCACAGGGAAATCGAACATATCAGCAGATGCCCTTTATTGAGACCTTTGATGAGTTCGATCCAGACCCGTTGCAATGACGGTGCCTGAGGGGGGAGGAAGACTGTACTCTTGAAGCAGTCTTGGAGGTAGACCAGAGGGGACCGTATGTAGAGGCGGATGTTGACGGTCATCCAACCACCTTTTTGGTTGATACTGGTGCTACCCGTTCTACTATGAGATCTGCAGTAGTTCCCAACCTACCCCTCTCGGGACAATCAATCCAAGTTGTAGGAGTGGCAAATAAGAAAATGATTAATCCATTGACTCAGGCAATACCCGTGAGAATAGGAACATTTCACGACCGACACCAATTTGTGGTATGTGACTCAAGTCCAGTTTGTTTGTTGGGTCGTGATCTCTTGTGTAAATTGAATTGTACCATCTACTGTACACCCAAGGGAGTGGAATTACAGACTAATGATGACGATGTGGCATTTAAATTGGCAAGAAAGGAAGGGGGAATCCCCTAAACGGAACTAGGGCTCTCACACACCTAGCAAGCTAGGTGTCATGCTTCATCATATGAGCCTGCCCCTCGTCTGGTCGGCGCTGCAATACCTGACGGGCACCCAGTACGGGGCTCTTTGGCGGGGATCTTCTGTTCCTGCCGGTGGGTGCAGTGGGGTGAGAGGCCTAGTGTGTGTAGATGTGAAGGGGAAAGGAGGTGAGTTAAAACAGGTCAGTCAGTCCTAGCAGTCATTTATTCGGAAGGTAAACTGCCTGATTAAAAATATATATATAGAGAGTGACAGTAAATATGAAGCAATGTATCTAGCTATATGTGTCTTACTCTTGGTGAATCGACATGTTTCGTGCCAACAGTGTCAGAAGGATCTGGGCACTTCTTCAGGATCAAAACAAATGCTATCTACACAGCGTGGTAAAGTAAAACTTACATACCACGTACTCAGGTCAATAACCTGCAAAAAAACAAAAGGGAAAAAGGGGATATGTTGGTACAACAATACAAATAATGCACAAAAGGCGTATCTCATGGACCTTATCTTACAGTGCCAATATGGCATGTTGTGCTTAGGTGAAAAAGGTAGTCACACTTGCACTGACACCGCCGTGTGCTAGGTAAGAAATAGAATACAAAATAAGTTCAAAACTCTCATGCACAAAAGGTATTCGATAAAAATAGAAGGTATACGATAAAAACCACCAGGCTCAAAATAGAGCAGTAAAAACGCATAAAAACACATCAAAGGCCAAGGCGGCAACATAGCTCACCTAAACTGTTGTCTAATAATTACTTGCAACAGCGTCCGGCGGTCAACTAGGACACCAATGTGGGTCCTGTAAAGATAGATAAAACAAAAAGATATACAGGGCAATGGGGTAAAGTGTAGAAACTCAATATTACGGAGCTTGCAACACGACTAGGCTGCCGGACCCTTTAGTGAGTGATGAGCGTAGAGTAAGGGTTCGGAAGTAATGTCCTCACCCCTGGGGGTCAACAATGATCCTGTGTAGGCCAAATACACAAGGGCGTAACCACTGTGAAGTGTAGATGCAGGAGGGAGTTCTGTTATTGGAACATGTTAACAGTGCCCACCAACGAATAACATCAACAGGAGTGTAAGCCGATATACCATAAGAGGGAACTCCGGGAGTTGATCGCCACAAGGGGGGGAGAAATTTCAACAGAGAATCCGGTAACTCAAATTTACCCAACAATTCGACTCACCTCCGTAATGGTCCAAGACAGCTAGAGTGTCCAAACAGGGAGTCAAAGAGTATCTGCTTACCAGCGTTCAAGCGCATTCCGCCTGCGACCTACCCTGCCGCCGAAAACCGGGATGGTACGCGGTGTCGGGACTCCAGCCCTGATATAGGCATCACTAGCGGTCGGGGTGGGAGGGGTCGCGTGAGGAAGCGTAGTCTCGCGTGTAGTCTCGCGAGTAATCGGTAACTGTGTACAGTTCAACCGAGAGAAGCTGTTGACTAGGCGGCCATCTTAGAATGGTGCAGAAACTGGAATTACAATGTGTAAACTCCAAGAGTGGCGATGGCTATCAATAGGAGCCCTGAAATTGGTATTAATGCGGTGTCTATATCCACTGCGCAGATGTTGCAGCGTGTATCTAAGAAATAGAAAACTCGTGTGCCATTGTCAGGGAATGGCTATAATCATGTCGCTATATCGAGAGTGTATAAGCTGTACTCGAACCATAGGCAAAGGGGTGCCCAGATCAAAAACCTGATCTCGTTATGTATAAGTAATGGGTAGGCGAACTCTGTCTGATATTGAGTGTACGGTTCAGCGATCTTTGAATAGTCAATAATCCCATAGTGTTCATATGTATGATCAACTGTGTACCCTCGACAGAAGCAAGGTCGCGTTGTTCAGCAGTTAGTGACGATCACCAGTTGTAGTAACATTAGTTAGTTTCTCACAAAGTGAGGATGCTGGAATGATGCATACAATGGCTACTGTTTTTGGTGAGAGCAGTGCTTATGCCCTGTAAAGGCGGAGTACCCAACTGGAGTGCGGTATATAAGGTCAGGCACACGGTAGTGAGGGCACTGAGTCCAGCAGGGCACAGGGTAACGGCCCAGGGAGTCAGTACCTGTGTCATGTATCAGAAGACATATAGGTAGGTGTGTGGGGTACTGATTCGGGCTCACAGTAGTGGGTGCACTGAGTCAGTAGGGTACTGGCGTCTCAGTAAAGTCCTAACAAAATCCTAGGACTACTTAAAATGGAAAGCCCTATCCTCCAAAAGTGAGTCCAATCTAAATGAGAGAACCCCAAGGAATATCATCATTAAGCCCATCAATATGGGTAGCAAGTCTGTGGACCCATCTCTGCTCGATTCTGAATAATGAGGACTTGGATATCTGTGGGTGTGCCTCCAATACAGTCCAGCGTAGTGAGCCTGGGGGGTGTTGTGCCTCTTTGAAGTGTGTGTAAAGCCTAGTGGTGACCCTCTGGCATCGTATGTTGCTCTTGTGTTCGGTTATCCTTGTCTTGACTGTTCGCATTGTCATCCCTATGTATTTCAAGCCGCATGGGCAGATAATCATATATATGCAACGGTTGGTGTTGCAATTAGTGTGCCTCTTGAGAGTCCATTTGAAATTGTTCGATAGGGATATCTCTTTGGCCGCGGTAGTGAGTTTACATACTGCGCAGGAACCACAAGGATGGTGTCCTGTCACTGCTGGGAGTCCCCACAAGGTCTTCTGTGTGTTGGGTGTGTTCTGTTTAGGTCTTGTGTGATAACTCTTCATGGCGCCCTTATGACAGAATACCTACGGGCTAATATCGCCCCCTCTGGCTTGATTGTTAATAACTTCCCGAGACTGTTTCTGGAAGATGCCACCTTCAAAAAGGAATGGTCCCTAGTTGCGTGGAAATGCACTAGGGACTGGCTTGTGTTAATTATTAACACAGCTAGAAGACTAGCAGATGCACTTTTAGTCAGGATCCAAATTGCTGAGGGTGCGCTCAAAACAACTATACAAATTACAGCCTATAAAACCAAACTCGCGGAAATCAATGCCGAGATTACTGACAATAAGGAATACTTGATGAAGCAAAAAATATCAAAGCTTCAAAAGGACATTCAGAAATTTGAAAAAGAGAAAGTGTACCCTTACCTCAAAACTGAATTTGCATCAGCGAAAACGAGCTACTCATCAGACGACAACTCAGACAGGAGGAACTCATCTGATATCAACTCCAGTACAGGGAGTTGGGGGAGCCATAATGCAAGGAGGAACCAACGACCTAATCAGTACTACAATGTACCCCCATATCAGGGCCCTCCTATTTATCAGGGTCCACCGCCTCCTTTCTGGCAGTTCCCGCCATACCAACACGGCCCACAGCAATTCTTCAACAACAGTAACCCCCCTTTTTTCGACAGAGGTTGGGGCAGAGGAAGAGGGCGCAACAGAAGAGGATCTCAGAAACAAGTCCAATGGCAAGACCAACCAGCCAGCGGCATGGACACCCGGAGCAAGACACGGGACAAAAGGAACTAGTGGTAAACCTCTCACACCGCATCCTCACCAGTTCAGAGAAAACAGTACTACAGATGGGCTTAGGCTTTGTCCCCACACCCATTGTGGACAAGTTCAGAGACCATTGTGAGGTTCAAAATCTGTTCCGTAAAATACGACTTAAATCCTACTTCCAGGACAGACCCTTGAATGAACAGGAAGACTCAGGGTTAAGGAACCCCTCTTCTTTTACACCCAACAACAGCATGGTCCCTATAGAGGTTTTAGCCTTTGAGAAAGCAGTACTCAAGGAACTAGCCTTACCGCCCAGTCAGGCTTCCTTCCATAATCTCTCTAACGAAGAGTTGAGAACAGCAATGAACCTTTCAGAAGATACAACTATTACTATCAAACAGGCGGATAAAGGTAAGGCCACTGTAGTTCAGTCCACTGCAGACTACAATACAGAATGTAATCGTCAACTTTCAAATGATAGATACTACACTCCTATTACAGTTGACCCTACCACACGTCTGACCACTGTCATCTCTGCTCTGGTATATGAGGCCGAATCCAATGGTTGGATTAGTTGTAAGGAAGCTGATTTTCTGACCACCAAGAAACCGAGGTTACCATATTTCTATACCCTACCAAAAATACACAAGGGTACCACCCCGGTTCCTGGCCGACCGATAGTCTCTGGGATAGATGCATTACTAGAGCCACTCTCCAAATTCTGTGATCATTTCTTACAGCCGTTAGTGAGAGAGACCCCTTCCTATGTGAGAGACACCACCGATATCCTCAGAATCATTGAGGAGACAACAGACACTGATGTAATAGACCTCCTCGTCACCCTTGACGTGGAGGCCTTATACACCAACATCCCACAGAGAGCAACTCTGTCAGTTGTGGAGGCCGCACTGAATTCCTTGGAGTGGTCCTCTCCTACCCCCATATCTTTTATCATGGAGTGTGCTACCCTGGCTTTGACTGAAAACTTCTTTGAATTTAAGCAACAACTATATCACCAAAGCCAGGGTACTTCCATGGGCAGCACCTTTGCTCCTAGCCTGGCCTGCCTCTATATGGCAGCTTTTGAAATGGATGTCATCAACAACATCAGTAACCCATATCACAATAACTTGAAACTATGGAAACGCTTTATAGATGACATCCTCATTTTCTGGCAAGGCACTCGTTCCACCTGTGAAGAATTCGTGGGGTGGATAAACAATCAAAATAACTATCTCGGATTTTCCCACACTATTTCAGAAACCACTGTACCGTTTCTTGATTTGAATATCTCGCTGGTTGAGGGTTCTCTCAACACCACTCTGTATAGGAAGCCCACTGACCGTAACAGCTTACTTCTATACAAGAGTCACCATCCCAGGGCACTAAGAGACAACCTACCCTTTGGCCAGTTTTTGCGCATCAGACGTAACTGCAAGCTGGTGACTGACTATAAAAATGAAGCCTGTACCTTGGCATCCAATCTAAAGTCTAGAGGCTACCTGGAGAAAAAAGTGAGGGACTCTTTGAATAGAGCTAGGAATAACCCAAGAGAAACTCTCCTTGAGGTACACCAGAAACCCGCAACCGACACACTGACATGTGTCACATCGTTTACCCCTGATTCAGCTAGAATCAAAAAAATCATCCTAAGACATTGGGGTATATTGGGCACAGGCGATCTTTGCATATAAGAGAACACGCAACCTAAAAGATATTCTGATACACACAAGACCTAAACAGAACACACCCAACACACAGAAGACCTTGTGGGGACTCCCAGCAGTGACAGGACACCATCCTTGTGGTTCCTGCGCAGTATGTAAACTCACTACCGCGGCCAAAGAGATATCCCTATCGAACAATTTCAAATGGACTCTCAAGAGGCACACTAATTGCAACACCAACCATATATATGATTATCTGCCCATGCGGCTTGAAATACATAGGGATGACAATGCGAACAGTCAAGACCAGGATAACCGAACACAAGACAACATACGATGCCAGAGGGTCACCACTAGGCTTTACACACACTTCAAAGAGGCACAACACCCCCCAGGCTCACTACGCTGGACTGTATTGGAGGCACACCCACAGATATCCAAGTCATCATTATTCAGAATCGAGCAGAGATGGGTCCACAGACTTGCTACCCATATTGATGGGCTTAATGATGATATTCCTTGGGGTTCTCTCATTTAGATTGGACTCACTTTTGGAGGATAGGGCTTTCCATTTTAAGTAGTCCTAGGATTTTGTTAGGACTTTACTGAGACGCCAGTACCCTACTGACTCAGTGCACCCACTACTGTGAGCCCGAATCAGTACCCCACACACCTACCTATATGTCTTCTGATACATGACACAGGTACTGACTCCCTGGGCCGTTACCCTGTGCCCTGCTGGACTCAGTGCCCTCACTACCGTGTGCCTGACCTTATATACCGCACTCCACCTTTACAGGGCATAAGCACTGCTCTCACCAAAAAAAGTAGCCATTGTATGCATCATACCAGCATCCTCACTTTGTGAGGAACTAACTAATGTTACTACAACTGGTGATCGTCACTAACTGCTGAACAACGCGACCTTGCTTCTGTCGAGGGTACACAGTTGATCATACATATGAACACTATGGGATTATTGACTATTCGAAGATGGCTGAACCGTACAATCAATATCAGACAGAGTTCGCCTACCCATTACTTATACATAACAAGATCAGGTTTTTGATCTGGGCACCCCTTTGCCTATGGTTCGATTACAGCTTATACACTATCGATATAGCGACATGATTATAGCCATTCCCTGACTATGGCAGACGAGTTTTCTATTCCTTAGATACACGCTGCGACATCTGCGCAGTGGATATAGACACCGCATTAATACCAATTTCAGGGCTCCTATTGATAGCCATCGCCACTCTTGGAGTTTACACATTGCAATTCCAGTTTCTGCACCATTCTAAGGTGGCCGCCTAGTCAACAGCTTCTCTCGGTTGAACTGTACACAGTAACCGATTACTCGCGAGACTACACGCGAGACTACGCTTCCTCACGCGACCCCTCCCACCCCGACCGCTAGTGATGCCTATATCAGGGCTGGAGTCCCGACACCGCGTACCATCCCGGTTTTCGGCGGCAGGGTAGGTCGCAGGCGGAATGCGCTTGAACGCTAGTAAGCAGATACTCTTTGACTCCCTGTTTGGACACTCTAGCTGTCTTGGACCATTACGGAGGTGAGTCGAATTGTTGGGTAAATTTGAGTTACCGGATTCTCTGTTGAAATTTCTCCCCCCCCCTGTGGCGATCAACTCCCGAAGTTCCCTCTTATGGTATAACGGCTTACACTCCTGTTGATGTTATTCGTTGGTGGGCACTGTTAACATGTTCCAATAACAGAACTCCCTCCTGCGTCTACACTTCACAGTGGTTACACCCTTGTGTACTTGGCCTACACGGGATCATTGTTGACCCCCAGGGGTGAGGACATTACTTCCGAACCCTTACTCTACGCTCATCACTCACTAAAGGGTCCGGCAGCCTAGTCGTGTTGCAAGCTCCGTAATATTGAGTTTCTACACTTTACCCCATTGCCCTGTATATCTTTTTGTTTTATCTATCTTTACAGGACCCACATTGGTGTCCTAGTTGACCGCCGGACGCTGTTGCAAGTAATTATTAGACAACAGTTTAGGTGAGCTATGTTGCCGCCTTGGCCTTTGATGTGTTTTTATGCGTTTTTACTGCTCTATTTTGAGCCTGGTGGTTTTTATCGTATACCTTCTATTTTTATCGTATACCTTTTGTGCATGAGAGTTTTGAACTTATTTTGTATTCTATTTCTCACCTAGCACACGGCGGTGTCAGTGCAAGTGTGACTACCTTTTTCACCTAAGCACAACATGCCATATTGGCACTGTAAGATAAGGTCCATGAGATACGCCTTTTGTGCATTATTTGTATTGTTGTACCAACATATCCCCTTTTTCCCTTTTGTTTTTTTGCAGGTTATTGACCCGAGTACGTGGTATGTAAGTTTTACTTTACCACGCTGTGTAGATAGCATTTGTTTTGATCCTGAAGAAGTGCCCAGATCCTCCTGACACTGTTGGCACGAAACATGTCGATCCACCAAGAGTAAGACACAGATAGCTAGATACATTGCTTCATATTTACTGTCACTCTCTATATATATATTTTTAATCAGGCAGTTTACCTTCCGAATAAATGACTGCTAGGACTGACTGACCTGTTTTAACTCACCTCCTTTCCCCTTCACATCTACACACACTAGGCCTCTCACCCCCACTGCACCCACCGGCAGGAACAGAAGATCCCCGCCAAAGAGCCCCGTACTGGATGCCCGACAGGTATTGCAGCGCCGACCAGACGAGGGGCAGGCTCATATGATGAAGCATGACACCTAGCTTGCTAGGTGTGTGAGAGCCCTAGTTCCGTTTAGGGGATTCCCCCTTCCTTTCTTTTCAGAGTGGGGCCACACTTGACCAACCCCCTCCGGAGTATATCCTCGCTCCTTCTCTTTATTAGAGGAACTTCGTACCCTTCTTGTACACAGTACCAACTGGGGCACGTACGTTGGACCTCTTTAAACTTCCCCCTTTGTCCCCCCTTGTTGGAATCATTTAAATTGGCAAATCAGAATCTGAGCACAGGGATGTTTCCTATGTTGACAGTTGAGGAACTCCCACTCGACCTGAGGGACTCTGTCTCTCTGACACGTATGGGATTTCACCGGAGAGGAGATAGGTTTGATCAAAGGGGTTGAGCCAGTTAAAATCCAGGTTAAACCAAATGCTGAGTTCCAGAGAACACCCCAGTACCATCTGTCACCGGAAACGGTAGCAGGAATCAAGCCCGTGATTGAGTCTATGATCGAACAGGGAATCCTGAAAGAAATAATGGGAAGTCCATGTAACTCACCCATTATGGGATTACAGAAACCAAGTGGGAAGTACAGAATCGTACAGGACCTGCGAAAGGTCAACACGATTGTAGTTCCATGTTGTCCTGTGGTACCGAATCCATCTGTGATATTGTCCCAGATTCCATGCGAAGCTGAATGGTTCACTGTGATTGATTTATGTCAGGCATTCTTTTCGATACCATTACATGAGGAGAGCCAATTTTTATTTGCTTTCCGTCTGGAAGATCGTGTGTTAACATGGTGTCGTATCCCACAAGGGTATACAGAGAGTCCATCGATCTTTAACCAGCTTTTGAAAAGGAATCTTGAGAGTCTCGTACTGCCACAGTACTCCGTTCTAGTGCAGTATATTGATGACCTCTTGATTGCGTCCAAAACGGAGGATGCTTGCAGGATCGATACTGTTGCTTTACTAAATCATCTAGCAGAGAATGGACACAAGGTGTCTCCAAGCAAGTTACAGTACTGTCTGACTGAGGTTCAGTATTTGGGTCATCGAATCGAGAAAGGCAAGAGAAAGGTGTCACCAGATCGGATTGAGGCGATCATGAATATGACTATGACTGTGCCTACCACTCAGAAGGAAGTCATGATGTTTCTGGGGATGGTCAGGAACTGTCGCCAATGGATCCCAAACTTTTCCTTGAAGGCGAAACCCTTGCAAAGGCTGACGCACAAGGATGTGAGCGATCCGGTACCATGGGATCACGACTGTCTGATTGCGTTCTTGGAGTTGAGAGAGGGCCTGTGTCGTGCTCCAGCTCTAGGGTTGCCAGATTACAAGTCCTTTTCATTGTTCTGCCACGAGCGATAAGGTTGCGCATTGTCAGTCCTTACTCAAAGTCATGGGGGTGTCCCTAGACCAGTTGCCTATTTCTCAGCTACTTTAGATCCAGTAGCTTCAGCGTTGCCCGGATGTCTCAGATCCGTTGCTGCAACAGGTGTCAGCATTGAGAGATGTGAGAGCATTGTTATGGGTCATCCACTTACAGTTTTTGTTCCACATTCAGTTGAGCTCCTGATGACGAGGACTTAGACACAGCACCTAACGAACAACAGGCTCACACGCTATGAGCAGGTTATACTTGCCTCGGAGAATGTGACTCTGAAAAGGTGTTCTGTGCTAAATCCTGCTACTTTGATGCCTTTGCCAAATGCTGATGATGGAGATTGTGAGGACCATGACTGTCTTGATATGACTGAACTTTGCACCAAACCAAGACCCGACATTGTCGATGAACCTCTGCCTGAGTCTGATGAAATCTTTTTTGTAGACGGTTCATGCTTAAGAGACAATGTGGGTCATTTGAGAGCAGCCTTTGCTGTATGTACTATCTCTGGAGTTGTGGAAGCTGCTTACTTACAGGGAGTATACTCCGCACAAGTGGCTGAAATCATTGCCTTGACTCGTGCCTGTTTGATTGCTGATCAAATCCGAATCACCATCTACACCGACAGCCAGTATGGGTTCGGTGTGGTTCATGATTTCGGACAGCTATGGTCACAGAGAGGATTTTTAACGTCATCAGGATCTCCTATCAGAAACGGGGAATATGTGAGACAACTGTTGGAAGCTTTGCAGAGACCATGAGAAATATCTGTAGTAAAATGTGTAGCCCACGGGAGGGGGAATGATTTTGTCTCTTTGGGAAACCGATATGCAGATGAAGTTGCACGTTTCTGCGCTGAACAAGGGTGCATTTTCACAGGAGATTATACTGGAGAGAGCCCAGAAAGAACCGAGCTCAGCATGATGTTAGCCATGGCAGACACCTGGGATGAGCTCAAGCGTCTGCAGGGAGAAGTTCCAGAACAGGAAGAGGCTGCTTGGACTAGAGCAGGATGTGAGAGAAGAGATGGCATTTGGGTTTCTAATGATGGTCGAGCAGTGTTACCCGATGACTTACTGAGCCCTATGGCAAGACAGATTCATGGAGCAGTGCACATTGGAAGGGATGCTATGGTGTGTGTGTTCAGACAAACGTGGTATAATCCACGGTTCCATGCGTTTGCTGAAGCGGTGTGTCACAGGTGTGTTACGTGTCAGCAGATGAATGCTGGAAAGAAAACTGTGGTTGCATTGAGTCACATTGGGAGGTCTGGAGGGCCTTTCAATAGAATTCAGCTTGATTTCATAGAAATGCCTAGGTGCAATGGCTTGAGGTACATTTAGGTTGTGGTGTGTGTTTTCTCACAGTGGGTGGAAGCGTATCCAACCAGGAGGTGTGATAGCCTCACAGTAGCAAAACTGTTGCTTAGGGAGCTGATACCATGGTTCGGTTTTCCAACTTCATTGGAGTCGGATAGTGGAACACACTTCCACAGCGAAATTATGAAGTTGCTTTGTGCCGCTTTACATGTTGATCAAAGACTGCATTGTAGCTATCGACCAGAGGCTTCTGGTATTGTGGAACAGATTAACGGGACCCTGAAAATGAGAATGGCAAAAGTGTGTTCGTCCACGTCTCTGAAATGGCCTGATGCATTGCCGCTGGTGTTGATGAGTGTTCATAGTACTCCTGATAGGGGAACTGGCCTTTCACCTCATGAGATCCTGATGGACGATGCGGTTACCAGCAGTGCCATCTACAGCCTTGATAAACATCACAGATGATTTGATCCTTGATTATTGCAAAGGACTGGCTGACGTGGTCCGTTCTGTGTCTCACCAGGTTGAAGCTGCAACTGCCCCGACCTCGAGGGACCTCTGCCACGACCTGTGTCTGGGTGATTGGGTGCTAGTTCGCAAGCACGTGACGAAGAGTTGCCTTGACGCCCGTTGGAGAGGCCCTTACCAGGTGATTCTGGTAACGAATACAGCAGTGAAGTGCGGAGGCTTGCCAAACTGGATTCATGCCTCCCATACTCACAGAATTTCAGAACCCTTGGAAGAAACAGGTCCTCTCGTAGAAGAAAATTCAGCTGTGGCAGCAAGGCCACTCGAGAGGACAAGCCAAGCTGTGAGGGTTGCTGATGAAGCTGGTTGCCCACCAGAGCAAGCTGAGGGGGGTCACGCTACACAAGACCCAGGTATTGACTCTGAGGGAGAAGGTAACGTTGCGAGTGGTATAGAGTCAAACTCAGCTGAAGGAATTGGTGCGCAAGGTGGTCGGGAGCAAAGAAGAGGTGCTGGACTTGCAGAAGAATCGTGGCCTGGGAGACAAAGGAGGCTGAATCTGAGACTAGCTCCTGAGAGAGATCTTGCTCCTGTGTCGGAGACATCTGAATCAGAACTGAGTGACTCAGAACAAGCTTAAGAAGGCCCGAGAAGATCAAGGAGAGTAAGGGTGCCTTGCCAGAGATACGCTGCCCCGGAGTGGACTTATATGGTCACTGATGCCGGGAGTAGTGGGGACCGGGAGACTAAGGTCTTCACAAGTGGTCAGCAGAACACCCGAGCTGAAGATTGATGTGGTTCTGATAGTTCCTGGATTGGAAATAGAAGGAGTGCTAACAGTGACTGTTCCGAGACCTCCGATATTGAGCAGAGTGCGGGTTCTGATCCTTCAGGAACTGTCCTTTCCAACCTTTGGATATCAGCCACCAGCTCAGGAGATTGCAGCTGTTCGTCTTGAAATTTTACAGCGTGTACTCATTGAAATTGGTTCCGAGCGTATAAAAGACTGTGATTGAACTGTGAACTGTAAATAAGAGTTTAAGAAGATAACCTAGGCCCGAGTGGAAGAAGAATAAATTAAGGGTTTCATATAAAAGAAGAAAGAGGGCGAAGGAAGTCTTTTTGAACTGTGTAAATAAACCAAAGCAACTAACTGTGAAAGAATTTCCAGAATTTCCATGAACTGTGTTTGAACTGTTTGAACGGCAATTTCAGGTGAAGAAAAGAGACTTTTAGTGTATCCTCTTGCTGAACTAAACCGACAAGCTAAAGATGGAGTCTGGAAGTTCGAACCGTAGTTCTAAGTGTGTGTTAGGTACACTCATAGTAGGGGTGATAGTTGTAATAGCAGTAGTTATTATTGTATCTGTAAAAATTTCACATGATGCAGAAGTTGAGGGAGTGGGAGTGCAAGGGACAACCACACCTATTACTTCTAGCGCAAAAGAGGGTATCGTAGGAGCTGAAAAAGCTATGCTAGGTCAAGCTAGTTGTATGTTGCATGTAGATTTGTCTAGAGGTGATTATACGCTTAATGCCTATGCGAAGCTGCTATAGGAGTATGTAAATACAATGGATGTGAGAGACTGTTATGTGTGTATGCAGTTGCCTGCGTCCGTAGAGGAAGGTATTCGTTATCATCATCTCCCTTTGACGTATGGTATTACATGTAGTTTATTGCTTAGTATGTTTTACGGTAAAGGTCATTACGAATATTATTTTTCTAATTACGATGCAGTGCTTTCAGAGGTTCCAGCTTATAAGCATTTGAACAAGTACGATTATTATAAGCAGGAAGATAGAGTGGGGAAGTATTTCATACCTACTGTAACTTTAGATACGGCTTATGCATATCGTCCCAATTTAACATGTTCATTAACAGATGTAGAGAAGAAATTTGTAGATCAAGTAGAGGATAGACATAGACAATTAACAGCAAGTCGTAACAATCGAGAAGGAAAGGTTGAGTGGACCAAAGAGGAGTTAGCACACAAAGCGAAAGGGAGTAGTGGTCCAATAGCGTTGGATTTTGAGCAGAGAGGGAAGTTGTGTGTGAGACAAGTCCAGACCTATTATGATAAAGTTTTTGTGGGACAGAGTGTGTGTGATCATATCTTCACCATTGAGGCTACAGCAAAGAAGTTCTTGCAGGATGCGATACAAGTGGTCCCGAATGTGTATTTTGTGTGCGGGAAGAATGCGTACGTGCGATTGCCATTGAATTGGTATGGTACGTGCTACGTAGCAGTGGTGTTCCTGAAAATGTATCATGTTGAAGATTTAGGACATTTGGGAAGTGGATTACACCATAGGGAGAAACGAGGTGCAAGTGCAGGAGAGATTTAGGGGATGTCTTTGGAGCACTGATACCAGGATTAGGAGTGGCGTTGAATGATGTCAAGATCAGGAAATTGTCAACTATTGTGGACAAGTTGTCAGCAAACACAGCTCAGTCGTTGTTGCTTGTGGATGGAGAGATGGTGTCGATAAGGGCTATGGTGATGCAGAACCGTCTTGCTTTAGATGTTTTGCTGGCAAAAGAGGGCGGAGTCTGTAAAATGCTGAGGGTTCAACAGTGCTGTACTTATATACCGGACAACAGCAAATATCTGAAGAAGTATATAAGGAATATCACCGAGATCCATTATGAGGTGCATAATCTAGCAACAGAAGGAGTTTGGGACAAAGTGGGAAAAGGGTTTGGTAAGGTAGGAAGTTGGTTTGCGTCCCTTGGAAAGGGAATTCTTGGTTACATCTTGAAGCCTATCATCATAGTAGTGGTCTATGGGATTGTTTTGTGGGGACTGATGAGGGTTTATAGGTGGCATAAGGCGAATCGAGTTGAGAGATCACTTAGAGAGCAAGAGCAAAGGATGGAGAGACTGCAGGACAGTCATTATGAAAATATCAAGAGCCTAGAGAGGTTCCGACAGGGAAGAGTGGCTACAAGTTCTGTTTAGGTCGGTTCTTTCTCCAGGGAGTGTGATTGTTATGATGACACTTGTCATCAGAGGGGGGAACTGATGGAGCGCGATGTTGCTAAAAAATTATAGGGGTGCATCATAATCATGCATAGTCCGCACCCGCATATATTTCTGTGTTGTATTAACATTTGGTCATTAGGAATGGGCTGTAATAATAATTTGTAAGTGAAATAATGGAAAATGTTTCGTGCCATGCAAAAGAAACGAAATGACATTTATGCTTGGAAAAGGGTAACCTTTAGCGTATTGCAATTGCCTAATGAAAAGTCTATGTGTATTGTAATGCATTTTGATTTAAACGTGCATCATGTTAGAGTCTGCACGTGGGGATGATTAATTGTGCTTTATGTGTAATAATTGTAGATGCTTGCAAAGCAAAGTTCTATTAATGTGTGAGTATAATTTGATGTTTAAAGGCCTAAATGAAATGTTCACTTTGTGTAATTGAAGGCCTATTCGTTTATCCTTATGTTGGCCGATTTGTGTAGGCCTGAAAATGTAATTTCCCTGGTAAACTCTCGCATTTGGAGGTAGTCAGCGGATTTCATGTACATGCAAGGTTGTTCTGTTCTCACGTTTTCCGTTGCAGGTGGAAGAAGCTGCCTTTGTTAAGTTAAACTAACGCCTTTGTTTTAGGAGTTAGGCATGGGGGAGAAGTGATACTTTGTGAACAGAATGTCGATAATTGGGAGCCGGTGTTCTTTCTCACTGAGGAGGCCTGGGAATCAAGGTCATCGAGCCGAACTTGGATGGAGTGAGGAAGACGGTGGAAATTTACCTATGAGAAGTGCCCAGTGAGATGAGGTGATCTGTGGGCGTGTTTTACATCTGTGCATTTTGTATTAGGGACAGTGTCCCGAGGGTTGAGTCAGGAGAAGAGGGATGAGAGAGGAGAAGAAGGGTGTTAGGAGAAGGGGTAAAGAGATCTCTTGGGAAGTCTTCACGAGCTGACACCTTTAATCGATCTTGCCTGGGAAATGCTAAGTATGGATGTCACTTTAGAGATAGAGTAGGGATAGTCTAATGCTCTTTACTTTTCAGCCGCAGATGAAGTCTGACTTAGACGTTGGGGTAGTCCTTGCCAGTGTTCTGTTTTTGGAACTTTTCATTCTCTTCATGATCTATAAGTTTAGACTCACTCGTAGGTATGGCTTTGTATTAGTTCCCATGTACTTTTACAACCTCGTCCTGAGGTGCTTGTACGTTCAGTTGTTTTTGGCATTGTAATAAACCCACTAAACTGGAATTTCGGAGTCTGTAATCTTTTGAGTTGTAGTCATCGGAAAAAGTTGGATTGCCTTAATTGGATGATTTCTCCCCTTTATACTTCTCAGCAGGTAACAAACGATCCATTGACCTAGGGTTCCTAGTTAAATTCTGGTAGCGGAACCCGGCCTTATCAGTAGCACACAACCTGAACAGCGTTGTAGTTATCAAGGGTGGGGTGTAACTTTAATAAAATAACAATAACGCAATACTCAACTCAAATAACTTAACTGAAGAGGTGCTCAATGTAAACAGAATAAATTATTATTTTGTATAAATAATGACAATGAAATTTATCAAAAATCATGAAGTGTATAATAACTAAAAAATAATGTTAAAAAAACGGAGGAACCCTTCTTGCATCCCATTTCCAAGGTTTCCCCGTGAAATAATAAATAATAGCAATAATTTCTGCAACCATATTCTTGGCCAGAATAAACTTACAGGCCCTTTCTCTGCATCTTACTGACAGTGATACAGCTCTCCTGGAATACCCCAGCTGTTGTTTCCAAAAAGGAGGAGAACCAAACATCCGAGGGAGAATGGGAGAAAGAAATGGGTCTACTCCAAAAGGCAATGGATACCTCCAGTTTAACAATTTTCATTTCATTTTATTATATAATTGGCATCCTAGAAGGCTTGGAAAAGTGATTAGTTTTTGTCTTTCTAATGGCTTATTCTTGCGACTTTTTAATGTAAAACTCATCTCAGCGCCACAAGCTTCTTTTACAGGAATATTCCTGCAGAAGAGGGTCGAATTCGAGACACACTTATTTCGTCCATTTTGATTCACGTGACCCTGCATATTTAGGAGATATTAATAACATGACGGAAGTGCAGTGCACATGAGATAGCAGTGCACATGAGATAGCAGTGGAGTGCTATGCGGTCAGATATGAGGCTCTAGAACTATATTGGTTGTGGGGTCCGCCTGAGACTCGACAAAGGAAACCAGAAGGCTCTGGGGTGACTCCAGCCCAGACCAGAAGGAGCCTGAGCAAAGAGTGGTTTACTGCGCAGACAAGACATCTGTGCTGGGAACGCGGTGTAAAAAAAACTGGGGGACGCTGGCCTTTGCATGGAATCTAGAAGTGTGTAGGAATTGAGACTGTGCAGAGATTGGACTATGCTGTGCAGGAATTGAGGCGGGGGACAGATTGGACTGTGCTGTGTAGGGATTGGGGCTGTGCAGATTGGACTGTGCTGTGTAGGGATTGGGGCTGTGCAGATTGGACTGTGCTGTGCAGGGATTGAGGTTGTGCAGAGATTGCATCATGTTGTTCAGGGATTGATGCTGTGAAGACTGGACTATGCTGTGTAGGGATCGAGGTGGTGCAGAGATTGGATTATACTGGGCAGAGATTGAGGCTGTGCAGAGACTGGACTATGCGGAGTAGCAATTGAGGCTGTGCAGAGACTTGACTATGTGGAGTAGGAATTGAGGCTGTGCAGAGATGGGACTATGCTGTGCAGGGATTGAGTGGGTACAGAGATTGGGCTATGCTGTGCAGAGATTGACGCTGTGCAAAGACCTAGCTATGCTGTGTAGGGATTGAGGTGGTGTATAGATTGGACTGTGCTCTGTAGGGATTGAGGCTGTGCAGAGATTGGATTATGCTGTGCAGAGATTGAGGCTGTGCAGAGACTCGATAATGCTGGGTAAGGATTCAGTCGGTGCGGAGATTGGCTAAGCTGTGCAGAGACTGAGTCTCTGCAGAAACTTGGCTATGCTGTGTAGGGATTGAGGAGGTGCAAAGATTGGCCTATGCTCTGTAGGGATTAAGGCTGCGCAGGGAGTGGACTATGCTGTGCAAGGATTGAGGCTGTGCACTATGCTGTGCAGGGTTAAAAATGAGCAGAAACTGGACTGTGCTGTGTAGGGATTAAGGCTGTGCAGATTGGACTGTGTTGCGTAGGAATTGAGACTGTGCAGAGATTGGACTATGCTGTTCAGGGATTGAGGCTGTGCAGAGACTGGACTATGCTGTGCAGGGATTAAGAATGTGCAGAGACTGGACTGTGCTGTGTAGGGATTGAGGCTGTGCAGATTGGACTACGTTGTGTAGGAATTGAGACTATGCAGTGATTGGACTATGCTGTGCAGGGATTGGGGCTGTACAGAGCTTGGACTATGCTGTGCAGGAATTGAGGTGGGGCAAAGGTTGGACTGGGCTATGTAGAAATTGACACTCTGCAGAGATTGGAGTATGCTGTGCAGAGATTGGTCTATGCTATTCCGGGACTGCCGCTGTTCAGAGATTGGACTGTGCTGTGTAGGGTTTGAAGCTTTGCAGAATGGCAGAGAAATTGACAGAGAATGAAAAATGTTACACACAGCGGAGAGACCTCTGCTATAAGTAGAGGACTGTGCAGTGTGGAAGGCTGTGTATTTGTTTATTTATTAATTTGCTGTGTAGAGTGGAGGGTTGTGAAGAAGCATGGATGGCTGTGCAGAGTGTGGAGGTTTGTGCACTGAAGGAGAAGTGTGTACAGTTGAAACCCATTACAAGCCAGGGATTTTTTGTGTTATGTTCGGGGGAGCAACCCCTTGGGCAAGGGTTGCTCTCCTTTTATAGCATTGATAATTTGATCAGCCTTATAGTTTTAGACCCATTTGCCCATAAGGGGTGGCAGAAGCCACTAGACCACATGGGATTTTATTATATTTGGCGCATAATGTTTTGGGGAGCCGCCCCTTTAAGGGTCGCTCACCTTTTTGGGGTGAATGTTTTGGCCGTTTTCAGCCCCTCCCTCGCCGGGGGCAGATCAGCCATATTTGTAGGCCCATTTGCCCCCATGTGGGACAGAACACACCAGACCACTAAGGAAAGTTTTTGTGCGAAATGTAGTTTGGCTGACAGTCTGATTGTTTTGGCGCCTGGCTGGCTGTGTGTGGACTGGCGCTTGGCTGGCGGTGTGTGTGGACTGGCATTTGGATGGTGATGGGCAGACTTCATAGTGTTTGATAATGTTAACTGTTATTTTTGTGTCATCATTGGTGATTTGTAATGTTTTGTTTTCTCCTTTTTAATCTAGTGCAAAGCTTTTGTTTTCCCTCTGGTTCCGGTTTCGGCACTGGTAGATCTGCAGTTTGTGTAGTTGCAAGTGTTTGGTAAGAAAATGTTTTTTATACTGTTTACTCCAAATGAGTATCAATGACCTGCATGAATGTGTTTTTTTAGAAATGCTTTAATAATAGCAGCCTATTTAGCTTCTGTTTGAATGAGTGTGAAATTTTCCTTGTATTTGTGCAAAATGTGTGTTGTGTTTCCTTGTGTGTAATTTTCTTTTGTTTTTCTTTTCTAGTGGGATATCGTTGGTGCTTGCTGTGTCTGCATAGAGTAGGTGCTTGTGAATCTTGCTGTCTTTAGCAAGTGAGTAGTATTTTTTTTTACAGTATATAGGTCTTAGTGTGCTTTGTATTGATTGACTTTACCTTGCAATTGCTATATGCCAGTAGTTTTACTTTTTATTTTATAAATCCACACTTTGTTTATTACTTACTTTACACATTGTTGGGTATTGTTGACTTATTTGTCAAGTTACTTTTCTTGGTAAGGATTATGGCTAGCCGCAGGATGACCGCTCAGCAGGTTGTTGGTATGCTTTTCGAGTCTTCTTCTGACTGTGCATCTGAGGCAGAGGAGGAAGGCCAGGATTCTGGCACTGAATTTTCTGTCTGAGAGGAATCATCTGATGATGAAGCCACTCTCAGTGTGGATGAAGTGCAGCTGTTAGAGGAAGACACTGGTGTGCCTATAGTGCAGCAAGAGGCATCAAGGCTGCCCACTGGAAGTGCTTGACACTGGGTTGACCCAAACATGGTGCAGCCAGTGTCGCCTGCCTTTAGTGGTGTTGCAGGGTGTAGATTGAATTGTGAACATTTTTTGTCTATACATTTTTTTCAGTTGTTTATGGACGATGTATTTCGTATGGCATTGTTGAGCAGACTAATTTGTATGCTGAACAGTATTTGAGGGACAACAGTGCCAGACTTAAACCCCACTCTAGAGCTACCCATTGGACTCCCACAAATCTGGATGAGCTTAAGAAGTAGTTGGGTTTAACTTTTTGATGGGCCTGATAAGGAAACCGTTGCTATCTTCATATTGGTCTACTAATCCCTTGATGGCAAAGGCAATATCTCAGGCCCGGACTCACTGTGCCACTGGATTAAGTTAGCCTGGCTGATAAGGGGTGATGCCCCGAAATCGGTCCCAGGATGCTTGTTTCCGGCCCATGGAGGACATGGCTTGGCAGTTCGGGCTGGACTGTTCCCATGAGGCACAGGGTCAAGACTGATTTGCATATGGCTGGGTCTAATCTGGGGTGGCATGGTGAGCAAAAGAACGATGGATTTAACCCAGATCTCTTGACTGGGGGTGAATGTGTGATTTGCTCTGCATGCCGTCCATCATCTGTGTGTCTTTTGCTTTCTCGCCCTAAGTGCGCCAGGTATTCCCAGACGTGTGTCCCGGGCTCACTGTGCCACTGGATTCAAGCTTGCCTGGCTGATGAGTGGTGATGCCCCGAAACCGGCCCCAGGATGCTTGTTTCCTGTCCAGGGAGGACCTGGCTTGGCAGTTCGGGCTGAACTGTTCCCATGAGGCATATGGTCAAGACTGATTTGCATATGGCTGGGTCTAAACTGGGGTGGCATGGTGAGCAAAAGAACAATGGATTTAACCCAGATCTCTTGACTGGGGGTGAATGTTTGATTTGGTCTGCATTCCGTCCATCATCTGTGTGTCTTTTACTCTCCTGAGTTGCGGCAGCTAATCGACATCCTCCGGAGCCATCCACCATTCGTCGGGTCCAGACTCAAGGTCATCCGGCATTGCACAGAGAGTCTACTGCTGGGCTCTGATGTATGTTCCTTTCTCCGGCAGTCCTGTCCTTTCATCCGTCTTGGATGATGCTCTGCTCTCGGTTGTCGGTTCTCCTTCCTCCGGTTCCCGACTCAGTATCCGGATCGCTCTTGCTTCCGGGTATGGGCCCTCCTTTTCACCATACCTTGCAAGCTCCCATTGGTCATGGGCTTGGGCCTGTTTAAAAAGACAGCATCTTGTTGTTTCTTTTTTCAACTGAGTCATTTGTCTCTTTCCTTTATCAACAGGATGACATTGCGGGACTCCATCAGGGCGTGAATCCGAAGGAGCACTGCCATGGACACGACCCCAAGTAAGTACCCCCTCACACTGCTCTAACCGTAAAGGTTACCCAAAAGAGCTGGTTTGTAAAAAACTTGAGAAGGGACAGTGCAGGGCCTTACGTAGTGATGAACTTCTAGCTCTGAAATTTTCTGACAGGAGAGATGTCTATATGCTGACTACCATCCATGATGAAAGTACTTCACCTGAGACTGTTTGGGGTCAGGTTGCTGAAGTGTGCAAACCTGTGTGCATTTTAGACTACAATAAGCACATGGGTAGTGTAGATCGAGTAGATCACAGGTTGCAACCTTACGCTGTTCGTAAGGTGTACATTTGGTATAAGAAGTTGGCAATCCATTTATTCCATTTAGCAAGCTACAATGCCTTTGTTGTATTCAAAGATTGTTTTTGAGAGTCAAAGATAACATTTGTTCAGTTTCAGCAGTCTCTGATAGGCAACCTTGTTTTAGTGAACAGGCAAGAGTTCCTAGAGAAGCAGTGGTGGAGGACGCAGCTAGATTGAAAGATCGCCACTTTCCTGATCACATTCCTCCCACGTTCAAAAATGACTTTCCCGCTAAGAAATTTAGAGTTTGTTACCGAAGGGGTATCCGGAAGGAGAGTCGTATGCACTATCCCTATTGTCCTTCTAAGCCCACATGTTTTAAATTGTACCACACGGAATGGAGTTATTGGTTGCAACAGTGAGCGTAAAAGTAAACTGACTGGTCTGTATTGTTTTATATATTTTGTTCAGATTTAATGGTTGGCATTAATGTGAAGTATTTAGTTAACGCTGTTGTGTTTGTAGTTCTAGTTTTGCATCTATTGCCAATTGGTTGTGTTTTCTTTTTTGCATTAAAAAATGTGATGGCGGTGTGCGTGGACTGGCGCGTGGCTGGCGGTGTGCATGCACTGGCGCTTGGCTGGCGGTGTGCGTGGAGTGGCACTTGGCTGGCAGTGTGCGTGGAATGGCGTTTGGCTGGCACTGTGCGTGTACTGATGCTTGGCTGGTGGTGTGTGTAGACTGGCGCTTGGCTGGCGGTGTGTGTGGACTGGCGCTTGGCTGGCAGTGTGTGTGGACTGAAGCTTGGCTGGTGGTGTGCCCGGACTGGCGCTTGGCTGACGGTGTGCCCGGACTGGCGCTTGGCTGACGGTGTGCTTGGACTGGAGCTTGGCTGGCGGTGTGTGCAGACTGGCGCTTCGCTGGCAGTGTGTGTGGACTGGCACTTGGCTGGCAGTGTGTGTAGGATGGCGCTTGGCTGGCGGTGTGTGTAAACTGGCGCCTGGCTGGCGATGTGGGTGGACTGGTGTTTGGCTAGTGGTGTGTAAGTAGTGACTTGCTGCTGGTCACTACACACACTGCTAGCCAAACGCCAGTCCACACACTCCATCAGCCGGTGTGGTTGCTGTGTCAGACATGTGAGCATATGAAAGTGATGGGCCTTGAATGGCGCGGTCTGTTGATGTGAGTGTTGTAATGTGCTGGACCTGTGGCTGGCAGTGTGAATGATCTTGTATGTGTCACAAATGAAAGGAGGTTGGTGCCTTGCTGTGGCTTTACAGCTCACAAGCTGTGAGTCATTGGTTCAGGTTTTTTCACCTTTTGGTTAATAACAGTGCATTGCCTTTTTGTGATATCTCTTGTTAATACAATTTGATGCTCTGAACCTTCACTCGCCCTTGTGCCAAATCCAACCAGTTTGTGTGTGTACTTGAAGAATAGTTGGCTGTGAGGTAATATTTGTCTTTTCTGTCTTACTCTGCCAAGGTGTACATTGTCTATGGGAAAATCTACCAATTCTAGATATTTTCATAATCTAGAAACCCAGTGGTGTCCCTCTCTTGGATCCCAAAAGGTTTTCTTACCCAAAATGCCACCTCAAAATGTGACTACAGCCACATATTTTCCTTGCATTACTGTGCCATATTCTCCCAGAATCAGAAAGAAACCACAAATTTCCTACCACCAAGTGTTCCCCCAGGTCTTGCAATAAAAATGCTACCTCTCTTGTGTGGGTGGTCCAAGTGCCTGCCACAGCAAAGGGCCCAAAATGTATCAAAAATTATAAATCACAAAACAACCTGGTTTTGCAAGGTGGTCACCTGCGTTTTTGGTCCCGGGCTCGGCGGCCATGTAGGGAAATCTACCAAACCCAGACATTTCTGAAAACTAGATACCCGGGGGAGTCCAGGGAGGTGTGGCTTGTGTGGATCCCCCAATGTTTTCTTACCCAGAATCCCCTGCAAACCTCAGATTTTGCTAAAAAACACATATCACAGTTTCCTCATATTTCTATGTGGGAAAGTTGTGGGATCACCGGACTGACACAAATTTCCTACCACCCAGCATTCCCCCAGGTCTCCCGATGACAATGGTACCTCACTTGTGTGGGTGGGCCAAGTGCCTGCCACAGTGAAGGGCCCAAAACGTATTGTGGAGGCATCAAAAATTATCAATCACAAAACGACCTGGCTTTGCAAGGTGGTCACCAAAGTTTTTGGTCCCAGGCTCGACGGCCATGTAGGGAAACCTACCAAACCCAGACATTTCTGAAAACTAGACACCAAGGGGAGTCAAAGGATGTGTGGCTTGCGTGGATCCCCCGACGTTTTCTTAACCAGAATCCCATGTAAACCTAAAATTTAGCTAAAAAAACAAATTTTTCTCACATTTTTGTGTGGGAATTGCGGTGCCGGCACAAATGTCCTACCGCCCAGCATTCCCCTTGGTCTTCCGAGTAAAATGATACCTCACTTGCGGGTCTCATCCTTCTCCCGTGAACAACTCAGACCCTTTAACACGCACACTTCATCGTGCGGCGGTTTCAGTGTCATGATTTATTAATTGCATCGCTTGCAAGAGGGTGATTCATGAAGTTAGCATGAATGAAATAAAATATGTATAACTCCGTAAGCTGATGTAAAAAAGTAAACAGTCAGAAAAAAGAGAGGGAGAAACAGACAGGGAGATTGATTATAATATGAAGGAGAATGTGAGAATGTGAGAATGTATACTCGCTTTTTTTTGCCCGACTCGGCTCGTGCCAAAACCTTGCCTCTGGGCCTCCCACTGCCTCGCCGTCTCAAACAAATTAAAGCACTGAAGCAATGCGCCTAGGAAGGACCTCGAACGTGGCAGGTTCAGAGGTCTCGGTTGACCACATGACCGTGAGCAGGTTCGTGAAAAACGTTAAATTTAAGGTACTTAAATGTACATAATTGAAGTTGCCCACATACCACAGCTGTGGTGTGTTACGTAACGTCATAGCTAAGGACTGCGGCGGCCAGTCTGTAAGAAACATCACGTTTGTAAAGGTAACATGTGGCACCATTGAGGCTGTATTGTACTCCGATGTAAGGAAACTGCTGGTCAACCTCCGTCCATCAAATATAAATAAAAGTATATACATGTGCAGCAGTGGCCACCTTTACATTTGAAGTAAATTTCATGGTCTGCTAGGGAACCTAAAGCCAGTGTAATCTCTGCGCCGACCTATGAACCAGTTATTCCAATTATTAACACCGCATCAGGAATGTGCAACTTTGGGGCAGTCCTGCAAAAGGTGGGGCACAGTGCGTCTAAAGGCGACCTTTGAAAAACAAGCATTGGTAATGCATCGGTTTTCCGTAAAAAAAGTAAACAAATAGAAAACAAAAATTGCGGACGCTTTTTAAAAAAATGTGTTTACTTTTGTAACAATGGCGGCACCCACGCTTTAGCTTTAAACATCTTAAGCTAAAGCGCAGGTGCTGCGATTGCTTCAAAAGTAAAGGATTAGAAGAAAAAAAAAAACATTTTTTTTTTCTATTTCTTTACTTTTGAAGCAATCGTAGCACCCATGCTTTTGCTTAAGATTTTAAAAGCTAATGCGCAGGTGCCGCAATTCAATTTAATACATCTTTATTCGATCTTAAAAAAAAAAAAAGCATAATAAGCACATCATAAAAACGTACAGTGAGAAAAATATGTAAGTTCAAATCATAATATACTGGTCTCAGTGCAACAATATGCTACTCTCAGTGCAATACAATAAATAAGAATGTTAAGACAATATCCATTCATCAGGTATAAATAATATAAAACATGATTAAAATTAACTAAGATACCCTGTTACGTACCCTCCATTGTTTTTCTACAGTGAATGGCCAATTTAAGAACGCAAGAAACAGTATAACAAATATAAATTAGGCTGGACTGACCACTCGGCGCTAAGCTTTTCCTGGGCGCTTACAAAACCGTCCGGCCATCCACAAGCTCGCAAAGACCTTCGTAGATCTTGGAAAAAGGTGACATTTTCCGTCTTTAGTCGGGCTTATACCCCCCCTTCGTTTGCGAACTGGGATGACTGTGATACAACCTTAGAAAGGTTCGAGGCCTCAATAACAGAAGTCCTCGACTCTATTGCACCACTTAAGAGGGTAAGAATCCAGGATAGGGCAGCTCCTGCCCCTTGGTACTCAGACATTCTCAAGAGAGAAAAGGCCCTATGTAGGGTTAAAGAAAGGAAATGGAGGAAATCCAAATCTGAGCAAGATGAATCGCTCTACCGAACGGCTCATAGAGCTTACTTAAACAGTTGTAATTCAGCCAGAAGAGCTTATCTAGGTTCTCGTATTACAGAAGCAAAGAACTCCTCTCTGGAGCTTTTTATTATTCTGAAGGAGTTCACGAACACAAGGGCCAATAATCCGCTCCCGCCACCTACCCAGGAATTATGCGCGGACCTAGCGAGTCACTTTACTCTCAAGATTGACTCGATCTATCGCTCCTTCGGGCTGGAAGAGGTAGACCGCGATAGAACCTCCCTTCAGGAAAATCCATGCCCCTCGAGCCTAGAATTCTTTCCTGACATTACTGGCGAACAAGTGGGCTCCTTACTAACTCAGGTGAAATCTGGATCCCCACTAGACCCGGTGCCGCCTGCCGTTATGTCAAAATTGACCCCGGTCTTAGCTGATACGCTTGCTGAAGTCTGTAACATCTCGTTAGCCACAGCTACATTTCCGCGTAAGTGGAAAAACGCACACATTAAACCTCTGCTCAAAAAGGCGCTAGCAGATCCCACTGATTTACAAAACTTTAGGACGATCTCTCTCCTTCCTTGCTGTTCAAAGATCATGGAGACATTAATTAATCGGCATCTCTCTTGTTATTTGGAACAGAATAACTTACTGGACACATCCCAGTCGGGTTTCCGTGCTTTATATAGCACTGAGGCCGCACTGTTGGAGGTTACTGACACTATAAGGATGTCATTGGACAAGGGTACCCCAGCCATGTTAGTTCTTCTCGATCTGTCGGCAGCCTTTGACACCATCTCCCATCGCATCCTTCTGGACAGGCTTCGAGAGATTGGTGTCAGAGGCATGGCCTTTAAGTGGATTCAAAACTATTTGTCCGACAGAACACAATGTGTCCAGCTGGATTCCTTTGTGTCAAAAACCACATATTGGATAAGGGGGTTCCACAGGGTTCCATCTTGAGCCCCACTTTGTTTAATATATATGTGGCCCCCTTGGCCTCAATTATTAGAAGTTGTGGGTTTGAGACCATATCGTTTGCAGATGATACGCAGGTGATAGTCCCTATAGAGGAGAACCCTGGAGTAACCAAACTAAAGTTCATAAACTGTATGTCGAATATAGCAAGATGGATGCTGAAGAATTTCCTTCAGCTTAATTCCTCCAAAACAGAGATACTGCTGTTTGGTAAAGCGGATGAATTGTGGACCCCAGACTGGTGGCCACCAGAACTAGGAGAGGCACCCTCCCCAAAAGGATGGGCTAAGAATCTAGGCATCAGAATTGATAATAAACTATCTATGGAAGAACAGGTGAAGACGTTGTCAGGCACCTGTTTCGGAACAATGCGGATGCTTAGAAAGATCTTCCCTTGGATCCCTCTCAATGCCAGAAAAACAATTATTCAGTCGCTCTTGGTTAGTCGACTAGATTATGGCAATTCTTTGCTGGCTGGAATAATAGAAGACCTGCTGTCTAAATTACAGGTGGTCCAAAATACTGCAGCCCGCCTTGCCCTCAATAAACCAGCGCGTAACCCCTCTTTACCTCTCCTCCGCCAACTACACTGGCTTCCTATCAGGAAACGAGCTATCTTCAAGCTGTTATGTATGGTTTTTAAGTCCCTCCAGGGGACTGGCCCTGCCTATTTTAAGAAGAAACTCGAACGTTATCAACCCGTGCGACAGTTGAGATCTAGCAATCGCAATCTGCTCTGCACGAGGAGAATAAGGAAGGCCAAAACGGGCGGTCGCGCGTTTTCTCATCTAGCCCCCAGCCACTGGAACAGTCTCCCCGAGGAGATCTGTGCTTGTTCCAATCTTTCTCAATTCAAGAAAATGCTTAAGACCTGGCTATTTTAAGATTATACTGTTTATAGGGTGTCTCTTCTCAGGTGCCGAGAGATCCCCTCCGGGATGATTCGTTGCGCCTTACAAATGAGTTTAATAATAATAATAATATGGACTATTCAACATTTGGGTGCCACAATAATAACAAAAGTTAATAAATAGAAAAAAAAAAAACAGGCAGCAACAAAAGAAAGGCGCAGCCGCCATTACATCAGCTGAGGTGTGCTGCGCTGCTTACATAAAAAATAAAAGAAACCGTTGCGGGAGAGCATGTCCTGCCTGCAACAGCAGGCAAGAGAAAGACATTTAACAAAATAGTGCTGAGAGGCTGTAATTAAACTTTACCGAGTAACATCACATGTAACAGGGGGTGTCCTCATGGGAGGTTACAAGAAGAGAAAAGGCGGTACTAAGGAGGGACTACTAAGCCTACTGACCAATCAAAAGCCACCATTTACAAAGGACAGTGACAGGAGCCAATTATTATTTTTTACTGAAAGTGGGCGGAGCTTTATGCCTATATCCTTAATACAAAGCAAACACAAGGAAATGATGGACGGAGTGCTGAAGCTTTTCAAACACTCACCCCGAGTCACAGATCTGGGTTGAATCCATCATCATTCTTTAGCTCACTTTGCCACCCCAGTTCAGACACAGCTATATGCAAATCAGTCTTGACCCTGTGCCTCATGGGAACAGTCCAGACCGAACTGCCAAGCCATGTCTTCCCTGGACCGGTATCAAGCATCCTGGGACCGGTTTCGGGCTAACAGCCCTCATCAGCCAGGCTAGCTTGAATCCAGTGGCAATGTGAGCAAGGGACCCACGTCTGGGCATACCCTGCCAACTTAGGGCGAACAAAGCACACACAAGGAAATGATGGACGGAGTGCTGAAACTTTTCAAACACTCACCCCCAGTCACTGAACTGGGTTGAATCCATCATCATTCTTTAGCTCACTCTGCCACCCCAGTTCAGACACAGCTATATGCAAATCAGTCTTGCCCCTGTGCCTCATGGGAACAGTCCAGACCGAACTGCCAAGCCATGTCTTCCCTGGACCGGAATCAAGCATCCTGGGACCGGTTTAGGGCTAACAGCCCTCATCAGCCAGGCTAGCTTGAATCCAGTGGCAAAGTGAGCAAGGGACCCACGTCTGGGCATACCCTGCCAACTTAGGGCGAACAAAGCAAACACAAGGAAATGATGGACGGAGTGCTGAAATTTTTCAAACACTCACCCCCAGTCACAGATCTGGGTTGAATCCATCATCATTCTTTAGCTCACTTTGCCATCCCAGTTCAGACACAGCTATATGCAAATCAGTCTTGACCCTGTGCCTCATGGGAACAGTCCAGACCGAACTGCCAAGCCATGTCTTCGCTGGACAGGAATCAAGCATCCTGGGACCGGTTTCGGGCTAACAGCCCTCATCAGTCAGGCTAGCTTGAATCCAGTGGCAAAGTGTTTGCTTTGTTCGCCCTAAGTTGGCAGGGTATGCCCAGACGTGGGTCCCTTGCTCACTTTGCCACTGGATTCAAGCTAGCCTGGCTGATGAGGGCTTTTAGTCCGAAACCGGTCCCAGGATGCTTGTTTCCGGTCCAGGGAAGACATGGCTTGACAATTCAGGCTGGACTGTTCCCATGAGGCACAGGGTCAAGACTGATTTGCATATAGCTGTGTCTGAACTGGGGTGGCGAAGTGAGCTAAAGAATGATGATGGATTAAACCCAGATCTGTGACTGGGGGTGAATGTCTGAAAAGTTTCAGCGCTCCGTCCATCATCTCCTTGTGTTTGCTCTATATCCTTAATACAGCATGTCTCGAATAGACAGCGCAAGCACTGCCTAGGCGAGACCTAAAATCAGAGAGAGGCTCGAAACGAAAGTGTGTGCTGCGTCGATTATGCTGGCCTGATGATTTTGTTACTGGGGGCCGACATTGCAGCACTGCTGCATAACTTTTCCCCCAATAACAAAACCGGCCCCCCTCGCTTCCTGCCTCCTTCGGAAACACCCGATGTCTGGTTTGGCCAGTCCGGCCTGGACTTCGGTGTAACTTGGGCAGGTTATCACACACACCAAATATGTTTTTTATTTTTTTTAACAGAATGCCAGTGCTACCAAGACAGCCAGATAGGGCTTTGCATAAAAAAGTATAACACCTCCATGAAACAGTCTCCAACTTGAATTTTTTTTTTCATTTCTCCAAACGTTCCACACATTCCATGTGTGCTGCACTGTACAACACACATACAATGTGTGAAAGTAATGTTTCAGAATTTGTCTTGGCATAGGATTTTGTACCGGATATGCTTTTAGTACAAATCCTATGCTAGATAGCATGCACACACCTCTGCACCATGGTGCGAAGGTTGTGCATGGCGCTAGGTAGTCTGTTTGTGTGCCAATGTAAGAGTTATGAGCAGCAGCAGGTCATTTTTAATAAACAGCACTCTGAGTTGCAACCCCTCCCCCCCCCATTACACAACACAGCGCCAGGACACTCCAATTTGAGTAGCTGTGCGCCCAATACAAATACTGTATTTCATTTCATTTCAGCGCAGCAACTTCGGTTGCTGCACTGTTTTTCACTAAATAATAATTCTGCTTCTTAGTGTGCTGGCCTGTCAGCAATTAAGTTAAAAAAACAACTTTGCATCATTTATCTCTCCTTACTCTACCTCACCTCTACTACCTTCGCCCTTCTCTTTTAACATCTCTATCTCTACTTCTCTATGTATCTTCATCCTCTCCCAATCTCGGTTCTCTCAACCTCAACTTTGTCTTCACTTGACTTGACTGAATCTCTCTCTACCATGACCTTGCCTCTCTATATCACTGTGTGCCTACATCTATTATCTATCACTCTCGATCCCCTTTCTCTACCTCAACTCTTTCTCTCTACCTCATTCCTCTTTCTGATCTTACTGCACTTTTTCCATCTGATCTTCCAGTACCTCTCATGCATTGACTTCAGTTTACACACAACCTCATCTCTATCAGTACCTCATCTCTCTCCCTCTCTCCCAGTGTCTCTACCAGCTTGCCTATTTCTCACCTCATTACTTTTTCTACTCATCACCCCTCACTATTCTCTCTCAGTTCTCACTCTACCTCTTATCTGACTACGTCACCTCTTTCTATCCCATCGCTCTCTCACAACCAACCTTCACAATTTACTTCACCATTATTTCACCACCTCACTTTGCCACTACTGCTTTCTTTCATATTATTTCGGGTCCCTTTCCTTCACCTCTCTAAATATTTTAACCCCTTCTGACTATCACTATTTCTCCACCTCCAGCCCTTTTTTCCTCAATCATCAACTCCTCTTTCTCCTTTATGCTCTCTCTGGACCTACTTCTCCATTTCAACTACCCCCCTCAACTATCTCTCTCAACCTGTTTCTTTATAGCTTTCCCTACCTCACTATGTCTTCCTTCTTTTAATCTCACAACTCTCTATAAACATCACCTTTCTCTGTTTCATGGATGCCTCTCAGCTTCCTATTTTCACTCTGCACCACATTTCTTTTTCTACCCTTCACCCCTCCTTCTACTTTTCTCTCTTCCACACTTATCTCTTTACCTGACCCAGACTACTATAACTCTTCTTATTTTACTCTCGCTCTAACTTTTATCTCTTTTGTTCCCCTCAAGTCTCTTTATTTACATCTAAATCTTGCTGCCTTTACCTCTCTCTAGTTCACTCCTTTTTAGGTTTCGCCTACACAGTGCTTGTGCTGTGTTTGTGAAATCTATTGTATTTAATATAAATCTTAAAAGGAGCTTACATTCCGCCTCCTTTCTTTCCTTGCTTTACATTGGTTCCTGTGCTTGCCACTTACTTTTCCTTCATTTCTATTGGCTGTAGCATACCGTTTCCTGCACTTACCAATGCTTGTTACTCTTGTGCTTCAGTTTCCCGTCGCCGAAGTACTGTTTCTATCTGTAATTTTAGAATTATTTTCTTTGCCATTGCCCCATCATTCCCCTTCCTCTAACGTTCTTGCACTGGTTTTCCTTTCTCCCACTTCTATTTCATTCGTTCTCAGCACGTTTACATAATTATTCTCACCCTGGCTGCAGCATTTCAGGCGTGCATGCCGGCTCTGTTTTTTTTTTCTCTTTCATTTATTATTACACGAGGCCTGGAACGCATTGTGCTCCAAGCCTCGCTTTCAGCCCTGAGCCCCGCCCTCTGCAAAGCCTCAGTCATTTTTTCACCCTCTGGCCACTTTCGCACCCTCATACTATATCGGGGACCTGTACCTTCTTTCTTCAAAAATCTTGGGTTTGAGAACAGATGGGTTACAATTAATGTAGCTAAATTAAATAGCACACATGGACAATTTATGCTGTTCCAAGGGTATTCTAGTGAGCTTCTCAAAACTGTGATGTTTACTTTGTGAGTCTTCGTAACAAAATCAATATTGGTATTCATATGTGTGGTAATGTAATTAAGTTATTCAAGTAGTAAAACCGGCAAGAAACAAGTTTGAAATTAGCAAACTTTACAGGCTGCAAAAATAAATGGCACAATTTTTCACTAGGTGACACCAAAACCTAGGATCAAATTAGGTTTTATTAGTGACAAAATTCAGTCTGTTTTGTTTTAGTCCTACCTTAAACTATTGTGTGCCGTGTTCATAAGTGAGTGTTTAAAAACAATTTTTCTCAGATGTTGCATTCGAGACAGTGATTTTTTTTTATTGGCAAAATTAAGCAAATTCTATTTTCTCATATCAGTATGAAGGTCTCTTAATATTGAAATCTTAGAGTCAGCCATTTATGGGTCAAACGCTACCACATTTTTGCCATCCAAGACCCATTTCCTTCTATAATACTCCATATTGTTTCCCCATTCCTCATTCTGTAATTTCTCTATCACGCACACTTTATGAATTCATTTCCGAAACCTACAGCCATGCCCTCAGCACAGTGACGCACCCCTCCTTTGTTAAAGATACAATCCACGCTTTTGAAAAGGCTGCAGACCGAGCTAAAGTGACTTGCCTTCTCATTTTGCTGTCATGCTTCACTGCTTCACTGTTTCCAGTTCCATTTTTAGGTCTTGCCTTGGCAGCGCATGCGCTGCATGCGCTGTCTCAGCGAGACAAAGTAATCTGTATGTTGGGTGAAACTCCGTGTAGTTTGTCATACCGCTTGCGATTCGTTTAACTGTGGCATTGCTGTTCTTATCTTGCTTTCTGTTGGCTGTTGATCCGATAGTAACTTCCGTGTAGTCCGGAAGCAGCGGTTCCTAACTACAGTTTTCGTCCACTCACCTTTTTTTCATTCGGCTTTTGCAAACACGCGGCTGTATTCGCGCGTTGGTGACAGCTTTTTTTTTGGGTAGGCAGCGCGGCTTGTCGTCGCGCGTATTTATGTATTTATTAACATGCCGGTTCTGATGCCGCGCCTTCAGTTCGGGAGGAAATACGTAGGTTTAAACGGCTTATTCGTGTTCGTGTGTGTGTATCTATATATACACACATTTTGGGCACTTACTGCTGTAGGGAAGAACATCCGTTCTGTGCTTAATTTGTAGCAATACTTTATTTAGTCTGTTTTGACACCTCCCCATTTTGCTCTTTTATTAACATTTGTGCTTCTTCCCACTCACTCCCCACCAAAAAACCAGGACAATCTTTTCCGAGCATAACCAGGGGTTCTGCTTCCTGGGGTGCTCCTATCCCAATCTCCAAACTAGGTCATATGCCGGAGTTTTACAATTTGTGTTTTCTTTCTTTTCGGTTAATTTGCTCATTACTTCACCCCATCATTGGTGCTCTTCCGAGGACATGGGTGAAGAGCCGCGCTGTGCCCCTCCAGTTTTTTTTGGACTTTAGATGCAGTTCTCATAACCTCACCTCGCCCACACAGAGATATCCACAGAATTCTAGGTGGAGGGACATATTTTTAACTCTCAGGCAGTGTTCAACGCTTGTTTGATATGGTGCATGCCATCCACCCCGAGATAGTGGATAGCTGTAACGGCCTTTCTTATCTGAAATGTCCCCCACCCTTTCTTTTGTGCGCTGGCATGTGGTAGGGGGGGCATTTAAAAAGGCAGTTGTTTGAGAAGCTCACCCCCCACAGGATAATCCCCTCACGAGTTGCATTACTTTCCCCTTTTAACAACAAACCATAAAATGATTTCAAATGGTAAAGGCAGGGAGGGCACAAGCCGTTCCTAACGCAGGCAATGGGCCGTTTTTGCCCCTTCACCACCAAGCGTGAAGCGCTTTCCGCCTCACCGTTGTCACGGCCCGTGTGTTGTTTGAGTCTGAGAATCCTTGCACGACGATGGATAACTGGGGTGGTTGTCATTGCAAGCAGCACACTGAGCAGCCTAGGGATGTATCTGTCATACGGGATGGAGGCGAAGGCCAGGCCTTCATTATAGATGTTGTCAGGATCCCATCTGTTGTGGAAGTTTTAGTGGACACAAGGGAGCAGCGAGGCTCCTCGCCTTTCTGTGCATCGGGGCAGTAAACCATTGGTCACACCTCTCTCGCAGCTGCCGCCTGCCTTCATATATTGGGCTCTCACACTAAGCTGTCCAAGGCCTGCAGCGTGTGAATCGTTTTCAGGAGATCGATGAAGTACACCAGCCCTGGAAAGCGACGAACTGAGCACACAAACAGTTGTTTATTGCATTTGTGGGATAAGGCCTTCCTTAAATTTTTCGGGGGTTTCCACCAGCAACAGACAGAGCTGCATTTATTTTCCAACAGACGATAACATTTTCTAAATCGTTATTTTTGCAATTCGATCCCCATTTGAATAACTCTCAATGGATATCCTGGCATACATTTTTAGGAGACAATATCTGTGGCTTCTGCAGAAGTGTATCGATTAACTGCTGCACGTTCTAATACTACACTGAAGACGTCTGTGTGTTCATTGTGTAGTGTCCGCATGCAGCTGCTTCTGGACGCTGTCCCAAAAGGGTGGGTTGAGAACAAAGCACCCTCCGGCTAATTACTCGAGGAATACATTTTAAAACCCGTGGGCTTTACATCTTCTCTGACATTCTGATTCTCTTCTAGTCTTCTGAAATGGACAAGCGAGCTTTCTCTCGCAAGTGCATCACTCCTCTGATATTAAAATGTATGTCCTGCGCCCAACAACTTATTAAAGACTTGTGTCAGCCAAGAGTTTTCATACACTGCTTTCTAATTGTGTATGCCACATTTGCCCACAACACTTTATGTTGTATGTTCTTACTTTAGCTTCTAAGGAAGCATCTTGTAAATTGATCTGGCAAATTTACCTCTAAGTATCCACCCAGTTTCTCAAAATGTTCCTGTTAACACATAGGTAAAAGACATTGTCATTTACAATGCCAATAGCTCTAACTAAAACAATTGCGAGTCCTATTGCAATTTTAATGCTTGTTTGGATCTGAAAACGCCTGTATTCAGTGTGGCTGCTCTGCTCCCATGCAAATGTGTAATGTGGCAAGTGCATGCTGTCATATAAATACATTTGAACAGATGGCCGAGTAGAACAGTCAGCTGTTTAGGAAGTGCACAGTCCAGTGTTCGTTCAATGGCCACGGAAATTCAAGACTGCCACGTTCAGGGATCTTGTGGGGAGTATGTGAATTTAACAATTTGACCTTTCCAGTGGTTGTGCATAGCATGTATGCAAGAAAGACACCATGTGAAACTCGTTGCTTGGGAAGTAAAGTGACTTGGTGGCGTCCTTTGCAATTAAATATCCTCATGATTTTAACAAGATCAGAAAAACCTGTGCATCATAATTCATCCGGTGCAAAATTTGTGTTACGCGGCTAAATTTTGGTAATTTCATGTTATGCTGGTTAAGAAAAATCCTGCTATTACCCCATATTGTGTAATTACGTGCTGTTCTTGCCAAAACATTAGCGCAAACGCACAGGGGCAATTCCATTTTTTCCTCACGAAACTGTGACCATATAAAAAGAAACCCACGAAAAGCAATGCCAGGCTTTGGTGTCCAGTTGCTGGAGCTGCAATGCCAGGAGACAAGTGTAGGAAGCTTGCTCTGTATACACTATACCAAAGTGAGGTATAGTGTGCACAGAGTCCAGTGGATCCCCAAAGGTAGGCAGAGGTAAAGTTAGATAGCACCTCACTCTCTATTTGTGGTAGTCTGGTCGAGCAGTAAGGCAGTATCAGAGGCCAGTGTTAAGCATTTGTTGTACACACTCAGTCAGCAAATGAATTCACACACTCAAAGACTGAACTTCAGACCAATTGTTTTTGTATAAAAATATTCTTTTAGTTATTTTATTTTCTAGAACCAAGCTATCCTGGCACAGGTAAGTTAATAAATACTTTGCAGTAAATATACAGTTTGAAATGCAATTGTAAATGTACTTTGAAGTGGTTACAGTTTGAATTACTGGTAATGCAATACTGTGGAATGCTGTACATATACTTTGTATCGATCTTGTAATGAAAATTACAGGTGAGTTACTTTTACGTTACTTTTGAGATTACTTTTTAGATTACTTTTTCTACTCAGTGTGATATGCCTAGATATCACACTGGGACATTTCCTAGAGAAAAGGTAAGTAAAGTCAGTTTTGCACAATTGTTATTTTTCAGGTTTACATACAATTCAACTCCACGCTTAGAACATTTTTCAGAGAAAAATAGTCAATAGGTTCCTATGGAGAGAAATGAAGTTAACGGTTACCAGGTAAGTAATCTGTCTTTGGAGTTGAGCTTCTGGAGTTAGAACAAGGGTTCCCCCAGGGTCAAGGATGCACTCTCGTTACACCCTCAGCGGCACTAGGGCAGCCGGGTGCAGAGTGCTGAGGCCCAATGTTATCCAATGGGGGATAGGGGGCCTCCGGTTGGTGGGTGCTGGCTAGCAGGTCACTCGGCTGTGGGAGCAAAGATCCAGTACTTTAGCTCAGGACAAATGGGGAAACAAAGTAGCACCAAAGGTGCATCCTCAGCGGCACTAGGGCGGCCGGGTGCAGGGTGCTGTTTCGACGTCGGGCGCCCTGTTGGTTTCAATGGGGAACCTCCGGTTTGCAAAGGCACTGCAGGCTTGGGGACGAAGGTCTTCTGGGTGCGACCACCACTTCGAGAGGTAAGTTGGGAAGTTAGGGGTTGGTTAGGCACCGTCGGTTTGGGCACACAAGGCCGTGGGGCGTCGGGTGCAGGGGTGCAGGGGTGCCTTTTGGGGTCGGATCTTCTTACCAGCTCCTGGTCGCAGTTGGGGGGACCTTCTGGATTTAGGCTGCAGGCATCGGCTGGAGGTTTGAGGCAGGTCAGGGGTCGACGGGGTGACCTCCTCGTGGTGTTTGCCCACTCGAGCTCGGACCGTGGACGGCGGGTGCAGAGTGGGGCGGATCCGCGGTGTCCGGCCGGAACCAGAGGTTGCAGATGAACAAATCCGGTGTCCACGGGAGACAAAGTCTTTGTAGTTGAAGGCAGGCAGGTCCTCAGGGGTTTTCGAGGTTGCTGGCTGCAGGACACCGGGATTTCGCAGGACCAGGTTCGAGGGGGAGAAAGGCCGGTAGGGCTGGGGCCAAGTCAGTGGGCGTCTTCCTCTTGTTAGCTGCTGCACAGCTGTTCGGTCCTTCTTCTTCTTCTTGTGATTTCTTCTTGTCTGAGGAAGCAAGGTTCAGGTGTCCCTTCCTTGGGGTGGGTACACCCCCTATTATGCCACCCTCCAGTGGGAGTGGGGCATGAGCCTGTCCCTGGTTGGCTGAGCCCCCCCATCTGCAAGATTGGGGGGACTGGGAGTTGTGCTTCACCTCGTCTCCCCCACCTGAGGGGTGGAGTTGGCAGAGGTGGGTGCACCTCTCTTCCTCACTTGTTTTTCCCGCTGGTTCTCCCGCCCAAAGTGGGGGTCAGAACCAGTGGGGACCAGTTGCTGAAAGCAGCAAGTAGCCTGGGGAAGCTCACAAAGGCGGAAAGCCTTTGAAGCTTCCCCTTCGTGAACCCTGCCCATCCTGGGGGAGGAGGCTTGGCACCTCGTCCAAGGAAGTGCATTGTTTCAGGCTCCAGAGAGCAGCAGGCTCTCGACCCAGGGGTCCAGAAACATGTCTGGTGGTGGCAGCTGAAAGCAGCCACTCAGCCTGGACACTAGTGGTAGGTTAGTTTTCAGGGGGCATCTCTAAGATGCCCTCTGTGTGCATTTTTCATTTAATCCCACACTGGCATCAGTGTGGGCTTAATGTGCTGAGAAGTTTGATACCAAACTTCTCAGTTTTCAGTGTAGCCATTGTGGTGCTGTGGAGTTCGTAATGACAAACTCTAAGCACCATATACTCTTAATGGCAGCACTGCACTTACAATGTCTAAGAATGGACTTAGACACTGTAGGGGTACAGGGCTCATGCACCTGTACCCTCACCACTGGTATAGTGCACCCAGCTAGAGGGGTGACTGATCTATGCCAGGGCAGTGGTTTGTAGGCATTGCACACACAGGTGTGTGCCATGTCGACTCTTCACTTTGTTCTGCACCAAAACACGCAGCCTGCAAAGGCAGTGTGTGTGTAGAGGTACAGGGCCTCTAATGGTGGCACATTAAGTGCTGCAGCCCTTAGAGGTCTTCCCTGGTCACAGTGCCCTGGGTACCTGTGGTACCATTTACCAGGGGCTGACCTGTGGCCAGAGATGCCAATTGGGTTCGTTTTGGGGAAAGAACACAGGCCCTGGGAACCGGATTGGCAGGGACCCAGGGCACATCAAGTGAAAGTGCATCAGTAGTCTGGCAAAAAGTGGGGGGGTTACTGCAACAGAAACCCACTTTCCTACACAAGCCCCCCCCAGCCCAAAGGCCAGGAGACTCAGCCAAAGCTGGAAGAGTCTTTCTAGTCTTTCAGGCGAGGAAGAGTAGAGGAAGTGGTTTGAAAGTTGCAGGGCCTACTCTGCCTCACATCCTTCTGTCCAGGTCAGTCCCTTTAGGGAGCTGGCCTACCTCAACAGTTTCAGGACCTAATCCCCAATGCTCCTTTACTAGCTCTTTAGTGTCTTCACCCCATCTTTTAAGTTTGGGTTCAGAGGTGCCTACCTCTGCACATTCTAACTTAGCTAGGGCAAAGCCCAGCTTACCTACAGAGGTCACCCACAGCTTGAGCAACCGCACCATGACCAATAGGGTCAGGGGGCCTACCTTGCTATTTGGCAGGGGGCTAGGCCACCATGCCAAGGACAGTGCTGCCATGAAGGCTAACACCCAACAGAGGCTACTGACAGCTGTCAGTGCCCAGAACCACACCTTTAGCTCTTCACTGTTAGGTGAAGTAGCCAACTTGCAGGCTTCTTTGGGTTTGGGGGGCCTGTCTGCCGTTTTAGGGTGGGAGGTCACTACACTTGGTAGTGAACACCCTTCTTCCACCCTCTGTTATGCCAGCTGAGGAGCCACCAATTCAGGCTGGAGAGTTGCCTGAGTAGTCAGGTCTTTTTGTTGGCTAGGGGGACTTCACCAGTGCCAATTTTGGAGTTCTCCCTTACTGGGGTAGAAGCTCCCTGGCCCACTGGAACTGTGGCTAACAGTTGCCCACCTTTCCTATACTATTTCTTCTTTCTCTTTTGGGGCTTAGCTGCACTAACTGCAGGTTGAGCCCCCATGTTTCTTGGGTGAGGTCTGGCATTGGACCAGTACCTCTCTTTGGCTCAGACCAACCTCTGGGTGGTCATTCCCAAGGAGACAATTAAGGGGGAGGTCTTTACTGACTACCACCTTTCTCCATCTAAGGGACCCAGATATTTCTAAGAGCACTACAGCCACAGGCCTAACAGTGACACCCCCTGGGACAGTCCTTACTCTTTTTGTCTCCCCTGGGATATACTGGTTTGAGAGAACCAACATGTCATGCACCACAGTGTGACTGGCACAGGTATCTCTCAGGGCAAGGGCTGGGATTCCATTCACCAGTAGGTGGTGGAAGTGTCTACTCCCCTCTGGAATCTCCAACTCACCTTTTGGGCCCATTTTCCAGTTGAAGGCTATGAGGGCGTCCTCATCTGAGGAATCACCCTCTATAGCTACACTGGCAACCCCTGGAGCTACACTAAGGGGTGTAATTTTTTTAGGACAGCTAGGGTCCTTGGTGTGGTGTCCTACCTTTTGGCAGTTGTGACACCATAACCTGTTGGGATCCCAATTCTTACCTTAGTACCCAGTTTTAGTTTGTGAGGTGTCTTTGGGCCCTCCCTCCTGGTCAGGTTTTTGGGGGGCTACCTGGGACTCCTTACTTTCATCTTTTAGAGGCTCACTGTCTTTCCTCTGGGGAGGTTTTGTAACCCCTTTCTTTTGGTCACCCCCAGTGGACGTCCTAGTTACCCTTGTCTTGACCCAATGGTCTGCCTTCTTTCCCAATTCTTGGGGAGAAATTGGACCTAGGTCTACCAGATACTGATGCAACTTTTCATCAATGCAATTACTTAATATGTGTTCTTTCATAAACAAATTATAAAGACCATCATAATCTTGCACTTTGCTTCCAGTCAACCAGCCATCTAGTGTCTTAACTGAGTAGTCTACAAATTCCACCCAGGGCTGACTCTGGGTTTTCTGAGCCCCCCCCTAAGTCTAATTCTATACTCCTCAGTTGTGAGTCCAAATCCCTCAATCAGAGTTCTCTTCATGGGGTCATAGGACCCAGCATCTACCCCACTAAGGGTCAGAAGTCTGTCTCTGCACTTACCAGAGAACAGTTCCCAAAGAAGTGCCCCCCAGTGAGTTTTCTTCACTCTTCTGGATTCAAAGGCAGTGTGTGTGTGTGTAGAGTTACAGGGCCTCTAAGTGTGGCACAATAAGTGCTGCAGCCCTTAGAGGTCTTCCCTGGTCACAGTGCCCTGTGGTACCATTTACCAGGGGCTGACCTGTGGCCAGAGATGCCAATTGGGTTAGTTTTGGGGAAAGAACACAGGCCCTGGGAATCTGTTTGGCAGGGACCCAGGGCACATCAAGTGAAAGTGCATCAGTAGTCTGTCAAAAAGTGTGTGTGTGGGGGGGGGGTTACTGCAACAGAAACCCACTTTCCTACAACAAGCCTGCGGAAGTCGCTGGAGGAGTCCTTGGCCATGATGCTGCAGAAAGTCCTGGTCCTGGAGAAGGTGGTGGAGGCAGAGCATAAAGAGGTGACCGAAGCCAAGCACAGGAAGTCTTCGGTTGTATTTTTCTCCGTCCCCCCCTTTCCCGCCAGTCTTTCTTGAGATTCCCTTTTTCCTACAATTTCTTTCTCTTTCCGTTTTTAAGATCTTTTTGTGTGCCTCCCTATTTCTCTTATGCATTCTTTCTACCCTCTTCTATTTTCCTTGTACCTGCCTATTTCTCAACTCTTTAGTTCACTTTCCTCTTCCTCATTCTCTCGCCCTGGCTGCCCTCTTCTCTACATGCGTTACAACTAAACTAGCATGTTTTCCTTTTCTCTAGTCTTTTCTTCCTCTCTGCCCTCACTCTCTTACCGTCTCATTTGCTGCCACTGATCACATTTTCTCTCTCCCTTTCTTCCATCTCTTGCAGGCTCAAAGCCGGCTCGTCAGCTCCAAGGTCGGCAGATCTGCCCCTTGCGCCACATTCTCCGTCCTGCCCCTTCTTATATTTCCATTTCTCTTGTGTTCATTCCAGTTCGTGGCTTGTTAAATACTGCCGGGAATTGGCCCTACACAGTCTTAGCACTGTACACCAAAGCAGATGTTGATCAAAAAGCACAAACTCGCAAACTAAAAACAATAAAAAATAAGCATTTGTAATGCAATAGGTCTCGCATTTATGCGAGTTTGAGCTATTGACATTGCAAATAACAATGCCTTTTATTTTTGTTTTCATTATTAAAACATAAATAAAAGGCATTGTCATTTACAATGCCAATAGCTTAAAGTCGCATAAATGCGAGACCTATTGCATTGCAAATGCTTGTTTTTATTCTCCATTGGTCATTTGCAGAATATGTCTGAGTTTGCTTGTGTTTTTGTTTTATGAGTGATGTTACTTTTCAGAGCAATACTGTGGACTTGAAGGCCACGCAGATTACAAATGGGCAGAACCAGACAGCTTATATCAGAGACTGTTTGCTGTAGTAGTTAATTGCTGTCAGCAGATGATATCATCCAGTCCACATCGAGCTCCTCACCATCAAACAGTGGTGGCCGTGTCCTTCTACCCACTGTGAAACTTTTACCCCATCCCTCACCTGCTTTGGGGGTGTGGAGGCAGAACCAACTCTGGTTAAGGACTGGACCAAAGAGCCTCTTAGCTGTCAGCTTCATGCCCACCTCTCAGTTTTCACGTGAGTGTGCTCACCTTCCAACAGGACGCTACATGGTAGTTTGAATCTGGGAGCACATTTCACTGCTCACTGGGGCTGTTATCGGAGATTTTTTCAAGACAAGAGATGGTCCTCATGCTCACGCTTGCTGCCTGTCCCTTGTTGCTCACTCCATTCGTGCCCGCACTCAGTGTCAGTGCATCAAGAGCGCGTGGGCTCTGCTTCCACAGTGCCTCTTGCTGCCGAGCGCGGGTCACCTCATGGTATAGGACTGCTTTCAAAACCGAAAGTTATAGCTTCCAAGGCATTTTTCATACCAATGTATGCAGGCCCGGCTCCAGGAACCTTTATTTGGGTGGGCCAAGGGTGCATTCGGGTGGGCCACTGCAAGCCCGATTTGTCGCTTATATGTCTACCCAGGCCTGCTTCAAGGCCCTCCTTTATCTCTTCTAAGTCTTACAAGGCCCAGTAAAACGCACTCTTTTCCAAATCTCTTTCTAAATGTTATCACTCTCTCAATAAAGTGTTTTTTTCCTTGTAATTGTGGGAAGAGGAGGTTTCTGAGGTGGGAGTATCAGGCAAGTTACACTACTCGGGCTCCCTCTGTGCAAGCCTTCAGGGAGAATCCCTCATTACTACCGTCTACCTGACTCCGGACTCTGCAGCACACTCTCTTCCAGGCCCGATTATCCACTTCTCTACCACCCCTCTCCAGTGCAACTTATCTCGCAGCTGACCTTGGTCCCGAGCCCCATATCAGCCACCATCCAGCTCCACTTTCATTATTCCTCGTAAAAAACGTTGTAAAATCACCTTCAAACTTGAAACATTGAATATAGCAGTAAATGTAATTCCCATGCACTTTAAAGTATGCTCCACAGTTGTCCTAATCACCCGACTGTCAATTAAATAAACAAAAATAGAAAGGCCATGACTGGGCCGGATTTAGTACTGGTGTAAAAGTCTTTTTTGGGGCCCCACCAATGACCTCTTTCTCCGTAGATCCCTTTACTACCACCCTCCAACAGTGCCCTTCATCTCTCTGTAGCCACTCCCCCTCATGACCTCCTCCTCAAAGTCCCTCACTACCACCCTCCACCAGTGTCCTTCATCTCTCTGTAGTCCCCCCAACCCCATGACCTCCTCCTCGGATTCCCTCACTGCCACCCTCCACCAGTGCCCCTCATCTCTCTGTTGCCCCTCTTTCATATGCATTTCATTTGTTGTATAGCGCTACTCATATCAGTGTAGCGTGTCACAGTACTTTACATCACGCACACATTATACAGAGACAATAAATCAGTCTACGGGGAATGTCACATAAGCCAATGAGGATTACAAGGTGTAGAATTCACATGTCATCCATACTGGTGGGCAATATATTTTACGAGGGTTTGGTCTGGAGAAGCACAAACTCAGGATTTAAAGAGTACTCCAGTGGTTGGGGGCTGGCTTTACTGATAAAAATGTATAACTGTCCAAACAAACTCCTTTTAGCAACATTAGAATAATGAAAGACTGAGGAAGTTCTAACTACATCACAACACAAAAAGCGAAGTTTGTATGCAGCTCTTTGATGACAGTTCATAGGTCACTGTCCTATGTTAGGATAGTAACTTCTGAACAGCAAGTAACACAAGGATCTCTGTGACAAAGGCAGTAACCCACTGAGCTATCCACACAAAATTCAGTTTATCTGCATTTAAAAACTACCAACAGACAAATGATTGTTCTCCAGCAGGATCATAAATCACCAGTTATCTGAACATTTTTAGGTCAAGCCTAAACAGTGCTTGCGCTGTAGGCGATCTGTTATCTTTGCATTGAGGGGGATGACTCCTCCCACGCTCTGGATTGGCTTTTCTGGTTGTCCTTTAAAAATCGTAGCCTGCAAATGGTTAATGGTGGCTGCATGTCCCACCTTTACTCGTGAGTTCACTCCCCTGGAGTATTGCCTAGGGAGCAAGCAGGGACACGCACGTTCCTTGCGTGCCTTTTTCTTGTTTTCTCCGAATTAGTCCCAACGCCATTTTTGGAGGACCAGAAATTATATGATTCAAAACGGAACACATGGTTTGTCAGCTACATTTAGAAAATACATTGGAGCAATTATAAAATTAAAAGGCTCCCGTCTTTCCATTCAACCACAAACTGAACCGTGTGCAGCTTAGTTTGTACTTTTAAAAGGAGACGTTTAGATCACCATGTACTCCATTTAAGCAGTAAAGATGCCCCTGCCCAGAAATGGATTCCTGCTGTGGCGTTATTGCCAAAAGCCGGTTCGACACTGTAGTCATTATTTCGGATCCCGGCAATCATGTACACTGTAACGTTGAACAAAAGCTAAAACAAGACAACTGCATTGTGTCAGCAAATGTAACGGTCGGCATTAAAACTGGAAGCACGAGTCATATAAATCGTCACAGTGTATAGATGCTAGAGCGCTGCTCCGAACTGCGAATTCTCCCAGGTACAGTCGACTCAGTACTTTTTTGGTAAATAAATATATAACAGTACAGTGTGCTGAGAATTACAATTGGTTTGGGCGATGGTGCCATCAGCCGAGAAGACGGAGGTCACGTAAATCTAAAGTCAGAAAGAGCTGCCCTTGCCGAAACCACACGATGCCAGAAGTTCAGATGTTTGCAAAATGTTCAGGGACGGCATCTTCCCTTCATGATTTCTAGCAAGCTCAGTAGCTTATATTTTTTTAAGTTCTAAGAGACAGTGGTCCCTTTAAGGTATAGAATGCAAAAGATGGCCACAAAGTTGCAATGAAGTTTGAGGCTGCTTAAGTTCTTCATACACAATATTTAATTTAAAGAAAAATATTTACAGGACAACAATAATAACGTTTCGATCCCAACTAAAGTTGTGGGATCATCATCAGGACTAATAATGAGGCGCGAGTCCTCAAGGGGCGCCCCTTGAGGACTCCCGCCTCATCACCCTACGGACATTGATGCCGCTGGACTCGCACTCTGTGATTTTCCCATGAGTTAACCTATGAGCTATTCCCGCCTTCATCCTTGAGAAACGCCCGATCCAGGGCTAGACGCCCCTGTCTTCTGCTCATCCAGCAACAGAGTGGCACTAGGCGCCCATGCTAGACTCCAGGCGCGACGGTCATTGGCACTGGACCCTTTCCCCCTGTGGCCTCACACCCCGCTGTGCCCTTTGATATCTATCCTGGTAGACCGACTGGTCCTGTATCCTCGTGGACCACACCGCATGATGCCATCAACCTTGTGCACAGACTACTCTGGTCCCTGAGCAACTTCCCAGGCATTTGCTTCATTATTAGTCCTGATGATGATCCCACAACTTTAGTTGGGATCGAAAAGTCGTCGACACCTACGTCTTTAACTCTTGTTTCATATACATTGTTTTTTGAGTAACAGATGTACCCTACATTGTGGCTTCCAATTTTCACTTCAAATCGTAAAGTCACTTTTAAAGTCACCTGCCTGCGTGTAAGGAAATCGGTTGATTTCCCTCTACCCCCTCACACCTTGCTCACTCAATGCTTATTATTGTTGTCCTGTCAATATTTTTCTTAAATTAAATATTGTGTATGAAGAACTTAAGCAGCCTCAAACTTGATTGCAACTTTGTGGCTATCTTTTGCATTCTATACCTTAAAGGGACCACTGTCTCTTAGAACCTACTAGTACCCTTGGTCCTTTTTGATTTCAAGGGTTCCCTTGTTCTTTTTCCTGACTATATTTTTTAAGAGCACCGGCACCGCATCATGGTATGGTTGCTATAGTGACTGCTGCATTTTGTCATTTCAGTACATTTTGCATGCAGTGATGTGTGGGACAAATTCCACGCTAATTAAAAAAAGCTTCAAAACTAATGTGCAGAGAAACTTGCCGAGGATTGAAATGAAATTCTGCAACTGCATACAAAACAATTTGCAGGGTAAGACTACACGTGATCATGTGGATGAGTTTTTGCGTGGTGTTTTTGTACACACGCGTGCAAAAGAGTAGGAGATTGTTAAGTTGAAAGACAGTGAACATTGTATGCGCTTGTTAGAGAGGGGGTGTAAAGTGAGAATGAGTGTGCGTCTAAGCGAGAGAAAGAGAATAACTATGGGAGAGTGCGAAAGAGTACGCTTGTGTGTGTGAGAGCGTGTAAATTAACGCAAGACAGCGCGATGTGTTTGCGTTAGAGAGAGGGCGTGTAGAGTAAAGTGTATGTGGTAGATAAGAAAAAGACGTTTTATTTATGAGTGTGTAAAGAAGAGTCCGTGCGTGTGACTAAGATTTTTGTGTGTGAGTGAATATAGGTGTGTGTGTGTGTGAGAGAGAGAGAAAGAGGGGGCTGCAAGTTAGGGAAGGTTGGCTTTCCAAAATAGCTTACATATTCAAACACAGTTTATATTACATTACAATCTGAAGAAAAGAAAAAAACGGCATTAAATCATAATTGTTAAAACTTGATTGCACCCTCTATATGTAATTGAAAATTAGCCCAGTCTAGTGCAACATTCCAGGAGTGCCTTCACACTGAAATAATTGAAATGCCCCCCCCCTGTTTATTGTCGTGCACGTTGCCTTAGCAGGGAGCAACCGGCACGCAGAAGTCCTCCAGAACCCATAATAATAACATTTTTGGGAAAAAAAACATCTGAGAACTGCCCAAAGAATCTGCACCCTGGACCTGAGCAGGGACCCTCTGATAGCGGTGCAAAAACAGATGCGTTTATTTGGCAAACAAGTCCAGCACGTCGCCCTAGGGCAATAACGACTCTTTAACGCATGTCTGTGAGAGAGAGAGAGAGAGTAAGTAGCCCGTGACGCTGTACCTCGGGCCCAGAGGCATACAAAGAGTTGTCAGAGAGAGTGAAAGTACGGAATGAAAAGCCTCAAAACGCGAGTCAATACGATAGCAGTCAGATATTTGGCTTTTACTTTACATTAGTACAACCATAAGCGCACGAGAGCGCCAGGGCTCTAAGAATAAGAACCGCCTTTCACCAGTGTGCTTGCTGCTACAGTAAGAATGGAGAATCTCCCCTATTGAGTACTGCACCAGTTATCTGAACACTTTTTATTGTTGTTGTACATCGGTGGCAGATTCACCACGAGGGCCAAGGCTCATGTTTGGGTGGGCCAGGCTCATGTTTGGGTGGGCCTGGCCCACCCGGCCCACCCTCTAGAACCGGGCCTGAATGTATGCATGACTTTAGCAGTTAATCGGCGAACCCTGCACACGCCTGTAGAGGCCTAGGACCAGCGAGTGTCGCTTGCGTGGCCTAGGCTAAAAGAAAAGGACGCCACACGTGTGCTGGTTAAACTCGCGTGGTCCCGACTGCCGCCGCGGGCCACGCCTCCTTTATTTATATTTGCGTTGGCGTCGTACGCCAACGCCAGTGCGTGCACTACGGGCGCGGGAGCACTAGACTGCTACCCGGCCCCTTTAAACATTACATTCCTTCTAACCTTTAAATAAAACACAACCAAACAACAAACAGTCGATCTGTTACCAGTTCCTGGTTCGGGGTCTCACGTCCACCACCTGGCACCCCTATTTCGAACAGCTGGGCATTCACTGTTCCTTATACCAGAAACCCGGCCAACCGGGATGACGGGGCAGGATTGCCCCGTAGGCCGTAACCACAGCCGGCTCCACGTGTCATTGGCAAAACGACACCTCCCCTCGGTGAGCCTCTGTCCAGTGTACCACTCTCCCTGGGACAACGCCATCGACCCTCTGGTTTTCCTGCCGGCGACAGCTGGCTGTCACTCCCCCAGCCGCTGGTTCCTCCTCCGGAATGGTTTCTCCCACATCATCCTCCTCGGGTGCAGCTCCCGGGGTCCCTGTTTGGACTTTCTTGAAAAATGAGATATTTCTAGTGAGTTCCTCTGCTCCTTTTCGGGCGGTCACCATCGTGCCTGTCTGGCGGGTCACCGTCCAGGGCTGGCACTCGTAGGAGAGACGGAATTTGCTCCCCGGATATCGGTCTTTCACAAACACCTGATCCCTCTCCTGGATGTTCGCCGGGCATGCTCTCCGGTCCCGGCTAGACCGGTCGTTGGTGGTGGTCCTCTTCGCCAGAATCCTGGGGCCATCAATGGGGTTTGGGATCCACGTCGGGTGATGGGGAAGAGTGTCCCATACCAATCTGCCCAGACAGGCGGGGCCTGGTGCCCTTTCCGTCGTCGAGTGTGGTGTCATCCTGTATTCCCTCAGGAAACTGTAAATGGCTCTCTCCAGGGGGCATTCTCAGCATGCGCTATCCAGATCACCCTATTGAGCGTGCGCATGAATCTCTCTACTTCCCCATTTGCTTGGGGCCAGCGCGGGGTGACTCTGCGGTGTTGTATCCCCCAGGACTTTAGGTAGTCGACAAACTCTTGCCCTTGAAAAGGGGGCCATTGTCCATTTTGACCATCTCGAAGATCCCATGGGTCGCGATGATCTTCTCAATCTTCGTAATGACCTCCGTGGTGGTCTGGCTTGCCACCACCTCTACCTCTGGATACTTCATGTAGTCGTCAATGACTACAAGGGCATGTCGCCCATCTGGCAGGTGCCCAAAGTCCATGCTGACCCGCTCCCATGGCCTCCAGGGATTATCCTCTGTGATGACCGGGTGAGGGCGGTCTGGCTGGCCCGAGACCTGGCACCACTGGCAGGTGCGAACAGTTTGTTCAACCAGGTGATCCATCCCCGGGAACCACACCTTTACTCTTAGACATCCTTTGGTCTTCACGATCCCCTGGTGACCTCTATGGGCAAGGTCTACGGCTTGTTGGGCCAAACCTGATGGAATTACCAGCCGAGGGCCTCTTAGTACACATCCGCTGTTGTCAACAGACAGTTTGTCCTTCACTCTGTGCAGCGACTCCAACGCCGCCTTGGCTTGGGGCGTCCTCCGGGACAGTGTGGTCAGAATGGCCCGCCAGTCATTGGCCCTGACTGCCGCTTTAGCCAGCTGTAGGCACTCGTCCTTTTGGGTGGCCTCCACAATGGCTTCCAAACTGATGGGTAGTGGTCGGGACCTTTCTGCTATGAATCGGACATACTCCTCTGTGTCATTTGCTTCGTCTTCCTCGGCTCTTGTGGCCGCTCTTGGGTGCCTAGACAGGTAGTCCGCCGGGTTGGACGACCCTGGCTTGTACTCCACCTTGTAGTCGTACTCCTGCAGCTGGAGAATCCATTTTTCGATCCTCGGTGGCGGCTTGGACACCGAACCCTGGAATAGTGGCACTAGGGGTTTGTGGTCCGTCGTGACGGTGAACGGTTTGCTGCACACGTAAATGTGAAAATAGCGGCACGCCCAGTGGATGGCAATCGCTTCCCGTTCTATCTGGGAATAGCGTTGTTCAGTCTCTGTCAGCGACCTGCTCGCATACGCAATGGGGATCCACTCCCCGCTGGACCCCTGCTGGGTGAGCACGGCCCCTAGCCCGTGCGGGCTGGCGTCCACGGCCACGTTGGCGGGACGAGCCGGATTAAAGTATGCCAAAGTGGTGTCGGCTGATAGCGCTGCCTTTGTGTCCTGAAAGGCTTGCTCCTGGTCAGGGCCCCACTGCCATACGGTGATAGACTTGGTCAGTTCCCGTAGGGGCTTGGTGACGTTGGTTAGGCCTGGCATGAAACGTCCACAGAAATTGACCATTCCAAGGAAGCTCCGGACTTCCGAGATGTTGGAGGGCGCTGGAGCTTCTCTGATGTCCCTCACCTTGTATGGGTCTGGAGCCACTCCTTGGTCAGAAAAGGTGTAGCCAAAAAAACTGATCTTCTTTCTCAGAAATTGGCACTTCTCTCTGTGGAGCGTCAAACCTGAATCTCTGATCCTCTGCAGGACGTTGCGTTGCCTCTGGTGATGATCATCCAGCGAGGTAGCATACACCAACAGGTCATCACTCACGTTCAGGACCCCCGGGAGCCCGCTGAGGACTTCTCGGATGGTGTTTTGGAACACCTCCGCGGCGCTCGATATCCCGAAGCTGAGGTGTTTGTACCTCCGGAGGCCCACATGCGTTGAGAATGTGGTGATGTACCGTGAGTCCGGGTGTAAGGGAAGCTGATGATACCCTGACCGGAGGTCCATCTTTGAAAACCATTTTGCTCCGTTGAGCTCCCCGAGTATATCGTCTATGGTAGGCGTTAGGTGACGCTCTCTTTTTATCGCGGCATTGGGGAGTCGCATGTCGACACATATGCGAACCTGGCCAGGCTGCTTCGGCTTCCTAGCCACTACTATAGGGGACACCCATGGGGTCGGTCCGTCAACTCTCTCAATGATCCCTTGTTCTTCCAACGCTTCAAGTTCTGCCTCCACTTTCTGCCTCAGGTGGAAGGCTATGCGCCTGTGCCTCAACGCCACCGGTTTGGACCGATGGATCAATGTGGAGGGCGACTTCCTTTCCTTTGAGGCACCCGATTCCTGTGAAGATGTCACCGAACTCGTCCATGATGGTAGACAACTCCTCCTCTTGTACCGCTAGTGCAAATGATATGAGCCGTAGCTCCTCAGCCGTCTGGCCGCTCACCAGCATGCCGTTGCCCTCTTTAGTGACGTACACGGTGGTAGGGGTCTCTTGCTCCTCATGTTTGATTTTCGTCGGGAAGCATCCCAGCAGTGGGATGGGCGTCTTCTGGCCATATGCGAATACGCGAATCTTCGCTTCGCGCAGTGATGGACGGGGGTCCAGCCGGTTGAATACATCCTCCGCCATCAGCTTAATGGATGCTCCCTTGCCTATGGTGGCCTGTACTTCCCGGAGGTGGACCATTACCCTGCACTTCGGCAGCCGACATCTCTTCGTATTTTGGTTGATTTGCTGCGAACACGTAATGGACTGGGTAACTACCCTCGTCGTCCATGTCTTCGGGCTCATGGGCCTCTTCTACCGTCTGAGCCAGCTCTTTTTTGTGTCCTGTAGACCTGCAGACTGCTGCAAAATGATTAACCTTGCCACATGCTGAGCATCTCCGTCCTTTCGCCGGGCATTCCTGCTTGCGGTGTGGCGTTCCTCCACAATAGCCACATTGCCTCTTTCTGTCCGGTGCGCGCTTCCCTGGGTGCGGGCGCGGCTTCGCTTGGGCCATATACACTTGTTCCGTCTTGATGGGACGATGAAGGGCTGCCTCCATATGGGACGCTCTCACTCGCGCCAACTCTTTGGATCTCCCCATCGTGAGGATGTCCGCGAGGGGCTTCCCCGACTCCTGGAGGATGTGTTCACGGAGTTTGGAGGAGAAACACCCTTGGATAATTTGGGCCCGGATCTCTTCCTGCTCATCGGTGAACCCACACGTGGTGGCTAACTCCTTCAACCGCCCATGAAAGGCGTCCAATGACTCCTCCGCCTCCTGCTTTGCCTGACGAAAGATAAATCTTTCGTAGTCTCTGTTAGCCATGGGCTCAAAATGTGCGTTAAGGGCATTGAGCAGTGTAGCGTAGGTTTTGGGGGTGGCCTCTACCAGTGTTTTGTAGATCCGGTGAATGTCCTTCCCACCCAGATGATGGAGCAGCGCCCTGCGCCTCTCACGGGAGATGCCCGCCCCCTCGAAGTAGAATTGGAGCCTCTCCGTCCAGTCTTTCCACCTTGGGGCCAAAGCAGAGGGAGCGCCGTCGACTACAAAAGGCTCCATGGCCGGGATTGCCGCCATTTTGGGGTAATGAGTGGTCCTCCTCGCGGCACGTGCACTGTCCCTCTCTCTGGAATGGGGAACAGCCGCCTGGCCGAGGGCACTAAGGCTGAGATGACCCTGTGCGCTGCGTGGGCCGATGGGGGCTCAGAACCCAGGTCACTGCCCCTTACCTTCACTCCCTGGGAGCACTGGAGCAGCCTGCCGGTGATGATGGGCAGCAAGCCTGTCTGGTTGCTGTGTGCCTCTCCTTCAGGGCGCCTGATGCTCAGGGCCAACAGCAGCTGGACCACCTTGTGAGGAGGCCGTGGCAGGCCTTCCCTGCAGCTCCACGTGCTTCGTGGCAGAGATCGGCCTGCAGGGTGCAGTACCGCTGTTCGCCATCGGGGGGCCCACACGGCGCCCTCGATGACTTGTGCTGCGGCGCAGGCCGTCATCCCATCCTCGTCGCCAGTGTAGAGGCCTAGGACCAGCGCGTAGGCTAAAAGAAAAGGATGCCACACGTGTGCTGGTTAAACTCGCGTGGTCCCGACTGCCGCCGCGGGCCACGCCTCCTTTATTTATATTCGCGTTGGCGTCGTACGCCAACGCCAGTGCGTGCACTACGGGCGCAGGAGCACTAGACTGCTACCCGGCCCCTTTAAACATTACAACGCCCTCTGTTAAAGAGTTTAAACGATCATGCCGCTAATCCCTGCTCTATGCACACACCCTTAAACCAGTGGAGAACGGCAGCGGCGTTCCGGGGGCTGTGTAGCAGACGTGAGTGTGCATGTGAAAAATGCTGCACACTTGGAGAAGATACGATGCAGAATCATGACCTTTCCGAGTGTTTTTGTGGTTCTTTTTCGTGGGGAGATGTAAGAAACATAAGGTGCCTGAAAAGTTACTCTATGAATTTTTCAGTCCTGCGAACAGAAAACTGCCTTGTTTAAAAAACAAACAACCCTCCCTTATCTTTGAAGCTGGGTGTTTATCACAAAACTTTAACACTGACGAGGGAGGGGCCAGCAACAAGAGCTTGAAGCATTTGGACTTCATCATGCGCCAAGCTTCAGTTGAGGGCTATCGGTCGAAGGCAGAAAAGATCTAGAAATAACTGCAGACTCTTGCAGTAACGACAGCGTGCAATGTAACCTACTTTTCTATTACAATGGCGGCACCCGCGCTTAGGCTTTGAACATCTTAAGCTAAAGCGCGGGTGCCATTGCTGTAAAAGTAAAGATTTTTCTATTTCTTTACTTTTAAAGCTATTGCGACACTTGCGCTTTAGTTTAAGATGTTCAAAGTCTAAGCGTGGGTGCCGTCATTATAAAAAAAAAGTAAATAAATAAAAATAATAAAAGGTTGGCGCCAGCTTCCGGGATCGCAAGGAAAACAAGCATTTGCGCATTTTGGCGCATGCGTATAATGTAAGGTTGCGCGCGCACGTTAATGCGCACTTTAAAAAAAAAAACAATTACGCTGTGTAAGCGTAACAAGACTGAAGTTAGGCGGTGCTGCTTCCGGAATGAATGGAAGTTACTTATCGGCTGAAGAGCCAATAATAAGCCTGCTAACAAAAAAAATACAAAAATTAACCAATGGAAAGCAGCGAGAAATTAACCAGCAATAGGCGGAGTTTCACCACGCATATAGATTACTAGGGAGAGACAGCGCATGCGCGCTGCCTAGGTGAGACCTAAAAATGACCATATGTGCAAAAAACACTTAAAGCCATAGAACGTGCATTTCAAAGTAAAGAGTAAGAAATTTCGCATGTACTTGTGTAGCAAATAAGTGTGGTTGGTGTATTACTGCCAGACTCGATGACGCGGACTACTGATGAATTCATTAACACAAAAGTCACATATGGTGACTGTACAGTTAGTGACTATAATAAACAAAACTACATTACCCAGGATGCACAGATAGAAGCAGTATTACGTGACAGAGCTTGCACAAAGCCTCCAGATTTCCTGTCAGCTGATCTGAACTCAGGCTGTCCTGGTTTTCTCAATGGGCATACTTGAACAAGGAAGTACTTAGACTGTCAGGGTCTTACCCAAGCTCGCGCCCAACTTTCCTGCGAAGTTATCTGCATTCAGGCACTTTCACCCTGCACAGAGAGCACTCGCACCATTCTCCCTGCACTCATACATTGCTCCCACACCTCCTATTATTAATCCAATAAACGAAATCTAATGCATTTACCAATGCTTGTTCTACATTACCTCTCTCTCCATCTCACTACTTGGCGTACTGTACTCTACTTCTCAGTACAGTTTTTTCCCCTATCGCTTTCTCTCTTACCACACTATAAACCTTACATATGTCTATACCACTCTTTGTTTACCTGCAGCCTACTTTCTACCTCTCCTTATCTTTGCTTCTAGCTACCTCCCCTTTCTCGATGTACTTTACTTCTCTCCCTACGTCACATATATTTTACGTCTCACATCTCTTGCAATGATGTTCTCTAATTGTTTCTCTAAATGTTTGTCCATCTCCTGTATCCTGATGGGTCCCATTCCGTTTCTCAGCAGGGTAACAGGTCACTGTGCAGACAGAGAAGTGCACACATATAAAGATGATAAGAGGGACAAGACAGGGAAGAGAAATAAGAAGACAGTTATTTGATTCCATTTAATGGAGGGTGAAAATCCACAGAGCAGCACTTTGATTTTCACTGCAAGGACACTGGTAGTGAATGGGAATATATTTGTGATTACACATATTCGGAAACTAAAGCTACAATTTCAAGCAATATGTGCATATGTCTTACATAAATATTATGGACTAGTCCACTAAATATCAAGCAAGTCACCATTAGTATGTGCTTCATATAATGGGAGTAAGAAGTTGGCTAGACTCTGAATTCTACATATAATCTTGTTGCAAGTGAAAAAATCAAAATCCCAAATCAAAAAACAATTTTTATCAATGCTTGTTTGAGCTTTCTTCTGGTATTATTTGGATATCGAACATCAGGCAGCTTGAGCTTTCGGCTGTTTTTGAAGGTCTAACATATAATTTAATGCTGTTTAGCATCACAAGGACTTAAAGGAGTTGAAAAGCAGTCATACATTTAAAGTTGCTCCAAACAGGGAGGCCCAAAATACATCTTGTCTGGGGCTCTATAAATCCTTAAGCTCTTACTGCTTGAATACAGAGGGCGGTGCAGCTGGCGGAGCACCACAAAGAGTGGAAGTGTGTGCTGAGTGGATGCTGCCTGTGGAGAATTGAGGGCAGTCTGGTATTGTGGATGTACAGTGACTGGAGGATGGTACAGACAGCACTGCCCAGGGTTAGAAGATGATGCAACTGTGAGTGCTGTGAAGAAAGTGGTGATGTACAGTGAGTGAATAGCTGTGCAGAGGTTAGGGGAGAGTCACTGCTTGCAGAGATGGCAAGCTGTGCAGAGTGGGCCTGAGACAGAGGTACATAGATAGTGAAGAGCTTTTGTGGGATTGTAGGAGGGTGCAGAATGTATTGTGCAGAGTGCAGCACTCCCCAGTGGCTGTGCAAAGACTTGAACCCCTTGCAGATGGCTTCTAGAGAGTGGTGGTTGTGCTGGGATTGGAAAGATGTTTAGAGTAAAAGCTTGTGTGTAAATAGTGTTCCTGGGAGTGCGGAATGTGAGCTGTTCTGAGGGTGGTGAGTTATGTACAGTAGAGAGATGTGCCGACTGGGACCTGTGAAGAGAACTATGCAGGTGGAGGACTGTGCAGAGAATAGAAGAAGATTGTCCAGAGAGACAGGGGCTGTGCAGATAGTTTAGCTGAGACTTCAGGGCAGCCTGAAAGGCGATGGCCTTACAGAGTATAGAAGTCTGTGCAAAGTGGAGACTGTTCCTGTGAAGCGAGGAGTGTTCAGATAGTAAAGGCCTCATCTGGATGGGGCAGTGCTGATCAGTGACTGGCTCTACAGAGGATGAAGTGCTGTGGTGGGGCCAAGGGCTATGCTGGTCAGTGAATGGTTCAGCACATATCAAGTGAATGGCTGTGCAGACAGCGAAGCACATCTATTGACACAGTCTCTGCTGCAGTTTTAGGCTGGCTGGTATCTTAAATAGCTGAAAAGCTGGTGATGTGCTAGTTTACCACCTTAGACCAAATTGGGTAGTCGACCTATTAAGGAAATGGTTGCATTATACAAAGAAAAAGGAGTGACTACTGCCTCCTCTGGGGCAGGCCTCTGGGGTTTTGCTAATGGTACTTGCTCTGCAAATAGAAGAAAATAGTTTTTTAAAACAGCTTTTATGCTTACCTTTCTCTGTTCAAATACAATCTTACATCATGAGGTTGGCTTGCGGTTTCTAGATGATCTCCTTCTGGTGAGACCTTTGTTATTATAGGTTTCTTTATGGGCAAAAGAAGAAACCGGTTTCACCACAACTATTATTTCAGACTGTCTAGCCTTGGATAATGTTTTAAGTATTCCTTGGCTTTTGTATATTAATTCATCCCTTGGTAGGTTGTTTAATCTATCTATTTGGTCAGATACCACCTAGGTAATATCATTAACCAAGAGGAGGATTAAGAAACCTTTTTACAGATAGATTGGATTAGGGAGTGGTAGACGATAGTAAAACAATCGTCAGTAGTCTTTTATAAGTCCTTGGAACCGGAGGAGGGGGAAATAAATACTTACTACATGTGACAAATATGCAGCATCGTTTTGTGCTGGTAAGACTGAGATGTGGCATTGAGCACCATCTAGTTGCCTTTCCAAACATGAAGTCTGGCCCTTCAGACATGGTTGTCTGCCCCTGTGATGGCCAAATTCAGCAAAGCACAATGCACGTTTTACTGTTCTGTAACTTTTACCAGAATCTTAGGTGTTTTTATCTTAAACCTGTGTTTGTTGCACAGACTATTAGATTACATAAAGCAGCTATGACATTTTTGGTGACATTAAGTGAACCTTTTGTGTGGTATAATGTTGCCCTTTTTTATTGTGAATGCCATTTATGTGAGGAAAAGCATCATGCAATAGCATAGCCACTGAACTATATTACTATGTTTTTATGTACTGTACAAAATGAAGCTTCTTATTGAACCAGCTATCTGGATGTTTAAATGTATTTTATATACGTGCTATTATCTATGTACTTTTACGGCTGTTTTCCATAGCAGAATAAGTGGTAAGCGATTGTGCATCACAGGAAATTAAGAGGCTTGTGCAGCTGCTTATGAATGGAAATGCAGCAGCAATTATTGACATATGAAGTAAACAATTGAAAATAACAATAGCATACAGAAAACAACATAACAAAACAATTGAAACATAACAAGGCATAACACAAAGAAACAACAAAGCCCAACAGAATACATCAACCGCAGTAAAACACAACTTCACTTTGCAGTGATGATACACAAAAATCAACAAAACAATTCACATCATTAACAAAATGCCACACAGCACATATGCATAAACATTCTGGTGACACATTACCACCTCCAGAATTCTTCTTTCATAATATGGTGACAAAAGGTGTTTGCACGAAGCAATGTCTTAACTTACCACCAAGGACATGAAATAGCACAAGTCAAAAATATTTTGTGATCCAGCCAAGGGGCTCTACATGGAGTGTATAGAGAGTGTAAGCTCTGCTTTTACATACATGGTAGGGCTTCTATTCTAGGTACTCCACGACCAGCCCCATCAAAGACACAACAGCGCTGCAGACTCCAGCATTAGTGCAGACAACTGCATCAGTGTAGACCCTAGCAGCACAACATATCCCAGAAGTGCCACAACCCAACTTGCGTTGCAGACCTTAGCAGTGGTGCAGATCCCAGTAGTGCTCCTAATCTGAGCAGCTCAACAGACCCCGGCAGTGCTGCAGTCTCCACCAGTGGAGCAGATCTCAGCAGTGCTGCAGACCCCAAAAGTGGTGCAGTTCCTAGAAGTGGTGCACATCTCCAGCAGTTGCACATGATGCTTTTTATTAGTTCTGTCTGAAAGAGCTGCTCTATATTCTGATGTGCTCTATTGAAAAAGCATCAACAACACCAGAACTTGCAGAAAGAGCCCACCTGTCGAATAGCAGAGACTCTCCGACATGCTGCACAATAATATATGATTGATATAAAAATAATACAGAGAGACTCTTAGATACTCATCACTGCAAATACTCACATAACTTGAACAAATGAAAGAGAATTAAGAAGTGAGGGATCCAAAAGAAAGGTAGGGTTGTTACCTGCAAAGTTGCGGGCCCATCTCCAGTCTAGAAGAAAAACAGAAAAACAAAACAATATATATAAAAACAAACAGAAAATACACAAATATGGATCTACAAACAGCATCTAAAATTAAAAAGGCACATTTTAACTGGAAATGTTCTGAAATCTAATTTACTAAACAAGGTAAAAACTCTTACCCAGCCTGGTCACCATCCCTTAGTCAAACTCCCAAGTATATGAAAAGGGATATCCCAGGTTGTCTCTGGATTGCCTGGAGTATCCACACAGTGTCTCTGCCCGCTGGGCCAGTGTATGAAGTTACACATTGTTTCATCACACTATCCTGGTCCAGCTCAAATTCGACTATAGCAATGCATCCCATTGTCAGAAGATGCCGGGGTACACTGAAAACTACCTGCCTTTCTGTCAGCCTTGTTGGTGCAACACTAAAGGCTAAGCCCTGGTTCCTTAAACTTTGTTGGAGCCTTTAGAAATGAGTACTTAACTTTGGCAATGACATTCGGAGAAGTGGATGAGGGCCCTGCACGGGTGCCAGCCATGCCGCAATCTTCATTCCCAATGCTTGAGAGTTTCAACAAGCCTTCAGCTATTGAGCGGAAAATGTCAAGTTTGGGATGGAGGAAGTCATCCGTCTGAAGTCAACCTGTGATGCAGGGTCATAAGATGAGTGCAGAAACTCCTTAAGGAATAGGAGGGCCATGGCAAGGAGATGATGGGGACCAAAGACTGCCCAGCAAAGCCTTCTGAGCAGTGTCATCACTAGGTGTTGAAAACACCAGGAGCGGATCTGGCAATATGTGGCAGGGTGCCGAAGCAGAGCCAGGCACTGGCCCAACCAGACAGAAGCCAAGTCTGAAGATGATGTCAAAGTGAAGTAGGAGCCAATGGACGACCCTGAACAGACAGCCTTTCCCGAAGATGAAAGCGACCACAGGAGCATCTAAAGATGAACCGGACCAACCAGGGCCTGGAGTGGCCCTGAAACTCCGACCCACAAAGAGTGAAGGAGCCGGGGCAAACTCAGACAGACAAGGGATCTCTGGCAACCACAAAAAGATCTACAAAATCTTCAAAACAGAAGCCCTCTAGAAGAGAGTATATCAGATCTCCATTGAAGAGACCTTCCCTGCTACGTCTTTTGTTGATCAGGCTGACACACTCTTCCAGGCTTCCTCGTCCGACGAGTCTCATCAAATCAGGGCCTGGCCCCCACTGGACTTGGTCACTCTTCAATCTTTGTTGGGAACTATCAAGTCCGGCTCCCCACTTGACCCTCTACCCCCCTCCAAGCTTAGACTTCTGGTCGAGTCGATCCTTAGCGTGATTCTTAATCTTCTCAATACCTCTTTAAGCTCAGGTCACGTGCCTCAGAACTGGAAACACGCTCTTGTGCTCCCTTTATTGAAAAAGATCAGTCTGGATCCTCTCTGCTGGTCACATTTTCGCCCTATATCCCTCCTTTCTGTCTTCTCTAAAGACTTGGAAAGACACATCAACTCCCAACTCTCCTCTCACGTGGCGTCTCACAATTTATTTCATCCTTCACAGTCGGGCTTTCGATCTGGCTACAGCACCGAATCGACTTTGCTTGGGGTCACTGAATATCTTAGGCAGCAGCTTGATTGTGATGGCATGGCAGCTCTCATTTTACTGGACTTGAGTGCGGCATTTGACACAGTCTCACATTCCATCTTGGGTGATCGTCTTGAAGCCTCAGGTATTGTGGGTGTGGCCTTGAAGTGGCTGATCTCTTTTTTAAGAGGTCGCTCGTTCCAAGTCTTCTCACATACCACTAAATCCAACCCACTAGCTTTAACATCAGGAGTACCGCAGGGCTCGATTTTAAGCCCTGTGCTTTTTAATCTTTATGTTCGCCCTCTGGCGGACACTGCGGAAAAATCGGGACTAACCATTTTTTCCTACACAGATGATACTCAGATCATCTTTTCTTTTTCAGCTGCTCAGCATCAGGACCCTTCCCTGCTTCAGCTCGGACTGAGTAATATCTCTTTGTGGATGTCCAGAAACGGCTTGAAGCTGAACGGTTCAAAAACAGAGGTCCTCATTCTGGGAAACAATCCCGAATTCTGGGAAATTACCCATTGGCCTGATACTTTGGGACCTTTACCTGTGATGGTCCCCAAAGTTAAGAACCTGGGTTTTACTATTGATAACAACCTCTCCCTCAGAGCTCAGGTGTCTGGGGTCGCCGTGACCTGCTTTGCGGTTCTCAAGCGGCTAAACAAAATCCTCTGGTTAATTCCACCTGCTGCCCTGAGAACAGTAATGAAGGCGTTGGTGATTTCCATACTTGACTATGGCAATGTATTGTACCTGGGCGCCGATAAAGCCTCCGTTCATTGCTTACAGCTCAAACAAAATGCGGCTGCTCGTCTTCTTTTTTGATTGCCTTGACACGCCTCAGTCTCACCTTTGCTCCATCAACTCCACTGGCTCAAGGTGAACAAACGCGTCGAGTTTAAGGCCTTATGCTACATGTTCTGGGCCAAACATGGTTTGGCGCCCCCCTACATACAAAGCCTGGTCAAACCCTACGTGCCCACTCGACAGCTGAGATCAGCTAGCCTTTCTCTTTTTTCTGTTCCCAGAGTCCGTCTCACTCGTATGAGAGGCCACTCATTCTCCTACCTTGGCCCCAAACTGTGAAATTCTCTTCCTTTGAAACTTAGGATGTGTCATTCGCTTTTAGCTTTCCGTAAGAAATTAAAGACCTTCCTTTACAACCAAGTATAATCTTTCTGTATAACTATCTGCAACCTTGGCTTGCGTATTGTCCTGCTCGGCACCGGGAAACCCTGTTGGGTAGCTGAGCGCTTTACAAATCTTAAAATATATATATAAAATATATACATATGTCAGAGTACTGGGTGTGGTCATATATGGCAATGTGACCCCACTCCTGGATCCACTCTGGCACCTGGGGGCGATTTTTAAGGTGAGGCATCTGCAGGTAGAAGTATCCATAAAAGCTGTGCAGTTGAATGGTAATGTGTGCTTTACAGATGATGGCTATGGAGAAACTGGACAAGCACTTTACCTCCGACAGTTTTTCACATTAAAAAGCTTGGATATATCTGAAGAGGGTCCCTATCTGTCTGGCACACAGAGTAGCTTATTATGAGCAGAAGCTGGACACCTTTGATCAGCACCCTCTGGCAGCAGCATGCACAAAACAGCATCTATTCAACGGTGTACTATTTTATGTCACTAACATTTTAGCAGGCAGTAACCTAGCAGAGGAACAAAAATGTGCACTATTATTTTCTAGTATTTACAATGGCTTATTTATCCTTGCGAATAATGGATAGTGGAAGACACTGTACCAGACTGTCACTGTACTACTACTACTATAAATATAATAATGCTAAACGATGCAGTATTATTGCTGTTATTATCATCGTCATCGCCATTATCATTATTAGGAGGGGACTACAAGTAGTTGGTGACGGTGGTTTAACTACATTTTTGGTAAACATATCATTTTGTTAATACTGAACTCAAATAAAAGTACTCAAGGGGGCGGACAGGGCTGGACAGGGAAGCAGAAGCAACCTTGTCACAAAGTTAAAGCCAGACCCACTCCCTTCCCATCCTCTCTCTTTCCATCCTTTCCATTCAGTGTTCTCCTCTCTCTCATCTTGCTAAATCATCTCTCTCTCTCTCCCCCTCTCTTATTTCTCTTACTCTCTCATTCCCCCTATGTCTTTCTCTCTCTTTTCTTGGAGAGCTGGAGAAAGTGTCACAGGCGCCAGCAGTTGCCTTGAAAAACCGGCCTCCAGGTGACTCCAGCCCTCTGGGGAAATGCCCGATGGAATAAATGGGCAGTCCGGCCCCAGGGATGGCGCCTGTAGGGATTCATGGATGTGAGGTGAAGAGAGGCCACCAGTGAGAACAGAAAGTGAGTCTGCCTTTAGTAGTTCCTGAATGATCATTGATTGGTAAAGGGCAGCTGGTTCCGCTGCTTCTGTCAGACGACTTCATCCTGTTTATAGGTGGGGGAACCGCTGGGTTTCCAGCAACAGAGCCGCAGCCAAGTCCACCGGTACAAAACCTTCACCAGGTGACCTGTCAACGAGAGGGCCACCAGGTCAAAGTAGCAGTAACCCGACCTATTTAAGGTGGAGCTAACACTACTGATATTTCTCGCCTGGAATTGCCATGCGATGAGTGGCAGTTTTGGGTACGAAAATGGAATAAAATTCTCTAATGCTCAGGGAGAGAACATGCTTGGCTCAGTAGAATGGAACTTCGCACTGGGGGTTCCATTTTGAAGAACAAAAACAGAATGCAGAGAGGTCTACATCAACGTGGCGTCCTGATCAGCATTAGGCACAACTTAATTACATCTGCTGCACTCATGAGCAAGTCTTCCTCCAGGGCGGTGGAGGTGAGGGCATTTGTTTCCTCAGTAGCCAATCTTCCTGCCTGTCAGGGTCTAAATGATCCCTTTTGTACTGCATAAGATGTATTCAATGTGCATGTAATAAGTATTATATTTATTTGGATTTAACTACACTGCATATTTAAGACAGTATGTACCTCATTACGATTGACAAAAGAAAAGGGCCGGATTTTCCCCACCCACGGAATTGTCAATCAATCAATCACTCAATCAATCATGGGTTTATAAAGCGCGCCACTCACCCGTGAGGGTCTCAAAGCGCTGGGGGGGGGGGTGGGGAAACTCCATCAGTTGAAGAGCCAGGTCTTGAGGCTCTTCCTGAAGGTGTGCAGAGTGGGGGAGCGTCAGATGTTTATTGGGAGCTCGTTCCAGGTCTTTGCTGCGACGTAGGAGAAGGCTCTTCCACCTGCTCTGGTTCTGCGGATCCATGGGGTCTCTGCCAGGGCGAGGTCGGCGGAGCGGAGGTTCATTTTGGGTACGTGGAAGGAGACTCTTTTGTTGAGGTATTTGGGTCCAATGTTGTGGAGGGATTTGTAGGCATGGGTGAGTAGCTTGAAGGTTACTCTCTTCTCGATGGGGAGCCAGTGGACGTCTCGTAGGTGCTGGGTCATGTGCTCGTGTCGTGGGGTCCCGAGGACGAGTCTGGCTGCGGTGTTCTGGATGGTTTGGAGCTTGTGTAGCAGGGTTTTGTTGATTCCGGCGTACAGGGCGTTACCGTAGTCCAGTCTGCTGGTTATGAGTGCGTGGGTGACGATCTTTCTGCATTCGGGGGGGGATCCACTTGAAGGTCTTGCGGAGGGAGTTGAAGCAGGTGGAGGCGACGGCGTTGGTCTGGTGGGTCATGGTGAGGGAGGAGTCTAGAATGATGCCGAGGTTTCGGGCGTGGTCCGTGGGGGTGGGTAGGTTTCCGAGGGCAGGGGGCCACCAGGAGCTGTCCCACGCAGTGGGGGAGGGTCCAAGGACGAGGACCTCTGTCTTCTCCGAGTTCAGTTTTAGGCAGCTGTCGCTCATCCAGGCTGCGACATCTTTCATTCCTTCTTGGAAGCTGAGTCTGGTGTCTTCGGGGTTCTTCGTGAGAGAGAGGATGAGCTGGGTGTCGTCGGCATAAGATACTATGCTGAGCCCATGCTGTCTGACAGGGCCGGACTGGGAACCAAAACCGGCCCTGGCAAAGTGCTCGGCCGGCCCCCGGGGATTGGGGATGCGGCCGAGCTGGTTGCCAGGGCCGCTTTTGGCCGATTTTGTTACAGGGATGATATTGCAGCACTGCTGCAAAAATGTCCCTGTAACAAAAACGTCCCCCCTGCGGCACAAAACCGGCCTACACCCTGGCGGCCCACCGGGGAAACGCCCGGTGCCCGTTATGGCCAGTCCGGCCCTGCTGTCTGACGATGGCGGCGAGGGAGGCCATGTAGATGTTGAAGAGCATGGGGCTGAGCAAGGATCCTTCGGGTACTCCACAGTTGATCTCTGTAGGTTCGGAGAGGAAAGAAGGGAGTCTGATCCTTTGGGTTCTGCTGGAGAGAAAGGAGCAGATCCAGTCGAGGGCGGTTCCTCGTATACCTGCATCATGGAGTCTGGCTGCGAGAGCGCGGTGTGAGATGGTGTCGAAGCCTGCGGAGAGGTCTAGTAGGATGAGGGCAGCAGTGTGGCCCTGGTCGAGTAGCATGCAGATGTCATCAGTGGCGGCGAGGAGGGCGGTCTCGGTGCTGTGGTTGCTGCGAAATCCGGACTGGGAGGAGTCGAGGATGGCGTTCTCTTCGATGAAGGTGGTCAGCTGGGCGTTGATAAATCTCTCGGTGACTTTGGCTGCGAAGGGAAGGAGAGAGATGGGCCAGTAGTTTTTCAGGTCCGTCGGGTCGGCCGAGGGTTTCTTGAGGAGGGGCTTGACCTCTGCCCGCTTCCAGTCGTTGGGGAAGATGCCTGATTCGAGGGAGGCGTTGATGGTCTGGCCTAGTTCGGGTGCTATGGCGGCAGCGGCTCTGTGGTAGATGTGCGGTGGGCAGGGGTCTGTGGGGGCTCCTGAGTGGGTGTTCTTCATGGTCGTGGTGGTGTCTTCAGTAGTAGCAGGTTTCCAGGTGGTGATGGTCGGCTGGTTGTTGGTGGTGGGGAGGGGGGTGGTGTCTGGAGTCTGTTCGCTGAAGTTGTCGTAGAGGGCCTTGATTTTCAGGTGGAAGTAGGAGCTGAGCTTGTTGCAGAGGTCCTGGGATGGTGTGACGTCCGTGGCTTCGCTGGGGGGTTTGGTGAACTGCTCTATGACGTTGAAGAGTTCTTTTGCGTTACTTGCGTTGGTGTGGATTTTGTTCTTGATAAAGGTCCGCTTGGTGGCTCTTATGCGCTGGTGGTATTCATTCATGGCGTTCCTGTAGTTGTTCTGGTCTTCAGTGGTTTTCCTGTTCCGCCAGAGTTTCTAGAGGCGTCTGCAGGAGCGCCTGGGTTCTTGGAGGTCGGTGGTGAACCAGGCGGCCTTCAGGGGGCGTTGTTTGATGGGGTGGCAGAGGGGTGCGAGCTTGTCAGCGCAGCTGGAGATCCAGCGGTGTAGTTCTTTGGCTGCGGAGTTGGCGTCGGTCGTGGCGGAGGGGGGGTCGTGGAGGAGGGTGGTGTTGAGGTGTTCCTCTGGGATCTTGCCCCAGTTCCTTCGTGGCGGGCGCGGGGCGGTTTGGATGCGGTGGTGGTGTTGAAGGTGAAGTGTACACAGTGGTGGTCTGTCCAGAGGGGCTGCGTGGTGTGGCTAAGGTGGATGTTTGTCCCTCCTGCGAAGATGGGGTCGAGGGTGTGTCCGGCTCTGTGGGTGGGGGTGGTGACGAGCTGCTTCAGTCTAAGGTTGGCAAGGTTGTCAAGGAGGGTGGTGGAGTCGGGGTCACTGAGATTGTTGAGGTGGAAGTTCAGGTCTCCAATGAGAATGTAGTCCATGGTGGTGATGGCGTGGGGTGCGACGAGGTCGGCAATGGTGGTGGCGGAAGAGGCGCAAGGCCCGGGGGGCCTGTAGATGAGGGTCCAGCGCAGCGTGGTTCTGGGGCTGGTCTGGATCTGGAAGTGGAGGTGCTCTGTGTTGGAGAGGGGGTCGCTCGTGCTGGAGGTGGAGAGTCGGTGGGAGCTCTTGTGTGCAATGGCGAGTCCTCCTCCTGGGCGGTGGTGGCGGTCGTTTCTTTGGATCTTGTATCCGTCGGGGATGGCGGTGGCGATGTCAGGGGCGGAGGTGGCGTTGGTCCAAGTTTCCGTGAAGAAGGCGCCGTCTGGCGAGAGGGTGTCGAGCAGGTCCCAGATCTCCGTGGCGTGTCTGTTGAGGGAGCGCACTTTGAGGAGTATGCAAGTCCGGGCTTCGGTGGTGCGGGCGTCCGTCGTGGGTTCAGCGGTCGTGGGGGGGTTGGTGATGGTGAAGGATTGTCGGCAGTGTCGGAGGGAGAACTGGCCATGGGTGGTGTTCGGCGTCGATCTCTGGTAGTTGTTGTTTCTTCCGGAGTTGAGTACGAGGAGGGTAGCGAAGGGTTCCTGGCGCTGGCCGCGGTTGGGTCGCGGACAGGCACAGGCGGGCTTGCCTTTGGCGCAGCGGCCACCATTAAGTAGGGGGGGGGAGGGAAGCGCAGCTGGGAGGTGGGAAGCGGGAACCGGCAGGGGGGGGAGGGGCTGGGGGTCAGCAGCGGCGGGAAGGACAGAGAGGAAGCAGAAAACGGGCACGAGGGGGACAGAATAACAGAAAAATGCACAGAGACAGACACGGGCACAAAAGAGACAGATAAGCAGAAGAGTGGCACAAAGGCAGACACAGGCACAAAAGAGACAAAAACAGCAAAGTGGCACAGCCAGCAGAAGAGCAAGGCTCTCCCACTGGACCACCAGGGATGAGGCGCAGGCAGGAGCCTGCAGGTGGAGGAGGGCCTCGACACCTACCTGAGCAGCAGCGCCCAGAACAACAGTGCCGGAGCGGTGGCACTTGATGGCGGAGCTGCGGGGGGAGAGCAGGTCTCTGACCAGGAGCTCAGGGGTCAATACTAGGGGTCCTGGTAACTCCGGAGGTAGGCGAAACCTAAACCATTATGAGCTGGTCTATAAGGTTCACCAAACAATGAGAGAGTACTGTGGGAATGCGCAATTCCTGATTCGATTTCACTGGTAATTTCTTGTTTTTCCTCAGATTTTCATACTGATATTTTAGTAGCCAAAATCTGGGTAAAAAGTAAAAGAACTTCTGATGGGGTAATTATATGCTGTTACCAGCACCATCGGAATTAGGAGGGCACTCCTAATGAGGGCCTATCTAATTTTCCAAGTGCTAGCTAGAAAATTGGCCCAAATGCATTTGAGCCAGGATCAGCAGTCAAAAACATTCCAGACCTTCCAGATCAATCAGCACAGCATGCATCCCTATAGCTAAAGGAAGACAAACAGGAATGGGGTTCAGTTACAGGGTTCGTCTGATGCTACGAGTTTCAACCAATGATAAAGATTCCACACCCACCTGGGACTCTAGACCTGGAACACTCTTTCTGCTTTACTTCAGTGATCCAATACTATGGCTGTAGCTGCCACCCATGTAAAGGAGTGTTTTTTGTGGGTCACGTATGAGAGCGCTGTTTAGTTATGAGGGTGATCGCCTCAAGTGTGCGTCCCATAGGTCAGTTCAAACTGTATCTTGCTAAGAGCTCGTATTTCCTTTCCATGCAGAGTGCTGTTTGGCGCTGCTGCAGTTCTGCTGCGACATTCAGAGTTGCAGCAAGGAAGGCCAGGACTCAGCAGTCATCTTTTCCTTCGCAGCTAAGACCTATGGTCTGTGGAGAAGTCCTCAGCTGCAGCAGTGGTGACATCTAGATGCCAAGCCGATTGGCAACACTAGGCAGACCTCTCAGGTCGTGGCAGAAATGCTGGACGGCCTGCTGGTACTCCAAGTTGATGTTGCTTCACATAGATCACCAAATGCACCATTTGGAGAGGCCAGGTGTCCCCTCTCAGCTTGGGACGGCACCAGCCCCCACTCTGAACGCAAGTTGGCTTCTTCTGGATGTTATACACACCAGCAACACAACTGGGCTTCTCTTGGACAGTCTCTCCTTCCTCCTTCATGGCCCTCCCTGTCTAAGCAGGCATGTATGCTTCAATGCGGTTGTATGACATTATAACGCATGCCTTTACCAGGTATCCTTTACCACACAATGCCTTTTTTTAAGAGAGAGTGTGTGTGTGTATATTTTTTATATATATATATTCCAAACATTCGTTCTCCAAATAAATCGCCCACCAGTACGGCGAAAAAAGTAGACAGGCCACCACTCCAATTCACCAAAGGCAGCTAACAGGAGCAACAGGCTTCTTGTTCACGGGTCGAGTTACATTCACTTTCTCGTCGTATTTAATATATATGGTGAATTACCGCCACACTTGGTTGGGAACATTTCGTGAAGATTTGTCAAACTGGGCCAAAGTTATAGGCATCTCAAAAAACACTTTTCCTATGGAAACATGGTCTACCTACTGGCGACCGCCAGTAGGTAATAGAGATTTATCATATATATATCATCAAGCTCTCCGCTCCTGCTTCCCACTCGCTCGGATTACCATGGCCAAGGACCACAATTTTGTGCAATAATTGTTTATTCAGGACATTCCGCCATTACGGCATATATATATATATATATATATATATATATATATATATATATATATATATATATATATATATATATATATATATATATATATATATTCATTCATATTCTAGTTGTGGATGGAAAGGTTCGGGGTGAGTCAAAAAAGTGCATTTACCATGGTAATTCCCATTGGGCCTGATTCACAAAAGTAATCTGAGACAAAATCCTAACTTTACGACTTTTGGCATTCACAAAGGGCATTTAGGAGTAGTAAAGTTAGGATTTTGTCTCAGTTAAACTTAAGTGTTACTTAAGTTAAACTTAAGACCAAAACTTAAGTTTAACTGAGACAAAATCCTAACTTTATTCTCCTTAATGCCCTTTGTGAATACCGAAAGTCGTAAAGTTAGGATTTTATCTCGGATTACTTTTGTGAATCGGGCCCATAGAGTCTTTAGACACGCCTGCAGTCCAAACCGCTGGATGGAATTACATCAAATTTGGCTGAAAGGTAACTTCTGGTCCGCAGATTACGCTTTCAGTTATTTGGTGTAAATCCGTTCAGTAGTTTGCGAGAAATTAAAGGAAATCCAAATTTGTATATCTATGACCGCGAAGCCTTCACGAATAACAAGATTGTGCAGAGATCTGCAGAGCTCTGATTGGCTGCCAACACTTCAACTAGGAAGTGTTGGCAGCCATCGTGGGATTGGGCTTTAGCAGAGTCTCCCCAAAAAACCCAAGAAGGGGCAGGGTACGAATACCCTAACTCCCTAGCCTTGGTCCTGGGGTCTCAGAGGGACCCTAGCAGGGTAAAAAAGCATTTAAAAAAAATTAATGGCGAAATTCGTGAATATTAGCAAATATCGGCGTGAAAAAAAAAAGAAAGAAAACAAGCGCAGTCTCCCAGACTTGTTTTTAATGTCGGGCCTGGGTGAGCCAGGTCCCGGAGGCATGCAGAGGGAGGGCACAGGGGCACCCCTCCAAGAACTTATTTATGCCCCTGGGACCACCACCTCCCTGGGGCTCATGTTTATATCAATGCAGGGTGCATGTGACCCCCCCTCCCGGGCTCCAGGGACCATCTCTTCCCCTGGCCTTTAAATTAGAAAATAGATAGGGGGCTGCGCGGACCCCCCCTGGGGACCACCACCGCCCTGGGCTTAAAATGAGAAAATAGACAGGGGGGCCGCGCGGACCTCCTGAAACCGGGGACCACCACCTCCATGGGGCCAAATACTTATTAAAAATGAAGAAAGGGGGCTGCGTGCCCCCCCATCCGGGCCATATATGGCCCCGGGGACCTCCGCCACTCCGAGGTCGGCCGGTGCACAAGAAAGGAGTGGGCCGTGAAGCCCCCCTCCTGGAGGCCCCCAGGGCCGGGTCCTGCTATGTCCCAGGGTGCCCACCCGGGACATAGCTGTTTGCTTTTGCTTGGCCAAGCAAAAGCAAACACTCCACTCCCAGCAAGCTGGAGCTGTCAAAATGCTCCCGCTAGCTGGAAGCAGAGTTTTCATCTGTTTCCCGGACCGCAGACGTGTGGGCAGGGAAAGAGATGAAACTATTACTTTTGCAGGCAGGGAGCTGCATTTCCAGCAGCTCCCTGTGTGTGAGAGCAATGCCAGCTCCCGCAGGAGGTGAAGAGCCGGCTGGGACTGCAGAGGCCTTGAGGCTCCCCCCGCAATCTCCAACATACAGACTGGGAGCCATGGGTGGGACCAGGGCACCCAGTGATAAGGGGCCAGCCCCAGGGAGACGGGGTCCCAAGGGTTGAAATCTGCCCGGGGAGGGCAGCCCCCTTCCCCCATTGATTTGTGGTCAGGCCCCAGAGATGGGGTCCCCAGGGCCGAAATCAGCCTGGGGAAAGGGGCCGTGTGCCCGCCCCCCCCCGTTTTCATTAGTAGTATGCAAAGGTCTTCCTGCCTTTTCCCACGTTGATGAAAAGCTTAACAACAGGCCCCGAGCGCGGTTCCAGCCTATTTTGGTAACGAGTTATTGATGCAGAGGAATACAAGGACATCTCAACTGAACAAAGAAGTGCTTCCATCATTTAGTTAAGAAGAAGCACCTCTGTTTGGTGGAGTTTCATCTCTTTGTAGTCTCGTCAACTTCTCTTGACGAGGATTCCCATTATCACAGATTTGTGGTGAAGACGAAAATACATGCACACAAGGTCACAGGAAACATTATCTTGTGGTCCTTTACAGAGCTGTAGTGCAGAATATGCACAAGACATTTACCTAACAAGGTAGCACTTTTTAATTAACCAGATGAAAGTACTCCAGTTGGGTAGACGTTTTCGGCAAAACTGGGGACTCCTCTTGGAAAAAATGAGGTTCCATTCAGGCCGTGGTGCGCATTTTAATGAAATTAAACCTCAACGGGAAGCTCTTACAAATATAAACATAGCAGGTGCCCCAGTGGAAGCTCCACTTCAGTTAAGCACAAACAATCCTACCTTCTTGGGCTTGGCGAAAGCAAAGTAAGTGTATTTCCTCTCATATTTCACGATGAAAAACAATCTGAAATCATTAATGGAGGTGACTGCATCATTGATCTATTAGAGCGCAATCTGATCTGGGGTGACTGTGACAAATGATTTCTTTCTCATCGTCTTCTGGTGAGAGCAGAGTTCATGATTTTCCCTTTTAAATACCCTAAGTATGTAAATGCCCAAAATGCATAGCACCACACACACACCCACTCACGACATACACAGGCACTCACACACCCGCTCACAGAGCAACAGAGGCACTCACACACCCACTCAGACACTCACACAGGACCTCACAGACCCACTCACAGACCTACAGAGGCACTCAGACACCCACTCAGAGACCCACACAGGCACTCACAAACCCACACAGGCACTCACAGACCAACTCACACACAGGCACTAACAGACCCACTCTCAAAGGTGGCAGGTTACAATTAGAATTAAGCATCCATAGAAGTTCACTGGAAAAAAAATCTAAGATTAGAGGGACGTTATAGTTAGCAAATAGAATTTTAAAAAAACCTTAGAAATGCACTGAACAATCCAAAGGTTACAGGGACATTATAGTTAGGCTCAGATTTCACTCGTACAAAACTAGTGAAATTCAGCATTTATAGTTACCTGAGCTAACTATAACTTACATCCTCGCAATGCACTGCTTATGACCTCACATATTACATCACTCATGACATGGTCAGTGACATCACTGATGACATCTCAAATGACATCATTAATGGCCTTAGGAGGGAGGCGGCGCAGCCCCTCCTCCCCATTTTCAACAATTCCAGCCCTAGGGGTGGGCTCTCCGGGGCCTTTCATGGCTCTGGGAGGGGGGCCATGCATCCACCCTCATCATACATAAAATGTTCAGCCCCGGAAGTGGACCCCCTGGGGTTTCTGATGGCTCTGGGAGGGGGGCTGCGCATCCCCTGTCCCTAAAAAATGTTCGGCCTCCAGGTGGGCTCTTCGGTGCCTCTGGAGGTTCGGGGAGGGAGAGCCCCCCATCCCTTTATGAATACAGCTCCGGGGGTGGACTCCCCGGGGATTATAGTAAATAAATGCGGTCACAGCTGCCATTTTTTTTTCCTGATCCCATGAGAGTCTTGCAGGATCACAGAATTGTTGCTGTTTGTTTTCCTTTTTTGGCCCCGGGGGTCTATCTGGGTATTCCCCAGTGGGCCTAGGGGGTCAGGGTATCCCTACCCTGCCCCCATATAGCTTCATTTTTTTACAACTTCAGGATAGGGGTCCTGAGTCCTGTAATGGCTGTCATGCAACATTTTTGTCATGTTAATGGCAGCTAATCAGAGCGCTCGCGGGAGTCTGACTCCTGCAGGAGCGAGGTGGCCCAAGGGAAATAAAGCTCCCTAGGCCAATCAGAACGCCCTATTTTTAAATTGTTGATCCCGCAAGAGTCTCTCGAGACTCTTGTGGACCCATATGCCTAAATATACAATTCTTTTTTACCCTAAATTTCTCAAAAACTACTGAACAGATTTACACCAAATCACAAAAAGCCCAATCTGTGGACCAAGATCTAGCTTCCTGGCAAATTTGATGCAATTCCGTTCAGCAGTTTTTGCTGTAGCCATGTCCAAAGAGGTCCATGGAAAAAGCAATAGTCCCCCTTTTTTCCCTCGGCCCACGCTTGACGGATCACCAGAAAACTTTTCAGGAAGAAACTGAGGTAGATGAACTTTGTTTGGGAAATTTTTGTGAAGATTCGTCAAACAGGACAAAGTTATTGGCAAACCAAAAATGCTCTTTCTATGGAAAAGCAGACCTAACTAGACCTACCTAGTAGAGACTCCCCAAACCTCCAGCCATTTTTTAATGATTATAAAAATATTTGTTTTCTTTTTTCGACGGGAACCACCCCAAAATTCCCCTCACTTTTTGTTAAATTATAAAAAAATATATGTTTTATTTTTTGGGGGAATCCCCACCCTCTTTTTCCTTACCCACTCCTGGAACCTAAAAACACTCTATACTGTTACCAACCCTTAACCCCTAAAAACACCCTTACCACCCAATACCCTTACTCACCCCTAAACCCTAAAACACACTTACTATCCTATGCCCCTACCAACCCCTAAACCCTGAAAACACCCTATACTCTTACCCAACCCTAAACCCTAAAAACACCCTTACCACTCAATACACTTATCCATCCATAAATCCTAAAAACACCCTTACTACCCTTTACCCTTCCCCACCCCTAAACCCTAAACACACCCTTACCACCCATAACCCTTACCCACCCCTAAACCCTAACATCATTACCACCCTATACCATTACCCTTAATAAACACAGACACATATCTCAAACATACTTTCCTTTCGTTGTAAAGGCATGTGTGGTAAAGGCATATTCGTGGTAAAGGCATACCGTTGTAAAGTCAGTGCTGTAAAGGCATGCATGGCAAATACATATTCATGGTAAAGGCATCCTGTTGTAAAGACAGCTTTGTAAAGGCTGTCACCCGCTCCTATGCTTTAAGCAGACCTATAATTTCTTCAGATAGGTGTGCAGACCTCAGGAAATGTCCCTGACCTCTGGGAGAATGGCTGTCCTGCAGACACCAGCCCTGGTCTCACAGCAGCTCTTCCAGTAATCTGCAGAGCACTCACTTCCTTAGTCAAGAAGAACTTGAAAGTGAGAAAAAGTAGGTGGTTTGGGTGCCACTTTTATACTGTCTCCAGGCAGGGGATGTGGATTCACTGTATAAGACCCTGGAAACAGTTGCAGGTGACTCCCTTTTAAATGTATGCAGTGCAGACACAGCCTTTGTGGACGGTGATGGCTGTCGCAGCAGGTAGTGATGATGCTGGCTGCAAGAAGGATTTCCAAAGCATGGCCACAATGAAGTGTGAAATCTCTGCACCTGGGATTCATTAGCCTTCCTAAAGTGGCAATCAGGGAAAGACAAAATGGCACATCATGCCTAGAACAACAGACTATGTTGACTCACTCCTTCTCACATACCACCCATCAAAAAACAGTGCTCAGTAATGACTAACCAGCAATCCCTTGCTAAAAGGTCCTCATAGAACTTCTAAATGTAACTCAGTCTATATTCTCCCTGATTAGTGCCTGGTCTTCACAGGAATCCAGGCATACACTTCAACTGTCTGGGAATGCTATATCCACCCTCCATCCTGTGCCAGACTAAACCAGGGACAACCCAAAATGGATCCCACTTGTCACAGCAATCATATGCTTACCACACACTCAGTCTTACTTTCATACCTGTGCCACACATCCATCATGCATACATGCACTTAACGAGCACACAGTATCTCAGAACTAGAGTCTTAGTGTTAAATCTCAGCAAAACTTTATAGGAGTAAGTGCGGTGGGCTACACTCCTCCCGAAACAGAAAAAGATCTGCTTAGGACTATAATATCCAAATATCCATATGCTGACGCCACCACTATATGTCCATAACCCAGGATATGGATGGTAGGCTCAAATAATTGCAGAGAGGGCTTGGTGTGCATCTCCGGGTCACTGAAAAGGATCTGGATCTTGGCTTTAAAACGCGGAGCCAAAAATACACCAAGATAACAGTTTGATATGCAATTGTGAAGTGGCGGACGGTAATTCAAGCAGGGGGTAGACGGGCCACACATGCACATTCCCATCCATGCATTAACACACACGCACACATCCACCCACCATTCATAAGCACATACACACTCATGCAGGCACACACACCTATTCACAGCACGTACTCACAAATGCACATACAAGCATGCATACATACACATAGGCACGCACCAAACATTTAAAAAAATAGCACTGACCGGGCCACAGCAGTGATCTCAGGTGCCAAGAGGGAAGTCTTGTGGATCCTGACCACTGGGACTGCCGACTCCGTTCATTGGCTGACCGTGTTATGGGTCAATCAATGAGAGGCGGCGTCAGTCCCTTATATGTCACAAAGTGGGCTGGGGTCAGCATTGGGCTGGGGTCAGCTAAACTGCTGACCCCACCTGACTCTGTGATGAGCGTCACTGATAAGACACTTAGCCCTGGGCACTTCAGGGCTTAAAACTGGAAGACCCAAGGTCCGAGGCTATCTGTGATGCTCTGGGGAGGAACACAAAGCTCTTTGCCAGGCAGAGGTCAGGCCTACGGGGCTGTGACATCTTCAGCTCAGCAAGATTCAGGTAGCCAGGTGCCTGCGAATGTACAGCACCTGGCTGCTGACCTGAATATGAAGAGTGTCTGTCAGGCTGACCTTTGCTCAACCTGACAGAATCTTTTCATGTTTGTAAAAAGGTGAGGGGGCAGGGCTCCTCCGCCCTTAAGCATCAGCCGTCGATGCATTTGTGTCACTTAAAGCAGGAGTACACACCCGTAGGCTATGCAGGGGACATTCCCGTTCCAAAAGAGGATAAGAATCATAATAAGTAAGAACAGGTAGTAAGGAAGTATTAGTGTGAGTGAAGCTAAGACGGAGATTAAAGGCAAAAAAGAAAAACATTGAAGGAAAGAGGAGGGAGCAGTGCAAGAAAGGTATACATCTTTGACGTCCAGACAGTGTAAGGGCTGAATGCGCATTCATAATCCAAAACAAGAGGATCTCCAATAAAGGAGAAGAGTGCAAGAAAGGAGGCTATCTCACCCTCAGTTCATACAGTTGTGTCTATTCGTTACATAACTAATCTAAAAAAGAAAGGAGAACAAAAGGCATACTTTCAGAAAAATAAATAAAGTTGTAAGAAAGGAACCACCCGGTCAAAATATAATAACAGTTGTATACAAAGGAAGGATATCAAGTGTGACAATAAACATCTATCTTTATCCCATCTGAGCAGCCATCTATCTAAGTTATTAGTAGTTTCTTTATCTATCTTTATGTATAGATCGCAAATCAAATTTAGTCATGTGGTGTAAACAATTCATAGTATGACTCATGGTCTGGAAGCCTAAGAGGCATGGACCTCATTCTAAGTGGGCCCATAATTCCTCATCATTGTTCAGGCCTTGAGGGGCCATGGTACCAAGTTCAATGATGTACCTAGATTCTAGGGAACGTAATTTCTTAACCCTGTCTCCCCCTCTCTCATTTTTGGGGATCTAATCCAAACAATAAAAGGCCAACAGGTCACGATTACTCATATGGCAGTCTTCAAAGTGGCGAGCCACAGGATAATTTCTATCTTTTTTGGCAATCGCCCGCATGTGTTCTAGCACACGCTTCTTGGTGGGATTTATAGTGCTGCCGATATACCTTTTTTTACAAGGGCATTCCAGACAGTATATAGTAAATTCAGAATTGCAATTTAGTAATTTATTGATGTTTCTGGTGGCTTTAGAGTCTTTTCCTAGTAACTCATAGGTGTTCTTTTTATGACTATAGTTGCATGCCTTGCATTTCATACAAGGAAAGAACCCTGTTATTGGTTCTTTCGGTCTAGTAATAGATTGAAAATGACTAGAAACCAGAAGATCCTTGATAGATCTGGATCTTCTATATGTTATCAGAGGCTGAATAGGAATTTGATTCTTCAGAGTGTTATCGGTTTTAAGAATATACCAATTCATTCGGAACATTTGAACTATTTTGGAAGACTGTGTACTGAAGCGTGTAATCATACGTGTTGGTTCTGTTTGTTTAGAGATTTTATTACCATTAGTAACTTTAGGGGCTAAAAGTTCCTCTCTAGATATCCCTTCGACTTTTTTTATCGCTGTACAAAGGGAATTATTTGAATAACCCCTCGCTTTAAAACGACTACAAGCTTCATTCCTTGCTACAACATAGTCTTCTTCAGTAGAACAGTTTCGCTTCATGCGCAACAGCTCCCCATAAGGGATATTATTAATCATGCTCTTAGGATGAAAGCTTTTGGCATGTAGCACAGCATTACCATACGTAGGTTTCCAGTATAATCGAGTTAAAATCTCAGCGTTATCAACGTAGACTTCCAGGTCCAGGTAGAAAACCTGACTGCTGCTTACTTGGCCGCTGAATACTAGGTTAAGGTCATTGGATTTCAGAAATGTTACAAACTCCTCAGCCGAGGAGTGTGAACCCTTCCATACGATGAAAAGATCATCAATGTAACGGGTCTAAAATACAACTTTGTCCATCCACCTTTCAGGTACTTCCCTCCAGGCCACGTGCTCCTCCCACCAGCCAACAAAAAGATTTGCATAGCTGGGGGCGAAGCACGTGCCCATCGCGGTACCGCGTTGTTGCCTGTATATGTGTATATATTACATTTAAAAAATATATTTTTTAAAGATGTATTAAAAATATCCCACCTAAAGTAAAATGTGTATATTTCTCTATTATGTAGTAAACGTTATTAAGATATATGTATAAAATTAATTTAAAATCATGTATTTTTTTAAAAATTTAGCTACATTTATTTTTAAATTAAAAAAGGTTATAAAATAATATAATGTTTATGTTTTATTTATATACAAGTACCAGTGGTTGGCCATGGGCAGTGCCGGACTTACTCCAGGTCTAAGATGGAGTGCATTTATGATTGTTTTGGTTCTATTTGGGCTGTAGTCGTTAAAAGTGTAGTATGAATATCAGACTGGGATTACTCTTTTTTTGGGTGAGTGCATGTCCCTATCTAAACCCCTACTTACCCCTCCCTAAACACCTCCTTAATCTCTCTAAACCCAATGTGTTTAGGAGTAAGTATTCCCCATTTATCAGCCACTTTCCCTGTCCCATCCCTCATTTACTACAAAAAAATATATATTGGGAGGAGATCTCTGCATAGAAATGATAGGCGAGGGGCAGATCAATAAAGCTAAGTTAATGAATACTATTTTGTAATATATTAGTAGTACTATTGTAGTACCACCACAAATAAGATTAAGTGCATTTTTTAATAGGCCGCAAAGTTCTTCTTATTTATGAGAACTGAAGTCACATATCACTTGGTACAGGCTGAATCACGCGTCTACTGGATGACAAATATTAATTTTTATAATAGATTGATGTCAACTACATAGGTTTGGCAGTAAGCTCTGTGCAGAGGGAGGTAAGTCTATTTATAAGCTGATCACCATAACATTAGGTAAATAAATATAAAGGCATTTTACAGAACTTCCAAAGTCCTAGTCTGTATTAAAGTTGTCTTTGATTACTGCATTCATTTTGTTAATGTTTGATTCACTGACGGTCTTTTATAGCTTGAGCTTTCTATGTCTTAGAAACAGCACAAATATATACCCTAATGCCAACTGAATATTTTGGTGATCTCATAAATACAGGCATTTAAACTTTTCTGGTAATTCTTTATAGTAATAGTAGGACATGTTTGTAGATTCTCACCCAGTGATTCAATTATGTTTATGTGCAGGTCCACTTCCTTCTCCTTGTTAGTCTTCTCTTTTATCCCTTTTGAGGTATCATAAGCAGCATGCTGAGCTTTCACAATTTCATACCTTGGAAAGAGACAAGTGGGGATGATATCAAAGTTGGTAGTTGGGAAATAATATATTGTGTCAGATAAATGAGAGGAAGCTGAATAATGTAAACAGGTAGGGAGCGTACAGGGAGCACCCAACTCTGTGAAAAATGAAGAATAGAAACCGGGATACAGGAATATAAGAACTCCACCTGTAAAAGATAGTGCAGTGAGGGCACCAGGGCATATAATAAACATAGGGATTTCCTAAAGGCAAGTGTGCAACTGGGAATATATACTATCAAATAACTAAATGAAGTGTGCCTCAAAAATAAGAATGGGAAAAGGAACATATTCATTGACGAAAATCAAACTGTAGGTTTTGCCGTAGAACTCCAAACATGTTTATGGTTTAAATAATCTTTAATGTCATACAAGTAAATAACATACCAATGCTCTCAAAGTGAAATGGTAAAGAAAAACGTACAGAATATTACCACTAATAACGTGACTTTATACAGTGCATTACACACTACTAGTGTTTCTAAATGCTGCAAATAATGAGCACTATAAATCAACTTATCAACATCAAAGGGATGGAAGACTGAGTCTGTCTATCAGGGATTCAAACTTCTGACCTTTCAAACACTGCACGGTTCAGCAACAACCATTGCACTCAGTGGGCCATACTGTGCAGTGAACATCAAAATACTGCGTTATAAAATAAAGTTTGATAATTAAGATGAAAACAGAAGCTCAGAAAGGGATATAAACGTAGAAATAACAAACTAAAGAATGTGTTAAATAGAAAAGCCAAAAGATAGACTAGAAACAAAGAAAAAGAGTGAAGTAAAAATGAAGAGCAAATAAACAATATGAATAACAGCAAAAAGTAATACACAAGCCTGTTGAAGAGAATGGACACTAGTGAAGGAAACTTAAAAATATATATAATAATGAAAAGAAACCTAAAATAAAGGCAAATGAAAGTAAAAATATAAAATAAGTAAACAACATAAAAGCAATAGCACACAGCATACATAAGACATGAAGTAAACACTAAACCGAATGGAAACTAGGGGAGTAATGTATAGAAAGAAAAAACAACATTATGAATAGAAAAAAATAAAAGAAAAAGGAAATAAATAAGATAAAATATGACACTAGAAAATGAAAGAAAAATAATAAGAGAAAATAAAAAGAAATTTAAAGCAAAATATGAAAAAATGAGAAAAGAGAAATCATAAAAGAACACATTGGTAAGAAAAGGTGAATATAAAGAAAAGAACCAATGAAAATGAAAAAAGGAAACTGAAGTAAAACATAAAATAAAATGGAATAAAGAAAAAATGAATTGGAAGAGGATGATGAAAATAATAATAAATAAAATATATATAAAAGTGCAATAAAATAGACGTTCTCTCCGTGTTGAATAGCAAGACTCCAAAGAAGAATAGTCACTCATGTGTAATCATTTCTAAATATCTGGGGCAAAACTAGTACCTTTCAGGATACAAATATTGCAAAAGCTATGCCCCTAAATTAGAAGATGGTGAGATATGAAAATGGGCTCACCTGAGGAACACAAATACATAAGTAAATTGAAGTTTTAAATAAGTAATAGTAAAGGCTCCTCAAACAATTTAATGAGCTGTTAATAGCCGATAATCGTACCTGCTCAATGTGCTCTTCACATCCTGGTGAGAGAAACACAAACACATCAACATAAAACTACTAGAGGTTGCGTTCACAGTAAAATGTATTCACATGTGCAGTAATTGCAAACAAATATATACAAATAAAACCAAGTATATTAATAATGAATACATATTTTTTTTTATTATTGACCTTTATAGACAAAGCACGGGTTAACTTATGAATGCAGTCAGTGCCGTAAGAGTTTAGCACCTCGCTAAAGTACACCATTTTAACCAAAGCGCTAAAGTCTTTCTACCAAATAAGATTAGCTCAGTTAAAAAGAAGACTGTTCTGCTTGTTGGGTTTACGTTCCTAAAGACGCACATTTTAGGGGGGGAAGAATGCAATCTCTGTATGGTGGAGATCCCTGTACCACAGATCTTGGCCATTTGAAAAAAATGTATAGTTCCTCAGATCATGGGAAAAAAAATGTATACATGCATTGGCATGCAATTAATTAATTAATACACTGGCAAATCGGCCGCAGGAAATTATTAACTTTCAAAGCCAGTTGATACAAGTGGCCAGACAGGATTGAATGCCTAGTCTATCTGTCCTAGGCTACTGGCTGCTCTCTGACGTACAACATTGTGTTTGACCCCTATTCAATGTGCTACAATTTACTCTCCAACCAAAATGTGCTGCGAAAAACATCCTTCTATTTGATAGGAAATTCGGCCCGCAGATTTTTTCCAAATTACAAGGAGTCGCTAGCCTATGTTCTCTGTGTGTGTCCAGCTTGTATTCAAGATAAGATGAGCCTTCTCCTTTCAATATTTTGTGAAATGAATGTAAGGAATTGCTCACTAGCGATCACTCACTGTTTGCAGAGTACAGATGGCCAAATAATCAGCATATTTGCTAAATGTATGGCCAAAGTCTCTGTATGACATGTAGTATACTGTAGGCAACTTGACTAAAAGTGGTGCTATCTCTATGACTGGTCTTTCAACACACAGTCCATGTTATTTCTTTGATAAACCGATTATATTTAGTTTAAGCCAGCAAAAATGTCAAAGATAAACAGATGATACACAAGCATCACAATACAGAATAAAGTACCAAGTATAAGCAAGGCAGCAACACCCAAATAGTACACCACAATTAGCGTGATCAATGTCCTAGAATACATATCAATGACAGTCCTAGGTAAGTTGACCCAGCCATATTCCCCAAACCCGTCCGTGTTTGTGGGGTCAACCCCTGGCCTCACAGACCACACGTTCTTGCTGCACACACCAATCCACACTGCGTCTCCATCTCTACAGGGTCGGAGGAGTAGGAGACATCCACCGTGTAGCAATGTCCCATTTTGCAACTAGGAGGGCTGTGCCTGGAAATGCCCTCTAAGCCCTCGTCCCCCTGGAGCCCTCAAACACACCAAGTAAAATCAATAAGGGGGAAAGGGGCACTTCCCACCCAAGCACATACGACAAATCTCGGATCACTCTGGTCCAATAGTGATGTACCACCAAACAGGACCATACCATGTGATAAAAGTCTGCTGGTTCAAAGCCACAGCGGGGATAGGCAGAAGTTGGTCGAAGGCCTGCCCCGCACAGGCGGATTGGAGAAAGATATGGAAAATAAAGGTAATATGTTTGTACCAGCCGAGAGGAGATGGGGAGTTCACGAGGGGCCATCAGGGTATCTCGCCAATCTCCGTCTTCTATGGGACCCAACCAGCTCTCCCAACGGGTTCTAAGATGGTCTATAGAACCAGGGGAATTGATTATGAGGGTGTGATAAATCTGGGAGATTCCTCCGTGGCCCAGGTAACCCATAAGAAGCTTAGCCTCCAGGGGGTTAAACTACGGGAGGGCTTCAGCTGACTGGATAGGAGTGTGGAGAGCAGGTCTGAGCTGAAGGTATTTAAAAAATTGGGTATTTGCAAGGGTATATGTATGTTGAAGGTCCTGAAAGAGCGTATATGTGTCCAAGACCACACATCTCCCAATTGTGTGATACCAATAAAGTCCCAAGTTTTGAAACATCAGAGTACCGTCACCTCTTTCAACCAGGTACCGTGTCAGAGAGGGGTGTGTTGTGTAAGTCTGATCTCCCATTGCACGTGTCGAAGTACAGCTCTTCATGCAAGGAACACCATCCTGAGGTACAGAAAGAGAAACCGGGATCCATAGAGCATGGTCTGCAAGCAAGGGAAACCCAACAACGAGAGTTCTAAGCGATAGGCAGGATCGGACCACCCCCCATTAAACCAATCATGGATAACAAGAAGGTGGGAAGACAAGTAGTAAAGGTAAAGATTAGTCATTCCTAGGCTACCATCATAGGGGCCCCGTTGACAATGTGGGAAAGCCAGGCGTGGCCTGAGGCCCCGCGACAAGAATCTATTGGTGGTTCCATCCAGATTGCGATACCACGCCAGAGACAAATGAAGTGGTAGGTTCTGAAAGATGTAGAGAAATCATGGAAGGATCATCATCTTATATAGAGCGATGCGTCCCATGACATTCAGGGGGAGGGCATGCCATCTGGTGAGATCTGCTTTAGCTTTCTGGACTAGGGGTTGAAGATTAAGAGTCCAGGTAAGTTCCGGGTGTAAAGTAACCCATGTGCCCAGGTATTTAAAGCTAGGCCGCAGAGAGGGATATTTGTTTGCCAATCGAAACAGTCTCTAGAAGGTGCCAGGGGAACTAGCACAGATTTAGAGGGATTCATCCGAAGACCTGAGGCTGCCTCAAAATTTTTAAGCAGTTGAAGACATCGAGGCCCACTCACGGCCGGGTTCGCGAGGTATAAAAGAACGTCGTCCGCGAACAAAGCAATGCGGTCTTCATGGCCAGTGCTACAAATCCTTCCAGAATATTGGGGATCTGTACGGATAAGCTGGGTAAAGGCAAAGAGGGGAAGGGACAGGGGGCAACCCTGCCTAGTCCCTCGCTCTATGGAAAAGGTTGTGGAGAGGAGCCCATTGACCCGCACCTGAGCAGTAGGGTTAGAGTTGAGGACACGAACCATGCTCTGGAACCGAGATCCAAAGCCAGTGCGAGCCAACACCAACTGCAGGTAGCTCCAGTCCACCCTGTTTAAAGCCTTCTCAAAATCAATGAGCAGTGCTAAATCCTGAGGCAATCGATGACGGTGGGCCATGGCCACGTGTAGCCGATGAAGGCAGTGTCTCGTATTCTGGGATGGCATAAAGCAACATTGGTCCGGCTGCACCAATTTGGTCAGGACATGTTTAAGCCTGTTTGCCAATGCTGTGGCAAAAAATTTAACCTCGCAGTTAAGGAGTGATATTGGGCGATAATTTGTGTATGATGAGGAGGGAGGCTGCCTCTTAGGTATTACCACTAAAGTGGCCAAATCTAATTTGAAGGGAAAGTGGCCTACGCAACAGACCTCTTTATATAGGGAAAAAGATAGGGGATGAGAATTTCCCTAAACGTAGTATAATATTGCTGTCTGGGCCAGAGGTCTTTCCAGATGCCAGACCGGACAACGCTACCCCAATCTCTTCAGCCCTGAGGGGTTCCTCGAATTGACGGGATTCGGTGGGAGACAGGCAAGGAAGAGGGAATGTGTCAAGGAAAGCACCAGGAGCGACCGTATCCCTGTCCACTGGAGTTGAATATAACTTCCTACAATATTGAGCAAAATTCTGTGCTATCATAGGAAGAAAATGTCTTGAACAACCAGTTTCGTCTATGATTTCGGGGATGATCCTATTTATTTGTTGACGTAACCTGGTCCTGATGATGGCCTAATAATTCTACATGCCGAAACGCCGTTGACTTCCACAGCGGAACTCATGGCGCCCCCCTCAAGGATACCCTACTTGATTATTTTTGTATTCAATACCATTGATTGTTAGGGTACTCTAAATATGTAAAAATATTTAACCCCACTTGTTTCATGTTGCGCCCGTCACTATCGCTGTACATACTACTTCACGTGTCACTTGCGCCGTCACAATCCTTCACGAGCACTTGTACACAGTATCTTTTAGGTTACATGCTATTCAATGTAACACAGTGCTACCGTTCCATATGTCTGTACATATGAAGTTTAATATGTCAAACAAGTATATTCACTAAAATACAATTTATATCACAAACAGAATGTCTCCCTGGTTTTCTCCCTTTTCGATTCAATTCTCAGCAATCAATTGTGCAACATGTATTTGACCTTTAAATAACACCCTTTTGAGACACTTTCTATAATTCCTATCCTGAAGAAACCAGGCCCCTGTGGGGCCTCCCAGGTGAAGGAGGAGTGGTGAGTGGTCAGAGATTCCTCGGGCGAGCATTTGAATACTAGCGACCATGCAACATTTAGGGGCAGACATAAAAATCAAATCAATGCGCAAGTGGGTATGATGCGCAGCAGAGGTGTTAGTGAACTGGCGTAATCAGGGCTTTCATGTTCTCCACACATCACATAAGCCAGAGGTGCTTGGCACCTGTGCGCCGGTGAGGGGAGGGGTCCCCGGCAGCGTCGCAGGCAGGGTTCATGACTGCATTAAAGTCTCCCCCGATCACTGTCAGTCACTAAGGGAGGAACGACAGCAAGACTACGAGGTCTCGAGGGCTGCCGGGGGTACATAGACCGAGACAAGATTGAGGGTATATCCCCCCCCATCTTACCCGTGAGAGCCAGAAAGCGACCCTAGGGATCTTTAATGTCTTGGGTGACCGCAAAAGGAAAGAAGCGGCATAGGAGAAACCAGGAGCCTAGTGTGAATCCGGCATGGAATACCCTACCATACCCTTAGTGTGCTAGGAATGGGCAGTGGTTACCTAGGAGATAGGTTTCCTGCAGCATTAGGGAATTAGGGAGGGGTCTCTGTGAGTATTTCAGGACTGCGGTACGCTTCACCCGGTCTAAGAGCCTGTTGACATTCTATTAAAGGATGTGAAGGGGTTCCAAGTCAAATTGGGGCAAAGTCATAGTTGCCATTGACGGAGAAAGTGAGCCTACCTATCTGAGGCACCCGTAGAGCATCGGGTGTCAGGTCCCAGACACGGGAGCAGGGGCGTCTCCGGTTTATGCAGTCTGTAAGTGGGTGGTACTGAAATGTTGTGGCAAGTGCTGTGGACAACTGGAAGAAATACAATAATAAGAAAACAAATTCCCCAACAATCCCCCTAACCAACCCCCCTCCCCATACTTCTTCCCCTGAAGCATCTGTTGCCCTAACAAAGAAAACAAAAGTAACCAGAGTGATTTGAGAACGGAGTGGTGGACCCCTCCATGTTGCAGTATTTGGAGAGCTTCAGGAGTCTGGGAATGTCTGATTGTCGAGGCGGGCTTGAGGCCTTGTCTGCTACCTCTGGAAGTCTCGCCGGACTCCAGTAAAGATTTGTGTCCTCCGATCTATCCGCAGGTGCGGTCAGAGTTCATCCCCGAGGTGCCACCTCGCCTGGCTCCAGCGCCTGCAAGAGACTGTGTAGCTCAGCATTCACAGGGGATCTGGACGTGCCCCATGCAGCCGCTCCGAGTGACAAAGAAGCCTTTCTTCGGGCGTTGCACCCTTGACGGGAGCGGGCGCATCACCTCTGAGGTTTAGCTGCCCCGTTCGTTGCAGTGCTAGGATGTGTCCGCCTGGGGGAAGAGGAAGCAGTGCTTTGTAGGGTGAGAGTTTGCTCTTTCATAGCCCTGGTCCATGCCGCCTCAGAGGAGTCGAAAAATTAGCTTTTATTGATGAAGATCACCCCGAGCCGTGCTGGGAACTGGAGCCGATATGGGATGTTGAGGGCCTGCAGTTTCAGTTTAACTGCGTTGTAGGATCATCGTTGCATCTGCACTTCTCTGGTGTAATCAGGGAAGATCACCACCTTACTACCGTGACAGGAGAGGTTAGGATGAGATCGAGCCTCTTGCAGAATGGCATCTCTGTCCTTAAAGTTGAGGAAGCGGGCTATGATTGTCCTGTGTGGGGCTCTCGGCGGTGGTTTAGGCAAGAGTTTGGTGGGCGCGCTCCACAACAAACCATGATGAGAGGGGGGTCGGAGGGCATCCATGTCTTGATCCAGATCTCCATGAAGGCTGCAGACTGGGGGGGCTCTGTTCTCTCCGGGATGCCCACAAAATGAAGATTGAACCAATGGAAACGGTTTTCAGCATCCTTTGCACACCTATGGAGCTCAGCTGTGTGGGATAGGAGCCGTGATACCTGCCCCTTCATTGTTGCGACGCCGTCTTCCGCGGTAAACAGACGGGATTCGGCCTGTATCATTGCAGAGATCCTGTCTGATGAGGGCCATGTTTACGTGCACCTCTCCTACCTTGGTTTCCACAGAGTCTTGCGAGGTGCGTATGGCTTGTAGGTTGGTGGCGAGATCTCCCTCTGGTAGAAGGGTCTTAGGTGGAGCAGCACCACCAGCACCAGAGCCGCCCGTAGTGTACTGGTCCATGCGGGTCTGGGAGGAAGGCGGCTTTGCTGCTCTGTCTTTGCCCATAGTTGGACGTACTCTCACCACGCAGCTCACATTCCAGAGGGGTCAGTCCGGTCGGGACCAGTGAAGACCAGGGATCCAGGGACGTCAGAAGCCACTGCAACTCTCACTCCCCCAGATCCCCTCTAGGACACGCCTCAAGATCCTCTCTCTGGGACAGGGCCGAAGGGGGGGGGGAGGGGAGAACCCAGGTGAGTATGAGTGGGGTCCTAGCTCCAGTTTCACAGGACTGTCCCGATGTCTAGATCGCTCCACATCCACCAGCTGTGCCGCTTCGCCAAGTCCAAACCCCAGGCCGGAGACAGGATGGTGGCGCCTTCAAGCTTTGAGGGATGATCCCCTTGTATCCACAGGTGTTTGTGAGGCGCCCTGTTTTAGACTTGCATCAGTTCTCTGTGCATGTAGTCCTCGACGTCGAGCGGGGGGAGGAGCCACAGCCGCATTCAGCAGGCCTCCGGGGGTGTCCGCAGGGGGAGCCAACAAGTCTGCAATCTTCTCCCTCTGGCCCGATTGCAGCAATGGGCCTGTGTCCTTATTCACCGGTTTGGAGGACCCATTTTTGTAATCTGCACCCTATCAGCCCAGAGGACGAGGGAGATCAGCCCGGCCTCCCCGCTCCCCTAGACAGTCACCATCGCAGGGCAGACACAGCTCCAGTGTCGCCAGTCGGAGCCAGAGCCAGGGGTCGCCAGTGTCTCTCAAGGCTCTCTCTCCCTCGTAGTAGTGGAGGCCCGGCCCAATCTTCCCCCTGCCATCTCGCCTCCTCACCTGTCGGGACGCAGGTCACAGATGGTATGTCCCCAGAGTGCGGCCGCCAGGTGTTGCCGCAGTGGGCCCTCTGTGTGCTTGTCTCAGTCGGAGGACCCCGGCCGGCCACGCAGAGTCAGTCTCTCAGATGCTGTAGGGCTGGCAGCCATCCGGGGAACCCCCTGCCAGCCTACAGGTGAGGACAGGGCCAGGGCGGACCGACAGTGGCACCAGCAGTCGCTCGAGTGTACGCGGGAACTGCGGCAGCTCAAAGCGGTAGGCCGGCATCCACTTCTCTCCCGGGCGCCGCCATCTTGTGTGCGGGCTGCGTTTTGGAATATGTGCTCCCACCGTCGGATGTCAGCCGACCTCAGTGAGTCGAAACACCTCCGGACGTCTCTGTGTTACCACGGGGTAACTAGAGATGTCCACGGCTCCTCACTTTCGTGTAGGATGCAAGCCGATGACGGAGGGGTCCAGAGCACTCTTAGAGTGAGACCGCCATCTTGACGCTTGTAGCCACGCCTCCTCCAGACATCACTCTTAATGTGCGAATGTTGAAAGTCCAAGATAATGGTTAATAATGCTTTTTTAAATTATGATGGTTTTAATCAACTGTACATGGTTTATACACTAACTTCCTTCTCTGTGCTCTTCTGCCTGAGAGGTACTGCTGATTAGGGCCCTTGATCTCACAGCTTTCACTCACCGCCAGGCACGGCCTCACAAAAACTGTATGAACTGCCTACTCTGCTCCAGGTCAGACTCTTCTTCTCTCTCTCTCTCATCACTCAGAAATATTACATGGCTCTGTGTGGGCAAGACTCTATTTACCCAGGCACTCACTCACTCGCTGAAGAACATCAGGCCACCCTAGAATGTTACTTTTTCTTCAGATACAGTTCACTGAGAATCCTGGAATTCACATCACCCTGTCAGCCTAAAAGGCTGCCTGTATTGGAGTGCATTATATCTATGAAATTGGCATTCTAAAAATGCAAAACTGCACATTTTCAAATGTTTGTTTCTGTGAGGAAATAAAGAAACAACACACACCCATTCGTATGGTATTAAAGGTATGACAAAGGGTGGAAAAGAGATTGCGTTTGTCAGGTGAACTCTATATTACAAATGTAAAATTTTATGTTGTAGTTTAAGAAGCAGTTGATATAAACGTAATTCAAATCACAGAGCATGGTTATTTTTCCCAGAAGGTAGTAGTCTATAATAAGACAGAGTTTCATCAATCCTGAGAGAGCTGGAGATAGTGATTGTTTAAATGTATATCATATACCACATTAGAAATCAAGTGATGTAGCAATACTGATGAAATCACTATAGACTTCCTCTTGTCTTCAGAAAGCAAAGCTCCCCCAGTTGGAGACAGTGCCAAACTATGTGACCAGGCAGAGTAACAATATCCAGTATCTCTGTTTTCTCTCTCATCTCAGTCCACTTTCTCCAGGTCTACTGCAAACCAACATATTATTTCCTGTATAGTTTGCAGTGGGTTCAGAGAGGTGTGGAAGCATACATTGCTCCCATTTTATCGAGTTTACAAGGATAGTGATTTCTGACACTAATGAAGGTATGGTGCTCACCTAGTTCTCTAGATTTATAACATTTTCTTACCTTCAATAACTCCACATCCTGCTGCTGACACTTCAATTCAATCTCTGTAATCAGGCTGCTAAGGACAGATTGCTCTTCTTCTAATTTGTTCACTGTCTCCTTGATGCTCTGCAGACTCTTCTTCTCTTCTACTTCCAGGCTGCTGAGGCGACACATTTTTTCCTTCTCCAAAAACTTCTGCAGCTTCTCAAACTCATTGATGATTCGCTCTCTTTGGCTCTTGATCTGCGACTGGAACATACAAATAGATCCCAGATTCACATTGCTAGCAGTTCAGAAACATGTAATAAATGTACCAATCATCTCTCAGCCTGAAACATGATGCAGGTTCTTTTTATCATTCACTGGGTGATAGAGGGTCACAATATATCACCAGAGAAAGAGGTGTCCAGATGTACAGCAGAAGGTAGAGCAGGTTGTCCTTTCCCTCACATGGACATTTTCTAAACTACTATTTGTAATCTTGGTGGAAGAGGGTTGGTGTTTTGTTGTATGAGAGAAAAATGGAACAACTGTATTTCAAGTTTTAATAGAAAAACAGAAATATTTATGGGTAAATTGTATTGGTTTCACAGCACTTGCCATTTATCTTGAATTGCAGATTGGGAAGACACGGATCTGAGATTGGTCTTAGGGTGCATTAGGTTGTCTGCTTTGGTAAAGCGTTTTGGATGATGGGAGATGCTTTAACTTCATAGGAAATACATTGGGCCATAAAACCCATGCCTCTGATCCATGGAAAGACAGCTGAGGAGCTGTGGTCCCAGGTCACAGCAGCAGATATCTCCACAAAGAAATATGAATCATGTGTAATTTATGTTTTTTTTGTGGCAGCCCAAGTTTAATGGCTGTAAGTTACAATTAATTATACGCTATATGAAAGTAGAGAATATGTTTTGGAGGCTGCAGTTAGTGAAAAAAAGGTCTTGTTCAAAGGACATCTCATGATTTGAAACTGACTAGGTCGGCAAAAAATCTTACATAAGAAAGTCTGTCAAGAGATTTTCTGTCTATATATTGTGTTTCTCCTTTGTAATAAAACAAAGGTATTTCTGGTTCATTCAACAAGAGTATAAATATTGGAAAAGGAAGGGATCATTTTAGGGAGAAGTACCTTTGGGTATCATCAGCACACATGAAGCTACTTGGCACATGCTTTAACATACATGATAAACACATGCATGAAATATGAAAACTGACCATAGACTCAATTAGTTTTCCAAAAACCTTACCTCTTACAAGTAAGCTGAGAGACATCCAGTGAATTATCACTAACCCATGCCTAGTGAAACAAGTTTCTAATCATATGGGTTACAATATAAATCCCCTAAATTTACACATATCAGGCCATGTACGGTTATAATTAGGTCAGGGGGTAATTCAAAATAGCTGGTGATGTGGGTCAGTGAGTTGGCACACCCATACTTGTCCATTGGCTGGATCGGCCTAGACATTTAAACGTCCCTGCTGACATCTTTGCTAACACGAAGCCAACCAGCAAATTGGTGGACATCTTGAAACCTGGTAAACTCTTGCGGGTGGAGCCTACCCTGGACAGGCCATTCTGGCTGGAACCGCCGGCCTGCAGGAAGCAGGCCTCCCAGATGAATGACATGGATGGCTCTCATGGGAGATTATGGGAGCTGATCAGCCTGCAGGAGTTCCAGACTCCTCCTCGGTCCGACACCACCCTGTCCTGGGTAGGGAAGGTGACCTTGTCCAATGACTGGAGTCCTGGCATGCAGGGGCACCAAGAGGCAGAGGCTGGGACAGGAGGTAGTTCACTTCGCGGCGGACCACCAGCTCGTTCCCAAGATCCAACTACAAGCTTTTTATTTACAGCAACTTTAATATAAGCTATATGAGCTGAAATTACCGTGGATGCCAGCAACAGACTTGCCCTGGTTATTAAAGGATTTAGAGTGTACTGATTTCAATTATAGGGCCTCCAAAGAGTACTGTATTTCTATTTTTTATCACTACCTGCCTGAGTCCGGAGTGGGTAATTTGCACGCCTACTGCCTTCCTTGGATGTGGTTGCTATTTCCCAGGCTCCCACTCTTGAATCGAACCCTGATTCCCCGTTACACATGGTAACAATGGTAGGTAGAGAAAGTACCATTGAAAGTTGGTAAAGAAGACATCCGTATGTATTGCCACCATCATGGGGAAATGTGATCGGCTCTACTTTATGTAGAGTCACCAAAGTGGCCAGGCGAGCCTGGATTGGTCTTGTTCAGATAAATGCACGCATCCCGGGAGATCAGCGCTCATTGGCATGCATTAGCTCTAGAATTACGACAGTTATTCAAGTAACAGATGGAGCCATCAAAGCAACCATAACTGGTTTAGTGGGTCATTCGCAGTTTCACTGGAACGGCTGTGTGTACTTACAGGAACATGGACCAACCAGGTAGCCTCATCTCCAGGATGGGAGGAGGAGCTGTGTGCCTGTCCCGAACACACCTTCACACCTCTCGGGAGCCTGATGCGAGAGTCCATGCTTGCCTGCAGGGAGCTGGTGAGAGAGGGATGTCACATGGGCTCTGGCGGACCCAACCTACTCCACCACAACAGAAGGGAGAGGCGGGCAGAGGTGCAGCCTGAGTGAGACACAGGCACCCATGACACCTCACGGAATGATTGCTCCAAATTGCTGCAGAAATGTGCTGAGTGGAGAAGGACAACGGACAGATGTGCAATGCCCAGACCGCCAGGCAGGATCCAGGGCTAGTGCCACTTGACCCCATTTAACATGGTCAGATCACTGGGTGGGCACAAGCTACCAGGCTGCTTGGCCTTCGCATTGCTAGATGGCCTCCACAAAAGGCAAACCCTAGAGCCGGGCAGTCTAGGCATGCTGGAAACTCTTTGCTTTAAACAACAGCTGAGGCTGGCCAAGCAGTCCATTCCTAAATGGACCTACATGACAGCACTCGCCAACACCATCCGATCCCAAGGCATCAACATCATCTCCTATGCTCATGACACCCAGCTCCTCCACTCCCTCACGTACAACACTAACAGCACCAGAACCAACTTCACCAACTGCGTGACCATGGTAAAAGAATCGATGAGAACCAACTCTGACAAGGCGGCAGTACTAGTCTTCAGAAACAAGACCTCCCTTTAGGATGCCACCTAGTGGCCGACCGAGCTAGGACCAATCCCAGTACCGACCAACCACACCATAAACCTGAGGATCACCCTGGATGACAAGCTCAACATGATGGCACAGGTGTTTGCAGTGAGCACTGCCTGCTTCCACATCCTACACATGCTCCGAAAGATCTTTAAATGGCTGCCAAAGAACACCAGATGAACCGTCACACAGGCACTCATCTTGAGAAGACTCGACTACAGTATCGCACTCTACACCGGAATGTCCAAGCAGCTCACTCCAGACCATCCAGAACGCCGCCAAAAAACTCATCCTCAACCTCCCACGCCATACCCACATCTCACTTCAGAGAGCACCACTGGCTCCCTATTCACAAACACAGCCAATTCAAACTTCTCACGCACACATTCAAAGCCTTGCAGAACGCTGGACCAGCACATATAACAGCCAAATACACTTCAACTAGCTAGCCAGAAACCTACACTCAGGCTCACTCTAACTCATACACACCCCCCGCATTCACAAAGGCAGAGCAGGAGGGCGCTCCTTCGCCTTCATTGCACCAAAAACTTGGAACAAACTCCCACAGAACATCTGAGCCTCCTCCTCACTTCTGGAGTTTCGCAAGAAGCTGAAGACCTGCCTATTCCAATAACCATTGGGGGACTACACACCTACACACCTGTCCAAGCACCTCAACACCCTCACAGGTGATTAGCACTTCTCAAATTGACAAAACATAATGGACCAAGTGAGCCCAATCAGAGTACAGTGCTGGCTAAACTGTCCCCGAGCAGGTCACCCTACATGGTGATGTCAGCTTTGTATCCATGCCTGCTCTTCGAGAAGGCAGGCACAGAAGAAAAGGCCCATTGGATTGTGCTGGAATGCCTGGGGCAAGCTATCCTGGGCTCTTGCAGCCCGGGCAGAACTAGACGACAAGGGAGTCAATAGCACCTTATCACTCACTACTAATTAGGAGGAAGGCTACCTGCCTTTCTTGTAATCCATACACAGAGTGACAGAAGGGATATTAGACAAAATGTGTGACAGACCGACTGGAGCCCTGGCTGTATTCAAAGAGTCAAATGAATCCTCATCTGGACGTCCAGGGCAGCATGGGCATCCGGTCGCACCATTCATTCACATGCCACATGCAACCAGCTGGTTGGGCAAAGAACAACCAGATGATTGGTGCTTGAAAGATGGCCATCTGGTCGCATCAGGTCTTATGAATCAGATTCCGCTTGCCCTTGTAGGGCCCTCTCTGTACTGTGGTCCCCTAACCAGGGCGTTTTCTGACACACCGGGCCAGTAAAGGTAGCCCCAGGGCCCTGGACTTCCACCTAATGGCCTGTCAAAGCTCTTACCTCGGGCCCCATAAGAGCTTCTTAACCTGGGAAGGCAGGAGACACCTTCCCAGGCCTGTGGGACACCGTCCTGGGCACTTGGTGATACGTTGAGCTGGAGAACAGAGCCCAGAGTTGGGGCTTTCACTCCCAGGCCTGTCAAAGATCCGAACCAGGACCCTCTCAGTGCTTGCTAACTCAGCCATGTAGGGGAGACTTTCCCAGGCCGCCACTCACCTCGCACCCCATGGCCCTCCATTAGCAGAGACCTGGAGCCCGGTCAGAGCTTCTTAACCCTGGCAATGAGGGGTGGGGCTTCTTGGGCCTGCACCGGGCACTTTGCAACATAGCAGGCTAGAGAAAGGAGTCCAGGGCCGGGGACTTACACTTCCAGGCCTGCCAGACCTCTGACCCGGGGCCATGTCAGAACTGCTTAACCCATCCATGCCGGGGAGACCTTCCTGGGTCGGCAGGATCCCGTCCCGGGGACTTTGGGACACAGCAGGCCAGGGAATGGAGCCCATGGCCAAGGGCTTCGACCCCTCAACCTGCCAGAACTCTGACCCGGGGCCCAGTCAGAGATTCTTAACCTGGGCAGGCAGGGGAGACCTTCCTGGGCCTGCAGGGCCCCGCCCTGGGCAGTTTGAAATACAGGAGACCAGAGTTGGGAGGCCAGGGGCTTCTACTCCTGGGTCTGTCAGAGCTCTGACCCGCAGACCGGTCAGAGATTCTGAACCTGGGCAGGCAGGGGAAGTCTTCCAGGCCTGCAGGACAGTGAGCTGGACAACAGAGCCTGGGGCTGAGAAATTTCACCCCTGGGACTGCAGAAGGTCTGACAAAGGCCTGGTCAGAGCTTGGTAACTCCGACAGGCAGGGGAGACCTTCCAAGGCTGACAGGACCCTGTACCGGGTCACTTTGGGGCACAGTGGGCAGCCAAGGTCCGGGGGCTTCCACCCCCAGGCCGGCCGGAGCTCTGATCTAGCGCTTGGTCAATCAATCAATCAAACATATGTAAAGCTTAACACATTACCCTTGAGGGTCTCGAGCGCTGGAGCTATTTGCTGCTGCGTGGAGGTTCAGCAGGGTTGTTGGTGCTTCCGGGGTCCAGGGCTCGGAGGTCAGAGGCGGTGAACCTTCATTACCCTAGACATCAGGGGACGCCTTCCCGGGGCTGCAATATGCTGTCCCGGGCACTGTGCCACAACGCAGGCTGGATAATGGAGCCCAAGGCTGGGGACTTCCACCTCCGGGCCTGCTAGACCTCTGACCCAGGGGACGGTCAGATCTTCTTAACCAGGGCAGGCGGGGAAGACCTCCCCAGGCCGGCAGGACCCCGCCCCGGGCAGTGTGCAATACGGGAGGCCTGGGTTGGGAGCCCAGGGGCTTCCACCCCAGGGTCTGACAGAGCTCTGACCCGCGCCCGGTCAGATCCTGAACCTGGATAGGCAGGGGATGCCTTCCAGGCTTGTGGAATCCTATCCTGGGCACTCTGCAGCACAGCAAGCCGGACAACAGGGCACAGAACTGAGGAATTTCACTCCTGGGTCTGCTGGAGCTCTGACCCACAGCCCAGTCAGAGATTCTGAACCAAGGCAGGCAGGGGAACCCTTTCCAGGCCTGTGAAGACCCAATCACCGGGCACTTTGTGAAACAGCAGGCTGGAGAACGGAGCCCAGGGCTTTCACCCCTTGACTCGCTAGAGCTCTGACCCAGGGCCAGGTCAGAGCTTCTTAATCCGGGCAGGCTGGGGAGGCCTTCCTGGGACGATGTGAACTTTCCCAGGCAGTTAATGACATGGTGGGCCAGTGCACTGAGCCCAGCCTGGGGGCTTTCACTCTCAGGCCTGCTGGAGTTCTTACCCTGGGCCCGGTCAGAGCTTCTTTACCCCAGCAGGCAGGGGTGACTATCCCGGGACAGTGGGTCTCCCAGCCGGGACAAACTGGGCAGAGGCACAGAGCCCAGGGCCAGGGGCTTCCACCCCTGGGTCTGCCAGAGCTCTGAACCAAGGGCCAGGTATAGCTTTTTAACCCAGGCAGGCAAGGGAGACCATCCAGGGCCTGCAGGACCCCGTCCTAGGCACTTTGCGGTACGGCAGGCCAGGGAAAGGGATCCCAGGGCAGAGGATTTCCATCCTTTGGCCAGCCAGAGCTCTGATCTAGGGCCCTGTCAGAGCTTCTTTACCTGGGCAGGCAGGGGAGACCTTCATGGGCAGCAGCACCCCATCCTTTGAAGCACCGCAGGGTGGGAAACACAGCCCAGGGCCAGGGGGTTCCACTGCTGGTGTCCTGGAGCCCAGTCACAGCTTCTTAACCCAGGTAGACAGCGGAGACCTTCCCAGGCCTGCGGGACCCTGTCCTAGGCACTTTGTGATACAGCAGACCAGGGGATGGAAGTCCAGGGCTGGGGGCTTCCACCCTCAGGTCTGTCAGAGCTCTGATCCAGGGCCCTGTCAGAGCTTTTTTTTTTTTACACAGGCAGGCAGAGGAGACCTTTCAGGCCGGAGGGACCCTATCCTGGGCACTTTGGGACGCAGCCGGCCGGGATTCTCAGCCTTCACCCGCTATAACATGACCCATTCTTGTAATCAGTGCAGACCGAGGGACAGAGGGAGACAATAGAGAGAATGTATCCGATATCCTGGGCCCTGACTGGGCTTGAAATTCTGAATATGGATTCACGTGAAGGAAGTGACGTTTTAAAGTGCAAAACGTCAGCAGTGACGTTTGCATGGCACCTTTTGCACCACCCATGTATGCATGGTAAATGACCCCTAATTATAATTTTGCACAGCCGTAGTTATAATAGATCCTGAGCACTGAAACAAGCTTTGACAAAATCAGTAGGTGTTATGCTTTTATTGTGAGAAAGGAGAGATAGAGCGAGAGAGAGTATATGTTTTCACAAACATGATAAACTTACAAAAAACCCTTCATGTTTCATACTGGAAGCTTAACTCAAAGCCACAAGGAGCCTCATTTCCTCTTTCAAGCTTAAACATACCACTCCTTCCCTTGCACCATCTTCAATCTTGCTCTTGTTGGGAGCAGACCAGGCAGTGCCATGCCTACTCAGTACTCAACCAATAACAACTGCTTTGTAATGTCAGGGGAAGTCTCAAATGGTTTGGAGCATCTTATGCAGCGGTTTGCCACAGGACTATTCCTTTGGGGCTAGAAGCCAAAGCCTCATTTCAAATAACCTTTAGGCCTCTACCTATCTCGATTTCACAAAGTCATGGTGGGCTACAAACAGTCTAATAGACCTGGGGCAACTGAAGTCCACCAATACCACTGCTTATGATTGTGGGACCTTACAGTTTCATGGATTTGGTGTGTGAGAAACCCTGATGGGTCAACCATAGTATTCTCAGCAAGAACAGCAGGTCAAGGTGCTGTCCAGATGACTATGTTTATATAGATGGTGTGAAGGCAGCAGAGATCAATCCAGAATCTTGCAGAACCCTGTGCTTCAGCACCTGTCCTAACATGAAAAACAACGAGACCAGATTGTACATGGACTATGTCTCTCTTAACAGAATAAAATCAGACCAGTTCTTCATATGAACAATGCCCTTGACAGCCAGGCAGGATGCTGCTGGTTTTCTCTGTTGGACCAGAGAAGCAAGTACCCCATGGAAAGTGGTACCAGAAGACAAGATTCAGCTACTTCGTGGGTTTCTACAAGTTCAGAATCAGATACACAAAACGAAGTGTATCAGGAGCACCAACAATGTTTTAAAACCTCATGCAGAAACAGTGCATGACATGAACTTACTTGATGAATGAATGGGCCTTGAAAACAATCTGTGCAGGTACACAAGGAGAGACTGCTGCAGGCTACTAGAAGCCTTAAGGACCAAAGCTTCAAGCTGCCTCTGGACAAATGCTGCTTACACTTCTCAACATTCATACCGCCTTTGACAATGGAACGGAAGTGAACCCAGCAATGATGGAGGCTCCCAGTAGCCATCCCATGGTGGAGCACACTGAAAGAATTATTATGGCTTCCCAGAATTTAGCAACAATAACATTTTAATCAGAAACGTTTTACAAGTCAGTGATGACGGATTAACATATTTTAGAGTAAAGTGGACTACAGCCCCTCATTTAATGCACAACCTTATTTAAATTGGCAATGTGATTCTTTGAGTTGAATGGGTCATTTCTATTTGGTTTGAGCAATGGGGACAACCATGCGGATTCCAAAATTGTAGTCAACATGCAACCGACCCTCAGCGCTATGTGTCTTCTCGTGCAAAGTGTAGTACCAAGTATTTTTTTTGTAGTTGATCAATCTTGTTTGAATTTCTTGTGTCTTTATTTTATAGTAATAATACTCCTTTGCTGCTTATTCATTGTTTTCCTTTTATTGTAGGAGTTCGGAGTTAAATTATAAATCTTGTACCAAGAAGAGTTTCGACAAATCAGATTTTTCACTTAAGCATCACCTCAATGCATTTCAGGTGAGTCTCACCCTTCGTCAGGAGAACTGTTTGGCCGTTAGGTATAAAGATAAAAACAAGACATAAAACATAAGAAATGCGTTCAAAACCATTTGTACATTTGCATTACCAAAAGTATCTACACGCTTACTATTTATGCAGTGAATATGAGATACCTCGTCTCATCAATGCAGAGACTCATTTTATACGAGTGTAGAAATATAACAATTTCACTCTATAAAACACTATTGGTGTCAAATCAGGGAATGACAGCCAACATATACTTTAGCATTTACAAATTCATTAATGTTGAAGCATTGAATGGACCGAATGGTACTAAAACCTACTGAGCCAAAAGTCTCATAAATCTCTCATGCCAGTGCTAACGCCCATAAAACTAGTCTTCTTCTCTGGTCGATAAATCGTTGTAGTTGCTTGAAAGGTAAAAATGGTGTTAACATCATTTCTGCATATCCAATTAACAATGAAACTAATGAGATTGCACAATAAAGATCCAAATGAGTCTCAAAAGCATATTATAGAAGTAAAAAATTACAAGAATAAGTCAGAATCTCCTAAGGAAATTCAACCTAAATTTTGATCATCCTGCCCAGTCATCAGCAAACAAAATCTAACTTACCCTACTCTATGCTAAATGGAGAAAACCCTAGTTTTGTAGAATTGTAGTCCCAACACCCCAAGGACCATCTCAGAGATTCTAAACCCCTGGTTTGGTGCTGTGGACATGTTGAAAACTCAAGGAGACCTTCTGGAAGAAGATCCAGAGGTTTGTAGAAGTTTGGAGCAACTTTTGGAAAAACCTCCATATGGTGACCGACCTGTCGAAGAGAGTCTAACCGCGACCTGGACTGGATTTCAGATTCGTCCCGCTGAAAGATCCGGAGCACCTGTAGTCGACGAGACTTCCAGTAGTTGACCGAGGTCTCATGCTGAGCTAAGCCGTCGTCGTAGACTTGGATCCCGGCCGGCAGAGGACCCTCGCTCGATGTCGAGAGAAAATCCTCCAGAAAGGTTTCTAAGTGTCAAGGTAAAATTTTGACCGCGGCCTCTCGCTTAGTATATCCAACCCGTGCTCCATCGTGGTCAGCCTCAAACTTTGACTTTGTCCCGGTGAAGCGTGACCAGATGTCCCGAGCTGGCGCTATTTGTTTTTAAGCACTAGAAAGTGTTTATTCTTTAAAAATTCATATCTCCAGTTCCCTAGATTGGATTTTTGTAGTTTTGGTGTCTGTTCATAAAAATATAATCTATTATTATAAATTGATGTTGGATTTTTATTGTGTGTTGTGTCTTACTTATTTAATTTATTGGTGTTTTTAATTGCTTTACACACCTGTCTCCTAAGTTAAGGCTGCCTGCTTGTAGCCAGCTACCCAGGGTTGAGCAAGGGATTCATTCATTAAGTCCCTAACTGAACCTTTTATTGTGTGTGTGGCCTTATTACTAGTTGTAAGTCACTACTTATCCCTACTAATAAACCACTTTCCAACAATCTGGAATTATGGCACCAAATATATCTCCCACAATTTCTTCAGCACTAGCTTCTCATTTGGGTGTATTACTTTGTTCCCACATAGGATGAGCAAAATTCTCCACATTATATACTTTGGAAAAAACTACACCTAAATAGCATGTACCATACCACTGCTTGGGCAATTTAAAGTAAGCATACTTCCCACAAATGATAAACTCCAGGAATCACAGGATCCTTACCACCTAGATATAATTCTCATCTTGCTCTAAATTCAAATATATGATCACATTCACTCTTTCCTACAAATACAGTTTCTAACTCATTCTTGTCATTCTGCACATACAGTTTCCCTTTATGTTGCTAATCTAAGGTCAACGCTCCTGTAGTCCCTGCTGTTTGATGATCCATTTCTTCTTGTGACCATTTAGGTATCCATGTCAATTTATTAGTATGTTATTACTGCCCGGCATCTAACTTCTACTAAATCTAACATGTATTCTCTAGGTCAGTTAATAAGCAAGTTATGTTATGTCTATGTGCGTAAGCAGTGTCTAATGTCTTGATAGGGACAAAATATTGTCTAACTGTGTCACTTATTTTAGAATATGCATGTTTATTTAGATGTTTAATCATAGGGACTTCTGTAAGAACCAATCAATTGTTCTTTTTGCAAATCATAGTTCAAGCATTAGTATTGGAAATGACCCTGTCCATAGAAAAGACTCAATAAAAGCTTATAAGAAACACCATACATTAAAGGTATATGGTGGTAAGTTAAGCCTTCGGCCGCTGATGCAGGCAACTGCATACAAACATAGCAGTCTCTTGCATCCATGGTGTCGACATACTCATAAATAATCTAATGTAAGCATTTGAAGTATAATCTCCTCTAGGAAAAATCGGTATGTAAATCTTGATCCACTAATGAAAAAAGGTTTCTATCAGCTACACGTTATGATTTGGGTTTAGTCTTCTCATCTACTGTACTAGATGTAGGGGAATATACTCTAACACATAGGACAATTAATACTCCTAGTACTACAACTAATAATGTGGATCCTATTATTTATCTATGTCTACTGTAATAAGGGTTAGTTTCCATAACTTCACTAAAGCCAGACCAGTGGGTGGAGAATAGCAGCAGCAGAGCCTTCTCTGTTGGTCCACACCCATGCAAACAGCAAAACCAAAGTTCATAGGATATGCAACAAATTTATGTACAAATCTTCATGAGACTTCCCTAGCCCTATTCCATTTTCTCCTAAAGGCAACTCTCTTATCTTCTTGTCGGGCCTAGGTAATCTTCTGAATGACTCTTACAAAGTACATTCAATGTCTCTGAGAATGTAAAGCCCAGTTCAGTGATAACTAGTTCCAAAATGAAGTGTTTCAGTTCAGTAATTAGCGCTAGGAATTCCCTCAAATCCAGAAAGGGAAATTCAACCACACCCAGGATAAGATGTCTCAAGGCACTTAATCTTGTCAACAAAGGAAGTTCAAAGGTAAGATGAAACTGGAGATCAAGTTCCAGAAGCATCAGCTGGATCTCCACTGTTATGCCAGAAATCTCCCTCTCGGTCATTTGTAGCAAGGTATGTCCATTCAGGAGAAGAGTACTGCGGGCAAGGCACTCTTGATCTCTTTGATCTTCTCAAAGCAGACTCTCCGCCTTAGTCACCACTTAACTCAGACTCTTCGGAAGTTTCTGGAATGATCGGAAGTTGACGCTCTTTGGGCAACTTCAGTCTCCCTCTTTCCTGCTTTCGCGGCCAACGTTCTCTGGCTGCCACTTGTGGTTCTACAGTACTAGGCCCTTCGCTAGGGTCTGAACCTGACTCATTCACCAAACGGGACAAGACTCTACTGTATTAGCTCCAACCATCGACTCATCCAGACCCCCCTTCAGACCGATCATGTGCTGCTTCAGGCTCTGACTGGTGCCCCACAGCTTGACTAACCTGCTACCGTGGTTTCTCGAACGACACTGGCACTTCTGAGAGAGGTGCTGTTATCTCATCAAGGAGACACTGAACTCTGTGAGTGTGTGCAGCATGCACCCAGTTGGGGAGACATCCACACTTTACAGGAGTTGTGCTGACGAGAATCACTTGATATGGACCATGCCAGCAAGGTTCCAGGCAACTCTTCCGGACATGTTTTTTCTTAAAACCCAGTCACCAAGACTAAGGTCATCGCACTGCTCCTAATGCGGTGGGGCTGTGGCCGCTTCAACCTGATGAGACACAGAACACACCACATCAGCCAGTCCTTTGCAGTAATCAAGAATCATGTCATCTGTAATGTTCACAAGCACATTCACAGGCACAGCTGGCAGTCACATAGCTCCCCCCATAATGATCTCATGGGGCGACAATCCTGTCCTCTGATCAGGAACGCTGCAGAGACTCATCAACACAAGCATCAGGCAACTTTAGAGATGTCGATGCACACACTTTAGCCAATCTGGATTTTAGAGTGCCATTGACCTGGTCCACATTTCCAGAAGCCTCAGGTCGTCTCTGCTCCACATGTAACGCTGCAACAACATTCTCAGGTCCTCATTATTAAAATTAGTTCCTCGGTCTGACTCCAGAGAAGTTGGGAATCCGAGCCTAGGGATAAGTTCCCTCAACAACAGCTTGGCTACTGGGAGACTATCAGTTTTGCTGGTCGGGTAAGCTTCAACCCACCGTGTAAAGATGATCACAGTCACCAAGACATCTCCAGCTGCATCCTGTTAAAGGGACCTCCTGATCTCCCTATGTGAATTAGTGTAACTACAGTCCTCTTCCCTACATTCATCTGCTGGCACACAACACACCTGTAACACAAAGCTTCAGCAATCAATCTGAACTTGGGATTAAACCATGTCTGCCTGAACAACCTAACCATGGCACATACCTTCTCGCATGCATTGGTCCATGATAATGCCTAGCCATAGGAAGCAACACAGGTCTTCCATCTCTTGAAACCCAAATGTCATCATCCCTCTTCACACAACCTGCTATGATCCAACTCTGCTGTTCTGCCTCTGTAACTTCTTCTTGCAATCTCTTAACTTCCTCCCAAGTATCAGCAATTGTTAGTAAAAGGTTTTAATTGGTTAGATCTGCTCCTTCAATTGTGTACTCTCCATTAAAGGTGCAAGCTTGAAGCACGGGGTTCGGCAAAAACTCCACCTTCAGTTGCGTGGTGGAATTTACCGGCACTCACCCGCAGTCACAACAGTGCCAGTGTATTTCCAAAGTCCTGTTGCATGGATGAACAATTAGGATCAACATCGGCGAGCCCTTTACTCGGTATGCTGATAAATCTAGAGAAGAGAGTACTGCGGCGCCAGTAGGTCTGTTCATCCTTTAGTACCTGAATGCATCTCAGCTCCATTATGTGATCATTTTCTGCATGTGATTGATCGTGCGCAGTGCACCTGCCCACAACTCGGCCTTACTCGTAAAATACCTTTGTGAATAGGAACAGATCATAAACTTTCACAAAAGTGTAAGTTTACCTTTGTGAATCAGGCCCTAAGTGATTTGCCTAGAATCCCAGGATGTTGATCCGATGCCGAGACTTAAACCTGGCTCCACAGGCTGCAGCTCTGGCCATAACTGCACATCCTGGGTAGAGGGATGGAGGCAGAAGCCACATGAAACTCAGCTCGTTATGGGCTCGAGGTTTCCAACAGGACCTCGAGCTGAGCCAGAGCCAGGCTTCAGGCTCAAGCCTGGCCCCAGCTTTTAGTAGCTGCCCATCTCTACTTATTAGATGGATATATTTGGATGGGTGTACTCTATGTTGCACTTTCTAATAACTATTTGGATATTATTGATTGTGGACAAATCGGGTTTAGGACATTTTAATTTGCTTTCTACTCATTGTGTAACACTTTTTGTTTCATGCAATTATAGGACAGGGATGAATTGGTTGTGTTGATGAAACTGCAGGTGATGAATTAGGATGTATGTGTCTCCGATGTAAACTGGCTGCTCCAGTTCTTAGGATATTATCCCTTATGTATTCTTATCTTATATTTTGTCTTTGTAGTTTGTATCCAAGTAGTGGTCATTTGCATTTGGGGCGATGCACTGTGCCGTCTTTCCTACTCCAAGATGGTTTCTGAACTTCACAGTGAGGAGGGAGGGCTCTCTGGGACCTCCTCGCCGCGCAAGACACCATCTCCATCATGAACTTCATGCACTCTGGAGCATGGAGGGACCTCTGTCCCCACCACCTCTTCAACCTCGGAACCTAGACAATCTGCGATGAGCTCAGGAAGGTCCTGAACACCTCCATCACCGTGGCCTTCTTCCCTGAGGACTGGAAACACACTGAAGTGAGGCCCCTACTTAAAAAAACATCCGCCGACCCAGCTGAACGAAAGAACTTCCAGCCCATTTCTCTTCTCCCCTATCCAGCAAAAGTCCTCGAGAAAGCGATCATCCAGCAACTCACCCAACACCTAGAAGACCACAACCTCCTGGACCCCTCCCAATCCAGATTTCGAGCTAACCACAGCACTGAGACAGCCCTGATCGCAGCCACTGACATCAGAGCCCTCCAGGACCACGGAGAAACAGCAGCCCTCATCCTCCTAGACCTGTCTGTCATGTTTGACACCATCTCCCATCACATCCTGATCAACGGACTCCACCACATCGGGATCCAGGGAGATGCCCTCAAATGAATCGCCTCGTACCTCACCGGTAGAACCCAAAGGGTCCATTTCCCACCGTTCACCTCAAAGCCCAAGACGATCATCTGCAGAGCCCCCCCAAGGATCTACCCTCAGCCCCACCCTCTTCAACACCTATATGTCCCCCCAGGCTGACACGTCAGATCGCACGGACTCAACATAATTTCATACGCCGACGACACCCAGCTCTTCCTCTCACTGTTCGAAGACTCCTCCTCCAAAGTCAACTTCCTCAGATGCATGATGAACGTCATGGACTGGATGAAGCAACTGTATCAAACTCAACAAGGATAAGACGGAAGTCCTCATCTTTGGGAGCAGCACCTCACCATGGAATGCCATATGGTGGCCCGCAGAACTCGGTCCAACCCCATCCCCAACAGACCACGACCACAACCTCTGCATCGTCTTGGATAGCAATCTATCCATGAGGAAACAAGTCAACGCAGTCTCATCCGCCTGCTTCCACACCCTTCACATGCTTCGCAAGATCTTCAGGTGGCTCCCAGTCAACACCAGAAGGACCATCACGCAGGCACTCATCACCAGCAGACTGGACTACGGAAACACACTCTACATAGGAATTACTTGACGCCTCCTGAAGAGACTCCAGACAATAAAAAACTCAGCGGCAAGACTCATCCTCAATCTCCCCAGAAGGGCCCGCATCACACATCATTCACAACTACACTGGCTCCCGATCCAGAAGAGATGCCAGTTCAAGATGCTGAGACACTCTTACAAGGTCTCTCACAAAGAAGGACCAGCATACATCAACAAATGCCTAACCTTCCACCAACCACCCATACACCTCCGTTCAGCTTCCCTCGTCATCACAGACACCCCCACGTGTCTGGCAAGCCAACAGCAGAGGATGCTAATTTTCACACCTGGCGGCAAAGGCTTGGAACAACCTCACCCCTGCACCTCGAAACCACACCGTCACTCCAGCAATTCAGAAGAGAGCTTAAGACCTGGCTGTTTGATTAATCTACTGCAAACAGCAGCGAACAGCTCCAGCACCTCAAGACCCTCATGAGTGATTTGCCGTGCTTTATAAACGTCTGACTGATTGATGTGATTACATGACATATTTTAAGATGGCGTTTGGAAAGAACGCAGTATGCCTAGTTTTTTGCCCTGAGCTGGGCCCTCAGGGCAGCACTTTCTGTCATTGAAAATTACTACTTTTCATCCATTCCTAAAAATACTTGGGGAATGCATAACTTTCCCCCAAATATTTCAGGACTGGAGTTGGAATACTAAATAAGCCTCCTGGAATATTTGTCGGAAAGTTGCTCTTTCCCTAAATAGTCTAAGACGAAGTTAGCATAGTATTTTTGACCTTCCAGTGTCCACCACACCCACTGCTGCCCTGAGGGTGCAGTTTAGGGGACTACCGTGGGATGTGTGTGCTGTAAGTAGGATTATAAAGGAATGATTTTGGTTATTGTGATCTACCACCAATGTGGCTTAAGGCTGTTAGTTTTACGAGTTTGTTAGTAACAGGTGTCCTCATTATACTTTGTGGATCACTGTATAGCTCTGTGGGACTGGTACAAGACTGCACAGGAAGTCAAGGCGATGCCGGACAAAACATGTGTAGGCTATAAGCATTTGATGAAGAGAACGGAATAAAGAATTTCTATTGGAAGAAATTTCAATATGCTTTGGTACAATACAGGAGTATGCTCGGAAGGACTTTGGAAAATTACTAGTGCTATGCATTGCCTTGAAAGCGTGGGTGAGGAGTTTGAATTGGGCTTGTTTGTGTATGGGAAACCACTGGAGCTCCATCAGGTTTGTAATAAGAGTGCGGCATGGGAGCTTGAGAGTGATTCTCGCCGCCCCTTTCTAAATGATCATCAGCCTTCTGGTGAGTTTTTTGATGATCCCAGCATAGAGGGTGTTTCTGTAGTGCAGCCTGCTAGTGACTAGGGCGTGGATGACGGTTCTCTGGTTGCTGACTGGGAGCCATTTGAAAATCTTCCTCAGCATCTTCAGGGTATGGAAACATGAGGTGGTGACGGCACTGATTTAGATGGTCATGTCAAGTTTGCTGTCGATGACGATCCCAAGGTTCTTGGAGTGAGTGGTGCGGGTCGGTCCTAGCTCTGTTAGCCACTAGGTGGACTCCCACGGTGAAGTGCTCTACACAATTTCGGTCCTGTTGGTGGGCATCTTCAGACAGTTGGTCTTCTTCAAGTGGGTGATTTCAATTATGCAGGCAATGAACTTGATCTGAGTACTGGGCATCTTGTTTTTGAAGGAGAGAATGAGTTCTGTGTCATCGGCATAGGAGAGAACGTTGATGTCATGAGAGTTGATTATGCTGGCTAGTGGAATCATGTATGCGTTGAAGAGGGTCAGGCTCAGGGAGGATCCTTGCGGAACTCCGCATATGAGGTTGCAGGGGTCTGAGGAGTATAGTGGCAGCCTGACTGGGTCCTTCCAGTGAGGAAGGAGCAAGTCCAATGAAGTGTATGTCCTTGGATTCCAATGTTGTGTTGATGCGTTAGATGAGGATGGGGTGGTAGACCATGTCAAACACTGTGGAGAGGTCCAGGAGAATGAGGGTTGCCGTGCCTCCTCTGTCCAGAGTTATGCAGAAGTCATCAGTGGAGGAAATGAGGGCAGTTTCTGTGCTGTGGTTGGGTCAGAAGTCAGACTAAGTGGTGTGGAGGAGTTGGTGGTTGTTGACGTATTCAGTGAGGTGTCTTGATTTTTTTCTCTAAGACCTTGGCCGAGATTGGCAGCAGGGAGAATTGTCTGTAGTTGGCAAGCATTGAAAGGTCCGCAGAGGGTTTCTTCAGCAATTGGCGACAGTTGTGTATTTCCAAGCATCTGGTAAGGTTATGGAAGAGGTAGAGGCATTCAGAATGGGTGTGAACATGGCGCTGATGGGGTGCAGTCCCCTGAAGTAGGCTTGGTGAGGGCAGAGGTCCAATGGCGCACCTGAGTGGATGGACTTCATGTTGGTTGTGGTTTCTTCTGGGGTGATGCCAGGCCGTGTGGTTAGCATTGGTTCTTTAGGTAAGATCCGGAGGTGTTTGGCGGGGTCTGTTGTGCTAGTTTCTGGTTGAAGTTGCTGTAAATGGTGGTGCTTTTATTTCTGAAGAATAGAGAGAGACTGTTGCAGAGGTCCTGCGAGGGGGTGATCAAGTTGGAGGAAGCCACTGATGAGGTGAAATTCTTCATAATGGTGAAGATTTCTTTGTTTCTGTTGGTACTAGCATCCATGGGGTCCATCAGAGCACCACGTATGGTGGTCCGGATCATTAGGTGGTAGCGTCTCAGGGCAGATTTGAAGTTGCTTCTGTCTGCATCGTCTTGGCTCATTCTCCACTTGTGCGCCAGTTGTTAGTGGCATTTCATCAGTCTGAGTTCCTCCGTTTAGCAACTGGCCTGGGGTCTTGATCTTGTTGTTGAATAGCTATGATTGAGGGGGGCCAGGGAGTTAGCACAGAAGGTGATCCAATTGTTGAAATTCTTGATAGCTTTAGGAAGGCTGTTTCTGTGTTCGGGTCGGTGGTTGTTGAGAGCAGTGTTCCAGTCTTTGTCAGTGTTGCTGTTTGAGGTTCGGCAGCCCAGTCTGGTGGTGATGTATGTGCATTCAACCAGGACAGGGATGCTGAACTTGACGAATGTGTGGTCTTTCCAGAAGACAGGCATGGGCTCATCAACTCGGCTGTTGTTGAAGCTGGTGGAAATAGGGTCCAGGAGATGTCCGGTGACGTGGGTAGGTCCCTTTACTTGTTGGGTGGCGCCCAGGCTTCCAAGTTCTTTGATGAGAGCTTTAGAGTTGGGGGCCGGCATGGTCTTCCAATTAGAAGTTCATGTCTTCGAGTGTGATGTCATTGCTAGTGTTGAAGGTGAGTGGTGCGATGAAGTCTGTGATAGTGTAGGTGAAGTTGGTGTGTAGTCCTGGTGGTCTGCAGATGACAATGCTGCCTAGGGTGAATTTGGCTGTGGCATGGAGCTTGATCGGCAGGTGTTCCATGTTGGAGGCTGACGTGTCTGTGGCGGTGCTGCAGCTGGTGGCATTCTTGTGGATGATGGCAATTCCACCTCCGGCCTTGTGAAGTCTCTCTTGTCTGACGATCTTGTCGCTGGTGGGGTGGGTACCTGTGGTGATGTCAGGTGCCGATGCGGGCTTCAGCCAGGCTTCTATGAGAAAAAGTAGGCCTGGGACGTTGTTGTGCAGCAGATCTCAGATCTCTGTGGCATGTTTGGTGAGGGAGTGGGTGTTAAGGAACATGCATGTGAGTTGTGCAGTGTTGTGTTGGTGGTTGCGGACTGTGTGAGAGAGAAAGGTGTTAGGTGCTGTCGGTACTGTTCCAGTGACTGGTGTGGGTAAGTGCATGGAACTTCCAAGAAGCACAGGAAGCCCTTGGTGTTGTTTGGTGCAGCGAGGCAGCAGCGTGGGCAGCAATGGCTGGTGTTGAGGGCACAGAGGATCACAGCGGGGTAGCAGCAGGAGAGGGGAGGACCATGGTTTCTGGCGCTAGGTGCAGTCCAGGCTCAGACGAGTGCAGATGTGCTTGCCTTTCTAACTCTGGGTGAACATTCTGTTGCGCAAAGTATTTTTATGTCTCTGGTGGATAAAGGTGCTATTATGAAGTAGTAGCACCGCTGACTCAGAACTGGATTTGGACCTGGAACATAAAAGGAGCATGGAGGCGCTGGTCAGATGGTTGGTGCAGGCCAGTCCTCTCAGTCATGGCTGCAGCAGACAACCCAAGCACTGCACAGTAGGTTGATACCCTGAGAGTGTTAAGCAGGTTAGTGGGTGGGGCAGAGCAAGAAGGCAAAACCGATGTGGTTGTAAGGAGACAGCTGAGCCTCCACTCTTCTAAGAATTAGGTACTTAGAAAAGAAGTTGAACCACACACGTTACCTACTCCCTACAGAGGCTTTAGATACGGCAATCAGAACAGGACTGTATCTGCTATTGAGACTAAACAATTAAATAGTTGAACACAGCCTGGTATACATTCCACTTCTGTTAAGTACAGTTCGATGCCTGTTCCTACGATATGGCAATGAGCACCTACTAGTGACTGATAAAGGCTGACTGCCTCAACCATATTCATATTGAGTATTAGACACTGCTGGTATTGAATGATATATTATTGTAAAACATTATAATTACCGATGTTACAGTGGAAGCTTGAGCAATGCAGACCGTCCTAGTGACCACTGTGAAACTACACATACAGGAAAATCTACCAAATACCAGGAGGAAAACTATAGACTACACTAGAGACTACACCACCATTCCTAAACATGTAATACACTTTATTGATACCCATGTTACCATCACCCCTTTAACTGTGGTTACTGCCCCTCCAGAAGGTAGCTAAACATAAATAAGGGATACAATTAAAGCATATTTAAACAAAAACTCTGTGAAAACCCTGGTCCTTAAAGTAACGTTATGGTTCTATGTTCATGGAAGTTGCAGTTTCAAAGCATAGTCAGGACTCCCCTAATTCAGACATGTCCGACCCCCGACATGAATGCTGTGGCTCTGTTGGAAACTGATAAAACAAGACAATGTTTGGTTTCCTTTTTCCATATTACTGGTATATCAGGTACTGTTCTCTTACCTTCAGTTGTGTCACTTTCGTCTTTTCTTTGCGATGCAGTTCTAGCATGTCCTTCAGCTCTTTCTTCAAACAGTCTAGATAACTCTGAAACTTCTCCTAATAGAAGAAAGTCTATATTTTTAAAGCAATACAGATATTGTTTTATAATAACATAGAACAATGTACAACTATCCTTCAGAGGCTGAGGTACTTGTTCTGCATTTATCTTTTGATAACATTGTAGTCTGTTACTGACCACGGACAACTGCCATAGATCCATGAAGATGCCCTAGGCATGTTATCAGAGCAACACATTTGAGGACATACTACAAGGGTACTAACCCCAATGGTGTGCTATTTAGGCAGTAACTTAGAGGGCATACTCCCTGGCAATAACTCTGATGGCATGTTATTTTGGCTGTCTACGAAAACACCTCATATGGCATGTTTTCCCCGAAAGGAGACTCCCATGGTGAATTTAATGGTAAAATAACTTCGATGCAAAATAGTTCTGAATATTGTCAATCACTGGAACAGATGTTCTCAGGCATGGTCAGACTCACTGACATTTCTCGTTCCCACTCCTGTATCCCCTTGCAACCTCAGAGCGCTGTTGGTGTATGCCACTGTCCGCTCCCCTCCCCAGAGCGCCCACTGCCCACAAGAGCCAAGCTTTACTGATCCTGGCTGCAGTGCTCTATGAGGTTATTCTGTGTATCTACCGAGTGCTAAGCACACAATTTTCTCAGGTAAAGATAGTCTATACAAAGAAACCAGAACCTGCACCGAGTTTAGCAGGACAACTCTTCCCAACACAATGATAAAATTTGTGTAAGTAGGTAGTCATACCCACAGTAACATGCTGAATAGCTGAAGCAGTTTTGGTATCTCATTTGCCACTGACATTATGTTATATGTGAAGCGGGTCACCCCGCCAGGGTACACATGATGTGTGAAGCAGAATGGAGAATGAAGTTATTGTTGCATAAGTTACGACTCTGTTGTAACCCTACAAGGGGTGCTTACCCACCCACTTGGTTTCAATGCACCATGATGAATTTGAAAGACAGGGTATTATAGCTCCGCATAACACTAATCAATGTGTTACTGAAATAGAGATACTGCTTTTGAGTTACTAACAATCCCATAAATGGATCAGGGGCACCGTGGTAACAGTAACGAACCTATTTTGTTATTCGTAGTATCACACACACTGCATTAAGAAGAATGAAAACTTTTAAGGAAAAGTATTTATTACTACAGGAACAGTCTGTTTCTCAGTACATCTAAAACAACTACACAGACTATGATAAAAACAGCAAGAAGACATGTTATAAATAACGAGAATAAAATGAACATTTCCAACATGTTTAAAATGACATCTAGAGCCTAACACCCTAACATCTACTTCTATATGCTATAATAAGGAAGCATGGAAGGCAGGGCAACTTGCAGTCTAGAGCTTCTTAGTGGAAAGAGAAGCATCACATACCTTGTTGACAGCAAAAGCTGTCTTAATCAGCAGAGGTGTGAAGATAGTGTTCCCCGCAAAGGGCAAACACAAGCTGCAGTAGCAGTCAGTCGGTCTTCCTCCGGGACTTGGCTTTATCCGCTTGAGGAGAGATGTAGCATTTGCAAAGTGTGAAGTGTGCTGGCAGCAGGTGAGACCCTCTGGCAGAATACCAGGCAGAATCTTGGGCGATAAAATGGGCAAAGGAAATCGCCTGACAAGTGGTAAAGTGGGATTCCTTATATACTAAATCTTATCAGAAATTGGAATTTCGGATATAAGTTTAGGAATGTCTCACATAGATTATGTCCATCAAGGTGTGCGTCCCAGACGTTTCCTTATGAACATATAAGGTAAAAGGACATTAATTCAGACTAAACTATTTTGGCTAAATGTCTGTAACATTGTCCCAGACGAATGTTGCATCAGATGTTGTATCTATGTCATTGATTGAATGACTTGGAGCTGTCACAGTTCTTAAGATCGATAACGTCGGGCAACATCTGTGTCTAACGGCAGACATGACAATGGTTTTCAACACATCAGGTAATATGGCGACTTCCAGTGTCTAAGATAGGGAAGATGGCGGGCTCCATAAGCTAAGATGGAGTCAGGACCTACATAAGACGAAGCCGGATCTTAGGGACTTTACGTCATTATAAAAAACTCTATAAATACATGTGGGTTATGATGAAAGTGTGCTTGTGAGCACGTGCCATCTGATAGTTTGCCTACTATAATATTTTTCTTATTGTTTTTAATGTCTTAAAGAGTGGTTTACATCAGTGGTTCTTAACCTCTGCTCTGGACCCTTGGGGTTGCCTACTCAAGGGGTGCACAACTACTTACAAAATTAAACAATATTAGCAAATTAATGAAATGTATGTAAATAAAGAAGCAAAATGTAAAATTAAACATGTTAAAATGTTCTGTAAATATGAAGGACTGGGAATTGGAGACTAAAAATGAAGTTGGCATCCTCAGATTGAATTATGGGAGCACTGCAAGTGCACCAAACAGAATGTAGTATGGATGATGGGTGGCTTTAATTGAATTTAGACAAGCTCCAACCTTCCCGTAATTTTTTTTATTTTCATATTTGTATATGAATTAAAAATATTTCATAATTTGTGTATTTGTTTGATGAATGCTTGTTTCTGTATTTTTGTGTATTGTTTTGCAGTCCAAATCAATGAAATTGAGTAGGCCGGGATCCCTGGATTACAATAATGACACAGTGGAGGTCCACGGATTTCATTTATAATTCAGTGGGGGTCTCAAACTTCCAGTGATGATTAAGTAGGGGTCCACAGTAGTCAAAAGGTTAGCAATCACTGGTGTACATGTTTTAAGTCTTTTTAGTATGCTTCTGTACTACACCATGTGGTACAACAGACTACTGCGAGAGTGCATTAATGAATAAATCTGTAATTGGAGAGGGATGCAGATAGTGAACAATGTGGCTGTAATTTATTTTTCAATGACCTTCCTTATAGAGACTTTTATATCGTTGGTGGGTCCAGGTGCTTGAATTAACTGTGCAAACTACTGAAATAGAACACCTTTGTTTTATGACTGCTAATTCCCCAGACATCCTACATGAACCCTACTGAATATTGAGACACACTTTCTTTAACAAAAATAGTATGTGGTTATGGTGGATATAACATACATAAAAATAAATATTGTTTAAACGGAATGTAAACTAAGAATCTAGTGCTAGATGTAGTATTTTACTGGTCACAAAATACTGGTTGTAATCTGCAAGCAGTAAACAATTTTAAGAACTGATTTATATACTAATAGGTTGTACTCAAAATTCTGATTCCTTAGTGGGTCCAAATCTAAGCTACCTCAGGAATATTAATGAGGTAGGTCATCTGGATGACATCACAGAGATGGTGGCCTTCTGGGGTCAGCATACCACCATGTCTGTGAATGCTTTTCAATAGAGCAAACATTTATTTATTTATTAATGCAGCACAGTTTCATTAAAGGAAATTAATTTTTTTTTAAACTTTTTTCTTTTTAGTGTTTAAGAGTTGGCAGTGGTCCCCTCAAACACTGCCTACTCTTCAACAAACTTTTTTTTTACATTCAAATTTGCAAATGCATTACCACCTTCAATTAGGTGTGTATAAAATTTCAATGTTTTGCAACCAGTTGGTCGGAAAACATTGATACATAGGATACTGGTATTTGGAAGGCAAGTCTACAACCTGCCCCTTCCAGACATCGAATCGGTATCCATTTAGAATCCCATTTTAGGGGGTCAGAAAAACTTTTCTGAGTCCTAAAATTGGATTAGTCCATCTGAAAAGGCAATTTAACAGTCGCAAATGCCGAATGGAAGTTGTTAGAACTGGGGGTCTCTAGTTGGCAGAGGTAGGTACCTTTGTCCAAATAGGGACCCTTGCTTCTAGTCAGGGTAAGGGGGATACACTACTAAAATAACCCCTGCTCACCCCCTTGGTAGCTTGGCACGAGCAGGCAGGCTTATCTCAGAGGCAGTGTGTAAAGCATTTGTGAACACATACAGTAATACAGTGACAACAGTACAGATGGACACCACACAAGTTGTATACAAAAATAAGTACTCTTTATATAGACTTAACACAAGACCAGACCGACAAAAATCCACAATACAATCGAATTATGACTGTCCAAATGGTAGAAAATAGTTCAGTTCAAATGCAGGTGATAAATGCGACACGATACGTTCAATGTACCTTTGGGTGCGTAACGCGATACAAACAAAAGAGTTGCAGGGAAGAAGATGCGTCGGTTCCTTACACGCAAGAACGGTGCTGCGTCGGTTCCTTGCTCCGGGGGAGGTGATGCGTCAGTTCCCTACTGCTGCGTAGGGGACGGTGATGCGTTGGTTCCTTACCGGAGAGGAGGTGATGTGTCGGTTCTTCACTGCGTGGGGAGGTTATGCGTCGGTTTCTTACTGCGCTTCTGTGGCGATGCGGCCAGCAGCGCCTCGATGCGATGACGACCCGGTGCAATGAAACAAAATGGCGTCTTCCTCTCGATGCGACAACGAAGGGGGCGATGCGTGTACGCCCGACGGCCGTGGGGCGACTCGGTGAATCTTCTGAGCCGCGACAGGCCCTGCGACACGCTTCCCCGGGGATGCGACGGCGTCTGCTGCGACGGCGACACTCTTCTCCAGTGATGCGAGGCGCTTCGGTGATGCGACAGCGGCAGCACGCTTTCTCAGCGATGCGACGACAACTGCTGCGGCGGCGACACGCTTCTTCTCCGTGAGTCGCGCTTCCAGCTCCCAGCGACACGCAGTCTCTTAGAAGGCCAAACACAACAGCAGGCTCTTCAAATTCCCAGCAAGGGAATTCAGGGGAGCTGGTTGGTGAAGTCTTGTATCCCTGAGACTTCAGCAGGAGGCAAGCTCAATCTTCAAGCCCTTGGAGATTTTCTGCAAGATGATGAAAGTAGGCACAAAGTTCCTTTCTCCTTCCTTTGGCAATCAGGCAACCACTGCAGGCCAATCCCTCAAACAGCACACAGCATAGGGGTAGTCTCCTCCTTCAGTTTCTCTGGTTCCTCTCCTTAGCAAAGGTTCTTCTTGTTTCCCAGAAGTGATCTAAAGTCTTGGGCTCTGGGCCCCAGTATTTATACCCATAAATCCTTTGTCCTCTGAAGGCAGAGGGTCCTGTACCTAGTCCAAACCAGTTCTGGGTGCATTCTGCCAGTGCACACCCTCTTCCTTTGTCAGTGTGGGCCAGGGACATCAGACGCACCACAGGAGGTGGAGCCAGCATTGTGGAAGGCAGGCACAGCCCTATTCAGGCCCAGGTGCTACTCCTCCCACCACTCCTCATGCAGATAGGTCTATTCAGCCCTGTGCTGACTCACCCTGTCTCCTGGAGTCCCCCAGCCCCTGTCTCTCACAAACCCAGACACACAATAGACAAGCTAGCAGAGGCAGGCTGGATGGTTAGGCAAGAAAATACCTACTTTCTAAAAGTGGTATTTTCAAACACAGAATGTTAAAACCAACTTCACTAAAATATGTATTTTATCATTCTGAGTTCAGGCATACTAAATTCGTTTTTCTACCATGTTCCCTGGGTCAGTTAGGATTATAAGATGTTATAATCAAACTGCCCATTCTGGCCTATGGGAACAGGTAGCCTTGCAATAGTGAAAAACGAAATTGGCTGTAATTCACTATCAGGACATGCCACACACACCAGGGCATGTCCTACCTTACACATACAATGCACCCTGCCCTAGGGCCTACCTTAGGGGTGACTAATATACAGGAAAGGGAAGGTTTGGGGACTGGTAAGTGGGTGCACTTACCAAGTCGACATGGCAGCACCAGACTGCACAGAGGCTCTGCAATGGCAGGCCTGAGACACACTTTTACAAGCTGCTCCTGTGGGTGGCACAACCAGTGCTGCAAGCCCACCAGCAGCATTTGATTCACAGGCCCTGGGCACAAACAGTGCACTGTACTAGGGTCTGACAGTGAATCAAATAGGCCAAACATGGAGTCACTAATCCATACATTAATTTATCATAGGGAGCACTTGCACTTTGGCACTGATTAGCAGTGGCAAAGTGCCCAAAGCATCTAAACCAGCAAAAACATGTCAACAACAGTGGAGGCAAAGTGAAAAAATGGAAGGGAGACCCACGCCAAGGATGCCAGGTCTAACATGTGTCCCCTCCAGCTGAAATGTGGGGACCTACCTCTAGGGAGTTCTCATCACTAAGGTGGAAGAATCTGGACAGACCATCAGCATTGGCGTGTTCTGTACCAGGGCGGTGTTCCACCGTGAAGTCCATCCCCTGTAGAGAAATGGACCACCTCAACAGTTTTGGATTCTCACCCCTCATCTGCATCAACCATCTGAGGGGCCTGTGGTCTGTCTGAACCCGGAAGTGAGTCCCAAACAGGTATGGCCTCAACTTCTTCAGCGCCAGACCACAGCAAATGCCTCACGCTCAATAGCACTCCACCTCTGTTCCCGTGGAAGTAACCTCCTACTGATGAAGGCTACAGGTTGGTCTAGGCCCTCCTCATTTAACTGTGCCAGAACAGCCCCTACACCATGCTCTGAAGCGTCTGTTTGGACCACGAACTCTTTTGAGAAGTTGGGCGCCTGAAGCACGGGGGCCGTGCACATGGCAGTCTTCAAGGCGTCAAAAGCTCTCTGACAGGTGTCAGTCCAAATCACTCTCTTGGGCTGCTTCCTGGAAGTCAGCTCTGTCAAGGGGGCAACGATGCTGCCATACCCCTTGACAAATCTCCTGTAATACCCGGTGAGTCCTAAAAAGGCTCTCACCTCTGTCTGGGTCTTGGGGGGCTCCCAAGCCAGAATGGTATCAATCTTGGGCTGTAGGGGCGCCACTTGGCCGCTCCCACCCTGGTGTCCCAAGTACACCACGGAACCCTACCCGATCTGGCACTTACTCGCCTTGATTGTGAGGCCTGCCCTCCGCAGCGCCATCAACACTTCCCAGAGGTGGCGCAGATGTTCTTCCCAACTGGCGCTGAACACTGCGATGTCATCCAGGTTTGCGGCACTGAAATCTTCCAGTCCAACCAACACCTGGTTGACCAACCTCTAAAAGGTGGAAGGGGCATTCTTCATCCCAAAGGGCATAACCCGGAATTGGTAGTGCCCATCTGGTGTGGAGAATGCTGACCTCTCTTTGGCCCCATCAGTCAAGGCGATCTGCCAGTACCCAGACGTTAAGTCAAACGTGCTGAGGTACCGGGCAGCCCCTAACCGATCAATGAGCTCATCAGCTCTGGGGATGGGGTGCGCGTCAGTCCTGGTGACTGAATTGAGTCCTCGGTAGTCCACACAGAACCAGAGTTCGGGCATGGCACCAGGCGTGGCAGCCTTTGGGACCAAGACCACTGGGCTGGCCCAAGGGCTGTGAGAGGACTCAATCACCCCCAATACAAAAATCTTGGAGACCTCCTCCTTGATGCAAGCTCTCACCCTGTCAGTCACTCTGTAAGCCTTGTGCTTGACAGGAGGACTGTCCCCAGTGTCCACATCATGGACGCACCAATCAGTGACATTAGGAGTCAGGGAAAACAGGCCAGGAAACTGTCCCAACAGTTGGCGACAGTCTTCCTGCTGCTCAGGTGTCAGGGAGTTAGAGAGGTTCACACCCTCCACTGACCCATCTTGCTCTGTTGCAGACAGGAGGTCAGGAAGAGGTTCTGTCTCCTCTTCCATTCCATCATCCGTTGCTAGGAGCATACCCACTTCAGACCTCTCAAAATGGGGCTTCAGGCGGTTGACATGTAGGACCCGCAAAGGGTTCCTGGGAGATCGCAAGTCCACCAGGTAGGTGACATTACTCTTGCGCTCCACCACCTCAAATGGTCCGGTCCACTTATCCTGGAGCGCACAAGGCTCCACGGGGGCCATGACCCACACTTTCTGCCCAGGCTGAAACTCGATCAGAGTGGCATTTTGATCATACCACCGTTTCAGCTCCTCCTGGCTGGCTTCCAGATTCGCCCCAGCGAGTTGTCTGAATCGCCTAGTTTGGTTTCTAAAGGCCAGCATGTAGCTAAATACATCCTGGGGAGGTTTACTGGGAGCTTTCTCCCAGCCTTCTTTCACCAAACTCAGAGGTCCTCTTACCGGGTGACCATAGAGCAGTTCAAAGGGACTGAACCCTAAGGACTTCTGTGGCACCTCACGGTAAGCAAAGAGAAGGCATGGCAAGAGGACGTCCCACTTACGCCTCATGGGTTCTTCCAGACCCATAATCATGCCCTTCAGGGTCCGGTTGAATCTCTCAACCAGCCCATTTCCTTGGGGGTGGTAAGGAGTGGTGAACTTATAGGTAACACCGCACTCCTGCCACAGGGACTTCATATATTGGATATGAAGTTTGTACCACGGTGTTGTAAAGTCATCCTGTGCCCTGGGCACCCCCCAACTTTTTTTCTGACTGGAACTGGTGGTAACTGACTCTGACTGACCCTGGGCTCTGTCTAACTAGGCCCAGGGCCAGTGCCAAGCCGAAAGGAACACATTAGAATACAGTTAAGACACCCAACATACACTAGGGTACACTATGGGATGGTGGGGTACCCCTGTAATTGGCATGACCTACCCCATAAGCCCCTAGTATATAATAGGGCAGGGGTTTGAAACTACCTAGAAGTCCCCAGTATCCTGGGGCATGGCAGTTTAGAGGCCAGCAGCCTTTTTGCACTTGCATGTGTGCCCTGCTGAAGCCTGTGGTCAGTTTAAAAGCAGCCCTGGGCGCCAGGATTGCTCTTAAACATGTAAATTGTGGCCAAACTCGACTTTGGGGTTTGGGGCACTTAAAACTGGTCAACCTAAAATGTTTTGGCATAATAATGACCCCCAGGGTCTCCCCTAGGTATCCCAGGGGTGGGGGGTCAGGTATCTATAAGGTAGACCCTTATAAAATGAGTTTATATATGCCCTGGGTTAAGTGAAATTCACATTTCACTCTCCCCATTGTGTAAAGTGCTGCCCAAATTCGACTTTGATGCTGGGGGCACTGGGCATGGAGGATCTGCAATATTTTTACAGATTCAGCACCCCTAGGGTCTCCCCTAGGTGACCTATGGGGTGGGGGTCCTGTGAAAATAAGCCAAGTACTTATAAAATATGTTTTTGTAGGACCTGGTGCTGGAAAAATGGCCCATGTCATTTTTCCCATTGCAAACCCCCTGCCCCATAGGTTAACATGGAGGAAAGTTATTAAACAATAACTTCTGATAGGAGAGGGATAAAGATTCCATTCAAAGACTCACTAGAATGGTATTGATAAATCCTACAATATGATGTTATTGAATTTTTCCCAAAGTGAACAGACAAGAAGTTATAACACTTTCTGGGTTTTAGTTCCAAATCCAGCCTTCCAGTGCTCTGCCCTGATTGGTCAGAGTTAAGGGGATTAGCCAGCCTGCCTGAAGAGGTGATAAAGATCCCCTGGGGCCAGCCAGATGGACTGGGAGGGCAGTGAGCTGTTCTGCAGGAATGCCAGGCCAGGGGGAGGGGTCTTAAACAATGAGCTTCAAAGGGGCAGAGCCCAGAGCAGTGTCATTTACAACTTTGAACCCCCACCTCAGCCAGATGGCAGGATTAAGGAAGATATGTGCAGATGTAGGGAGGAGAGGCTAGGTTAATTAGCCAACTCAGTGGGAGTGTTTAGCCAGCTCTTACCTCCTTGCTGGAAAATCAGCCATTATGGATTTGGAAGCTTTGTTGCACTCTGGGATAGAATAATGCCACACTCTGCAGGAAGGAGTCACTCAAGTGGGAGGTTACCCTACTCCTATTGGTGAAGCTTGACCTCCTGGATGACCCAGAGACTGTGGAATAAGTATCTGAGAGAGGCCCAGCCCCTCAGATCTGCTGCTTGAAACTGAATGAAGCAAGAAGTGCCCTGCTGAGAAGATTTCTGCTGTGCAAAGATTTCTAAGGCCTGACCTCTGAGAACTGCACCATCTGAAACTACAGCCCTGTGGATTACCTTGCTGGAAAAGAATTAAAGAGTGGACTCCCTGAAAGCTACAGGTTAAAAGAGCTCAACTGGAACTTCACCAACTAAATCTACACCTTGGGGACCCATCAGTGGATTTGTAAGGGTGACGTCCCAGTGGATTGTGGGAATTGAAGTCCTCAACTTTCAAGGACCAGCTTGGAGCTTCCAGACCCTTGGAGTAAGTTTGAGACACTTTGGGACCCTTTGAGGAACTTCAGGAAGAAGTTCAAGAAGTTTGGGGAACTTTGGAAGAACTTTGGAAAAAAGGTCCATAGGGGACCGACTCAACCTGGTCAGCCAAGCCGCCTGCCTTCAACCGCGAGTCGGCCAAGCCCACCAGGTTCGTCCCGCTAAAAGCTCCATCGCATCGACTTCCATAGATTGACCGGGACTAGAGAAAATCGGAAGCCGGCGAACCCTCACCGGATCCGGCTACATGAGGAGCATCGAGAGACCCCGCGAGAAAAGCTCCAGAGAAGCTTCTAAGTCCGCTCGTAGAAAAGTCGACCGGGAGCAACCGCGAGCGCCAATCCGCCTGCCTTCCATCGCGTGTGGGCCTGGGCGCCTGGGTTGCCCCCGCTGAAGCGCAAAAGAAAAAGTTTCTAAGTCCGCTCCAGGGAAGTTCACCGGGAGATCGTCGAAAGGCTATCCGGCGAAGCCGCACAGGATCCGGACTGACTGAGAGCGTCGAGGGGCCTCGAGGAGAAAAGCTCCAGAAAAGTTTCTAAGTGTGAAGGTAAAAACTTTGACCGGGACCTTCCGCGTGGGGTATCCGCTCCGGGCTCCATCACGGTCGGCCTTAACCTTTGACTTTGGCCCGGTGTATCGCAAGCCTATGTCCCAATATGGTGCTATATGCTTCTAAGTGCTATATTTTATTTAAACTTTGAAAATTCATGTCTCCGGTTCCCTACATTGGATTTTTGTCATTTTGGTGTCATTTTAAAGATAAAAATATTTCCTATTTTTATAAATTGGTGTTGGATTTTTATTATGAGTTGTGTCTTAATTATTTACTGAATTGGTGTTTTTAAATGCTTTACATACCTGTCTTTGAAGTTAAGCCTGCCTGCTCGCAGCCAAGCTACCAAGGGTTGAGCATAGGATTATATTTCTAAGACCTATGCTGGGTCCTATCAAGTGTTTGTGGTCTTATTACTAGTGGCAGACCTACGTTTGCCCCTACCAATAACCCACTTTCCAACATTTGGTGCTCAGCGGTGTGGATGTGGACTTGTGTTTAGAAAATACACCTTTCAGTGAATGAATTAAGATTATAAAAATCCTCTAAATTGCCTTATGTAGTGAGTTAAGTATTTGTGGTTAACATGTGGGCATGCCTATGATGTTCTGACATTCGGTCCTCGCGCGTGGAGTGTGCATCCTTGGGGATTCGATCGGTGACTGGCAGTTGCTGACCGAGCCTCTGAGGGTGCGACGCTCCTGGCCGTGGCTGAAGAACTTACCTATGAATAAAACCGTTCTTCTAAAGAAACCTTCTACTTGTCTGGTGTCCTTCATCCACCACATATTGGCGACGAGGATGGGATTCGAACCCACGCGTGCACACAAGCAGCGGATATTTCGCCAACCCCACGCAGTATCCCCTTAAATCCAGCTCAACGTCCGAAGTGTGTACTAGTGAGCCGTGATCGACGGAGCTTACAAGACGCTCAAGCGACAGCTGGTAGGACAAATTTGTTTTTCTTTTAATCGGCGATTTTGACTATCGGCCAGGGCAGCGTTACCCTCACTCATTTGACCGCGAGCCGTCAAGCTGAGCACGGCGCATGCGCTACAGTCTCACGCGCAGATTCAGCGCGTCACGACAAAGAGGCAAGAGGTGGAGCGCGCTTCAGTCTCACGCGCAGATTCAGCGCGTCACGGCAAGGAGGCGGAGAACAATAGCATAGAACGTTGGGCTCGCAAGCGGAAGAGTGCTTCCTTAAGCTGCACTGTACCCGCTCGAGATCCATTTGGCTTGGGGCAATTCAGTGCGTTACACGGCTGGGCTTTCATCCTATTTCAAGCCACGGTGACACGCACACCTTCATCGGATTATTTGGTCTCTGTTCCGGTATCAGATCCTTCAATTGCGTGTCACGGTGATACACACACCTTATCATTATAAAAATAAAAAAAAATAAAAAAAAATTTGGGGTTGTTTTTTTTTTGTTTTATACTAATATGTTAAATGATCTCTTCACACATTCTGCCAATCTAAGCTGGTAACTCCCACCAGTGGCTCACTCTTCTATTAGTTATGGCTTCTCTCAACCAAATTACTCAGCCTCCTCCTTTTCTAGCTAAACCTGGCAAACCTGGTTTACCTTGGCATGAGTGGTTCTGTTTATTCGAAAACCACTTAGTGGCTATTGATGCTGCTGAATATTCACCAGCCCGTAAGTTCGCCCTGCTTTTCGGCAGTTTAGGTCTGGCTGCACAGCGCATTTTTCAAAGTATACCTCCTATCCCTCCTCCTGCTGGTCAATCGGGAGATGGGCAATGGAACACTTATTTGGAGGCCATAGCTAGACTTAAGAAGCAATTCTCGGAGTCGCCTAACATAATGTTAGAAAGGCACAAGTTCTACAAGCGTAAACAGTTCGAAGAAGAAAAGGTGGAGGAGTATATTTCAGCATTGAGGGTTCTAGCTACTACTTGTGGGTTCGGTCCTTTATCAGATGACATCATTCGTGATCAGTTCGTCTTCAATTGTGCATCTCAGAAAATAAAAGAAAGGATTTTAGGTTGTAAAAATCCCTCACTTTCTGAAGTAGTAGACATGGCTTTAAGTATAGAACGCTCGTCAATTTCTACTAAAGTTATGCAAGCTAACCCGATGCCTAAAGTGAATGCTATTTCTGAATCGGCGGAAGCTTACGAAGAAGATTTATTGGCTGTAGGTTCAAGAGACAGAGGACCAAAGTCTTCCCAAAGTAGTTATCAACCATATTGTTACAGATGTGGGTCAAAAATGCACATCGGAAATTTTCAAGGGTGTCCCGCTTTAGGCAAACGTTGCTCTATCTGTAAAAGAATGGGTCATTTTCAAAAACTCTGCAGAGGCCGCAGGAAACCAGTCTCTGTTCGAAGTGTTGACGTGGAAACGAATTACTGTGCAGAGTCGTTGGATAATCTACTCCTGACAGTGGATTACACAAAGGATCCCTTGGAGATTAAAGGTCCCTTGTGTAATGCACTAATTGATGGTAAAGAAACCAGCGTTATGGCGGACTCAGGGTCCCCAATTACAATTCTACGTGACTCTTTTTTATTTTGAGAAATGGGGAAGAACAGTTCCACTGGCGAAATCCTATGTCAATCCAAAGGCCTTCGGCGAGAAGGACATAGACATGTTGGGATTTTTTATGTCGGATGTCATAATTTTAGAAAGAAAAATTAATACTAAAGTCTATGTTGCAATTAAGGGAAAAATCATTGTGGGCTGGAAAGATCTGGCACGTTTGGGTTTGTACTTAGTCCCAGGGGATGTAAACCCTATAAGGGTTAGAGAAATTTCTGTCTGTAGTCTGGATGACCTAACTTTAGATTTAAAATGCTTGACCACAGAATTTAAGTCAGTGTTCAGTGAGCAAATCGGTTGTGTGAATGAGTTCAAACACAAGATCAGGTTGTTACCTAATGCAATACCTGTGGTTCATAAGGTCAGGCCGGTCCCCTTGAGTGCTAGAGAAGAGTTAAGAAAAATGTTGGAGGATTTGTGTTTACAGGGTATAATCCAGCCCACTGAGTCTTCACAGTGGGTGGCCCCCATTGTGGTCGCTCGCAAAAAGACAGGCGAAATTAGGCTCTGTGCAGATTTGAGAGGCCTTAATAAAAGCATCGTAGTAGACTGCCATCCCCTCCCCAAGATTCATGACCTACTGGCAAATTTGGGGGGCGCCCAGTGGTTCTCTCTAATCGACCTTAAGTCCGCCTATCATCAAATCCCACTAGCTGCGGAGTCTCAGGAACTAACAACATTTGTTACACCTTTTGGTGCCTACAAATTCCTGAGACTTCCCTTTGGACTAGCGTCCGCAGCTAGTGTTTTCCAAAGATTGATGGATACGATGTTTAAAGGGATAAAAGGCGTTCAAACATATCTGGACGATATACTGATTTTTTCAAAGGATCCAGATGAACACGTGGTGCTGTTGAGAAAGGTATTATCCGCCCTAGGCAAGTACGGTATGACTGTAAGAGCGGATAAGTGCAAATTTGGAGTGAAGGAACTAGATTACCTAGGACACACAGTGTCTTTTAAGGGCATTACTCCGAAATTTTCTGTGGTCAGGGCTCTAAAGGAGGCAAAACCTCCTTCAGACAAAGATACTCTTCGCTCTTTTTTGGGCCTCGCTGAATACTACGCAAGGTTCGTATGCAACTATGCACAGTTGGTGGAGCCCCTTAGAATGTTATTAAAAAAAGGGCAGAAATTCGTTTGGTCACAAGATCTTGATGGGGTGTTGGCCAAAGTGAAAGATCTAATAATTTCAGCTCAAGCATTACATGCCTTCCGTGATGATTCCCCGTCAGTCATCACAGTTGATGCTAGCATGAGTGGCCTGGGAGCAGTCCTAAGCCAGAGAGTTAACGGTAAGGATCAAACAGTAGCGTTTGCTTCCAGATCACTGAAATCTTTTGAGAAAAATTATAGTACTATTGAACGAGAAACCTTGGCATGTGTCTGGGCAGCCCAGAAATTTAAGATGTATATTTGGGGGCGAAGATTCGAAATTTTTACTGATCACAAGCCACTTACGTTCATTTTTTGTAAACCCCTAGTAATAACATGTCAGCAAGATTGACTCGCTTAATTTCTAAGTTACAGGAATATAATTTTAGCATGAAGCATATTCAAGGGGGTAAGAATTTTCAAGCGGACTGTTTATCAAGGATGCTAATGGAAAAAGACGATGAGGATGAGGTTGAGGAGGATGAAGTTGAATGTGTCGCTGTCCTTGATGCAATTGAAAACTGTAATACTGTTATTTCAGAGTCAGAATGGAGAACGGCATGTATCAACGATGCCATTTTGTCAAAAGTTATAGAATATTCTTCATCTAAATGGCCTGATGCTAGGAATTTGTCAGGTGAACTAAGAAATCTGTCATTAGTAGCTGATGAAATTTCTGTCAAGGATGGTCTAGTTTTACGAGGCGATAAATTTATACCCCCAAGTTCTTTAAGAAATGTTTTAGTCAAGATCGCTCATGAGGGGCACCTTGGGGTAGCTAAGACTTGCATGAAGATCAAATTGGATTATTGGTGGCCTGCCTTAGATGCCCAAGTGAAAGGTATGGTGGATGGATGCGAGGAATGTTTGCTCTCGGACAAACATTGGAAACTCCCGAGGGTACCCCTACATCCCACAGTCTTCCCGGAAAAACCTTGGGAAAAGGTGGGACTGGATTTTTCTGGTCCATATAATATCCTTAATGAGTCTTCTAGATTTTTGATTCTAGCGGTTGATTACCATTCTAAGTGGATGTATTATAGATTTGTGGACGCCCCTACTACTGATAACACTATTTCTTTCCTGAGCAAAATATTTACCTTGGAGGGAGCCCCTAGATCCCTGGTTACGGATAATGGGACTCACTTTGTTTCGGAAAAGATGTGTTCATTCTTGTTGAACCATGATGTCAAACATCTGAGGGTAGCCAGGTATTCTCCAGCTTCCAACGGGCTAGTGGAAAGGGGCAACAAAGTACTTAAAGAGGGGATTCAAACAGCGCTGGCCATGACGTTAAATCATTTTTGGAAAAAAAAGTGTGGAGTTATAACACTTCTCCACACTGTTCCACAGGTGTCACCCCTTTCGAGCTCCTGAGAGGCAGAAAGGCTAACACTACCTTGCTGCCATCTTGGTTAGATAGTGGTAAGCTAACAGGTGTTGACAACAGTCGTAAGGATCTGACAAGTAAAGTGAGGGTAAGCCAGGAGATAATGAAAAAGAAATTTGACGGAGGGTGTACTTCCACCAATGTTGAAATTGCGGTGGGTGATTGGGTTTTATTTAAAAAACCTTTTAAAGTAAGAAAAGGAGAGTCCATCTTTTCGAGTCCTGTTCTAGTTTGTAAAGTCAGCAGAGGTGCAGCGTTTCTCCAAGATAAGGGCTGGTGGAACAAAAGACAGTTGATTAAAGTTAGTAAGGCCCAATCGGATTTAATTAGGAACAAGAAAGCTTCAGTGGCGGAAGGTGAACTTGATTGGTCTTATTGGTTAGATAATCAGGAAAGACAAGATCCCTCAAGGGAGCAAAATTGGTTGCCAAATAACGCTCCTGTGTCCAATGATTTAGAATGTAATGTAGGTCGGTCTCGGGGAGGTCGTGTTAGAAAGTTACCTTCGAGATTTAAGGATTTCATTACATGTTAATTCTGAAATTTATATTTGTGTTTATATAGGGGGGAGGTGATGTAGTGAGTTAAGTATTTGTGGTTAACATGTGGGCATGCCTATGATGTTCTGACATTCGGTCCTCGCGCGTGGAGTGTGCATCCTTGGGGATTCGATCGGTGACTGGCAGTTGCTGACCGAGCCTCTGAGGGTGCGACGCTCCTGGCCGTGGCTGAAGAACTTACCTATGAATAAAACCGTTCTTCTAAAGAAACCTTCTACTTGTCTGGTGTCCTTCATCCACCACACCTTAGAACAAAACTTTTGAGTTTGATTTTTGGAATTTGGACTAAACTGTTTTAATCCATTGTTTTGATTTTTCCAAATTGTTCTAAGTCTGTTGTGCCTAGTTATTTTTTGTGACCCAAAACTAGGGAACCATGGAGCTGGACCTGGCTAAATTGTCCCAATTTAAGCTATCTGATCTTAGGGAACAGTGTAGGCTTAGGGGGCTGCAGGCTGCCAGGAAGATGAGGAAGGCAGGGTTGCTTGAGTCCCTACAGGCCTGGGCCAGGACAGCTGAGGAGAGACCAGGGGGGATAGAGGGAGTCCCCCCCTACCTCCTCCAAGAGAGGGAGGAGGTTGAGGATGATGCCTCTTCCATTGTGACTAGTGTTAGCCAAGTGAATCAAGGTGGTGGTGGGAGTGGGGCAGGGTCTCTTACTCAGGAACCACTACTGTCCCTTGCAGAGAGACAGCTTCAGGCTCAATTAGAGTTGATTGCCTTGGAGAAGGATCAATTCGAATTGGCTAAGAGAAGATGGGAGAGGGAGGAGGAGGAGAGAAATGGTGGCAGCGAAAGCGAAGAAGATGCTGAGATGTCCAGGGGTGGCAGATTTGAACCTAAACTTCCCAAGGGCATAGTGCCCAAGTACACTGAGGGGGATGACATTGACAAATGGCTTGCAGCTTTTGAGAGGGCCCTTAAGATGAGTAGGGTCCACTCTAGGTATTGGGGTGCACTCCTGTGGGAGTTGATTCCAGTAGCTGGGAGGGATAGGCTCCTGACCCTGAAGGGAGAGGATGCAGAATCATACCAGCAGATGAAAGCCTGCTTAGTCAAGAGGTTTGGTCTGACTCCAGAGCAGTACAGGGTGAAGTTTAGGAACACCCAGAAATTGAGTTCCAAGTCTTGGATAGACTTTGTGGATGTTTCAGTGAAGGCACTAGAAGGCTGGATTTGTGGTAACAAAGTGAGCACTTATGAGGGATTGTATAATTTGTTTTTGAAAGAACACATTTTGACTCATTGTGCAGAAGAGAAGTTACGCAAGTATCTAGTGGACTCTAAGCTGACAGACCCCAGAGAGCTGGGGGAAGCAGCTGATGAGTGGGTGAGAACCCGGGTTTCCATACAGCACCCGGGGGGTGACCAGAAGAAAGGAGGACAGGTCCCTCCCCAAGGGAAAGCCCAGGGAAATGAAGGTCAAAAACCTAAGGAGTCCTCCAAAGACCCACAGAAACCTGCACAAGGAGGGGGGGCCCCGAGCCAACCCAAATCCAAAGGGAGGTGGATTCAGGGAAAGAATGGTAGGTTCTTTGATCCCTCAAAAGTGGGTAAGTGCTTTGACTGTAATCAGCCAGGGCACAAGCAGGGATATGCTGTCTGCACTAAGAAGCTCCCCCCTAAGGGGCCATCCACAGGGATTGCCAGTGTGAGTGTAGGGGTGGAGAGTGGTACACCGGAAGGGGGTATTCCAGTAGGGGCAGCAACCTTAGTGTCCCTGGGTGGGGTGAATATTGCAACCCTTGATGCCTTACCTCCAAACATGGATAAGTACAGGCAGAGACCTAAAGTGAATGGGACTGAGGTTGAGGCTATCAGAGACACTGGGGTTAGTGTAACTATGGTCCTGGCTGAGCTGGTGCCTCCAGAGAGGGTGATACCTGGTGAGTTTCACCAGGTGACTTATGCATACAGCACTACCAAAATCCATCCCATGGCGGTGGTGGATTTGGAATGGGGAGGTGTGACAGGCCCTATGAAGGTAGCTGTGTCAAAGGTGCTCCCAGTCCAGTGTTTACTGGGCAATGACCTTGAAGCCTCTGCGTGGTCAGAGGTGGAGAGAGGACTCCATATGAAAATATTGGAACTCCCTGAGTGGGTATGTGCTGTGACTAGGTCACAGACTAGCCAGAAGGGAGGGGCTGGACACTTGGACCCTGGAACAAAGGGCCAAGCATCCATGGACAAGGGTACTGGGCCTGGTGAGCCAGCCCAGGGAACTCCAGAGGTGCAGGCAGAATCTAACCCTGATGGGGAGGATCTGGCCTCGGAGGGAGGGACTCCATCCCTGCCAGAGCTGTCAGATTTGGCAGAACTGACAGGAGCAGGTGGACCCTCCAGAGAGGAGTTCAGTGAGGGACAGCGTGACTGTCCCACCCTTGAGAGCTTGAGGCGGATTGCCTCTAAGCAAGAGGAAGGGGATGACAGTGGGTTTCATAGAATCTACTGGGAAGATGGACTGCTTTATACTGAGGCCAGAAACCTCAAGGAGGGGACCACCAGGAGGTTGGTGGTGCCCCAGAAGTACAGAGAGTTCATCCTGACTTTGGGTCATGATATCCCCTTGGCAGGACATTTGGGACAGACAAAGACATGGAACCGGTTGGTGAACCATTTCTACTGGCCCCATATGTCTGAAAAGGTAAAGGAGTTTTGCAGCTCCTGTGTCATCTGTCAGGCCAGTGGCAAGGCAGGGGGCAAGACAAAGGCTCCCCTAATACCACTGCCAGTGGTTGGGTTTCCTTTTGAAAGGGTGGGGATGGACATTGTTGGTCCCCTGGACCCACCTACTGCCTCAGGGAATAGGTATATCTTAGTGGTAGTTGACCATGCCACTAGATACCCTGAAGCCATACCTCTTAGAACCATTGATGCTCCTGCAGTGGCTAGAGCACTACTTGGTGTGTTCACCAGAGTGGGTTTTCCAAAAGAGGTGGTGTCAGATAGGGGCACGAACTTCCTGTCCAGCTATCTGACTGCTATGTGGGATGAGTGTGGTGTCAACTACAAGTTCACCACCCCCTATCACCCACAGGCAAATGGTCTTGTTGAGAGATTCAACAAAACCCTGAAGGGCATGATAAATGGGTTGTCAGACAAACTCAGGAGGAGATGGGATGTTCTCCTCCCATGCTTACTGTTTGCCTACACGGAGGTGCCACAGAAAGGGGTTGGTTTCATTCCCTTTGAGTTGGTGTTTGGACACCCTGTGAGGGGGCCATTGAGCCTGCTAAGATAGTCTTTAGAGAAGCCTCTTAAGGAAGCTAAGGACAATGTGCTTGATTATGTGCTAGGCCTGAGATCTAGGATGGCAGAGTACATGTACAAGGCAAACAGGAAACTGGAGGCCAGCCAGGAGCTCATGAAGCACTGGTATGATCAGAAGGCTACTATGCCTGAGTATACTCCAGGACAATTGGTGTGGGTGTTGGAGCCTGTGGCTCCCAAGGCCCTCCATGACAAGTGGAGTGGGCCCTATCCAATCTTAGAAAAGAAGGGTGAGGTTACCTATTTGGTTGAACTTGGCACCCCCAGGAACCCTCATAGGGTCCTGCATGTAAATAGATTGAAACCCCACCATGACAGGGCAGACATGACCATGTTACTGGTCACTGATGAGGGTGTGGAGGAGGAAACGGAGCCTGTGCCCGACCTCCTCTCCACTAATGTGCAAGATGGGTCAGTGGAGGGGGTTGTACTCTCTCCCAAGTTGACAGACCAGCAGCACGTTGACAGACCAGCAGCACAGAGACTGTAAGCAAGTGCTGGAGCAGTTTGCTGGCCTGTTCTCCTTGACCCCAGGCATCACTGAGTGGTGTGTGTATCACATTGACACTGGTGACAGCCTGCCTGTCAAGAATAAACTATACAGGACATCTGACCATGTCAGAGCCAGCATTAAAGCTGAGGTTGCTAAGATGCTGGACTTGGGGGTAATTGAACCGTCTGAGAGTCCATGGGCCAGTCCAGTGGTGCTGGTACCTAAACCTAATCCTCAGGGGGGACCCAAGGAGTTAAGGTTCTGTGTGGACTACAGAGGATTGAATGCAGTCACAAAGACTGACGCTCACCCTATACCTAGAGCTGATGAGCTCATTGAAATGAAATTAAATTTGTACTTGTAAAGCGCACTTATACCCCCAAAGGGGTGTCCTGGCGCTGTACGCATACCGCTGTGGAACCCTTCCTGGCTTTTCCCTGTGAAATGTCCACTCCTGGGCACCCCCAAGGTGAAGCCAGGCATCCCAGCGCTGTTGGGGCCGTTGTGGAGATTAAGCAAGCTATTGCCCAGAGTTGCAGAGTGGGACCCATGATTAGAATAGGCACCGAGGCGAGAATTATCAGGTCCAAGGAAATTGAGCCCAAGACCCGCCGAGGCGGGAATTGAACCCTGGTCCCGGGCCAGATCTCTGCATCAGGGTCTGCCGCTCTAACCATTGAGCCACACTTCTCATTGATAGGTTAGGGGCTGCTAAGTACCTGAGTACTTTTGATTTGACTTCAGGTTACTGGCAGATTGCCCTCACTGATGAAGCAAAGGAGAGGTCAGCATTCTCCACCCCAGAGGGACATTATCAGTTCAAGGTAATGCCCTTTGGCTTAAAGAATGCACCTGCCACCTTCCAAAGGTTGGTGAACAGGGTCTTGTCTGGGTTGGAACAGTTCAGTGCAGCTTACCTGGATGCTATATAGCTGTATACAGTTCTACCTGGGGGGATCACTTAAGCCACCTAAGGGAAGTGCTTCAGGCCATGCAGCAGGCAGGCCTGACTATTAAGGCACGCAAGTGCCAAATAGGGCAGAGTTCTGTGGTGTACCTGGGCCACCTGGTAGGTGGGGGCCATGTACAGCCTCTCCAAGCTAAAATCCAAACTATTTTGGATTGGACAGCACCTGTTACCCAGACTCAGGTCTGGGCATTCTTTGGACTGACAGGGTACTATAGAAGGTTTGTTCAAAATTATGGGACCATTGTGGGGCCCCTCACAGAACTGACTTCTAAAAAGAGGCCCAAGAAGGTGATTTGGACCCCAGAGTGTCAGAAGGCTTTTGACACTCTGAAAGCTGCTATGTGTTCAGCCCCAGTGTTACTGGCCCCTGACTACACAAAAGAATGTGTAGTTCAGACAGATGCTTCAGAGCAAGGGATTGGGGCAGTGTTGTCACAGCTAAATGAAGGGGGCCTTGATCAGCCAGTTGCCTTTATTAGCAGGAGGCTTCTTCCCAGAGAGCAGAGATGGAGTGCCATTGAGAGAGAGGCTTTTGCTGTGGTGTGGTCATTGAAAAAGTTGAGACCATATTTGTTTGGGACTCACTTTCGTGTTCAAACTGACCACAGGCCTCTCAGATGGCTCATGCAGATGAGAGGGGAGAATCCCAAGCTGTTAAGGTGGTCCATTTCCCTACAGGGAATGGACTTTACAGTGGAACACAGACCTGGGCTTGCCCATGAAAATACAGATGGACTTTCCAGGTTTTTCCACTTAGCTGGGGAGGACTACCAGGGTGTAGGTTAGTAACCCCTCACCTTTCGTTTGGGGGGAGGCTATGTTGTAAAGTCATCCTGTGCGCTGGGCACCCCCAACTTTTTTTCTGACTGGAACTGGTGGTAACTGACTTTGACTGACCCTGGGCTCTGTCTAACTAGGCCCAGGGCCAGTGCCAAGCTGAAAGGAACACATTAGAATACAGTTAAGACACCCAACATACACTTGGGTACACTATGGGATGGTGGGGTACCCCTGTAATTGGCATGACCTACCCCATAAGCCCCTAGTATATAATAGGGCAGGGGATTGAATTTACCTAGAAGTCCCCAGTATCCTGGGGCATGGCAGTTTAGAGGCCAGCAGCCTTTTTGCACTTGCATGTGTGCCCTGCTGAAGCCTGTGGTCAGTTTAAAAGCAGCCCTGGGCGCCAGGATTGCTCTTAAACATGTACATTGTGGCCAAACTCGACTTTGAGGTTTGGGGCACTTAAAACTGGTCAACCTAAAATGTTTTGGCATAATAATGACCCCCAGGGTCTCCCCTAGGTATCCCAGGGGTGGGGGGTCAGGTATCTATAAGGTAGACCCTTATAAAATGAGTTTATATATGCCCTGGGTTAAGTGAAATTCACATTTCACTCTCCCCATTGTGTAAAGTGCTGCCCAAATTCGACTTTGATGCTGGGGGCACTGGGCATGGAGGATCTGCAATATTTTTACAGATTCAGCACCCCTAGGGTCTCCCCTAAGTGACCTATGGGGTGGGGGTCCTGTGAAAATAAGCCAAGTACTTATAAAATATGTTTTTGTAGGTCCTGGTGCTGGAAAAATGGCCCATGTCATTTTTCCCATTGCAAACCCCCTGCCCCATAGGTTAACATGGAGGAAAGTTATTAAACAATAACTTCTGATAGGAGAGCGATAAAGATTCCATTCAAAGACTCACTAGAATGGTATTGATAAAGCCTACAATATGATGTTATTGAATTTTTCCCAAAGTGAACAGACAAGAAGTTATAACACTTTCTGGGTTTTAGTTCCAAATCCAGCCTTCCAGTGCTCTGCCCTGATTGGTCAGAGTTAAGGGGATTAGCCAGCCTGCCTGAAGAGGTGATAAAGATCCCCTGGGGCCAGCCAGATGGACTGGGAGGGCAGTGAGCTGTTCTGCAGGAATGCCAGGCCAGGGGAGGGGTCTTAAACAATGAGCTTCAAAGGGGCAGAGCCCAGAGCAGTGTCATTTACAACTTTGAACCCCCACCTCAGCCAGATGGCAGGATTAAGGAAGATATGTGCAGATGTAGGGAGGAGAGGCTAGGTTAATTAGCCAACTCAGTGGGAGTGTTTAGCCAGCTCTTACCTCCTTGCTGGAAAATCAGCCATTATGGATTTGGAAGCTTTGTTGCACTCTGGGATAGAATAATGCCACACTCTGCAGGAAGGAGTCACTCAAGTGGGAGGTTACCCTACTCCTATTGGTGAAGCTCGACCTCCTGGATGACCCAGAGACTGTGGAATAAGTATCTGAGAGAGGCCCAGCCCCTCAGATCTGCTGCTTGAAACTGAATGAAGCAAGAAGTGCCCTGCTGAGAAGATTTCTGCTGTGCAAAGATTTCTAAGGCCTGACCTCTGAGAACTGCACCATCTGAAACTACAGCCCTGTGGATTACCTTGCTGGAAAAGAATTAAAGAGTGGACTCCCTGAAAGCTACAGGTTAAAAGAGCTCAACTGGAACTTCACCAACTAAATCTACACCTTGGGGACCCATCAGTAGATTTGTAAGGGTGACGTCCCAGTGGATTGTGGGAATTGAAGTCCTCAACTTTCAAGGACCAGCTTGGAGCTTCCAGACCCTTGGAGTACGTTTGAGAAACTTTGGGACCCTTTGAGGAACTTCAGGAAGAAGTTCAAGAAGTTTGGGGAACTTTGGAAGAACTTTGGAAAAAAGGTCCATAGGGGGACCGACTCAACCTGGTCAGCCAAGCCGCCTGCCTTCAACCGCGAGTCGGCCAAGCCCACCAGGTTCGTCCCGCTAAAAGCTCCATCGCATCGACTTCCATAGACTGACCGGGACTAGAGAAAATCGGAAGCCGGCGAACCCTCACCGGATCCGGCTACATGAGGAGCATCGAGAGACCCCGCAAGAAAAAGCTCCAGAAAAGCTTCTAAGTCCGCTCGTAGAAAAGTCGACCGGGAGCAACCGCGAGCGCCAATCCGCCTGCCTTCCATCGCGTGTGGGCCTGGGCGCCTGGGTTGCCCCGCTGAAGCGCTAAAGAAAAAGTTTCTAAGTCCGCTCCAGGGAAGTTCACCGGGAGATCGTCGAAAGGCTATCCGGCGAAGCCGCACCGGATCCGGACTGACTGAGAGCGTCGAGGGGCCTCGAGGAGAAAAGCTCCAGAAAGGTTTCTAAGTGTGAAGGTAAAAACTTTGACCGGGACCTTCCGCGTGGGGTATCCGCTCCGGGCTCCATCGCGGTCGGCCTTAAACTTTGACTTTGGCCCGGTCTATCGCGAGCCTATGTCCCAATATGGTGCTATATGCTTCTAAGTGCTATATTTTATTTAAACTTTGAAAATTCATATCTCCGGTTCCCTACATTGGATTTTTGTCGTTTTGGTGTCATTTTAAAGATAAAAATATTTCCTATTTTTATAAATTGGTGTTGGATTTTTATTATGAGTTGTGTCTTAATTATTTACTGAATTGGTGTTTTTAAATGCTTTACATACCTGTCTTTGAAGTTAAGCCTGCCTGCTCGCAGCCAAGCTACCAAGGGTTGAGCATAGGATTATATTTCTAAGACCTATGCTGGGTCCTATCAAGTGTTTGTGGTCTTATTACTAGTGGCAGACCTACGTTTGCCCCTACCAATAACCCACTTTCCAACACACGGTCACTCACCACCTCCTTGGGGAACCCCACATGGGAGAAAATCCCCATCAGTGCATGTCCCACCACGGGGGCCGTCACTGTCCGAAGACGGATGGCTTCCGGGTACCGGGTGGCATGGTCCACCAAGACAAGGATGAACCTGTTGCCCATGGCTGTCTTGGGGTCCAGTGGCCCCACAATGTCAATACCCACCCGTTCAAAGGGGGTGCTGACCACAGGGAATGGCTGGAGGGAAGCCTTGTGCTTCCTCCCACTTTTTCCACTTGCCTGGCAAGTCTGACATGTCCTGCAATGAGTGTCTGAACTCTTGCGCATCTGGGGCCAATAAAAGTGGGTGACAAGCCTTTCAAAGGTCTTGCCCTACCCCAGATGTCCTGCTAAAGGCACATCATGAGCCAAACCCAGTAGGAAGGCTCTGAAGCGCTGGGGTACCACCAGCACACGGGCTGACCCAGGCTCAGCAACCTTAGGCTCGCTATACAGGAGACCATTCTCCCAGTAGATCCAATGTGATCCAGACTGATCACCTGCTGCCTGGTTTGTGGCCTGTTGCCGCAAACCCACAAGAGAAGGGCACTTGTTCTGCTCCTCACAGAACTCCTCCCTGGAGGGGCCTCCCTCCTGCTGCCAATGGGTCAGCTCAGGTAGGTCCCCCAGTTCGGCCACTTGTTCCCCTGTAGGTTCCAGAGCATCCCCCTCAGGTTCTGCTTCCTCCTGGACCGTGGGAACTACGGGGGCCGGTTTCCCACGCCCCCTGCCTCCTCTCTTCAAGGCAGGCACCTGGGCCACTCTCTCAGGCTCCAGGTCCTCTTGAACACCTCTACTGGTTGCCATAGACCGAGTGGTCGCGCACGCCCACTCCGGCAGACCCAACATCTCTAAATGAGACCTTCTCTTCACCCCTGCCCAAGGTGAACTCTCCAAATCATTGCCCAACAGTCTACAGGCATGGCTGGCCTCACAGCTACTTGAAAGGTACCTGAGACCCCCCCACTCAAAGGGAACCTGAGCCACTCTGCAGTGGCTCTCTGAGTTGTCCGCGGCAACTACTGGGCAGAATGCATTGGGGATCACCTGCTCTTCAGACACCAGCCGACAACTGACAGCTGTCACACTGGCTCCGGTGTCTCTCAGAGCCTCCACCCTTTGGCCATTGATGGTCACCCACTGCCTGTATTTCTTAGTGTTATCAGGCAGTTGGGCCCTGGGGACCATCTCACTGTCTCCTAAAGAGACCAAGGACATTGCTACGGGACACCACCCACCTTGGGCACCCATCTCCTCCCCCAGGGCTACACTAGCTACCTGCCGGGGTGGTGCACCAGTGGGTGCTGATTTTCCATACAAGGGACATCTAGTTTCCCAGGAGCAGTGGCCCACTCGACCACACTTAAAGCAAGTCTTGGGCCCCCTGTGAACAGGCTTATCTGTCAGGCCCCTGGCTTCTTTTCAGGGGGAGGCTGGGAACCCTTCCCTTGGTTCCCTTGGGGATTACTTTGGGGCCCTTTCTGGAACTCCCTCTGTTTACCCTTGTCTCCCCCACTCCTCTGCTGGGGACCCTGCCCACCCTTGGCGGAGTCTCCCACGTGACCCTTGTGGACCCGGGTGCTCACCCAGCGGTCCGCCTCCTCAGCAAGCTTCCTTGGGTTAGTCAGCCTACTATCAATAAGGTGCTGGCGTAGCTCTGGAAAACAATTTCCTGACAAGTGCTCCCATGCAATCAAATCAAAGAGCGCTTCAAAATCATTCACTTTGCTACCGTTCACCCAACCATCCAATGCTCTGCAAAAAAAGTCACATATTCTACCCAGGTACTGTCCTCCAACTTTTTGCAACTCCTGAACCTCTTCCTATACAGTTCAGGAGTCAACCCATACCTGGACATCAATGCATCTTTCATATAACCATAAGAATTGTGGACTTCAGAGGGCAAGTCTAATAAGGTATCCCACCCCTCACTAAGGAACCATCCCCACAACCCCGCTCCCCAATCCTTCTCAGGGACCCGGTGGGAGGACATAGCTACCTCATAGGCCTTGAACCACTGACCAATATCATCATTCTTATAAAACTCTTTCACCACATCTTTAGGTATATACACCCTTGCTTCAACAGGCAAGGACGGTGTGATGCCACCAGAGGGAGTAATCTCTAAGCTCCTAGCTTTCAACTCAAACTCCCTCAACCTTCTCTCATGCTCCATGTGCATCCTCTTTTCCTCTGGGGCCAATTTCTTAATTTACAATTCTAACTGCCCACCGATCTTAAGCTTGGTCAGCTCCTTTCATGCACCCTACTTCTCTCCCTGTCCTCCAGCTCTCCTGGGGACAGGCCCTTGGAAGAAACACTGCTACCTGCTGGGGAAGGTGCTTTCCTCCCCCCTGGACCCAATAGCCCATCTAGCTGCCCTCCTGCATGCTCAGCCCCCTCCTCATGCTCTTCCACATGCTCAGGGTTATTCCTTGCTTCCACCCAGGCCCTCAGCGCCTTTTGGAACTCATCCTTCTTGGAGAGACCGGTCATAGCAACTTTAAATTTCCTGCAGAAGTGTTTCAGCTGTTTTACAGTGCAACTTTCTAGTTTCTCCTCTTCAAAATCTAAATCCACAGATGCGATGGATGCTGTTTTGCTCATGGTGACTAAACTTGGCAGTTCTTGGCAAAAAATAGAAATCCCAAGAAAAACAATCTACCAAAAATGTATGTGGTTGCGTTTGGTCTGCACTCACTAGTAGTGTACACAAATTACTGTATATGAGTCACAAATGCAAGTCCAGAATCCTCACCGCTGCCCACCAATGTTAGAACTTGGGGTCTCTAGTTGGCAGAGGTAGGTACCTTTGTCCAAATAGGGACCCTTGCTTCTAGTCAGGGTAAGGGGGATACACTACTAAAATAACCCCTGCTCACCCCCTTGGTAGCTTGGCACGAGCAGGCAGGCTTATCTCAGAGGCAGTGTGTAAAGCATTTGTGAACACATACAGTAATACAGTGACAACACTACAGATGGACACCACACAAGTTGTATATAAAAATAAGTACTCTTTATATAGACTTAACACAAGACCAGAACGACAAAAATCCACAATACAATAGAATTATGACTGTCCAAATGGTAGAAAATAGTTCAGTTCAAATGCAGGTGATAAATGCGACACTCTATGTTCAATGTACCTTTGGGTGCGTAACGCGATACAAACCAAAGAGTTGCAGGGAAAGAGATGCGCCGGTTCCTTAAACGCAAGAACAGTGATGCGTCGGTTCCTTGCTCCGGGGAAGGTGATGTGTCGGTTCCCTACTGCTGCGTAGGGGACGGTGATGCGTCGGTTCCTTACCGGAGAGGAGGTGATGCGTCGGTTCTTCACTGCGTGGGGAGGTGATGCGTCGGTTTCTTACTGCGCTTCTGTGGCGCTGCGACCAGCAGCGCCTCGATGCGATGAAGACCCGGTGCAATGAAACAAAATGGCGTCTTCCTCTCGATGCGACAACGAAGGGGGCGATGCGTGCACGCCCGACGGCCGTGCGGCGACTCGGTGAATCTTCTGAGCCGCGACAGGCCCTGCGACACGCTTCCCAGGGGATGTGACGGCCTCTGCTGCGACGGCGACACTCTTCTCCGATGATGCAAGGCTCTTCGGCGATGGCAACAGCGGCGGCACGCTTTCTCGCCGATGCGACGACAACTGCTGCGGCACGCTTCTTATTCGTGAGTCGCGCTTCCAGCTCCCAGCGACACGCAGACTCTCAGAAGGCCCAACACAACAGCAGGCACTTCAAATTCCCAGAAATGGAATTCAGGGGAGCTGGTTGGTGAAGTCTTGTATCCCTGAGACTTCAGCAGGAGGCAAGCTCAATCTTCAAGCCCTTGGAGATTTTCTGCAAGGTGATGAAAGTAGGCACAAAGATACTTTCTCCTTTCTTTGGCAATCAGGCAACCACTGCAGGCCAATCCCTCAAACAGCACACAGCATAGGGATAGTCTCCTCTTTCAGTTTCTCTGGTTCCTCTCCTCAGCAAAGGTTCTTCTTGTTTCCCATCAGTGAACTAAAGTCTTGGGGTCTGGGCCCCAGTATTTATACCCATAAATCGTTTGTCCTCTGAAGGCAGAGGGTCCTGTACCTAGTCCAAGCCAGTTCTGGGTGCATTCTGCCAGTGCACACCCTCTTCCTTTGTCAGTGTGGGCCAGGGACATCAGACGCACCACAGGAGGTGGAGCCAGCATTGTGGAAGGCAGGCACAGCCCTATTCAGGCCCAGGTGCTACTCCTCCCACCACTCCTCATGCAGTTAGGTCTATTCAGCCCTGTGCTGACTCACCCTGTCTCCTGGAGTCCCCCAGACCCTGTCACTCACAAACCCAGACACACAATACACAAGCTAGCAGAGGCAGGCTGGATGGTTCGGCAAGAAAATACCTACTTTCTAAAAGTGGTATTTTCAAACACAGAATGTTAAAACCAACTTCACTAAAAGATGTATTTTACCATTCTGAGTTCAGGTATACTAAATTTGTTTTTCTACCATGTTCCCTGGGTCAGTTAGGATTATAAGATGTTCTAATCAAACTGCCCATTCTGACCTATGGGAACAGGTAGCTTGCAATAGTGAAAAACGAAATTGGCTGTAATTCACTATCAGGACATGCCACACACCAGGGCATGTCTTACCTTACACATACAATGCACCCTGCCCTAGGGCCTACCTTAGGGGTGACTAATATGCAGGAAAGGGAAGGTTTGGGGACTGGTAAGTGGGTGCACTTACCAAGTCGACATGGCAGTACCAGACTGCAATGGCAGGCCTGAGACACACTTTTACAAGCTGCTCCTGTGGGTGGCACAACCAGTGCTGCACGCCCACCAGCAGCATTTGATTCACAGGCCCTGGGCACAAACAGTGCACTGTACTAGGGCCTGACAGTGAATCAAATAGGCCAAACATGGAGTCACTAATCCATACATTAATTTATCATAGGGAGCACTTGCACTTTGGCACTGATTAGCAGTGGCAAAGTGCCCAAAGCATCTAAACCAGCAAAAACATGTCAACAACAGTGGAGGCATAGTGAAAAAATAGAAGGGAGACCCACGCCAAGGATGCCAGGTCTAACAGAAGTGTTTGCAACCGTTAAAATGCTTAGTACATCTGGCCCCTAAATTGAATTTATAAAGGGCCGTTACTTCTAACATTGAATAGTTGTCTATTGGTCTCTATTGAGATTATTCATACTTTGGTAAGGATTGCAGCAGCCACCTGTGCAATCCAATGGGAAGGATTATAGAGAGAGTAGAATGAACACAGATAAGGGGGCACTAATCTTCCAGGTGGTGCACACAGGTCTTCTGATGGTCAAATGTAGACATCCACCACCCACAGCTTCCACAGCACTGGTACCAGGAGTTTGTGACTCCAACAAACATGTACAAGATGTCACATGAAGCCTGCACACTTTTTATGGCACATATCAGACTGCGAAGTAGACACAAACTCCATGCACTCTGTGATTGGAGAAGCACCATAGAAAGAGAATGCTGTAGGAGAGCTGACTGGCTAGTCATCATCCTGACAACTGGGGATCACTTCAACCACTATCTTGTTCCAGGACGACAGAACTGCACACAAGTGCAGTTGAAAAGGACTGTGATCCAGAGGTTGAGTGTTGCCCGACTGCTACTTTTCTTCCAGACGTGAGGGGTGGGTCCTTGTTAATGAAGAACTGATGGACGGCCCTGCAAGGAGATCGCCGTACTTGCTGTGGAGCAAAGATACTGCAGGCTGCCCGGGGTCCACGAAGGGGACCCTCCTAAGAGGGCGGCCGCCTTAGTGCCACATGAGGGCACACGAGGCAGCCGCCCAGTGTTGGGGACCCCCTAGGGGTCCGCGCGCCCACGTCACATCCAGGCAGGAGTGGGTGGGGGGCGAGGTACAAATACCTCTCCCGCCCACTTGGCCTCCTCTTTGCCCACAACCCTGACGCCGTTTCGTGCTGCTTTTGGGGGTCCTGGAGTTCGTCCTTGCGGTGAGTCCTCATCATGCCCCTTCCCCTCCCCCCTCCTTCATCTTGTGTGCGGCAGCCAACCGGCCATTGCCTGGCTGGGGCCTGCATGGAGGGGAGGGGCGAGGCTCCCGTTGTATGGACCCCCACCCCCCGCCGGGGGCATGTGTCACGGTCATGTGGGGGCGCAAAGGGCACAGTTGGGTTCAGAGTGCTGGCCACTTTGACCCACGCTATGCAGCCGCGCCGTGCAGCGGCGGGGTGCGCGGGCGTATAATGCGTGGGTGGCAGGAAGGGGCCAATGGGTGGGCCCGGGCCCGACGGGTTTGTCAATTGCCTTGTGCGTCCACCAGCTGCGGATCAGACAGGCAGAGTCACGGGTGGCTTGTTTTCCGGAAGAGCGGGTCGGCGTGCAGGCGGAGCAGCTCTTCGGCGCATGCGCGGATATGTGCGGTGCTCTTAGTGTTCGCCTCAGGCAGAGAAGGGAATCTGTGGTGGCGTGGGTGAGCGCGTGCGTGTAGCCATGCGGTGCGCTCATACTGAGTGGAATGATAAATGTGGCCAGACCCGAATCGTGCGCGAGACTCCCGAGGAGCCCAGAAGTTGGTGGGATGGCGATGTGTGTTCTCCGTACGTTAGAGGAGTCTTTGTGAGGGTGGCTGGCCAATTTTCACTGCTAATTTGTGCATTTGTAGCGGCAAGCTGTTTGGTGAGCACTGACTTCCATGCCCACGCCCAGGGTACTTTTCACATTACCCCCGGCCTCACAGGGGGGGCCTGCGGTTCGTCGAAGAGGATGTTTTCTTAGCTGCTCTCCCGAAACACTTTCAAATCCCGTTTGGTATATGATTGTGGCAGGGATATACTTTGCGGGTTTTTTCCGGTGCATGTGCACGGTATGTAACCGGATGGCTGATCAGGCCTGCGGTGGCGCAGGGGGGGCCGTAGTGTCCCACAAAAATAATGAAAGCAGAAGTGGCCAGCCGCCACAGCGCCGCCCGGGGCAACAATATCGATTACAGCGTTTAGTAGTAATCGGGTAATATGCTTGTTTTCAAATGCAGCCACATTTCAGGCTCACAGGTTCTCTGTATCACAGACCTTCCCGCTCAGTCACGTTATAGTGTAAAAATCACATTTGTCTTTTCTTTTGGGAGGCATCACAGCTCCAATTTCTTAAAAGCCACTGCTTTTACTCTTTCAATTGTGGTGTGCATATTTGTTTCAGTTCATAACTCCAAGATAAGCGCCTGCTAGCTGGGATTAATGGCTTATTGATGCATGTGCGCAAATGTGTCATCTCATTGCAATTGCTTGGGTTGGACAGGCTGTTATGTATCGGCAAACAGCACAGCTCATAGGTCGGATAATGCTATTGAAAGGCGAGGCACATTGGCTTTGTCTTGGCTTGTTTAATAAGCTGCGTATTGGCAACAAACAATGAACACAGAAGATGGGCCTTCTCTCTTTCGATGGCCTGGTACGTCTCATCTCCTAGCAACAAGACAAGCGTTCAGAGCCAGCGGCATGGTGCCTCGTCGTCATGGCCGCCTCTCACGTGATGTCATTTAGGGGTAGTATTGCAGCACTTGGTGGAAAGGGTCGAAACCAAGCAAATGGTTATTAGGCCTTGGGGGCAGATTATTATTCAAGCGCTTAATTTGTGCCCTATAAGTCTGGTAGTTAACGTTGCAGAACCAGTATCCAGATTGCCTACATGTTAACTTTTATCCTTCAACGGATGTGCTCGTTCGCAGGAATGGCGGCCACCTTGCACGTGAGGTGCAGTTATGGGTAATCGAACGCAGCGCTTGGCGGAAACTCAAGCAAAGGTATATGGCTTCGTGGTTTATGGTTCAAAGTAAAGCTGTGATAATCATGGCGGGGCCGGTGCTCGGGCCCTGTCCTGCGTAGGCCTGATGGGGTGCGGGTGGCGGGGAGGGCCGCGACGCCCCCTCCCTCTCCTACCCACGTGCATTTATGGGGATTGGACCGATGCGGCGATGCATGCGAGTTCGCGCTGGCATACAGAGGATGGGGTCGCACCCAGTGCTGCCGTCATAGCCGCTGCGGGGCCAGACTGGAGTCCCATCCTCGCCGTTACAGTCTGAGGAGGCCTTGGCGTGGTGTACGCTTAGGGTGCGTGCACGGGAGTAACACTGCAAGTATGTTGTAGCGTTAAAGAGTCTGGTGTTTGTGATGTAACGTCAAAGGGGCTAGTTAGAGATCCGGCACTGTCCCACCAGTTCACAACGGTGGTCGGGACTTCTTATATTGGCGAGCCCGGACAGTGGGTGGCCATTCGCAGACCCGCTTCTTAGTCTAGTCTTGTGACTTTGGAATCCTTTGCCCTCCCCCATATTTCTGTTGGTGATCTCCTCCTTGACTCAGCACAGCGCAGCATCACTTCAGAGCTCGCTCCGGCAGCACAGGAGCATGGAGGCAGTAAAGCCCAATATTAGTTTAACAGCATCCCTTGCCCCGGGACGGTTGTAAGAAAGGGAGGTGGATAGGAAGGTTAACGTGAGGTGCTGCGAAGGATTTGAGGGTGGGGTGCCTGTGCATAACCATCCAATATGGAGCTCACCCCCTCTTGTCACTTTTGTGGTATCTAACGGGCCAGCGGAGATTCTTGCCTATTCTCCTTGGCGATTGATTTGCAAGGGGCTATTCCTGGCGGTGCATCAGTCTAGTCATGGTTGACCCATGTCAGTGCATTGCTTTCATGTGGGTGTCCTGCGGAGAAGTTCAAGCACGCTGTAAATTGTATCTGCGCAGAGAAGAAGAGATGAAGCCGGCACATGATGCGCTTCAAAAAAGTTCTGCCTCCCCGGTTTGTTATATAATTGGGATTCCCATGATGCATGTTGTGAGAAGTTGGCCTGGTATATGCCGTTCACTAATTAAAGTGGACACCTTGCACCAGGGCAAATCGACTCTTATGGTAGATAGGTTTAAGACAACCTTTTAAAGAAAGCTATCCTAGTGGTAGCTGTGGAGAGCAGCCTTCAGGCTAAGTCTCGGAGGAATGTAAAGCAGCTTGTTTTACCATATAATCTCTTGAATCACCAAATGAAAAGACACCACACAGGTATATATATCAAATATATATGTATTTATTTCTAAATAACTCTCTACTAATCTCTTTATGAGATTAGAAGACAAACATATGCACAAATCAACGTTTCACAATAAGTTAAGCACAAAATATGGCTGGGGCCCTAGGGGCGTACCAGACCATATACTAAGTAAGAGACTTAGGGACAACGACTTGCAGGGAGACAAGGCCTAGGGCCTTCAGAAGTGCAGGGGCCTCACGAAACCACCCAAGGCAGGTAAGTAAAGGACCCACGGGGGACGCGTGCAGTGTGGATACACAGGCGCGGATCGCCGTTAACTTCAATGGGGCAAGTCGCGGTTGGAAAGAAAGAGTTTTAGGATACTTCGGGAGAACCTACAAGCAAGTCACTTACAGGGTAAGTAGTTCTAGGGCCCACACCCACAGGAGCACCGTAGTGCTGGAGTTACCTCACCCAGGGAAGCCGGGTGCATAGGTGTCCTTTGGTGTCGGGTCGCGGCGTCGTTTTCAACGGCGAACAAAGAAGACTTGCTGCTTGCGGGAGCTGAAGAAGTGTCCGGTGGAATCCAAGCCTGGATTCTGAAGAAGGATGACCTGAAAGCAGAGGGGACAGTGTTCAAAGTCACTTGGCAGTGACCCGGGGCAAGGAAGATGGAAGCCCACCGTCGTCGGTTGATTCAGGTCGGTTGCGGGTGCCTTGACTCTTCAGCCACGTGGTCCAGGAGGTGTCGACGACGACCAGGAGCTGGATTCGGTGGGTCCCTCGACGTCTGCAGCTGACTGCGGTATCGGCAACTCGATTGGAGCCAACAAGCCTTGGCAGCAGCAAGTCTCGGGGAGATGAAGAAAAGTCGATGGCGCAGACCAGCAAGGTCTGAGGGACTCACCCAGCGAGGGTAAGTCAGGGCAGGCCTGGAGCAACCAGGGGAGCCCTTTGGTTTCTTTAAGAAGTCTTCTGGGGACCCACAAGCCGGCGGGCAAGGGATCGCGAAGACACCTTGGGCGGAATCACGCAACAGGGGCCCACGGTCACTCGGGACGGTGTAGGCCTCTGATCTTCGGAGGGATTCCTGCTGGAGGTCGGGACCACACGTGGTCCAAAGCACAAGTTCGTAGAACGTTGTGAAGGGGTTGCACTCGACAATAGTGCACGGTTCCCAGGGGTCGCGGTTCCTCGTTACTCGTGGGGTCCACTTGCCTCAGCTTCGCTGGGGACTCACGATGGCCTGGGAGGGGTCAGGAAATCCACTTCTTGGGCTGCAGGGACTTCGGACTCCGGCGGGAGCGGCGTAGTTTGCGACCGTCGTTGTCGTTTTTGGTGCCTGCCAAGCAGGGGAGTCACTCCTTGACTCCAAGGGAGATTCTTCTGTCTTCCAAAGGTAGTGGAACGTCGAAGGGCCAGGATTCTTCTGTAGAGCGTCGTCCAGGGGTTATCTAACTAGCAATTTCAAGGGTTCCCCTTCTTATACTAAAAAGAGGGGATGGACTAGCTCTATGACCCCACCTATGGGAGGGTCAAGGGAGGGGGTGGCTACACCCACTTCCCTTTGTCCAGTTTCGCGCCAGAGCAGGGGCAGGTAGCCCCTGAGCCGGTTTGAACTGGCATATGCACAGAGGAGCCTTCTGCTCCCCCAGTGCAGGACTTCAAAGCACTCTAAGAGTGCACCCACCCAGCCCCAATACACTAAACCCTGTCTGGGAGGTGGTTACACCTCCCTGTGACAGGATGCCTATTGTTGGGCTTCCTCCACTGTGAGTTTCGGTCATCAGCAGGAGGGCAGCCCAGTGTCTGTGACTGGTGGCATCCATTTTGTGATGCCAGGGCTCTTCAGGATTCTACCGCGTTTCCACAGCAGGTACATGTCTTATCCCTCTAGAAGGGTGGAATGCTACCCCCGCCGCCAGGATTGGCGGGGGGTAGTATTCCAAGATGTTTGACACCAAACACAACATGTTTTGATGCAGCCATTCCAAAGTTAGCATTTTACCGCGAGGATATAATGCACTTAAGAGTATATGGTTTAACCGCATCCACAAACAGCACCAGAGAATAGACTCTGAGAGCTGCAGAGGGGCCCTGCTCAGGTAGAGGCACCCTCCTCACATAGAAGCCAAGCACCCTGCCCTCAGGATTGATAGGGCCTGCCTTAGGGGTGACTGATAGGTTTATATGTGTGTGCAGGAGAGATATAGGAAACCTATATCTCAGTGAGGGGTGCTAGCACCACCTCACCCAGGCTGCAGTAGCAGGCCTGTGGTGTCAGATTTAGTCTGCTTCCCAGGGGTGGCATAATACATGCTGCAGCCCCTGGTAGGCCTGTGAAGTACCTATGCCCTTGGTACCTAAGGTACCATATACTAGGGACTCATAAGGCACCACAGTATCCAATCACTAGTGCACCTAGAGTGCACTCCATGTCATTTAGAGAGAGCAGATAGACTGGGGCCCTGAATAGCAGGGTCCCAGTCCAACTAAGTCATAAACCAGCAAAACACCAGGAAAAAAGTGGGGGCAACCATATAGTCAGATTCCACCTTCCTACATAACCCCCCAAACGAAAGGAGATAAGGCTAACCTTGACCAGTTGAGCCTTTATTGATTAAGTGGCCATATAAGGAAGCACCTGCACTAGCATGGTTGCCCCCTGTCTTATGGTCCCCTAAGCAATCCCTCACCCTAAGGGTATGAGAGGGTCTCCACCATGGGGAATCACTACCTCTGGTGTGCTTTGGTAAAGTACAAGGCTGGTGGGGTGTCTGAGTAGGGAAGTGAGGCCCTAGGAAGGTTGGCCTCAGCTTCCTCAGATCACTGGTCACCATGTATGCCTGTCTTTCCATGACTGAGTTGCACTTTGCTCTAAGGGTCAACCTTTGACTGCCTACAGCTGGGGGTTGGGTCCCTTTGGATGGAACACTGGAGGGACATGGCATGTTTGGAACCTTTTGGTTCCAGGTTTGCCCTTGCCTAACAGAGTCCTTCTGGGGGTGGTCCCTACATAAAGGTATGGGGGATCCCTCAGTGGGTTGAGGAATTTTCACCTGGCTAGGGCTACTAGACTGGGTGCCCCTAATCTGCTGATGGGGGGGTTCCTCTGGACAGGGGGCCCTGGGGGTCCACTGACCTCCCTGACCTCTGCAGCCCTGGGCTGACTGAGGCAGGGTAGAGAGGGGCAGTTTACCTGCTCCAGACTGGGTACCACCTTGGAAGGGTCCTCTGCCATCAGGGGTGGGGCCAGGCCAGGCCTGACTACCTCTGTGGCAGTTCCTTCACTAGGGGTAGGGTCAGTTCCCTGAGGAGGCTGACCCTTACCTACTGTCTGGAGGGAAGAAGACTTTTCTTCAACCCTTGTGCTCTCTTCTGGGGGAGAGTGGGCCATTCTTCCAGGCTCCAGCTCTCCAAAATCTTGGGCTGGGGCTGTGGCCATCACAGCCCCACTAACCTTTACAGGGACACCCAACATCCTCAGATGGGTTTGGTGTTCAATTTCAGCCCAGGCTGAAATTTCCAGATCATTGCCCATCAGGCAATCTACAGGTAAGGTTGGGGACACTGCCACTCTTTTTGGGCCTGTGACCCCCTCCCAGCTGAGATTGACTATGGCCATGGGGTGCTCTGTTCTGACACCATCAATGTTGGTCACCTGGTATTTAAACTCAGGTAAAAGCTGGTGAGGGGGACTAGTTTCCCTGCCACCATGGTGACACTAGCCCCTGTGTCCCTAAATGCCACAGCTTTCTGACCATTAATTATTGGCTCCAGTCTGTACCTGCCCAATGCTGTGGGACCCACGGTAAAGGTGGCAAATCCTATACCACCATCAGAATCTGAGGAGTCTGTTGAGGGGGTCCTGTCTGAACTAGGGCCCACCTCTGTTCCTCTTGCAAAAGCACCTAACTTTTTGGGTGCACTACTCCCAACTGGAGGATTACTACTGGTAGTACCTGGAGGGGTGGTAGTAGTTGTTGGAGGAACATTTTCTTTATTGCCAATCCTGGGACAACTGGGATCAGATTTCCAGTGCCCAGGCTTTTACAGACATGGCAATAGGGTTTCTTTTCAGGAGAGGAAGGAGTTTGGGACCCACCCCAGAAGAGGACTTTTGGGGCCCTGTAGTGGACTTATCCTTAGATTTATCCCCACCTTTCTCTTGGGACTTGGTAGAATCTTTCTTGTGGTCACCACCCTGATTCTTAGGCCTTACCCTGGTTCTGACCCATTTGTCTGCCTTCTTTCCCAATTCTTGGGGAGAGGTCAGATCAGAGTCCACCAGGTACTGGTGTAAAAGCTGGTTTTGACAATTATTAAGGATCTGTTCTCTCATCATTAGATTATACAATCCTTTGAAATCGGTAACCCTACTGCCAACCAGCCAACCCTCCAGAGCCTTGGATGCACAATCTACAAAGTCAGTCCAGTCCTGAGTCTGTGCCTTCTGGGTATCTCTGAACTTCAACCTGTACTGCTCAGTGGTTAAGCCAAACCCATCTATCAGTGCACTCTTCAGGACCTCATAATCATCAGCATCCTCCTCTCTAACAGTGAGGAGCTTGTCTCTTCCTTTATCTGAAAAGGAGAGCCACAAGATTGCTGCCCACTGCTTTTGGGGGACCTGCTGTACTCTACAGGCCCTCTCCATAGCAGTTATCCACTTGTGGATATCATCCCCACTCTGGTAGGGAGGAACAACCTTGCTCAGGTTCCTATGGTCAGGAATATATTCTCTGCCTCTAGGGACACTGTTGCTGCCACCAGGGGGTTCTAACCCCTCTCTTCTAGAAGCTCTCTGGATCTCCAGGGCTTCCCTATCCAGTGCCAACTGCTTGGTTCTGAGGGCCACTTTGGCTTCCTCATACTGGAGCATTTTGCACCTTCTCTCAGAGGAGGTCTCTCTTAAGGAAAAGTATGAGCTCCTCTGCTGGACAAATTCTCTGCCAGAGTGATAAGAGTGGTCAGATTCCCTGGAAGGGGATCTGTGCCTCTCCTCCTCTCTGTCAGTTCTCTTAGGGAGAATTCCTCTGTCCTTTTCAGGCCCCTTGAAGCCTGGCCCTTCAATCACAGAGTCTTGGTCATTCTGATTTTCATCATCTGACCCAGATACTATGACTGACCCACCCACTGATTCAGACCCTTTAGCTCCTAGAGCCAATCTAAGGTCATCTGCTGTCAGCAGATCTATCAGGTGTAGTGTTGAGGGACTCTGTCCTAGCTTCAGGTGTCTTTCAACACACATGGCTCTCAAGTCAGAGAAAGCCATGTCCTTATACTGAGGCTGAGTGGATCCACTGGGTCCACCCTTTAAGGACATTCTAGTGTTGTGCAGTGTTGTACTACCTACACTAGTTTGTGGCCTACTGATCCTAGCTTGAGCTGTGGAAAGGGTGTGCTATCCCTTGGCACACAGCTCTAAGTTCAGTAGAACTTATTGATACTAAGCTTGACTTTATATGTACCTTGAGTACCTATAATGGTTTTCAGTTAGTAATTCAAATAGAGATTTTCTGGTAAAACAATGGCAAGCTGGAATCCCACACGCTGCCCACCAATGTGAGAAGTTGGCCTGGTATATGCCGTTCACGAATTAAAGTGGACACCTTGCACCAGGGCAAATCGACTCTTATGGTAGATAGGTTTAAGACAACCTTTTAAAGAAAGCTATCCTAGTGTTAGCTGTGGAGAGCAGCCTTCAGGCTAAGTCTCGGAGGAATGTAAAGCAGCTTGTTTTACCATATAATCTCTTGAATCACCAAATGAAAAGACACCACACAGGTATATATATCAAATATATATGTATTTATTTCTAAATAACTCTCTACTAATCTCTTTATGAGATTAGAAGACAAACATATGCACAAATCAACGTTTCACAATAAGTTAAGCACAAAATATGGCTGGGGCCCTAGGGGCGTACCAGACCATATACTAAGTAAGAGACTTAGGGACAACGACTTGCAGGGAGACAAGGCCTAGGGCCTTCAGAAGTGCAGGGGCCTCACGAAACCACCCAAGGCAGGTAAGTAAAGGACCCACGGGGGACGCGTGCAGTGTGGATACACAGGCGCGGATCGCCGTTAACTTCAATGGGCCAAGTCGCGGTTGGAAAGAAAGAGTTTTAGGATACTTCTGGAGAACCTACAAGCAAGTCACTTACAGGGTAAGTAGTTCTAGGGCCCACACCCACAGGAGCACCGTAGTGCTGGAGTTACCTCACCCAGGGAAGCCGGGTGCATAGGTGTACTTTGGTGTCGGGTCGCGGCGTCGTTTTCAACGGCGAACAAAGAAGACTTGCTGCTTGCGGGAGCTGAAGAAGTGTCCGGTGGAATCCAAGCCTGGATTCTGAAGAAGGATGACCTGAAAGCAGAGGGGACAGTGTTCAAAGTCACTTGGCAGTGACCCGGGGCAAGGAAGATGGAAGCCCACCGTCGTCGGTTGATTCAGGTCAGTTGCGGGTGCCTTGACTCTTCAGCCACGTGGTCCAGGAGGTGTCGACGATGACCAGGAGCTGGATTCGGTGGGTCCCTCGACGTCTGCAGCTGACTGCGGTGTCGGCAACTCGATTGGAGCCAACAAGCCTTGGCAGCAGCAAGTCTCGGGGAGATGAAGAAAAGTCGATGGCGCAGACCAGCAAGGTCTGAGGGACTCACCCAGCGAGGGTAAGTCAGGGCAGGCCTGGAGCAACCAGAGGAGCCCTTTGGTTTCTTTAAGAAGTCTTCTGGGGACCCACAAGCCGGCGGGCAAGGGATCGCGAAGACACCTCGGGCGGAATCACTCAACAGAGGCCCACGGTCACTCGGGATGGTGTAGGCCTCTGATCTTCGGAGGGATTCCTGCTGGAGGTCGGGACCACACGTGGTCCAAAGCACAAGTTCGTAGAACGTTGTGAAGGGGTTGCACTCGACAATAGTGCACGGTACCCAGGGGTCGCGGTTCCTCGTTACTCGTGGGGTCCACTTGCCTCAGCTTCGCTGGGGACTCACGATGGCCTGGGAGGGGTCAGGAAATCCACTTCTTGGGCTGCAGGGACTTCGGACTCCGGCGGGAGCGGCGTAGTTTGCGACCGTCGTTGTCGTTTTTGGTGCCTGCCAAGCAGGGGAGTCACTCCTTGACTCCAAGGGAGATTCTTCTGTCTTCCAAAGGTAGTGGAACGTCGAAGGGCCAGGATTCTTCTGTAGAGCGTCGTCCAGGGGTTATCTAACTAGCAAGTTCAAGGGTTCCCCTTCTTATACTAAAAAGAGGGGATGGACTAGCTCTATGACCCCACCTATGGGAGGGTCAAGGGAGGGGTGGCTACACCCACTTCCCTTTGTCCAGTTTCGCGCCAGAGCAGGGGCAGGTAGCCCCTGAGCCGGTTTGAACTGGCATATGCACAGAGGAGCCTTCTGCTCCCCCAGTGCAGGACTTCAAAGCACTCTAAGAGTGCACCCACCCAGCCCCAATACACTAAACCCTGTCTGGGAGGTGGTTACACCTCCCTGTGACAGGATGCCTATTGTTGGGCTTCCTCCACTGTGAGTTTCGGTCATCAGCAGGAGGGCAGCCCAGTGTCTGTGACTGGTGGCATCCATTTTGTGATGCCAGGGCTCTTCAGGATTCTACCGCGTTTCCACAGCAGGTACATGTCTTATCCCTCTTGAAGGGTGGAATGCTACCCCCGCCGCCAGGATTGGCGGGGGGGTAGTATTCCAAGATGTTTGACACCAAACACGACATGTTTTGATGCAGCCATTCCAAAGTTAGCATTTTACCGCGAGGATATAATGCACTTAAGAGTATATGGTTTAACCGCATCCACAAACAGCACCAGAGAATAGACTCTGAGAGCTGCAGAGGGGCCCTGCTCAGGCAGAGGCACCCCCTCACATAGAAGCCAAGCACCCTGCCTTCAGGATTGATAGGGCCTTCCTTAAGGGTGACTGATAGGTTTATATGTGTGTGCAGGAGAGATATAGGAAACCTATATCTCAGTGAGGGGTGCTAGCACCACCTCACCCAGGCTGCAGTAGCAGGCCTGTGGTGTCAGATTTAGTCTGCTTCCCAGGGGTGGCATAATACATGCTGCAGCCCCTGGTAGGCCTGTGAAGTACCTATGCCCTTGGTACCTAAGGTACCATATACTAGGGACTCATAAGGCACCACAGTATCCAATCACTAGTGCACCTAGAGTGCACTCCATGTCATTTAGAGAGAGCAGATAGACTGGGGCCCTGAATAGCAGGGTCCCAGTCCAACTAAGTCATAAACCAGCAAAACACCAGGAAAAAAGTGGGGGCAACCATATAGTCAGATTCCACCTTCCTACACATGTTAAACCCTGTTACGCATTGGGTGTTTTAACGGTCTGCGGTTAACAGGCAAACAGACTCCTCTGTGGAAGCATCTTCGAAGGTGAAGCAACAGAGGAACGCAGTCCATTGTCCCTCCACGCTGCATTCATAAGGCTGCGGCTCTTTGCTCAATCGTTCAGTGTTAATTAGAAGCATAAGGGGTCCTGACTGGACTACCTGAGCATCGGGAACCAAATGGGATTAACGAGGGTTAGAATCGGTGAAGTTTAACTTGTGAGCACATGCTGCGTTACAAGATGTCACATGAAGCCTGCACCCTTTTTATGGCACATATCAGACTGCGAAGTAGACACAAACTCCATGCACTTTGTGATTGGAGAAGCACCATAGAAAGAGAATGCTGTAGGAGAGCTGACTGGCTAGTCATCATCCTGACAACTGATGATCACTTCAACCACTATCTTGTTCCAGGACGACAGAACTACCCACAAGTGCAGTTGGAAAGGACTGTGATCCAGAGGTTGAGTGTTGCCCGACTGCTACTTTTCTTCCAGACGTGAGGGGTGGGTCCTTGTTAATGAAGAACTGAAGGACGGCCCTGCAAGGAGTTCGCTGTACTTGCTGTGGAGCAAAGATACTGAACTGTGCATTAAAGAGCAAAGCCTGCCAGTTGCCTGGGAGAATCAATGTGATGTCTGTACCGCTCTCGGACATGAGGTAACCCAGCTACCCAGCCTGGGCACCTGGGGTCCAAGGAAAAGTCATTACCTTACAGCATCTGTTGGTGAACGTGCTTCATCCTGACCCCCTCCAGCAGGGCCGGACTGGCCGTGGCGGGCATTGGGCGTTTCCCCGGGAGGCTGGAAGGATGTGGGCCGAATTTGCAGCGCAGGGGGCCGTTTTTAGTTCTCGCCTTGGCAGCGCATGCGCTGAATGCGCTGTCTCAGCGAGACATAAAGTAATCTGTATGTTGGCTGAAACTCCGTGTAATTTGTTTTTCCGCTTGTGATTGGTTTACCTGTGGCATTGCTGTTCTTATCTTGCTTTCTGTTGGCTGTTGATCCTATGGTAACTTCCGTGTAGTCCCGAAGCAACGGCGCCTAACTAAAGTTTTCGTCCGCTCCGCTCGCACTTGTTTTAAATGCTTGCAGTGTGCCATCTGTTTCTCACGCCGCGTTTGTTTACTTATTTTGGAGATCACCCCCTGCGTCTGTAACTGGAGACTCTCCTCTGTATGTAACTGGTGCTTATGAAAAGCGCTCCAAAAACGCGCTCTATAAAATTGCGAAAAATTGCATTTTTAGAGTGATTAGAGGGTCACGCCGCGCTTGTTTAACTTGTTCCCTTTATCTCTGCTTTGATTAATGCGCATACTTGTTCTGACTGATAGCACTGGCCAGTACTGTATAATTAACTTAGGAAGTTCGGGCCCGTTTTTGTTTCTTAAACAGCTCATCGCTCGTGTCCTGTCACCTTTCCGCCCCATGGAGAATCTGCCCACACATCTTAACATAAAGCGACGCTGCCAGTTTCTCTGCGTGAAGGAGACAGACAGGCTGGCCGAGTGAGTCGCCCTCCCCACCAAGAGGAATTGTAGGTCGCCCTCCTGCTGATCGGAGTTGTTCATAATTGAATTAACGTGCTTGTGAATTCAATCTGGGCGGTATGTGGTGTGTTGGGTCTCACGGGATTAACTCCTCATCACTGGCAGAGACAAGACTACATGAATGAATTGCTGCCTTTCCTATGCAAATCGGCTGTCACGTAAGATAAAGCGAGCCGCTGGGCCAGCAGAGCTGCAATCACTTCAACGCCATTATCGCAGCTTTGTGGCTTTACGTTGCAGCCGGCCGTGGTGGCGTTGTCCCTCAGCCCTGGTGTAAGGACATGCCTCAACATAGCAGTGGGTTTATTTTTACGTGCAAGTGTCTTGCGGGGTGTTAATCACAAGCTTGCACGCGGTACACACTGCTCGGACTTATCTGGGGCCTGCAAGCCGTTGTATTAATAGAACCTGCTGCATTTTCTTTTTATAAAAACATGAAGAGCAGTTTGGTGGTAAAATGTCCTGGGCCTTTCTCTCTTGTCAGTCGGGCAGCCTCAACATGCGGCTAAAATTAGGGCTGAAGTCACTCACTTCTTTCTCCTCTATTTTTAAACTCTTTTAGCACATGCATGTGCACGTGAAGTATGCATCTGGGACACTGTTTACTGTTTGTTGGCAAATCGGATCCGAAATACAGGCATCTATTCGTAATCCAGTTTACGCCACCGTCCAACCCACCAGTGCATATGTAAAACCGCTGCAACACGTAAAGTGATTTCCCTCTACTTAGCGCTTGATCCCGCACTCCTCCCGTTTCTAGACGCTATAAATCAGACGTTACTGTTAACCAACTTAATCGTCGGTCTGTGTCGGCACTGCTAGGATACCATGTAGAAACCTTGCCTGGGTCAGAGTGCTGCTCACAGGAGCACAGAAAGCAACGGTCACCGAGCTGGACCTTGCTGTCAGGCCTTCTCCGTGGTTAGTGAGTTCTTGTGACTGCAGCGCCCCGACACCCCCTAACACTCCTAATCATTTCTCCCAGAAAGGTCTAATGTTTAATGCTTCAATTACATCCCTGTAATTTCAGCACTCCGAGTTCTTTTTCACCGTAATTAATTACATATTAAGGGCTACGTGCCTCACAGACGCAACCCCCAAACCTAAAACAAGCATTTGCAATGCAATAGGTCTCGCATTTACGCAAGTTTGAGCTATTGACATTGCAAACAACAATGCCTTTTATTTTTGTTTTCGTTTTTAAAACATACATAAAAGGCATTGTCATTTACAATGCCAATAGCTTAAACTCGCATAAATGCGAGACCTATTGCATTGCAAATGCTTGTTATTACTGGTGGCCGCATTTTGCAGCACTGCTGCTATATCGGCCCCCAGTAACAAAAGCAGCAGGGGGGCTGCTCCGTCAAAATTGCCAGGGCTGCTCTGGGTTCCCAGTCCGGTCCTGCCCTCCAGACTGGCCTCAAAAAGCACACATTGTCATAGAAACCCCTCACACTGTGTGCAGAAGTTGTCTTTGTGAAAGAGCAGAATGCTGTCACTCACAGTGAAGCTAGCCAGTGGCTAATGTTGGCTGATCCCTTGCCCCATTCTGTATGCCGTAGTGGGTGGAAGAAAAATGTGAATGACACAATAACAGACCAATGGATGAACAGGACTGGCTGAAAGACCCTATAAGTAGAAAGCCCTATGAGTAAGTATAGTATATTATTTTAGTAAAATCAAAGGGTATTGGCCAATGCCAGGTATTGCATGCCCCTATCGTTACCCCAGCTCTATAACACACATACCTTGTACTCCTGGGCAGCCTCTTCAATGGGGAGCACCGAGTGAGGCTTGTGATCACGTGACACGCTGCAGACCACACAGATGGGCTCCTGGTCATCTTCACAGAACAGTTTCAGTTTCTCTTCGTGTTTTCTGCACAGAATCGAATCCCGGGGGGTCACAGTCGGTACGTCAAGATGCTTCAGGGTTTCCACCATGTTTGCCAGTCTCTTGTTCGATCGGAGTCTCTTACTTTGGGAGGTTTCTCTACACTCAGGACAGGGGAAGTCTGTCTGAAGCCCTTCCCAGCACCGAGAGATACAGGACAGACAGAAGGTGTGTCCACACTCCACAGACACCGGGTCTGTGAAATATTCCAGACATATGGAGCAGGTGGCCTCTTCCTTCAGGCTCCGGAGATGGTTAGATGCAGCCATGTTCCTGCTGATACATACGAGCCGAGGTTAAGTTTCGTTTCTCCCAGTTTGTGAAGTGGGAGTGTCTGTCTTTACTTCCTTATACATCTTCCTGGAGCATTTCGGTTTGTTTTCATTGGCTGTTTCTCATGCATATAATTATAAAGGTGTCCTGGGAGTTTCTGCACCAGAGTAGGGAGAGTCTGCGGTGAGCTGGGAGTGTCGTCAGATTACCTGCTGAGTTTGCAGGTGACCCCAGAATGTTTGGGTCTGTGGTGGGGCGTCTGCCTCTGGGAGTGTCTGAGTCTCTGCTGTGAGCGCTGCATCAGGGGGTGGGCGTCGTTGCTACAGAACAAGCAGTGTATGCCTCTAGGCTGTTTACTGAAACACATTTCACACGCTGGCGTTGAATGGTAACAGTAAAACTACAAGTTACGGAGTGCACAGCACTGCAGTCTAAACAATAAGGACAGACCTGAAGGTGTCATACACGGCATCGAGCACGTTAGCCTTGGCTCTGTAGTTGGTGGTGTCTGAGATTGTGCTGTGAGTATCTGCAACATCACCTGTGTGTGACTGGCTTTAGAGCGGTTTGCATGCCACCAGTGCAACGTGGGAGGGTTTAACTCTGTGAGGGCAGCGTCAACAACTTACCTGGTAGTGTCTGCGCCTTATTACATTGGGAGTGTCTGCGCTCTGAAGTGGGAAATCAATGGGGAACAAACACTGATAAAGCCATTAGGTCTGGCCAATTGCTAAGTGAAATTGATTCTTCGAAGATTTTTAAAGTGCCTAATCACAATTAAGGGTATCCTGGCGCTTAACAGGTGTGTGGTGCTGGGCTTGAGGGGCCTTACTCGGAGATCCAGTTCTTTTGCTTCTTGCGGAAGTCAAGAAGTGTTGTGGAGACTCTAATGTGATGTTGGAAGTTGTTCTGTTGTTCCACAATTAAAGAGAGATGCATGAGAAATCACGGCCACCTGCTCTGCCTTTGCATAGGCGTGGCACGTCTATTGAGAGTCCAGCTGAGTGGAGGTGTGTTGTAATCTACTTGCTAATATAATGCATCCTCCCCATTGCTGTTCTCTGCCTTGCTGCTCAGCCTGTGGTGAGGTCATTAGAATGCTGTGAGTGTTTGTGCTTGAAGAAGGATGAGTTGGAGTGTCTGGGCTGAGCAGCAAGGAGGCTGCTCCTGGTGGGGCATTACATGGAATTTACCAACTTCCTGTAACCGATAACTGAAGATACAACTTGAAGAATAAATATACAACCTTTTTCTAAATGACCTGTGTACGTGGCATACTTTGTTTTAACACTGGCAACCAGCGGAGAAGACCAACGTGTGAAGGGAAGTTTAATGCTGAAACAGAAAAGATTTGAAGTATCGCAGGAAGAAATAAAGAAGATTGCAGAGAAAAAGACATTGAAGGCTGTGAAGAGGGTTAGCGCCTGGTAGCTCACCAGTGTCTATTTCAACTGACAGTCATAGGGGAAACGTGTTATATGCACTGTGGCTATGGGTAGGGGTTGAGAAGATACCCTGTGCTGCCTTGTCTGTATGGGAATGAACAGATGTTGAACGAGATCCTGTGTGAAGTTTATTTAGGGTTGAAAGATACCTGTGAGTAGTTGCCCTGATGTGTGGTGAAGTGGGTTATGTGATACCCACTGTGTTCCGGTTGAAAGATACTCTGTTTGTAGTTGCCTTGATGTGAGGCGGGTTATTGAATAACCACTGTGTTAGGGTTGAAAGATACTCTGTGTGTAGTTACCCTGATGTGAGGCGAGGTGGGTTATGTGATACCCACTGTGTAAGTGTTAGGAAGATACCCTGTGAGTAGTTGCCCTCTTGTGAGGAGAGGGGGGTTATGTGAGATACCCACTGTTTAAGGGTTGAAAGATACATTGTGTGTAGTTGGCCTGATGTGAGGCGAGGTGGGGATAGTTAACCACTGTTTAAGGGATTGAAGGCTACCCTGTTAAAGTTGTGCCCTGAGTGTGAGGCGAGGTGGGTTTTAAGATACCCACTGTGTAAGGATTGAATGATACCTTGTGAGTAGTTGCCCTGAGTGTGAGGCGAGGTGGGATGATATACCCACTGTGTAAAGGTTGAAACTTTTATATTAGTGTCCTTTCTAGTTGGTTAAGGGAGTGTGGTTTTGATAAATTTATTGGACGTGTTGTTTGTGCATTTTAACATCTTGCATCCATAAGATTTTCTATTGTCTTTATAAGGGGGGAGATGTTTTGTAATCTACTTGCTAATATAATGCATTCTCCCCATTGCTGTTCTCTGCCTTGCTGCTCAGCCAGTGGTGAGGTCATTAGAATGCTGTGAGTGTTTGTGCTTGAAGAAGGATGAGTTGGAGTGTCTGGGCTGAGCAGCAAGGAGGCTGCTCCTGGTGGGGCATTTCATGGAATTTACCATCTTCCTGTAACCGATAACTGAAGATACAACTTGAAGAATAAATATACAACCTTTTTCTAAATGACCTGTGTACGTGGCATACTTTGTTTTAACACTGGCACTTTTATGGATCAGACCAACATCCTGTAACCTGCAACCTAAGAAGTAATCTCAAGAATAAATCTACAACCTTTTCTACAAGACCTGCTTGCGCATCATTCTTCATTGTAACAAGGTGCTTGGTGGGTTAGTGGATCTGCATGCGGCTGTTCAGGTGGGCAACACCTGTGTTGTGTAGTGCTTTGTATGTATGGGTCGGTAGTTTGAAATGTGTGTGCTTATGTACATGGAGTAAGTGTACCTCCCTTGAGTGTGGGGTGATCTGAGAAGGTGCGAAACGAAACTTGAGTGTGCCCCCTACAAAGTACATGGGGGGGCTGCGCTTCCCTCCCCCTCCCCTATTTAATGGCGACCGCTGCAAGGGAGTATGAGCAAGACCTCTGACCTCCTGGTCAGAGGCCTGCTCTGTCCCACAGCAGCTCTGCTGTTGTGCCACTGCCGTTGACCCCGCTCACCTCTCTGGTAGGTGTTCAAGGCCCTCCTCCACCCGCAGGCTCCTGCCTGCGCCTCATCACTGGTGTTCCAGTGGGAGAGCCTTGCTCTTCTGCTGGTTCCACTGCTGTCTTTATTGTGTTGTGCCCATCTTCTGTCTTGTCTGTACCCGTTTTTCTGTCTTTTTGCTATTGTGCCTGTTTTTTCTGTCTTTTCTGTTATTGTGCCTCTGTTAGTTCCTTTTTGTTATTTGTCACTGTTATTTGTTTGTCTGTTTGTTTTTTCGTGACTTCTGCCGTTCCCTTCCCGCCGCTGCTGCCCCCGCGACCCCTCCCCCTGCTGCTTCCCGCTCCTGACTCCCAGCTGCGCTTTCCTCCCCCTTCCCTATTTAATGGCGGCTGCTGCGCGGCCGTGCACTGCCGTGCGCAGCGGGCGTGCCGCTGGCGCACCAAAGGCACGCCAAAGGCAAGCCCATCTGCGACACGACCGCGACCAGCGCCAGGGACCCTGGTTCTTCGATCACCCACCGCTAATACTCAGCTGCCCTCCTCGCACTCAACCCCGGAAGGAACAACAACTGCCAGCTGTCCACGCCGAACACCACCCACGGCCATTTCTCTCGCCGCAACTGCCGCCGAACCTTCACCACCCTCCGGACCCCCATGGCCGCCGCCCCCCACCGGACGCCAACACCAAAGAAGCCCTTAAGTGCATCCTCCTCAACGTGCGCTCCCTACACAGACATGCCGTAGAGATCTGGGAACTCCTCGACACCCTCTCGCCAGACGTCGCCTTCTTCACGGAACGTGGACCAACGCCTCCTCCGCCCCCGACATCACCACCGTCATCCCCGATGGATACAAGATCCAGAGGAAGGACCGCCCCAGCCGCCCAGGAGGAGGACTCACCATCGCACACAAGAGCTCCCTCCGACTCTCCACCACGAGCGACTCCTCCGGCACCACCGAACATCTCCTTTTCCAGATCCAGACCAGCCCTAGAACCACTCTTCGCGGCACCTTCGCCTACAGACTCCCCCCCCCGTACCCCTGCCTCGTTCGCCACTACCATTGCTGACCTCATCACACCCCACGCCATCGCCTCCATGGACTACATACTCATCGGAGACCTGAACTTTCACCTCGACATCCTGAGGGACCCCAACTCCACCGCCCTCCTGGACAACCTCGCCAACTTCGGACTGAAACAGCTCATCACCACCCCTACCCACAAGGCAGGACACACCCTTGACCCCATCTTCGCAGGTGGGAACAACATCTGCTTCAGCCACACCATGCAGCCCCTCTGGACGGACCACCACTGCGTACACTTCTCTTTCAACACCACCACCGCTCTCAAACCCACTCTGTGCCCCCGCGAAGGAACTGGAACAAGGTCACAGAGGAGCACCTCAACTCCACCCTCAGCCGCGACCCTCCACCCGCCTCGACCGACGCCAACTCTGCAGCCAAGGAACTACACCGCTGGATCACCAACTGCGCAGACAATCTTGCACCCTTCCGCACCACCAACAGACAACGCCCCCTGAAGGCCACCTGGTTCACCACCGACCTCCAAGATGCCAGACGCTCCTGCAGACGTCTCGAAAAACGATGGAGAAACAGCAAAACCATGGAAGACCTGACCACCTACAAGAACGCCATGACAGAATACCACTAACGCATAAGATCCACAAAGAAGACCTTCATCCGGAACAAAATCCTCACCAACTCCAGCAGCTCTAAGGAACTCTTCAACATCATCCAGCAATTCACCAAACCCCACAGCGAAGCCACGGACGTCACTCCCTCCCAGGACCTCTGCAACAAGCTCGGCTCCTACTTCCACCAGAAAATCAAGGCCCTCTACGACAACTTCAGTGAGCAGACTCCAGAAATCACCCTTCCGTCCTGCGACGACAGCCGGCCACCATCACCGCCTGGACCCCGGTCACCACCGAAGATGCCACCTCGACCATGAAGAGCACTCACTCAGGAGCCCCCATGAACCCCTGCCCTCCGCACATCTTCCACAGAGCCACCGCTGCCATAGCGCCCCAGCTACGACGCACCATCAATGCCACCTTCGAATCCGACGACTGGAAATGCGCAGAAGTCAAGCCCCTCCTCAAGAAACCCTCTGCAGACCCGACGGACCTGAAGAACTACCGACCGATCTCTCTCCTTCCCTTCGCAGCCAAAGTCACCGAGAAGATCGTCAACGCCCAGCTGACAAACTTCATCGAAGAGAACTCCATCTTCGACCCCTCCCAATCCAGATTCCACAGCAACCACATCACCGAGACCGCCCTTCTCGCTGCCACAGACGACATCCGCATGCTCTTCGACCAAGGCCACACTGCAGCCCTCATCCTACTTGACCTCTCCGCAGCCTTCGACACCGTCTCCCACCGCACCCTCGCAGCCAGACTCCACGACGCCGGAATACAGGGAACCGCCCTCGACTGGCTCCGCTCCTTCCTCGCCGGCAGAACCCAAAGGATCAGACTCCCGCCTTCCCTCTCCGAACCCACAGAGATCAACTGCGGAGTACCACAAGGATCATCGCTCAGTCCCACTCTCATCAACATCTACATGGCCCCCCCTCGCCTCCATCGTCAGACAGCATGGACTCAGCATTGTATCCTATGCCGACGACACCCAGCTCATCCTCTCCCTCACCAAGGACCCCAAAACCACCATACTCAGCTTCCAGGAAGGGATGAAAGACATTGCAGCTTGGATGAGCAGCAGCTGTCTGAAGCTCAACTCGGGGAAGACAGAAGTCCTCATCCTTGGACCCACCCCCTGAGATTGGGACAACACCTGGTGGCCCACCGCCCTCGGCACCCCCCCACCCCTACGGACCACACCCGGAACCTCGGCATCAAACTCGACTCCTCCCTCACCATGACCCGACAGATCAACACAGTCGCCTCCACCTGCTTCAACACCCTCCGCATCCTCTGCAAGACCTTCAAGTGGATTCCCCCCCCCCCGAAGCCAGAAAGACCGTCACCCACGCACTCGTAACAAGCATACTGGACTACAGAAACGCCCTCTATGCTGGAATCAATAAATCCCTGCTACGCAAACTCCAGACCATCCAGAACACCGCGGCCAGACTCGTCCTCGGCATCCCACGACATGAACACATCACCCAACACCTGTGAGACCTCCACTGGCTCCCCGTCGAGAAGAGAGTAACCTTCAAGCTACTCACCCACGCCTACAAATCCCTCCACAACACCGGACCCAAATACCTCAACAAAAGAGTCTCCTTCCACGTACCCAAAAGAAGCCTCCGCTCCGCCGACCTCGTCCTAGCAGAAACCCCGCGCATCCACAGAACCAGAGCGGGAGGAAGAGCCTTCTCCCACACCGCAGCCAAACCCTGGAACGAGCTCCCGGTCAACATCAGACGCTCCCCTACTCTGCACACCTTCAGGAAGAGCATGGCTTTTCGGCTGATTCAGAGTTGCACCCCCCCCTCAGCGCCTTGAGACCCTCATGGGTGAGTAGCATGCTTTGAACCTCCTGATTGATTGATTGATTGATTGATTGGGGGCCCCCATGCCCTGAACCCAGTCAAGAGCTCTCAAGCCAGGGGTCTGCCGCCTGAGCACAGTGCCGGGGTGGGGGGGGAGCCGGCCGCATCACAGGGCTAATGTTATGCCCAGTGGTGGCTCCTCCGCTAAGGCGGAGGAGCGTCGCCCCACTGAGAAGGTAAAAATAAAATGATAATAACTCATTGTTATTATCATTTTATTTATACGTCCTTGCTCTGCTAGGGCGGGGCAGGGCTTCTTTGCTCACAGAGCAGGGCAGGGAAGGAGTGGTTTGCCTACTCCTAGTGCGCATGAGGCTTTGGCCGGCCGTCTCGGGCCGGTCAAGCCGTCATGCGCACTTTGTATGTTCTCCATGCAGGCTGCATTACAGCCTGCATAGAGAACATGCCCAGCCTCCCATTCTCTGGCTGAGCGCCGATCCACGGCGCTCAGACCAATCGCAACGCTGCATTGCAGCATTGTGATTGGCTATCGCGAGGCTGGGTGCTTCCTGCTTCCTGCCCTGCGGGTGAAGAGGACCGAGAGAAGGAGGAGGCGGCGGCAGCAGCAGACAGGTAAGTGTATTTTTATTTTCACTCCATTGCCACCCGCGACCCGCCCCCCCGCCCGTAAATATCAGCCGCCACTGGTTATGCAACTGCACAGAGACAGAGGCACTTATTTCAGGTCCACCTTCAATACCATTCATTTTTATAAATGCTTTAGATCAAGTGTCCTTGTAATGTGGTATTTGCCACATATTTTTTCTCAAAATCCCTTGGGGCATACCATAAATCTTCCTTGACTTTGTCTTTCAGTCTGATCTAGATTTTACTAATGTTCCTAGTGCAAAGTGCTTCAAAACACACTGCTTGATTCTACTTTGCCTCTAACGTTCTTGTGAGAACCCAAAACTTACTTTAAAACATTGATTAAATCATATTTCTGTTAACAAATTTCGCAGTTTAAATGTGCACCTAAAAGAGTATTTGCAATTGCCACAGATGTCCCTAGAATGCCACTAACGGACAGCAGGACACAACATTTTCTGTAACGTTGTTTAAGCTCCATCCAGTTTTGACCAAACACATTGGGCAATTGTGTTTACAAATGCACAATTTCCACAAAATAAGTAAAATAATAACATGACACTATCAAAAATAACAATAAAATGCTTTACACGTGTATTATTTTTCTGCGTTGTTGAGTGTTTTAAAAAATCCAGGAAGAGAATCACCCTTCCATCTCCTCCTGACCCCCTTTTTAGGTCTTGCCTGGCGTTGGAGCGCGCATGCGCTCCTCGCCTGCGAGAGCTATAGTCAACAAGTCAGTTTCGAGAAGGGGACTCAAGACCCGCCCCTCATTTCCATTGGGTAGCGTCAGCGTTTATGTTAAACGCTGGCTTCCCATTGGAAAGGAGGGTTTTTCGTTGCCTCCCTTTGGCTTTTTGGTGGACTGGCTCGCCTGCTTTACGTGTGTCGTGACGACTTTTCTTATCAGTCACGCGTGAAGCATGCAGCAGTAGGCTCTCTGATTGGTTGTCTCGGTTCACAGGTCATGTTTCCTTTTATGACTTTGTTTACTCCAGGCAGGCATGGAGCTCAGAGGCGTAAGGGGTCACAGGGAGGACAGGAGGATCAGGGGGATCCCGGCAGACTGTGGGTGCTTGGCAGCAGCGTGTTAATTTTTTTTGCATCGAGCTTGTTTTCTTGTTGCCGTGCTGTGAAGTTTTCGATGCTGTGCAGTGTTCCTGCTTCGTGGAGAGGATCCGCTCTCGCCCTCATTAACATGCTCACATGCAGCTTTGGCGATGGCTCTATTGAGACAAAGGAAGCAACTGCGAGATGTCTCTGGATTAAACCGTGCATACTTTACTGGCTCCTCGAGGATAGCTCATAGCAAAAACCTCTTCTGGCGCTTTAACTAGGCGCTAACGTGTGGCAGGAAACAGCCCGTCAGAATAACTTCAATTCACCAAGATGCCAGGGGGAAGGGACGTGACATCACACACCTTTGAATCCCGCACCTCCTTTACTACAGCAAAAGCTTGACCACTTCTCACACCTTTCACTTCTCGAGTCCCGGCTCCTATCAATACTGCATGCCTTTGGGTGTGGAAGGAGGTAACACAGATGCATTCTTTCGGCAAGATGGTAAATGGCTAACTCACATCACATCCTGCTTCCTGTTGGGCAGTCCACGGTGTCTGCACACAATGGGCATTCTGTACCAGGGCGGTGGGCGAGCGCTCCGGGCATTTCATGTGAATGTAAGGCGCGTTGTGCGCGAGCCCCTCAAAATGCCCTTTCTGCGGGTCACATAACAGGCCATATAACTCCAGGGTGGGGGGCACAGGACACTCTGCACCGGGCACCAAGCAGGAGTCAGGCCGCCGGCCGCTGCCCACCATGGTACCCGTGCCAGAGCGGCCGTACAGCGCCGAGGGCACTGCCAGACAGCTGCAAGGTATGGGCACCCGGGGGCACTGCCAGGGTCAGAGTGGGCACCTAGCACAACAAGGTATGGGCTGGGCACTCAGTGTCACTGCCAGAGAGTATTAAGAGGGGCCATCCTTACAGGTAACAAGAGGTTGAGGAATGGACCCGGGAGAAAGGCTAAGTGCGGCCTCAGGTGAATGAATGGCTGAGTGCAGACTGCAGACTTAGTAGAAATCAGTGGCTCTCTAAGCTGACATCAATTTTAGTAAATGTTACATTATGCTTCAGAGAAAAGAGTCATGTGAAGATGACAGTGGGGGAGGGAGGCTGTGTGTGAGGGGGGCTGCACTGTTAGAGGACACGCTTCGAACCGAACAACCGCTTTGCATCATGGTATTCGTAGTCTCTCAATTGTCAGTCATTCATCAGCAACACTGTAAGTCTTCAAAAACATATGTTGATTTTTCTTTCATCTTTGTCAACAATAAAAAAGCATCTACTCACAGTGTAAACAATGACGTAGTTCAAAGGGCAAGAGGCAGAATTGCCTCTTAGGGGGGCGCACGCACCCCGGCGTAGGAAGCAAGGCTCCGAAGGACAACGTTAATATGCCTGAAACGTGTGCGCTACCCACTGACAAATCAGCTCGTCTTCCCTCTCTTGTCCAGTGCTACCCTCTCTTGTCTGATGCTACCCTGTCTGATGCTACCCTCTCTTGTCCGATGCTACCCTCTCTTGTCCGATGCTACCCTCTCTTGTCTGATGCTGCCCGATGCTGCCCTCTCTTGTCCGATGTTGCCCTCTCTTGTCTGATGCTACCCTCTCTTGTCTGATGCTACCCTCTCTTGTCCGATGCTACCCTCTCTTGTCTGATGCTACCCTCTCTTGTCTGATGCTACCCTGTCCGATGCTACCCTCTCTTGTCTGATGCTACCCTCTCTTGTCTGATGCTACCCTCTTGTCTGATGCTACCCTGTCCGATGCTACCCTCTCTTGTCTGATGCTACCCTGTCCGATGCTACCCTCTCTTGTCCGATGCTACCCTCTCTTGTCCGATGCTACCCTCTCTTGTCTGATGCTACCCTCTCGTGTCTGATGCTACCCTCTCTTGTCTGATGCTACCCTCTCTTGTCTGATGCTACCCTGTCCGATGCTACCTTCTCTTGTCTGATGCTACCCTCTCTTGTCTGATGCTCCCCTCTCTTGTCTGATGCTACCCTCTTGTCTGATGCTACCCTGTCCGATGCTACCCTCGCTTGTCTGATGCAACCCTGTCCGATGCTACCTTCTCGTCTGATGCTACCTTCTCTTGTCTGATGCTACCCTCTCTTGTCTGATGCTACCCTCTCTTGTCTGATGCTATCCTCTCTTGTCTGATGCTACCCTCTTGTCTAATGCTACCCTCTCTTGTCTGATGCTACCCTCTCTTGTCTGATGCTACCCTCGCTTGTCTGATGCTACCCTGTCCAATGCTACCCTCTCTTGTCTGATGCTACCCTGTCCGATGCTACCCTCTCTTGTCTGATGCTACCCTCTCTTGTCTGATGCTACCCTCTCTTGTCTGATGCTACCCCCTCTTGTCTGATGCTACCCTCTTGTCTGATGCTACCCTCTTGTCTGATGCTACCCTGTCCGATGCTACCCTCTCTTGTCTGATGCTACCCTGTCCGATGCTACCCTCTCCTGTCCGATGCTACCCTCTCCTGTCCGATGCTACCCTCTCTTGTCTGATGCTACCCTCTCTTGTCTGATGCTACCCTCTCTTGTCTGATGCTACCCTCTCTTGTTTGATGCTACTCCTCTCCGGTCCGATGCTACCCTCTCTGGTCCGATGCTACCCTCTCTTGTCCAATGCTACCCTCTCTTGTCCGATGCTACCCTCTCTTGTCCGATGCTACCCTCTCTTGTCCGATTCTACCCTCTCTTGTCTGATGCTACCCTCTCGTCCGATGCTACCCTCTCTTGTCCGATGCTTCCCTCTCTCTTGTCTAGTGCTACCCTCTCTTGTCCAGTGCTACCCTCTCTTGTCTTGCTCCATGGGAGGAACAAAGACCTGCTGGACAGCCTAAAATAAATAGAGCAAATAGAAAGCAAGAAAATACAAGTAAATGCGTGCTACAAAACACAAAGCCAATGGTAAGCAATGGGCGGAATGCATTCCCAGGGGCGCGTTCAGCATGTCCCCGATATGTCTTAGCAACCAGACAGCTGTGCTCTCTGGTAGGCTTCAACCTAAAAAGAGTTTCATGTTTGCAAGCCAGGTCACATTTGAACTTGAAAAAACAAGCTTTTTAAGAGCCTTGCAAGGTATGGAAGACTGCATGAATTTGAGCTTGTGGGGCAATCTTTGCTTTAATATCAGGGAAAATAATAGTAAAAACCGGCCCAGCAGACCATAAAACAGGCCCACAAACAGCCAAAAACCAAGCATTAAAAATGCAATGGTCTCGCCTTTCATTAAGTTAAAGCCATTAGCAAAGAAAATGGCTTTAACTTAATCAAAGGCGAGACCTATTGCATTTTCAATGCTTGTTATTTTGTTGTAGCTGGCGGCTGTGCCCGCCAAAACATACACTCCTGGCTAAGGGCATGTGCGGAAGCTTGACGCCTCAGTATCTCATGTGTCCTAACTTGGCTTCCTGAACCCTCTGCTATTGCAGTGCTAAAACTCACACTGATCTCTGTCAATGCACTTCTGCCTAAAGCGCAGCCCTGCCAAGTACCACGCATCAGGGGTTAGACTAGCGCATTTTAGTGATGGTTTCCGCATCACAGCACTAAAATGCATTAGTCACGCATATTAAAGCTCCAGGGACTGACGTGTGCACTTAGGCACTGCAGCATTCTTATAAACAGTGCAGTTTGTTTTTGGATGGTTCTGTGCTGCTAGCTGCGCAGCAGCAATTTCATCATAAGCCAGGCCAGGAGGGGGGAGTGTTGCTGGGCTACAACGTGTTAAAAAACAGCTTTGGCAACATTTTTGCAGTCAATAATTACACTGATTGGCCTGGCCTCTCTGGGCCACGTGGATCCAACATCATAGTGCGTTGTGATAACAGCATTAAATATGGCGCCGTTTTGTTTGCTGGGTGTGCTTTGCCTAGGTAGGGTGGCGATGTGCTGCTCATGGGCAGGGCAGGGGTGCACTGCAAGATATTTTTGATACTAAAGCCTAACTTGATAAACTATCTTTGGACTCAGTGTGACCAGAACGACATAGTCACACTGGAACTAGAGCTGCTGGCTGCTGTTGCAGTCAGAAGATCCCTGTCCAAGGCCTCCCCAGGCAGGCGCCTCAGCCAAGCACAAACCGGCAGCCTGGAGTACGACAGCAATTGAAGATACTTTGCAGGGTTAGCCTGCCCTGGCAGCCACCTCTGGCTCTCGTTGGCATTGGAGAGTTCAGCACGCCTTACCCGAGAAAACTGATGTCTGCAGGGACTTCCACTTTTAGTTGCAGAGTCTCCCATTCGCTGGGGTGTTTCTAATGTACGTTGTTCCTTAAACTGACCCACAATCAAACTAATTCTGTGTTATTTTGCTCTGTCTTTAAAACTGAAGCAACCGCATTTCAAATTACAGAGTACACACTTCAAAAGGGGAAGATAAATGCAAGTAAAGGGTTGTATGACAGAGGCACGCATGGCTGAACCACACATGCCTCTACCACGCAACCTCAACTATGAACGCGTCTAAACAATGCATTGCTTTACTACGCATGCCTTTACCACGCAATTTCGTGGTAAAGGCATGTTTGGTAAAGGGATGTGTGGTAAAGTTCACACCCAAACCGCTCTGCCCTGAGTCCTAAAATCCAGGCGCCTGCCCTATAACCCGACCCCCTCCGGAGCCTTTAAAACAACCCCACCCTAAAACCTTAAACTATCCCGTCTTCCCCTGCCCTGTGCCCTAGAAACTGCCCTCCCTGCCCTGAAAACTGCCCTTTCCCCCTACTTCTGAGCCCTAAAACTCTGCCCCCTACCTTAAAAACTACCCTGCCCTGAGCCCTAAAAATGGGCCCCCTGCCCCGAAAACTGCCCCTTACCCCCTGCCCTGAGCCCTAAAACTCTGCCCCCTACCTTAAAATCTACCCATGCTTCACATGATCCGCCGAGATGGGGACGGCTCTCCTCCGGTGTTGGACAGAGCTCATACAGTGGCATCTATACCAGGGTGCCACAATTCAATTCCGGGTATTCTGACAGGAGTATACTTCTTTACTGAAAAGGAATCTATCTTGAAGGCATCGCGGAGCAAAGCTGATCTTCCAAGGCCACACTGCCCAGCACTTTCAGGACCTGTCGCCAGTCACTCTGCACCGCCGCAGGGACTTCAGACCTGTCACCGACAAACTGAGGGAACTCAATGTGTTGTGGGCCCCCGGCCCACATGCTAGATAAGTAACGCACACAGAGGCATGCTTAGTGTGTTGGTAACTGGCCCAGGGCACGTGCGCCCGGCCCCTTTTATTTGCAGGGTCACCTGACTGGTGAAGCCTGTGATGGGTGGGTGTTAGTGTAAGTGTTGCACAGGGTGAAACACTAGAATGTGTCCAGCCGGACACTACATCCCTCCCAAACTTTAATGAAAAGAAACAAACAAAAGTCCAACCTGTAAGAAAACAAACAATACATAGCACCAAATGAGTCTCTTCAGGCCGTCAGCCAGGCTGCGCTGGAGCTTTGGACCGCATGGTCAGGATGTTTTAGTCCGCCTTGGCGATGTACTTCAGACCGGCCTGGTCTCGCGGTGTTGGAGTCTATTTACAAAGGTCAAGTATCGGTGCATCAGGAGCGGTGGTGGAGTCCACTCTGGATATCTCGCAGGCGCTCAGGTTCCGGTGGACGACAAACCTACAGCTGTTGGGGATGATCTCGGTGTATGAGGCCTTCCCTTGGAGGCGACGTGCTTGATGGTCTTTCTAGCTCCTGACAGCCGAGCAACTTCAGACTGCCTCTCTTGCCTGGACTCCTCTCTCACTGGAGCCTCCTGGAGGGCCTTCCTGCCGGGCTGCCATGAGACCGTGTGGGCTTCGTGTAGGCCGCGTGAAGGCGTCGCTGAGGAACTGCCAACAGGACCACAGCCAAGTCGCTCATGTAGCCGCAGAGGGTGGTGTCTCAGTGTGGGTGTTCTCGCCGTCAGGACTCAGGTTCTGTGCCTTCCTCTGATGGTCTTTGGGTGACCAGTCTTCGACTGTGAGCTCCATGCTTCCCGTGCCTGTCGTGGAGCTGCTGCTGACGCATCTCTCCTATTCGGATTCCCCTCTCACAGGAACTCCGTCGAGGCCCTTGCCCCTCGATTGCCATGTGACCGCGTGGACTGTGTGGGCCTTTCGTAGGCCGCGCTGAGGGGTCGCTGCAGAACGCCCAACAGGGCCACGGCCAAGCCTCGTGTAATCCCAAGGGTGGATATTCCAATGGTCGGGTATGCTCTACTTCGGCAGGCTTCAGGTTGACGGGGTCACCCAGAAGGTTCCTGGGTGGCTAGCCTCATTGAACTCCGGTTGTCTGGAGTGTTGGGATCCACTCTGGTGGTGCGATGCTCCTTTGATGTCCTTGGTGATGATGCACCTGGATGATGATGACGAACACAGTGATTTTCCTTCCGTTGGGCAACAGGCTACGATCTCTTGCCTTGGGTGACCTTGTGGAGTGAGGAGGACTAGAGGGACTTCATGGCCACTTGCAGTTGTCTTCCAGCAGGTGCACTTGCTAGGCGTGGTGCTATCGATACCAAGCAGCCGGTGACAGGTGAGAGGATGGTCGAACTGCGAAGCGTGGGGCCTGGACGCAGATCGCGCTTGCTAGCGGCTTACGGTTGGTCCTCCCGCGAAGCTGTCTCCAGTGACGTCTCGGCACCCCGGTGTCTGGCTTGTGCTGATGAACACCTTCTCCAGTGCTGGCACGAGTCCCCTGTCCTGTCGCTCTTCTCCGTTCCATCTTGCGCGCCTGTGGTGGTTGTCTGCCCTGTGGCGTGGTGCCACTGTTCTTTCTTCCTTTGCGGAGTGGCGTCCTGCCACTCTCTCTTCCTCCTTCCAACCAGGTCCTCACTTGGATGTGGCGTCATGCCACATGTCTCATGTTTGCGCCACATGGACATCTCGCTGGTCGCGTCCAGTTCTTGAGACGGTCTTCACTTTTTCTGCGGACCTGTCTCAGGTCTGTCCTGTCAGTAGGACTTGCTTCTTTCTCGGGGACCTTTCCCGGGCACCATCCCCTCCTCAGGGATTTCGCTGTGCTCCTCTTCTTTTCACTCAAGGGCGTTGTGCTTGCGCCTCGAGGCAGCGCCGTCATGGCAGTTGATCCTGCCTCCCTTCGGGCATGCTTGGCGGAGTTTGGTCACTTCGAGTGACGTGCTACCTGCTTGCGGTGCGAACGTGGCGTCCGGCCACGTGTCGCCTGTCGTCGGAGCACACGTTGGGGTGGCGGCTTGGCACGTGTGGTGTGTGACTCTCCTCTTGCCTGTCTTGGACTTCTGGCGACTCTGTCTTGAGGCAGTCTGAGGGAGGACACTCCGTACTGTCTTCGTCCCCCTGCTGGGCTTCGCTGGGGTGGTGGAGATGCAGAGGATCTCCCTGCTGTCTTCAGCAGTGCTTCTCTTCAGAGAGGTCTCTCTCTCCTGGGCGTTTGCCCGTGCTGACACGCTTCTGGGTGCATGCGTCGCGCACCTCGGACTTCGCTCGCTCTTGGTCCTTCTTCTGGGTGCCCTCTTCTGGCACTTGGTGTGCCCATTCTGTGGCTTGCGGTGGTGCGCCGTCACCACTGGGGTGGGCGGCGCAATTTCCTCGCTTGCGGTGGCATCAGACAGCCACTGGGGGTTGCGTGCGCGGTGCATTTTCTCCTTGTGCCTTCATGTGCTTGATTGCTTTTCAGTCCTATCACCTTCACTGGACCTTGCTTGGTCCCTTGATGCTTCTCTTAGTCAGGGCAGCCCTGGGGTCCTTGGCAGCGTCCTTCTTAACTGCGGCAGCTTTGTGGCTATTCGAGTGCTCTCTACTGTTATGCCTCGACAGGGCACAAGTGCCTCTTCATGTTCTGTGGTTGCACTGTTCATGCCACTTTCCATGTTGCTGCAGGTTAGGGGCATCTTCTTCTGACTTGCTGTGCTTTCCTGCGATGTGGTGCTATAAGGTGAAGCGGCCACTAGGTGGCACTGCAGTGTTCTTCTCCTGCAGTAATGTGGATGAAAAAAACCCTCTTTTATTCTCTGGGGACAGCTCTATTGTCTTTGTCTATTTGATTCTCTTCTCACACGATGTACACTTGGACAGCCCCTCCAGCTGGGAGACGGTGTGTGAGACGTCCCCTAGGTGGCGCTGCAGCCACTCCTGGTTTGAAAACTTGCTGCTGGCCTTGTGTGACCGGCCTTCGTCCTTACCTCAGCGCCCCTCAGACGGAGTGCAGCTACCTTGCACACAGTGCTGTTGAGGCAGGCACATAACGATCAGTAGGGGAGTAGCGGCCTCAGGCTCACATGCAGCTCTGTCCTGTCTTCCGACATGGAGCTAGGGGTACCGCTTACATAATGATGTGGGGCATGTTCACTGCTGAATCAATGCTGGCCCAGTGTATTTCACCCATGCAGGGGTGGCACAAGGGCTCGTTCATTTAGAGGGCTGCTTGCTGTCCAACTGTGGGTGCAGTACTTTAAACTACCTGCTAAGTGGCGCCGCAGTCGCTCTTTCCTTGGTGCGGGCCCCCCGCAGCTGCTGGGGCTGGTGCTGCTGAACGCTCTCTCACAAACACCGGGCGGTCGCTTGTTGTAATCCTGTGCTCTGCTAATGTATTGAGCACAACACTGCTCGAGTGTCACAGGCCTCGTTGGGAGCTAGCAGCGTGAAGAGAAAGGCCAGTTTAGTCATCGGAAGGCAAGCAGTGCCGGATGACTGGTTTCTCCTATGGCGGTAGGGACACGTGGTGATGCAGCTCCCGTCCTCTTGCACCACGCTGGTGTAATCGGTACACTTTGCACCTGGCAAGCTGCACCTCCGCTTTCCCCCCTCCAACGCCGACGGCGGCGGGTAGGCAGCCCGCGGGCCACACCTCCTTATGGACGCCGATACGGGGGCGGACTAGAGCAACTGCAGCAGGGCCTTCCTGGTGAGTGCTTATTTATTTATCTGTCTCGGCCGGCGGGTACGGTCTCAGCTGCGGGTCGACTCTCCAGGTGGTGGGTGCCTTCATTTACTGCGGAGCGCGTCTCCGCTCCTGTGCTGCGAGTATGGTGACGCTGGTGCCGCAGGGGGCATGGAGGCTTTGATTCTGCTGTGCTGGGCAGCTGAGAGCGGTTTTCTCTCCTTCCTGCAGCAATCTCTTGCTAACTACGGGCCACGTGGGGGCTGAAGACGCGAATCACTGTCTCCTGTGGTTGCAGATCACGGCATGGGAATGAGGCGCCTCACCTCCCAAACGACAAGGCTGCAGGGGACGACCAGGCAGCAGGGGTGCGTGTGTCGAAGCAGCATGTTCAGTGTCTGCGATGATGCGCTTGGGTGGCATATGTGTCCCACTATACCTTTCTCCCTTGCAGGCGGCAAGGTCTGCTCTGGCCGGTCTCACGGCTATTCTCAGGGGTTGTATAGTTGCGCAACACCACGCTTGGTGCTGGCTGTGTCTCACCTCCATGGGGTCAAGGGACGCTTCCTTTGTTTGACGCCAGCTTCCTATCGCACTGCCTAGACTTCCAGGAGGCGGGTGGCAGCGGGGCATCAGATTGTGGAAGATGAGCCTTCTCTTCCAGTTCCTCTTTCGCAGTCAAAAGCTGTCACGCTCTCAGCAGGCATGGGGGAGCTTTATGCCCTCGCCATTATTCCCCCCGACCAAGCACAAAATGGCCGAAGCCGCACACATGAGGTTCGACCCCCCTCGTCGCCTATGTGGTGTTGTGGGCCCCCGGCCCACATGCTAGATAAGTAACGCACACAGAGGCATGCTTAGTGTGTTGGTAACTGGCCCAGGGCATGTGCGCTGGACCCTTTTATTTGCAGGGTCACCTGACTGGTGACGCCTGTGATGGGTTAGTGTAAGTGTTGCACAGGGTGAAACACTAGAACGTGTCCAGCCGGACACTACACTCAACATATAATATCAATGGGGTCACCCATTCGCCATCATTTTTACATGGGAGAGCAAACAATGTGTCCTCCATTCCCTGGCAGAAGCCAAACAGCTAAGCACAGAGAATGGTAGCGGTGGAATACAGGGTAGCACATCAATTATAAAACAGTATCTTTCTAAGATTATTCTTTAGCCACGTACCAGTGTTGGTGCCACTCAAGGTAATATGAAACACCCCGCTACCACGGATGTGACCCCATAGAAGTACCAAAGGACTCCTATGCTTAGTTTAAACAACACAAATTTACCTCGGCACTCTTCAAGTTTATATAACACTATCGTTTTATAGTGTAGCCAGTCTATAAATAAATGCCCATGTAGCAGCTCACAGGTAAGTAATCCAACAAGTCAATTCAAGCAAATTTTTTTTTTTAATATTGACAATATTCCATTTCTATTAGTGGTGACCTCATATTTAGCAACACAGTCCAAGTATAATAACAAGCAGTTACAGGTGTTGTTCTCATTTAAAATTTCATGGAGGTCCTGTTCATATAGCCTCTACATTGTCTTTGATGGCTACTACTCAGCACACTAAATTACTCTCTCTGAATGCCCCGGGCTTGAATTCGCCCAATAAGAGACAGCAAATATGGCGCTACCTTCTCTTGCAAGATGCCAATGCCATCTTCCTACGGGAGGACTCTCACCACGTCTCATCCGAAATACCCGACTCGCTTCTGAGCACAGGCTTCAACTAAAACAGTGGGGGTAGCGATCATGTGCAAAGCGGCCTTTTGCACCAAGATATTGACCACAGTACGAGATAGGGAAGGCCGTTTTCTGAAACTAACTCTTCAACGGGGCACCCGCCCACTTGCCCCAATCAGGCGCAAGACGTGTACCTCAGGAACCTCCTGTGGGAACAGTTCGCAAATGAGAAGGGTGACCTAGTGGTAAGTGGGGACTTCAACTTGGTCTAGGACCCTGAGCTGGATCTTAGTAGGGCCTCTTTCCAGGGTACTGGGGCGATGTTTGCCGCACTTAAACAGACCCTCCCCGACCTAGGGCTGGTAGATGCATGGTGCTATAGACTCGCGAGACTACTCTTTTTATTCACATGTTCGCACCTCATAGTCCTGGTTAGATTACCTCTTCCTCACCCACTCCCTGCTTTGTGATCTGGAGGCCGCTATCATTTCGGACATCTCCATCTCTGATCATGTCCACTTGGAGCTAATATGGACTCGCGGTGGGGGTCTGGGATGAGCGCTTCCCCTCCGCACCTGCTCAGGGACCCAGTTGATACTGCAGAGATCCAACGGGGGATCACAGACTATTTTGAGCTCAAGGACCTCCCAGGGGCTTTGGCACACGCGCTCTGGGATGGCTTCAAAGCCACTAGCTGAGGGGGTCATAATATCCATTGCCATTGCACGTGCCAGGGAGGCCAGACTGGTAGAGATGGCAGTGATCAAGAACCTTGAGCGCCTTGATCAGTTCGGTCCTTCCCGGTGCAACAAAAGGCAACTGGCCTTACTGGGGAGGCCAGCTGAGGGCCCACACTACAAATAAGGCTGGGCGCTCCCTCCTCATCCTCAAACAATGGTTCTATGAAGGGGGTGACTAGGTGGGTGCGCTCCTGGCCCGAAAGTTGCGCCAGCAGCAGGCCCGAGCGCGCATAGCCAAGATCAGAGTCCGGCTACCACAGAGTAAGCGAAACGGCAAGTGTTCCACAGTGTTTATCAGGCTCTGTACACCAGGGATGACGCTCCCTGAGATCTTATAGACTCCTACCATAATGCCTGCCAATGGGAAACTTTAGACCCCCAGCACGTTTAACTCTTGGAAGTCCCCATCACCCTTTCTGAGTTGCAGGAGTCCCTGAGGGAGTCCCCTATCAGCAAGATGCCTAGTGCCAATGGGCTTCCAGTCTCCTTCTACAGAGTGTTCCTGCCCTACCTTCAAGACCAGCTGCTGAAATTATTCACCTCACTCACGTCAGATACAGGTCTCCCTCCCACAATGGCGGCAGCTGAGATCACTCTTATTCCCAAGCCTGGTAAGGACCCCACCCTGTGCGCCTCCTACCCCCAATGTCTCTTTTGAACACAGACACTAAGATTTTCACCAAAATCTTGGCTAATCAGCTAGAGCAGTACCTACCCAGTCTCATAGATCTGAACCATGTGGGCTTCATCCATAATCGACAAGGAGTGGACAACATTCATCACATTGCGCATCTGATAGAGAAGTCCCATTGCCACAGCATTCCCTCCTGCCTTATCTCACTTGACATGGAGAAGGCATTTAACAGGGTTGGCTGGCCCTTCCTGCAGGTGGTCCTCGAGAAGATTGGCCTTGGGCAGGGTATGCCCAGACACGGGTCCCTTGCTCACTTTGCCACTGGATTCAAGCTAGCCTGGCTGATGAGGGGTGTTACCCTGAAACCGGTCCCAGGATGCTTGTTTCCGGTCCAGGGAAGACCTGGCTTGGAAGTTTGGGCTGGACTGTTCCTATGAGGCACAGGGTCAAGACTGATTTGCATATAGCTGGGTTTGAACTGGGGTGGCGAAGTGAGCTAAAGAACGATGATGGATTCAACCCAGATCTGTGACTGGGGGTGAGTGTCTGAAAAGTTTCAGCGCTCCATCCATCATCCCCTTGTGTTTGCTTTGTTTGCCCTAAGTTGGCAGGGTATGCTCAGACATGGGTCCCTTGCTCACTTTGCCACTGGATTCAAGCTAGCCTGGCTGATGAGGGGTGTTACCCCGAAACCGGTCCCAGGATGCTTGTTTCTGGTCCAGGGAAGATCTGGCTTGGCAGTACGGGCTGGACTGTTCCTATGAGGCACAGGGTCAAGATTGATTTGCATATAGCTGGGTCTGAACTGGGGTGGCGAAGTGAGGTAAAGACCTATGATGGATTCAACCCGAATCTGTGACTGGGCGTGAGTGTCTGAAAAGTTTCAGTGCTCCGTCCACCATCTCCTTGTGTTTAAAATGACCAGATGACCATTCTTCCAAAGATTCTCTACCTTTTCCTTGCCCACTCCTATACCGCAGGATGACATTGTGCGCTGTTAGTGGGACATTCGCACCTACATTGGGGGGGGGGCAAACGCCCCCGGTTTTCCAACACTGTGCTGATGCTTCCCATGAACCGAGGGGGCCTAACTTGCTCTAACCTTCTTTAATGTTATTGGGCGGCGTACCTTCTCTACACCTCCAAATGGGTAGCCCACGATAGTGAGAAGCACTGGTTCCACATGGACCAGGCCGTGGCTTGCTTCCCTCTGTGGGATCTAGCCTGGCTCCCTAAACACGCTAAACCACGAAGCTCCTATATAGCCACCCCCACCAAGACTGTCCTGGAGTTATGGGAGAAGATAGTGGCCAAAAGGGGACTCACCACTTTACCATCTCCAAAAAACCCAATTGCCCGCAACCCGGACTTCACGCCTGCTCTCAAGGCCCTCAAGGCACATTCATTTTCCAGCTGGGGTGAGGGTGAATGCTGCACCATGCATGATCTGTTTGAGGGTGAGTCGTTTAAGACATTTGAACACTGCAAAGCAGAATCCAGATCCCTGAAACAGTCTGGTAACAATAATGTCAACTACGTCACTGGGCACTCCATCCCTCCAACGTCCAGGGAACGACGCGGCACAACACCACCTTTGAGGCACTGGTCAGAGCGTACAATGGCTCTAGCGGATTGATATTGCATACCTATCGGATGCTTCAACACTCAGGCAGGTCAGGGCTCAGCCATACCAATTGCAATGGCAGGATGACACTCCACTAGGGCATCTCCCAGAAGCAATGGGACAACCCTAAAACTTATAGAAGCATACCACAGCTTAAGACAGCATACAAACTGATGACTCAGTGGTATTATACACCGACCTGCCTTGGCGAAATTTACCCTGCTTCCTCTGACACCTGTTGGCAGCATGGCTCCCGGGGACTTGCACACTTTTTTAAATGTGTGGGATCTGGCCTGGTCGCTTCCTTTCAAGCTATATTCGGGGTCATACCGGCTTATATTCATTCTATTTTTTCCGGCGTTTTCAGAGGGTTCCCATTAATATTAGCGCTGGCAGCTGGTGTCCTGCTTCTTCTCCTTGTGCTTCGTAATGGATGCTCACTTTGTAGCTCTGCACATGCCGGCCCAGCTACAACTGTACCGTAATCGCCTATATGAGGTTTTGGGATGCTTGCCTTTAGCAACGTTTGGCGTAAGTTACGACTTGACATTCCGCTTTGCCTCTTTTACTTGCGTGCAGCCCGTGCTTAATTGCTGATTCTCCTGGGCGATGGAGCTTTGCGTATCGAACACGTGGTGTCCAGTCCCTGATTTCAGCCGGTTGATGGGTCGCTTAGAGGCACATGACGTGGCCTGTTCTGTGGATGGTCAAATGACGCGTGCAGCTTTACTTGGAATCTTGGCTCAATGGGATATCTGTGCGGCAGCGCAGACTTTTCTGCAACGAAGTTTTATTGAATATCACGCAAGTTTCCCATTTCTCCTTTTTGATGCTCCTCCTTGTGAGGAACATGATTGTTCCTTCGACTTATTAAACTGGATGTCATCGCTTTTTTCTACCACTGTCAATGATGAACTGTTGGAAGGAATAGCTTTCCTTTGCACTCAAACCTTCATGGATTGACTTCTTGGGTCGTCCCTGGTCTGTATCTGGAATACAGACTCTTTTTTCTAAAGCTCAAAGTGCCTTTAGCTTTTTTTTTTTTTTTTTTTGGAATGTCCCTCGTCCATGTACTGAACACTGCCTGACTTTTGAACTCTGTTTTTGTTCTTCTGTCTATGTCCTACTGACTTACCAGGGGGAGGTGTTATATGGGGTTATGTAGCCCTTAGATGCATTGTCGACATGGCTAAGTTAGCATAAGTTTTGCTTGCCCTATGCTGCTGCTTTTACGGACACCTCTGCTAAGAGTTTGTTTTCGCGACACTTTGCCTCTGCCCTGTACATGATAACAGATTGCTTTTCACGTTCATAGCCTTCCCTTCAATTCTGTCTGAACATAATGTGCAAGGTCGGTCAACAATGTCTCTTGTTATTCTGTTCTGGTCAGTCCCTATTACCTAGACAAAACATGTTACCAACAGCTGCAATGTGGAAGAATCAAGCTTTGATATAGCATTGTTGCATGTTTTTTTAAACACTCTTGAAGAAAGCCGTTCCATGGAGCTGAGCGCTGCTGTTCCTATGATGTAAACCTTTGCGTTTAGGCTTTCAGGTAGGGGTCTGCTAATAACGCCTGGAGATCTTCTGTTATATAAAATAGCTTCTTATTGCCACGGGGAGGGTGATTAGGCCCAGTTATTTTGCCTTTATCACAGTCTTTATATAATGACGACTCCTTTTGTATTCTATGGTATTGTAACAATGCTAATGGTTCTTGCCTTATGCATTTTGCTGCTAGTTGTGGTTCGCATACTGTATTATGAATCACTATAGTCAAAATAAACATTTTGAACTTATTTAGTGACTGATTATTTCTATTGTGGACAAGTACGTGAGAGCGAAATATTGTCTTGTTTCTGCGAGTCGGGAGTGCTCGTGTTCTGGGTTGTCTAAACATTCGTAGCTTCTTGATATTTGTAGGAGACCGAATGAGACACTATTGCTAGTCGGTTGGGATTTTGGGTACTAAGGTGATAGGAGGTACATCCCTATTTACTGAGGTCCTGTTTTCTTGTGCATAGTTCTGTGTATGAGCAGAATCCCCGCAACACCACTGCTTGACTACTTTACTCGCCTGGAACACTCCTGCTTTACACCTCCCAGGTTCAGAGCACTACAACTCTTTACTTAGATGTTCACCTGCAAAGTGATCTAGGCCCCCACTGGGACAACCCCCTGAGCCCCACACACCCTGCCTGCCCACCCCCCTTTCCCTCCCTCTGTCTCTAGATCCCCCCTGGACTCTCCCTCTTTATACAGCATCAGAGCACCCCTGTACTCGGGTGATCTCGTAGGGTACCTCCCTGACCTTTAATATTTTTTTTATTGTTTATCTGTAACTATTGTTCCATTTCCAGACGACACTTGAAGAGTCATCACGCTCGATGCACCCTCTCACTCATCGAGTTGGGCTTGGGTGGTACTGGTCGCTCTATGGTCACATATTATATTACCTTCTACTGCTGTGTAACTGCAATCATGGTGACGTGGATGATGCATTCTTACGCTACTAGTGTCCTATGTTACACATTGTTTGATATGTGAAATCTTTCAATCAGAAGATTTCTAGCAAAAAAAGTAGTTCTCTCTTCATATCATGATCACCTTAATATAAGCATCAAGGGCAAGATATGCAAAGCATTTTTCTGGTTGCAAATGGCCTGATTCCCAGAATTGGGCCGTTTGTGACAGAAAAAATGCTTTTTCAAATGTACAATATGCGATTTGGTAACTTGTTACTGAATCGCATTTTGCATTTGCGATTCGGTATTTGGAAGGGGCGAGTTTAATGCGTCCCTTCCAAATACTGAAACGGTATGGTATGCATTACTGTTTTGCTACCAAATTTCGGTCACAAAAAATACTTGACCACCAGTTTAAAACTTGTGGTTATCCTCTTGCAAAGGGGAAGGGTGACCCCTTCGCCTTTGCGAATGTAAATAATAATATTTTTAAGAGTACCACGGACCACTGCCTACTCTTAAGAAATAAAACTTCAAGGTTTCAACTTTTATTTTTAAATGCACCCCATTTTCCTTTAAGGAAAACGGGCTGCCTTTAAAAAAAAAAAGATTGCTTTTATTATAAAGCAATCACAGACAAGGTGATCTGCTGAGCTCAGCAGGCCACCATCCCTGTGATGGCAGTGATTCCTAATGGGTCACAAACTGCGATCTACCTCCTTGGATTGTCTCCGAATTGCAATTGGGAAATCGGTATTCCTAATATTTGTACATCTGGCCGAGTTTTGTAATCGCTATCACTGCTGTGCCATGAAATTTTTTCAGTAACTATTTCCCATCCCTGACTATTCATTTTTTTTTTTAGCCTAACAATCGTAGTTCATCAATTGACTTTAATACTTCACCAACAACAATCCTCTATTAAAATTGCATTCGTACAATTTAATACGAGTTCCTCTTCGTGGCGAAAGGAAACCAAGGCGATGTCCCTTTATAATATTTTTGATAACATTGGAATGGTACTAATTTTGGTACGGTACTCATTTTAGAATGGTTTAAATAGTATTTGGGTCCAAATCAGCAAAAATATCTACAAGTTGTTTTGTCAGAGATTCTGTTACAACTTAATTGTGCTCTGAATATCTAATTTTATGCCTTAGCAAGGGTTCTTGATTGTATAGCCATTCCTCATTATTTTTCTCCAAAACTTGTGTGGGTTTGTTGACTTTCAAATTAATTAATTACAGATTCAATTTCAGGTAGACTATTACTCCTATCTTCCTTTATTAGGTCTGGCGTTAGCCAAGATCTTTTTATTCATAAAAAAAAATATCTGTAGGATATACTTATTTAAAGCGGCTTTCAGCCAGCTGTGTTCACCCACTAGTCTGTTAGTGTGTCATTCACATTTTGATTCCGCCCACTACAGCATACAGCATGGGGCAGGGGGTCAGCCGACTTCAGCCACATGATTACTTCACTTTGAGTGACTGCATTTTGCTCTGTCACAAGAAACACATCTGCACACAACGTAGTTCTCTTCAGTTCCACTGCTTTTGTTTTTACTTTATTGCATTGGTGTTGCCTCTGTATTTAGAGTCTGTTGTGAAAGCAGGACACGTTCTACCAGCTCTTCCATGTTGAGAATAGAGGACATTCCAGTTTTATCATTTCTTGTCTCCTGCAGTGGAATTGTAAATTCCTTCTGGAGTGGCCTTTATCTGATTTCTGCTATTTCACAGCGTGGATCTGCCGGCATGCTAATCCATCTCTCATAATCTTACGAGTGCCATGCCAGCGGTTCTCACTTGGAGCGTTGTAGTCCCGATATGGACTTTGGTGTTCTCCGATTGGACTTGTCTCTATTCCATGAAATCAAATTCAACAATCAAGACTGTAACATTCTCAGTAAGAATGACAGACACCAGTCAAAGTTTTAAAGGTTTATATAATGGATTAATTTGCAAAATACATGAAATATGCCATCGATAAGTTTAGCAGCTAGGCGTACGAATCACAAGTACAAAGAACTTATAAAACTCTATATGAAATCTGGCATAGATTCGCCCTGTAAGAGTGGGAAATAGGGGGCTCCAGGTTACAGATAAAGTGCGTCCTTTTATAGGACTTTGGAGAATGGTTTTCATAAATTAACACAAGTACATGGTTCTCATGATATGCACCAAAAGGAGCAAGCAAGAAGAAACATTTTACAACAGAATACATTCAAAGATTCTCTCATAATACTCTTACATTGAATTAAGTCGCTCTCAGTTTATTCAAGCATTATAGTTGATAAATTGTAAAAGTGATAGTCTCAGATATTTGGGACATCCTTGGTTAAGTACAGCATGATGAGAAGTCTCTGGGAACGCTCACCGTCTATTAGTGTAAAGCTTGCAATTTACAATTCTTTATTTAAAAAAAGAAACAACAGTACTAGTCATCACGTGGTGTATACAACATAATTTCAAGATGAAGGACAGTGTAAACACAGTTTATGTTAACGTAAGCTATGGCTTCTAATGTATTCAAAGCCAACGAAAAGGAAAGCAGTTCTCACACCATCTTCTGTCCTTTTGAAACTGGTGTTCATGAAGTTGCACTTATTACTATGTGCGCAACGAAGTACATTTATAACTGCACTTCCATATATCATGCTGGTATGTATTTTAATTGAGGACAACAGTTATATTTGTAAACCAATATGTCCAGTTTGTATGGCTTTTTAGTGTGCTTTCAGTGCTCGTGCATGACATGCTTATATAGACATTTAACTATTATATTACTAATTTTAGCTCTGATGTTTATTCCAATTTCTGATATAGCTATCTATAAGAAATTGGGTTGTTGGTTGACTGGGGTGTGTGTGCCCTGGTCAAGCAACCACCACAATCCCCTGCAGGGTGAAACACAAAAAGACAGTAAATGAACCTGTGCTTAACCCTGGGTAGCTTTCCACAAAAAGCAGTCAGGCTTAACGTAGAGGTATTGTGTGACGTATTTATGCAGCACACATAAGTAATGAAATGAAAACACAACACAAGAAAAATCTCAAACCAATTTAGAAAAACAGAGTATATCTTAATTAATTCTTTGACACCAAAGTGAGAAAAAACAATCAGTAGAACCGGAGTTATGAATTTTTTAAGTTTTTAGTGAAATCTATCGCCTAAAAGAACAATTCGCCAATCACGGGAATCTGGTCGCGCATGACCGGGTCAAAGTCGAAAGTTAAGGCTGACCGGTATGGAGAACGGTCCGGATACAAGAAGTATATTAGACTCAGGCATTCCTTACCTTTGGACAAATGTCTGAGAAGGTAGAAGTTCAACGGGGCAAGGCTGCAAGAGTGTACGAGGAGGGAGCGTCGTTGTCGGATGGCCGTAGAGTGAAGCCGCAGTAAAGATTTTTACCTTCAGACTTCGTCACTGAAATGGAAGTAGAAAATGCCCAGCGGGAAGAAGCAGAGGGATGTAGCGGAAGACAGTGCCATGAGGTCGGCTACCCCTTTGCAAAGGGCTGCTGAAACGGATGTGCTGCTGTGGAGAAGAGCGTAGCGGGAGAAGCCACAAAGTCAATCTGACCGGCAATGCACCGGGCGGATAGGCGAGCAGGTTTCTCCCAGTCTCCTCCTGGTTCTCAGAGCACTTTTTGGCCAAATTTGGTCAAAGTCCTCAGTTTTGGAAATTGGTCATCTGGGTACCTTTACCTCTTGGGGGTTCAGAACTCAGGATGGGTCCAGGTGCGGGTTCAAGATGGTGGGAGCCTGTTATGTCCCTGTAGCTCGGAACAAGAGGCCAACAAACTAGCCCTTAGAGTGACTTCTGGTAGTCCTGGGTGTAGATGTGGACACAGGGCTCAACAGCAGGGTTGGCCTCTGAGGGTTCAAGGCAGGTTCCAGGCAGCAGAGCAGTACTAATCCGTAGTACCTGCGCGTTTGTTGACAGCACACTTTGGGCGAGGTGCCTAGACTGATTCTGGGCACCCCCGCAGGATATGTTGGCCTAGAGACCAGCTAGCTCACAGTGCCACCACACGCCCCCTAACCTTACCAGGGAGTGAATAGTTTCTGGCAACCACTGAACATGACAACCCTGACCCCTCAGGGATCATGGAAATAGATCCAAACCTTTCGCTCAGCCACTCATGCTTACGTGTCTATGATGTCCAATCAGTGTTTGGTATTACACTATACCCCACTCCTGGAATCTGAGCATACAGAATAATTTGTGCATCTAATTTGCAGGAGTACTTGAGTGGAAAGCCCTTCGGCAGGTGTGTGTCATTGCGAGCAGCATTGACGGCCACCATGATGTCTCTGTCTATTCTTGTAGTTGAATGAGTCATTGCAGCAACGTCAGCAGTGCAGACTGTTGCCTTAGCAGCCACATTGGCCATGGAATTCCCTTCAACATGAACGCCAACACGATGATGACTCTGTGTGTTAGTAACATGAGCCCATGGCAAGCATTCTTTCAGCTTTGCTGCTTGTTCCCAAAGCAGCTTGTGTGTGATTGTGCAACCCTTGGGATCTTGAAATCCATTTTGGCCCCAATAGTGAAGATATTCATTATAGGACTGAACACAATAGTATGATCACACACTATAAGTGTGGGGAATTTGTGTTCCTTACTTTGTAGTGCCATATTCAGAGCTTTGAGTTCTGCCAGCTGCTCTGTACAGTCCCCTAAGGACTGAGTATATGTTTTTTCAGGATGGAACTTTCTGTCATGCATGCACCCCGTTACGATTGCGCATGCCGCAGAATAATGGTGTTGTGTTCCTACAGTAGCTGAGCAGTTCCATCGGTATAAATGATGTATTCATATTGATCTATAAACATTTTTTCATTCGGCAGAGGATATTCTGGTTCGTACTGCAGGAACGCTTGTGTTTGTAATGTAGAATATAATCTGTTTTGGACCCTCCCAAAAGAGTGCCTGTTACATGTAGTCTTCCTTTCTTATTTCATTTATGTTCCTTTGTGGCACAATTTTCTTTTGTGATTGCCTCAAAGGCTCACTCCCGCCTGGGCAGCAGAGAGCACGCATAGCACGCATAAGAGGCTATTGGAAGATTCCCAATGCCTCGCTTGTTTTTTATTGTTTCCTGCGTGTCTTTGGCGCTTGTTTACATTTCTATCTACGATGCACATATAGGAGGCTGCAAGGAGATTCCTGAAACCTCACTTTTATTGTTTCCTGCGTGTCTTTGGCACTTCTTTATATTTCCATCTACGATGCTCGCATAGGAGGCTGCGGGGAGATTCCAGATGCTTCGCTTTTATTGTTTACTGCGTGTCTTTGGCGCTTCTTTACATTTCTATCTACGATGCACGCATAGCAGGCTACGGTTCTCCATTGCTATTTGTCACACCGAGCGCCTTTATATCAAAGACGAAATGCACTATAATCTTCCTAAGAGATAGACTGCAATCAGTTATGGAGCTCAGCATCAACAAGGGAGCACGGTGAACCAAAGCTATTTTATTACACCGCTGGTATTAGTTTACCTTCACTTAATGCTTACTAAGACCTTTAACTGCGACCCAAAAACCTAGAGTAAGAAAGAACACGATATTTAAATCCTGTGAGGAATAAAATGTGAGCTTGTAGTTTTGCACAATTGTGGGTATGCAGATATTTCACAAAGGATTGTTGGACTGGAGAAGTCATTTCCTCCACAGTTTAATTTCAGCTGGCTCCCCCTTCCTTCATTATCTCCACAACCGGCTCCTCTGAATAGCTCTCCTGCACGGCAGCGATGGGGGAGCCCGAGCAGAGCGGCTCTTTACGGATTGCTTTGTTCATTGTTGCGCTAGAAAAGGGCCATCTTTGTTTCTTAAGACTCATTTCTCACCTGCTGAAAATATGTGCATTTGTTTACGTGAGGATTCCCATTGTGCCACCTTACCATGAGCCCAGATATATAAAGGAATGTTCTATGTTTTATTTCCAGGCACAATTAAAATCGTAATAAATAAAAAAACAAAAAGTAACACCCCATTACTTTCCAGGAACACCATTCATTTATTTTTCTGCTCATTTGGTTATGGAATAAGCACAAGAGGCAGTGACTGAATGTACCTGTCTTAAGCGTGCGAGGGTGCAGTACCGCAGGTCGTTACTAGATGTCCCTGTAGAGTCAGCAGCACATGGTGCAGTACAAAGTAGTATTCCCACATTATAATGCAACACTGGCATAAATTAATATCCAAGTATTTCCCAAGCTTAGTTGTTAGAAATGTGCTGAATGGCTACACACTTACAAGGACCATACATGCTTTCTTTTTCTAAAGTTGCTACATGTTTGGTTTATTTTTGGCCAATCACTCTCTAAGAGAGCATTTTGGCACTCCGACCTCCCACTGCTCTCTCCATCCTCCCTTGGCAGGTAAAAGGCATTACCATTTACAATGCCAATAGCTCTAACTTAAACAAATGCGAGACCTATTGCATTTCCAATGCTTGTTATACTTTGGTACTATTGTCCTGGAAGGTGGGAAAAGCTTCTGGAAAGGTGTTTTGAAGTGTATGGAATTTGACTCCCCTGCTCTAGCTCCAAACTGGCTGCAGTGACAATGCAGGGTCATTAGACCTTTTGTGTGGCGACAGGACACAGGCTATTCAGGTGCAAGTGGGGCGTGCTCAGCTCCATATCTCCATCCTGCCAGGTGATGGCCCACTGAGGCACACCTAATCCCTCCATTGTGTGACTGTCTGGGAGGAAGTCACAAAGTCTGTCAGCTTCACCCAGTCATGTGACCCAAGACAGGCTGCAGGCACAAAGGGCTAAGGGCAAGAAAATGCCAACTTTCTAAAAGTGGAATTTTCAAAATTGTAATGAAAAATCAGACCTTACCATTAAATAGGGTTTATTATTACAATTCCAGAGGTACCAACCATGACATATCTACCTCCTCTCAATTAGGAATTACAGCTTATTAAATGTAATAAGGAAACCCCAATGTTATCCTATGGGGGGGTTGGGTCTCACAGTAGTGAAAAACAAGCACTTGCAATGCAATACGTCTTGCATTCACACGAGTTTGAGCTATTGGCATTGTAAATGACAATGCCTTTTATTTATGTATTGGGTTTTAAAACAAATAAAAGGCATTGTCATTTACAATACTATTAGCTTAAACTCTTGCAAATGCGAGACCTATTGCATTGCAATAAAGGGCCTTCTCGACCGCTTGTTAGATTGTAAATATCAGAGGAAGAGACCGGCCTGCGACGTCTTCAAAGTAGTGATAAATAGTGCCGTGAAGAAGATGTGTAAGTGTTGTAAATTACACAGACACTTAGGGGCCGATTCCGGCCGGAAAACGTACCGACCGATTCGGAGCCGGAATTAATTCCGTCCGACACGTACCGGTGCAGCCCGACCCGCCAAGTACGATGAGAAGCGAGCAAAACCCGACCGACTCGTACGGAACACAAGCCGAAGGACCGAGTCGCGCGGAAAACAGCAATCCGGCCGGAAAAACACGCGATTCGAACCGACCGACTCGCACCCGGAACAATACCGAACGAGACGTACCCGCGGACTCCCACCCGCCAAGTACGATGCAAGGCGTGGAAAACACGACCGAGTCGCACGGAGGACAAGCCGTACGACCGACACGCATACAAAACTGCGAGCCGAAGCAACCCAAAACACCGTGACCGACGCGTACGCAGCATAGAAAACAGCACAAACACAGCGTGAACGAAACGGACGAGCCCGTACCAGACAACTGCAGGGTCCGACTCGGTCACAAGAACGTCTCCTACATGCACGAAAAGTACAAAGGGAAAATACACAAAAAAAGGCCAAACAAGCAATTACAAAGCCAATAAATACTGGGGGGAGGGGCAGGGAACAAAGACACACCCACAACTCCACCCATATAAAGGACACAAATCCCTACCATGATCCTTTGCAAATTCAAATTACCTGCCAGCACTCAACAGACAGCAACCACACACCCACAGCTCATCCATCACACAAGCCACACACCATCAGCATCACAACAAATAGAAACCTCACATACACCTAGCAAAACACACACTCACACACCTTCACCTGCACACCAACACACACATCACTCACCATCACCACCCATCACCATGCCCCCAAAGAAGAATCACAAGTTCCTAGATAGTGAATTGGAAGTCCTGGTAGATGAGATCCTCAGGGTAGAGCCACAGCTCTTTGGTACGCTGGTCCAACAGACACTCATGTCACAGAAAACAAAGATGTGGGAGAGGATTGTCGACAGGGTGAACGCACAATCACCATGTTTGCGCACAAAGACAGACATCCAGAACAGGTGGTATGACGTGCGCAGGAGGGTCAAGGAGCTGCTAAAGAAGGACTACATCTTGAGCCAATACACCGGCAGTGGCCCTCCTGCCAAGCCAGTATACCTCAGGCCCTGGGAGGAGAAGGTGCAGGCCATCCTACCACCAGTGAGCGTCTATGGACTAGAAAACATCCCAGAGCCTGGTGAGTACACAACAAATGTACACAATATTCTGCGACTACACACACACATCACTGTCAAGGGGAGAGTCAAACCATGCACTCTTAGCAAATACACAGCAACCAGAACAGAATCATCCCAAAATGTGTATGTCACTCAGAGAAACACAACACATGCCATCACAAAGTGACATTTAACTGTGTCATCACATGTACAAACACAACTACAACTACAGCTAGGCAGTGGCACAAATATAACTGACAAACACATCCAGACAAGTAGCCACCACTACAACACCAGCACACAGTGAAGCCCACTGAAAGAAAGGAAATATGTGTATGCTGGCCAAGTCAGTGTAGCCAATAGCATGATGGGAGTTGTAGGCACAGATATTGCTCACCCCCACAACTGTCCCATCAACACCACCCTGAACTATGCGCACATCACAGGGAGTGGAAAACAACTTACAAGATGGCTGACACTGGCTACTGCTGTGGGGAGCACAAGGCCCTGCTGGCAACTGTGCAACAACCAACAGCAGGACACCACTGACTGACATCCTGAAAGACAACTTGCACTCCCTGCAATGGAAGCACGTTCCATGGTGGGATATCTGGCTGGGTGGGAAGGAGGACTCACAGCCCTGACCATAGTTACCAGCAGCGTTTCTCACCCACACCCCTAACACAAACTCCACAAAACTCACCTGGGAGAATGCATTGCCTCACACTCCAATCAAATATCCCACAAAGAACCACAACCCTGGGTCATGCTGAGTGAAGCACAGGGACACACATGGGACTTGTAGCAAAACTAACCCCAGGATAACACTGTCAGCCATCTTGTCAGCACAGGCACACAACCCCACAGGGAAGTAGAGTCAAAGGGAAGGAAGCATGGGCATGCTGGGAAGGGGGGGTGGAGGCAATAGCATGATGGGAGTGGTAGTCACAGCTCAACATCCCCCACCCACATGGCCCAGCAAGCTCACCCTCAAGCAAGCACACCCCACAGAGAGTGGAAAGACCCATCAAAGATGTCTGACACTGGTGCTCTGTTGTGGGGATCACAAGGCCATGCTGGGAACTGGCCACCAACCAACAGCAGGACACCACTGTCAGCCATCTTGCCATTGCTCTCACACTCACACACAGTGAAGTCCACCCAAAAGCAAGTAAGTATGGGCATGCTGGGAAGTGGGGTGGAGGCAATAGCATGATGGGAGTGGTAGGCACAGCTCAACATCCCCCACCCACATGGCCCAGCAAGCTCACACTCAAGCATGCACACCCCACAGAGAGTGGAAAGCCCCATCAAAGATGTCTGACACTAGTGCTCTGTTGTGGGGAGCACAAGGCCCTGCTGGCAACTGTGCAACAACCAACAGCAGGACACCACTGCCAGCCATCTTGCCATTGCTCTCACACCCACACACACTGAAGTCCACCCAAAAGCAAGTAAGTATGGGCATGCTGGGAAGTGGGGTGGAGGCAATAGCATGATGGGAGTGGTAGTCACAGCTCAACATCCCCCACCCACATGGCCCAGCAAGCTCACCCTCAAGCAAGCACACCCCACAGAGAGTGGAAAGCCCCATCAAAGATGTCTGACACTGGTGCTCTGTTGTGGGGATCACAAGGCCATGCTGGGAACTGGCCACCAACCAACAGCAGGACACCACTGCCAGCCATCTTGCCATTGCTCTCACACTCACACACACTGAAGTCCACCCAAAAGCAAGTAAGTATGGGCATGCTGGGAAGTGGGGTGGAGGCAATAGCATGATGGGAGTGGTAGGCACAGATATTGGTCACCCCCACAACTGTCCCATCAACACCACCCTGAACCATGCGCACATCACAGGGAGTGGAAAACAACTGACAAGATGGCTGACACTGGGCACTGCTGTGGGGAGCACAAGGCCCTGCTGGCAACTGTGCAACAACCAACAGCAGGACACCACTGCCAGCCATCTTGCCATTGCTCTCACACTCACACACACTGAAGTCCACCCAAAAGCAAGTAAGTATGGGCATGCTGGGAAGTGGGGTGGAGGCAATAGCATGATGGGAGTGGTAGTCACAGCTCAACATCCCCCACCCACATGGCCCAGCAAGCTCACACTCAAGCATGCACAACCCACAGAGAGTGGAAAGCCCCATCAAAGATGTCTGACACTAGTGCTCTGTTGTGGGGAGCACAAGGCCCTGCTGGCAACTGTGCAACTACAACAGCAGGACACCACTGCCAGCCATCTTGCCATTGCTCTCACACTCACACACACTGAAGTCCACCCAAAAGCAAGTAAGTATGGGCATGCTGGGAAGTGGGGTGGAGGCAATAGCATGATGGGAGTGGTAGGCACAGATATTGGTCACCCCCACAACTGTCCCATCAACACCACCTTGAACCATGCGCACATCACAGGGAGTGGAAAACAACTGACAAGATGGCTGACACTGGCCACTGCTGTGGGGAGCACAAGGCCCTGCTGGCAACTGTGCAACAACCAACAGCAGGACACCACTGACTGACATCCTGAAAGACAACCTGCACTCCCTGCAACGGAAGCACGGTCCATGTTGGGATATCTGGCTGGATGGGAAGGAGGACTCACAGCACTGACCATAGTCACAAGCACCTCCCCTCACACCCCCCCCTCAACACATACTCCACAGAAGCCACCTGGCGGAATGCAATGCCTCACATCCTAACTCAAGGTCCCACAAAGAACCACCACCCTGGGTCATGCTGTGTGAAGCACAGGGACACTCCTGGGACATTTAGCCAAACAACTGCCCGGACAACACTCCCAGCCATCCTGTCAGCACAGGCAGCCCACCCCACAGGGAAGCAGAGTCAAAAGCAAGTAAGTATGGGCATGCTGGGAAGTGGGGTGGAGGCAATAGCATGATGGGAGTGGTAGGCACAGATATTGGTCACCCCCACAACTGTCCCATCAACACCACCCTGAACCATGCGCACATCACAGGGAGTGGAAAACAACTGACAAGATGGCTGACACTGGCTACTGCTGTGGGGAGCACAAGGCCCTGCTGGCAACTGTGCAACAACCAACAGCAGGACACCACTGACTGACATCCTGAAAGACAACTTGCACTCCCTGCAATGGAAGCACTGGTCCATGGTGGGATATCTGGCTGGGTGGGAAGGAGGAGCGGATGACAACCAAATACAACCAATGCAGACCATGTACACACCCCAACATTCACATAGAAATGCCCAAATAATGCAGGACAATGTGCTACACCAATATCAACCCCTGACTGTGACAACTTAGGACAATGCATTGTACAGGCCCGCATCCAGAGGCACAGTCACAACTGTCAGGTGTGTCAACCATTGATGCCTGCAGAAACATAACATACATTGTGTGTGTCTCCCAAAAACAGGTGATGATGGGGACACAGCAGCAGATGCTGAGGAGTCCTCGTCCCAGGCTCAAGAGGATACGGAGCTCACTGGTGTGGAACAGCCTCTGCCCTCCTCGGATGACGAAGACTTACCTGGCACCTCCGGAGCAAGTCATCATGCAGCACCAGCAGGACCACCAGCTGCACCCCCTGCACCCACCCCTCCAACGACTGTCAACACACATACCACCCCTGCCGACACGGACAGACCAAGGAGCAGCACCACCATCAGCACAGGGACCCTGGACCAACGTGGGGCCATGGACACCACCACCACCAACAACCCACAAGGTGGCCCAGGGTCACCTGTGCCTGCCACCTCAGGTACTGCACGTGTCGCCAGGGGTGGTGGGAGGGGTGGGAGACATAGGTCGCTGCTCACAGAGGGGTCTGGACTGCATGATGACCCACAACTGGCACGCATAGCCGATGCGTACCAGTCCAGCACCGGAGAGTTCAGCCAGGTAGTGGGGCTCCTCAGGGACATCAAACAGCAGCAGGCTGCCCATCATGCCCGCTTGGACTCACACATGTCCCGCGTGGAGTCCAAGTGGGACACACTGCAAGAGATGACGGCGGTGCATAGGGACATATTACAATGCCTCCGCCAGATGACCAGCAACCAGTCAACACCTCCCTGTGTGCCCACAACATCTGCTGCTGAAACAACTGCAACTGCCACAGGGAGGCAGGATGACTCTGGCAGAGAGTCCCCTGCACCGCAGCAGCCTGCACTTGAGGATCCCCCAAAGAAGAGGGGCCGTCCGAGGAGGGGCAAGTGAGAGGCCGATGGCCATGTGCAACCCCCAGGAAGCCAAAACCTGTTCTGGAGAATAACCTTTGTGCGCAAACTGTTCACCCTGTTGACTGCAACACAACTCTCCCACATGACATGGGGAGCTCAAGTTGAACCAATGTCTCTGATTACTGTGGACTTTACTCTGGACATTTCTGCTACCAGGACTTCCAAATTATCTAGGAACTTTGGATCACAATCACAATGTACAGCACCCAACAACCTGTGCACTATACTCACACATGTATGTCAATAAACTCACTTATACACCATACTTGCCTCTGTTGTGATTCCAATGTTGTCTCAGAAGTTGCGATGATGATCGGGGAAATGACACTGTGCATGCTAACTGCTACAGCAAGTACAACACCGGCATGTGAGTCATGGCGACTTCACACATATGGGGGAGGCACACCACCAGGGCTACACAACACATACACACCATGGACATCTGACTCATCGCCTACACTGGTGTTGCCAGGAAATACGTTGCATTGCACAGACCCAACACCTATTCACAGTCTGTGTTAACTAGCCCACTGGTGCAGTAAGCAAATGTCAGTCAGATGTGTGACCACAGACAACGCACATCACATAGTGAAGCACAGGTTTATTACACATTTGCAACATGTTGAAACCACCACAGATGCAAGGTAATCCCACCTGGCAGCGGGCACATAGTCAACAAGTGTAGAAGGAAGGAAGTCCATGGGTGTGGTGCACATCACCTGTAGGGACACAACAGCTACCACCCGGGAAGTCAAATCACGGTGTTGGGGATCACAGTTGACCAAACGACTCTGAAAGTACCCTGTGAAGGACAGAAATGACACACAGTCAGAAGTACTGAAGAACAGGACAGAACTGCAATACTCATGCACAATACATGTTACAAGATACCCACCCAGAACCAAGTTAGCATGTCAACACTGTTGGGGAGTACAGACTACCTGCAAGGACACATCGCTACACGCATACAGACATGTAGCCCATGGACACACTCAAACAGCACCAGAGCACCACCAACACATATCATGCAAACTCACATCATTGACATGCCATCTCTGGATACTCACATTCAGCTGAAGAAGTTGGTGATGAGCTGTGTGCGGACATCACCCTCAACATCATCATCATCATCACTGGCATCGTGGTCCAGGCCAGGATCCTCCACAGGTGGCGGACGTTGGTCATCGTCATCCAGGATGAGAGGCAACTCCTTCCGCACTGCCAGGTTGTGGAGCATGCAGCAGACGATGATGATCTTGCACACCTTTGCTGGGGCATATGGGAGGGACCCTCCTGTCTTGTCGAGGCAGCGGAAGCGGCTCTTCAGGAGACCAAATGTCCGCTCAATCACTCTCCTGGTCCGACCATGTGCCTCATTGTAGCGCATCTGGGCTGGTGTCACAGGGTTCCTGAGGGGCGTCAGCAACCACTGCATGTTGGGGCATCCGGAGTCACCTACATACAGACAATTGCACATTAGCAGAGTTGGAAAAGAGGGTGGAACACTACATAGCAGAACACACACAATGGTACAAAGTCAGTACACACCTACAAGCCAGGCACGCTGGTTCCGCATCTGTGCCATCATCCTCGGGATGCGACTACTCCTCATCACGTACGCATCGTGTGCAGAACCAGGGAAACGGGCACACACGTGTGTGATGCTCATATCTGCAAGACAGACCACCAGTGCATTGACCGAGTGGTAGTGTTTGCGGTTACGGTAGGCCTGCTCTTGGGCCTGTGGTGGTACCAACGCCACATGTGTCCCATCAATGGAGCCAATGACATGCGGCATCCTCCCCAGGGCATAGAAGTCACTCTTCACGCCAGTGAGTCGTTGGAGTCTAGGGAAATAGATGTACTGGTTCAGGTATATCAACATAGCCTCCAAAACATCCCGGAGCACACGGCTGAACATGGTCTGTGACATCCCACCAGCAGTCGCCAGAGTGTGTTGAAAGGTACCAGTGGCAAAGAAGTGTAGGGCTGCCATCACCTTCACCTTGGGGGTCAGCGCTGTAGGGTACAGACGGCCAGGTTGCAAATGTGGTGCCAAGCGCACTGCCAAATCCTCAATCAGCTGCCTGGTGAAGCGGTACCGTCAGATGCTGTCCCGTTCCACCATCGTTGCCAGGTCAGGGAATGGTCTATGGACAGCTGGTGCCCTGCAGTGCATAGGTGAAGAAAGCAAGATTGTCAGTCACCCCACATATGTGGCATTGAACACACTCAACATCACATGATACATCATAATGAGGCACAAGTACATGATGTGTGCAGTTCCGTATGGATATGTATGGCACATACATGGCCAATATCTAACATCACAGTCCAACAAGTGGCATCAAGAAGTCCCAGGTCATGCCATCGGGTACCATGAGGCCGTGTCCCAGTACCCATCTCCTGCTGCCAAATAACAAACACACGCCACAGTGACATGTGAGGACTGATGTGCCCCAGGCATCACAGCTCAACGACAGGTAGATTCCCAGGGACCCTGTATTGCCACATGGACACTGGCATGACATGGTGTATCATGTATACACCACAGCAAAACAAACATGACCCCCACAGGTAGTGGTCCGTGTTGCCTCGGCAGGACAGACATGGACGTCTGTGACACACACACGCACAACATCAAAGTCCATGCACAAACAACGTGGATGTGGAGACTGCCTCCCATTGTGCACATGAAATCAGAGACATTGTAATCACAACATGCACACAGACTGTGGAGGACCATCAACATTGTGCCAATGGGTCACCCTGGGTTAAACATAACGTCCCACATGGGACTCAGGGGTATGTGACATGACATACACATACACCACCGTGAACTGTGACCATGCCACATGCTCAGATATGAACAGTTGCACATCACAGTGGTCATGTACACGAAACACCAAGGATTCTGTCCCCATGAACACGTGCACAGCCTGGGGTGGCTGCCCCCAAGTGACACCCACAGAACAACATGTTCACCCCCATACACGGAATAGGTAATGCAGCCTTACATGCCCTAGGATACAGTTTGGACAGGCTGTGGTGTTGTAGGTGTGCCCCTCACTGCCTGGGAAGTATATGTGGCTGGCATATGTTCACCTGTGACAGGCATGGTGACATATGCCAGTGACTTGTACAGGGATGCGTTGGACAGCAATGGACCAATCAGTGCGCACACATTGGCCATTGCATTCAATGTGCGCTGGTACGCGTTGTATTGGCAATACGCCTTGGACAGCAATGGACCGATCAGTGCGCACACATTGGCCATTGCATTCAATGTGCGCTGGTACGCGTTGTATTGGCAATATGCCTTGGACAGCAATGGACCGATCAGTGCGCACACATTGGCCATTGCATTCAATGTGTGCGGGTACGCGTTGTTTCCCATGTACGCGTTGAACAGCAATGGTCCGATCGGTGTGCCCGGCCGGCCCATTGCATTCAATGTGTGCGGGTACGCGTTGTATCCTATGTACGCGTTGAACAGCAATGGTCCGATCGGTGTGCCCGGCCGGCCCATTGCATTCAATGTGTGCGGGTACGCGTTGTATCCTATGTACGCGTTGAACAGCAATGGTCCGATCGGTGTGCCCGGCCGGCCCATTGCATTCAATGTGTCGGGTACGCGTTGTATCCTATGTACGCGTTGAACAGCAATGGTCCGATCGGTGTGCCCGGCCGGCCCATTGCATTCAATGTGTGCGGGTACGCGTTGTATCCTATGTACGCGTTGAACAGCAATGGTCCGATCGGTGTGCCCGGCCGGCCCATTGCATTCAATGTGTGCGGGTACGCGTTGTATCCTATGTACGCGTTGAACAGCAATGGTCCGATCGGTGTGCCCGGCCGGCCCATTGCATTCAATGTGTGTGGGTACGCGTTGTATCCTATGTACGCGTTGAGCAGCAATGGTCCGATCGGTGTGCCCGGCCGGCCCATTGCATTCAATGTGTGCGGGTACGCGTTGTTTCCCATGTACGCGTTGAACAGCAATGGTCCGATCGGTGGGCACCCATTGGCTATGGCCTGGCCTGGCAACGGACGCGTTTTCAAAATTTGAACGAGTCTGATGCTGTAAATTCAGTTGGTCACCCACAACAATGTTGCAATTTCATGGGTGTCACGAAGTTGAACATTTGAAGGATGCTGGGGGCGTGTGTAAGTGGTGCAATTCCATGGATTGGCCAGATTCAGATGATGCAAACGACTTGGACCTATCACTTTGGACACATGGGACAGTAACTGCCTCTGCAGCACACATATAATGCTGGCTGTTCCCCTGAGAGCTCACTTGCCTGCACTACATGCTCCAGGACGACATCTGCCACTACACTGCTGCTGTATCTGCACCCTCTGGACCCTGCAATGGCACGTACTGTGGAGAGAGCCCCAGCCTTCAGCACTGAGGAGAACCAGGCCCTGCTGGATGGCCTCCTTCCACAGTACAGCAAGCTGTATGGGAAAGCAGGGGAGCAGGTGAGTGTTCTGTCCACTGCCTTTCTAAATGTGCATGTTGTCTGACTAGCAAGGCTAACAGTCTGCACGCCACTGGCTAGCAGGCTCACTGAGTAGTTGTCACCCCCCATAGTGTGTAGTTACACGCACTGGACAGGTATAGTGCAGTGACAGTGCATTTAAACTAGGTTTTACTTCCCAGGCAATGATACCATGTAGTAACTGCTGGCATACTGTCCATAGCCATCGTTGCACTGCCTGTGTACATCATGTGCCCCTGTGATTGAGACATGTATATCCAACTGTGTAATGCACGGATATGTTGCATGTGTACTAATGGCACTCTCACTTTGTTATCCTCACAGGTTGATGCCCACCAGAAGCAGAAGATATGACTGACCATCGTCCGGGCAGTGAGATCCGTGGGGGTCTACAAGCGCCGGATCCGCAGCTGCCAGAAGAGGTGGCAGGACCTTCGGGGCTGGACCCGGAGGATCGCACGGGTCCAGCTGAAGCTGTCGCCTCCTCGCAGGAGGGGCGGACACCGGACCCTGACCCCCCACATGCTGAGGATCCTGGCGGTGGTCTTCCCTGATCTGGATGGGCAGCTGAAGGCCAGAGAGCAGCAAGGAGGGGGTGAGTCCATGTCTGCATTGTGAACTATGTCTGCCATGCTATGTGCCCTCCTCTGGCCTGGTTAAACTTCCACAGTACATCAGTCTTGTGGTCCAGGACCCATGTCCCTCTATTGTGCACTGCCCACTCCTCATCTGATACCCAGGTGTGGCCCTTACGGTCAGGGTATTGTGTCACTTGGGTACTGTGTCCTTGCAGTTTGCTTGACTCAAGGTGGGGGACAGCATCTGTTTCCCTGACTCTCTGGTGGGCATCATGGGTGGGTCCATTGCTTACACATTGCCTGTGTTCTGACATGTGTTCTGCGTGTCATTTTGATATGTGGCCCAATTGCTGAGCTGATCCACCACATGTACCTGGGGTATGTGGCACACACCCATGCTGCGGGTGGGAACAATGTTTATGCCCCAGGAGTGTGTATATAACGTGTGTCACACATACTTAGCCAGCTGCCTACTGTCCAGGGCTCATCCCTCATTCATGTGGGACAGGACAGTCATGCCTACTCCAGGCCATACAATACACTCTGTACTCCCACTGCCGTGTATCAGCTGACACGTTTTGCTCAGTGATTCGTCCCCTCAGGTGTCTGCCTCTGTGTCAGTGTGCTGTGGCTTCGTTGTCAGGTCTGCTGGGGTGTTCCTCGGTTGGGGCTCCGCATGCCACCGGAGATGTGACCATAGGAGATGATACATGTGTGACACATAGGTGTTTGATCACCTGACCGTGCAGACTGGGGTATGCGGATATGAGGTTCAGGCAGCTGTTTCCCATACACAGCAGATTGTGATGTGCTCAGGTGCAGAGGGTAGTGTTACAGGTCTCCCATATGTACAATGGGTATAACCTGGACAGATGAGGGTACAGATGATGTGGTGTGTGGGGGATGTACATGTGCACTTGTTCAGCTCCAGGACTTGCATTCCCCATGATCTACTATTGTGACACAGTACAGAGTGTTGTTGTCTGGCTGCCCTGCCCATGTGACTGGAGACAGTTATGTATGACTTAGCAGGCATGGCTGTGCCATGGCATGTGACTTCCTATTAGTGATCCTGCAGGGGAGTGACATTTGCTACATGCACACCATTGTGGCAATGGCTATCAGGACATGGGTGCATCATGGTGTCTGTCGCTGGTATGCATCACATGCATTTCCTATTTGACTCTGGGCATCCCTTTCATCCGGACACCTGCACTGACTCAGTGGCAAGAGTTGTGATGTGTGCATGTCCACATGCTTCACCGGGTTCTCTGCACTGTCCAAATACTGTGTAGGTGGTGCATGTGTCCACACCGGGGTATTGCCGTCCCACAGACACCATACAGATGGGTGCAAGGCCAGGTGGGATGTGAGTGCCATGGTTGACCATCAGACTGACAATTGACTTCTCCTGTTCTGTTTGTGCAGTTTTAGCAATGTTCAACTAAGGATGCCAGGGCTTGCTCTGTAATGTGCTGTACTTACTGTGGTGTGTGCGTTCGGTGCAGGTGACTGATGTCTGTCTGTTTCCCTATTGATTGCAGATACATCCACGGCCACAGGAGGGGACAGCTCCACGGACCAGGAGGAGCCGCAGAGCCAGACTGGGTCAGCAGCCGAGGAGTGGTCGGAGGGACCCAGTGGCACGGAGGGCGAGGGGAGCCACACCGAGGAGTCCTCAGCACCATCCACCTCAGCTGAGGACCAGAGCAACTCGGACGATGACTCCCTTATGGAGGTGGGTGTCAGCAGCCACCACACCCCAGCTAGTGTTGCTGTCCCCGCCACCACCACCACCACCACCGCCCTCCCGTTGGCTCCCATTCCCGAGGTCCGTGGAGGCTCCCATGTTCGGGAGCGTGTCTCCTTTGGGCCAGGCACCGCACCCCCTGCCCCTGTGTCCCCTGCTGCCCTGAGTGAGGAGTCTGTGTACCTCCTCTGCCGGCTCCATGTAGGACAGACAGCGATGCTGAGTGTCCTCCATGCACACACCAGTCTGTTGACTCAGCTGGTGTCATTCATGGAGGGCATCTCATCGGGCATGTCTGACCTACAGAGGGGCAATAGGTCCATGGACTCCTCCCTGACGGCAGCAGTGTCCCTCCTCCGACAGTCCCTCACCCCTCCTGCCTCTGCCCCATCCACACTCCCCAGCACCTTACCCGTCCCAAGCACACACACACTGGCACAGGCACACACCAGCACAGACACATGCAGCACACGGACACACACGCCAGAAACAAGACGCACACCCACGCACCGTCAGGGGACTGCAACCACACTCACAGGGGATGGGGCACAGGCACAAACACACGCATCCACAAGCACTGCGCAGTCCTCAGTTGCCTCTCCCTCCAAAGACCCCTCCCTTGCCTCACCTGCAACCCCATACACACAGCGGCTCTTCCTCTGTGACCTTGGCCTCTCCCCTCCGACCCAGCTGATCCAGCATTCAGGGGGAAGAGGAAGCCCACCCACACGGAGCGGAGTGCCCCTGGCCCCCGGACACCATCCCCCAGGCACGGACCGACTGAGGCCCCCACCCGCAAGTCCCCCCGGTCCCGGAAGAGCAAGACCCCGCCGCCGCCCTGCAGCTCAGGCACCAAGTCTCCTTCCTCCATCCCTCAGGCCCCCACTCCACAGGTGCCCCCACCACACCCTGCCCCAGGTTCCCCCACCCACAGATACACCATCCCCAGAAGGGTCAGGCCATCTCCCCCTGCCACTTGCTCTTCCGGCCCCACACCCCCGCTGCGCTTGTCTGTACCACTGATGTGGTGAGGGTGTCCTCCCCCTCTGTCCTGCCCACCTTTCCTGATCCCCATTCTCCTCCCCTGGAGGTGGGCACTGCAGTGGAGTCCACTATCACCCTGTCTGACTTGGGCGCTGCAGTGGTGGACCTGTCCACTCCATCTGCAGGGTCCACTGCAGTTGTGCCGGCACCCACAACATCTGAGTCATGCCCCCAGTTGTGCCGGCACACACCATGTCAGACACCTCCACTGCAGTTGTCAGTGGCTCTCCAGCACCCACCACCCCTTCCCTGCCTCCTCCTGGTGAGCCCTGATCCTGTCCCTGCGGTGCCTGGCCTGCCCCCCGTATGCCCCTCCTAGGGGATTGTCCCCGGTTGTGATCAGTGCAGGCATGCGTAGGGTGACATCTGCCACTGTCACCCTGTATAGACTTCCTTGATGGACTGGCCTTTGTTGATACCTTGCAGTTCTTCCAAGTTTTGAACCCACATGCTGAATAAAGCAACTTTCTGTTCTCTAGTGGTTTTGCTTCTGATGTACATGATGTTGATGATGCTAACCGTGCCCTTGCTGCAGTGATGGTGATTTTTGGACTAATGAAAATGAAGTGTTACTGTGCATGTACCCATGTGTTCCAGGGGGACAGTGTCCTATCCTGTGGTGAATCCATGTCGTCCTTAGCAGCATCTGAGGGTGTCATGTATTCAATATTTGGCAATGGGATTTCCTACTTACATTAGCAATGTCACATCTGTGGGTTCCACCCATGCACATCTGTTGTGTTTGCCATTGTTCAATTAGTCTAGTTCCCTGACCGTGTGGCCATCTCCACTGGACATGCAGGTTTGGGCATCAATGGGGAAGGACTCTTCTGTGTTGTCAGTGCAACTTGCTATACATGTGTGTTGGATCTGTGCTGTTGATTTCGTTGACATTCCCATGACCAGGCTGATGTGACGGGAGCCTTCATTTGGTGCTAATTGTTAACTGTGTGACCAAGTGTTCTGCTGACATGATGGAGCCCTACTGATGCGACATATGGCACAGCTTTCCTCACACAGGAGTGGAGTCCCCTCATGGAAGTGTGTACTCCTGTGACATCTCGTGCGCCCAAGGTGTGTGTTGTATGAGCATGTGTGTGTCTTCACTTCCATGTTGCTGTGCATGCTGGGATCCCTAGTGATGTTCCTGTTTGTGATGCTTGCTGAGTTGAGCTATGTTCCCCCAAAGTCTTCTCCCTGGGTTCTCTGTGATGTGGGTGCATGGCACATTACTGGTCATCAGGGTGTCACCCATAGGTGTGTTTGCTGTCAGGGCTGAGTTTGTGGGCAGACGCTGATGTGTCACAGTCCGGATTCCCCTTTGCACTTGTTGTTGACACCTGTCATGTGATTTCTGGTTTGTGTTAGCTTTCATTGGTTGTGACACGTTGTGTGTGTGTCTGCTGGCACTCCTCAGGGCTGCAATGTTGGTAGTTGTCTATGTGTGTCCTTTGTGGGTGACCTTGGCTTCTTCATAGGTGTGTGACTGTGGCTGGGATCCCATTGGTTGGTGTGGTATTGCCGTCATGTCCATGTACAGCGTTAGTGTGCAGTGTGTCAGACATTCAGGAGTCTGGTAGAGTGGCCATGTGTGATGTGTTCCTGCACCTTGGTTCCCACCACCCCCCTGGGATTGTCATGGGTGCATGTGCAATATCACCAGTGCATGTGAGCTTCAATGCTGCACATTGTTTGAGGTCGAGGTGTGTGGTGTTGAGTGTGTGCAGATGAGAGTTGTTGCCCGGCTAGACCCCTGCCTCCATGTTGGCCTTGGCTGACAGGCCGTGCTGGTTGATTTGTGCTTGTGTAGGTGTGATGGTAGTTTGTTGCTCAGGACACATGACTGTGGTTCACAGTGTGAACGACATCTAGCTTTGTCATCACAGTGGGATTGTAATGCAGCCCAGGGTCACCACATTGTGGGGGCCCTGGGTGTGGTGCTGTGGTGTCTGTGTGTCTTGCTGTGTCAGTTGCTGTTCCTACATGCTTGTGTGACATGTGTGATTTGTGCTCCCACTCATCTGACAATGCCTGATTGCCCACATAGGGATTTGGATCCATGAGTTACCTTTGTGTGGCACTGTATGCACGTCTGTGTAATTGGTATTCAGGCCTCCTCATGTGTTGTGTGTTTGCCTGGGGACACTGGTACCCCCCCACCTGTTGTGTTTGATGTGCAGTGTGGGTCTGCCTGTTTGTGTTTGTGCATCTGCACCACTGCATTGGCATATCTTTAGTGTGCCATTGGCTGTATGTTGTTTGGTGTGTTTGCCCTGCTGTCCCTGGGACTCCTAGGTCATCAGTCAGCACAATGATCATTGTGTGTGTCCCCCATTGCTGCCATGGTATGGTATCTGTTCACCTCCCTTCTACAGTCTCCACTGGGTATCTGAATTTGTGTGCCCATTGGTGCAAATATGTGGGTCTGCATTCTGATGGTCACTTCTGTCATTGAGTCATTGATGAGTGTTGACAGTGTCAGCCCCCATGGGTGATGTTTGTCTGCACATGGCCAAAGGTATGTCTTGTTTGCACTGCACTGTTTGCCTCCCCCATTCTATGTTGCTATGGGACACAAGCACTACTTTGCCACTGATGTGTTTGTTGTTCTGTGACCAGGAATAATCCATGCAGTTTGGCAGTTGCAGCTTATTCTTTGTCAACACATACATTTTGGTCACTGTGATGATGGGGGTCTGGACCCCACTGCCACAATGGTCAATATGTGCTTTGGCTATGGACCCCACACTCACATTTTGGTCACTGTGATGATGGGGCTTTGGACCCCATTGCCACAATGGTCAATATGTGCTTCGGCTATGGACCCCACACTCAGATTTTGGTCACTGTGATGATGGGGGTTTGGAACCCATTGCCACAATGGTCAATATGTGCTTCAGCTATGGACCCCACACTCACATTTTGGTCACTGTGATGATGGGGCTTTGGACCCCATTGCCACAATGGTCATGGCCTGCTTGCATTGTGGGTGCCACACACATTTATGTGTGGCACTTGTGATAGGGGGTCACATTGTATGTCCACAGTCCTGTTCAGTGTTGTAGGCATTTGACACAGTCTACACACGCTTGTCATGGTGTTGGGGGATGTCTTTGTGTTGCATTCTTTCTGCTGGTGTGTGCTTCTTGTGGCATGTATTTGCCATCCTGTGAGTGGGGGTGGTAGTAGTAGGCATCCAGCCCCCCTGGGTAGAGGTGGTAGTAGTGGTAGGCACCTGGCACCCCTGGGTAGAGGTGGCAGTAGTGACAGGCATCCAGCCCCCATGGGTAGAGGTGGTAGTAGTGGGAGGCACCTGGCACCCCCTGGGTAAAGGTGGTAGTAGTGGGAGGCACCTGGCACCCCTGGGTAGAGGTGGTAGTAGTGGTAGGCACCTGGCACCCCCATGGGTAGAGGTGGTAGTAGTGGTAGGCACCTGGCACCCCCTGGGTAGAGGTGGCAGTAGTGACAGGCATCCAGCCCCCCATGGGTAGAGGTGGTAGTAGTGGGAGGCACCTGGCACCCCCTGGGTAAAGGTGGTAGTAGTGGGAGGCACCTGGCACCCCCTGGGTAGAGGTGGTAGTAGTGGTAGGCACCTGGCACCCCCAGGGGTAGAGGTGGTAGTAGTGGTAGGCACCTGGCACCCCCTGGGTAGCGGTGGCAGTAGTGACAGGCATCCAGCCCCCCATGTGTAGAGGTGGCAGTAGTGGTAGGCACCTGGCACCCCCATGGGTAGAGGTGGTAGTAGTGGTAGGCACCTGGCACACCCTGGGTAGAGGTGGTAGTAGTGGTAGGCACCTGGCACCCCCTGGGTAGAGGTGGCAGTAGTGGGAGGCACCTGGCACCCCCTGGGTAGAGGTGGCAGTAGTGACAGGCATCCAGCCCCCCATGGGTAGAGGTGGCAGTAGTGGTAGGCACCTGGCACCCCCAGGGGTAGAGGTGGTAGTAGTGGTAGGCACCTGGCACACCCTGGGTAGAGGTGGTAGTAGTGGTAGGCACCTGGCACCCCCTGGGTAGAGGTGGTAGTAGTGGGAGGCACCTGGCACCCCCCTGGGTAGCGGTGGCAGTAGTGAGAGGCATCCAGCCCCCCATGGGTAGAGGTGGCAGTAGTGGGAGGCACCTGGCACCCCCATGGGTAGAGGTGGTAGTAGTGGTAGGCACCTGGCACACCCTGGGTAGAGGTGGTAGTAGTGGTAGGCACCTGGCACCCCTGGGTAGAGGTGGCAGTAGTGGGAGGCACCTGGCACCCCCTGGGTAGAGGTGGCAGTAGTGACAGGCATCCAGCCCCCATGGGTAGAGGTGGCAGTAGTGGTAGGCACCTGGCACCCCCATGGGTAGAGGTGGTAGTAGTGGTAGGCACCTGGCACACCCTGGGTAGAGGTGGTAGTAGTGGTAGGCACCTGGCACCCCCTGGGTAGAGGTGGTAGTAGTAGGAGGCACCTGGCACCCCCTGGGTAGAGGTGGCAGTAGTGTCAGGCATCCAGCCCCCATGGGTAGAGGTGGCAGTAGTGGGAGGCACCTGGCACCCCTGGGTAGAGGTGGTAGTAGTGGGAGGCACCTGGCACCCCTGGGTAGAGGTGGCAGTAGTGGGAGGCACCTGGCACCCCCTGGGTAGAGGTGGCAGAAGTGACAGGCATCCAGCCCCCCATGGGTAGAGGTGGTAGTAGTGGGAGGCACCTGGCACCCCCTGGGTAAAGGTGGTAGTAGTGGGAGGCACCTGAACCCCCTGGGTAGAGGTGGTAGTAGTGGTAGGCACCTGGCACCCCCATGGGTAGAGGTGGTAGTAGTGGTAGGCACCTGGCACCCCCTGGGTAGAGGTGGCAGTAGTGGGAGGTATCCAGCCCCCCATGGGTAGAGGTGGTAGTAGTGGGAGGCACCTGGCACCCCCTGGGTAAAGGTGGTAGTAGTGGGAGGCACCTGGCACCCCCCTGGGTAGCGGTGGCAGTAGTGACAGGCATCCAGCCCCCCATGGGTAGAGGTGGCAGTAGTGGGAGGCACCTGGCACCCCCTGGGTAGAGGTGGTAGTAGTGGGAGGCACCTGGCACCCCCTGGGTAGAGGTGGCAGTAGTGACAGGCATCCAGCCCCCCATGGGTAGAGGTGGTAGTAGTGGGAGGCACCTGGCACCCCCATGGGTAGAGGTGGTAGTAGTGGTAGGCACCTGGCACCCCCTGGGTAAAGGTGGTAGTAGTGGGAGGCACCTGGCACCCCCTGGGTAGAGGTGGTAGTGGTGGTTGGCACCTGGCACCCCCATGGGTAGAGGTGGTAGTAGTGGTAGGCACCTGGCACCTCCTGGGTAAAGGTGGTAGTAGTGGGAGGCACCTGGCACCCCTGGGTAGAGGTGGTAGTGGTGGTAGGCACCTGGCACCCCCATGGGTAGAGGTGGTAGTAGTGGTAGGCACCTGGCACCCCCTGGGTAGAGGTGGTAGTACTGGTAGGCACCTGGCACCCCCTGGGTAGAGGTGGTAGTAGTGGGAGGCACCTGGCACCCCCTGGGTAGAGGTGGTAGTAGTGGTAGGCACCTGGCACCCCCTGGGTAGTGGTGGCAGTGGTGACAGGCATCCGGGCCCCTATGTGTATATGTGGCATTGGTGATGGGCATCCCGCCCCTATGGTGCTGCTGTTTCTGGAGTAAGTAATTTCTGCATCCCTGTGTGTGTGTGTGATATGTCTGGTACGTGTAGTTTGTGTTTGTGGTTGGTGTCTGACTTACCTTCTGCGCCGTACGCGTCCGTGCCTGTTCCGGTAGTAGATGTAGAATATTGGTAGGATCGGAACGATGGGATTCATTGTTGGTTCGTCTCGTTGGTCTTCGTCGTTGCTTCGCCTCGTCCTCGTCGCTGGCGTGTTCGTCTCGTAGCCGTGGATCGTGTTGTGGCGCGAATCGGAGCTTATGTGCGCCTCTCCCGGATGCTTTGACGTGCCGTGCATAGCGACGGGTTCGGCGCGTACGGGAAGCGCATCGTACTTGTCCGGCCGGACGGGGCTGCTTTTTGGCTTCCGGGCGACTCGTATCTGCGTTTACGGATCCGGCTCGGTCGGGGATCAGGACCTGGATTGGGTGAGTATGACTCGGTCGGAATCTGCGCTGTTGTGCGCATCGTACTTGTTCGTTCGGATTCATGTGCGGATCGGTCGGGAAACAGGCATTCGCATGGCTTTTTTCCCGACCGAATGGCGTTGGTTGCGTCTCCGACCGAGATCGGAATCGACCCCAAAGTGTGAAGTGAGAGTAACATATGATCTGAGCTATAAACACTAACAAAGCGCTCCAACACCTTTCGCTCTGTGACTACACTGTCGCGGCTCAGGAGGAAGAGCGGGTGTGGGGGGGCCATTTCCTGCCCTCTCCGTGATTTGAGTGTGCAGTGTGGCATTGCGTAATGTCATTGCTATCTTTGGCCTAATAAAAAACAATCCAGCTGTAGTAGGGCCCTAGCTTCACCTCCTGGTGCAGGGTGGGCTGTGCTTTATGGCAGGCATGGAGGGAGGGAGGAATGGTCTCGGCTGCAGCTCCGGCCTCGTACAGTGCCCCTGCCATTACTAGTGAGCGAGAGGCGCTGAGGTGGTGGTATTGATATTAGTGGTGCTGGTATTGGTGGTGGTGGTATTATTGGTGGTGGTGGTATTAGTATTGGTGGTATTTGTGGTGGTATTGGTGGTATTGGTAGTGGTGGTAATGGTGGTGGGGGTATTGGTGGTGGTGGTGTAAGTATTGTTGGTGGTGGTGGTGGTATTGGTGGTGGTATTGGTGATAGTGGTGGTAATGGTAAATATCAGAGGAAGAGACCAGCCTGCGACATCTTCAAAGTAGTGATAAATAGTGCTGTGAAGATGTGTAAGTGTTGTAAATTACACAGACACAAAGTGTGAAGTGAGAGTTACATATGATCTGAGCTATAAACACTAACAAAGCGCTCCAACACCTTTTGCTCTGTGATTACACTGTCGCGGTTCAGGAGGAAGAGCGGGAATGGGGGGCCATTTCCTGCCCTCTCCGTGATTTGAGTGTGCAGTGTGGCATTGCGTAATGTCATGGCTATCTTTGGCCTAATAAAAAACACTCCAGCTGTAGTAGGGCCCTAGCTTCACCTCCATGTGCAGGGCGGGCATGGAGGGAGGGAGGGAGGGTCTCGGCTGCAGCTCCGGCCTCGTACAGTGCCCCTGCTATTACTAGTGAGCGAGAGGCTCTGAGGTGGTGGTATTGGTGGTGGTGGTATTGGTAGTGGTGGTATTGGTGGTGCTGGTATTGGTGGTGCTGGTATAAGTATTGGTGGTGGTATTGGTGGTGGTGGTATTGGTGGTATTGGTGGTGGTATTGGTGGTGATGGTATTGGTGGTAGTGGGGTGGTGGTATTGGTAGTGGTGGTATTGGTGGTGGTAGTATTGGTGGTGGTGGTAGTAATGGTGGTGGGGGTATTGGTGGTGGTATTGGTAGTATTGGTATTGGTGGTGGTATTGGTGGTGGTGGTACTGGTGGTATTGGTGGTGGTTGTATTGGTGGTGGTATTTGTGGTGGTGGTATTGGTGGTGAAGGTATTGGTGTTATTGGTGATGGTATTGGTGGTGGTTTTGGTGGTCGTATTGGTGGTATTGGTAGTGGTGGAATTGGTATTTTTGGTGGTGGTGGTAGTGGTATTGGTGGTGGTAGTGGTAGTGGTATTGGTGGTGGTAGTGGTATTGGTGGTGGTTCTGGTATTGGTGGTGGTGGTGCTTGTATTGGTGGTGGTGGTATTGGTGGTGTTGGTGGTATTGGTATTAGTGGTGGTGATGGTATTAGCGGTGGTGGTATTGGTGTTTGTGGTGGTATTGGTGTTGGTGGTATTGGTGGGATTTGCATTGGTAGTGGTGGTGGTGGTATTAATATTGGTGGTGGTATTGGTGGTATTGGTGGTGGTGATATTGGTGGTGGTATTGGTGGTGGTGGTGGTATTGGTGGTGGTATTGGTGGCGGTATTGGTGGTGGTATTGGTGGTGGTGGCATTGGGGGTGGTGATGGTATTGGTGGTAGTATTGGTGGTGGTGGTATTGGTAAATGTATTGGTGGTGGTGGTATTGGTGGTGGTGGCATTGGTAGTGGTGGTGGTGGTATTGGTTTTGGTGGTATTGGTGGTGGTACTGGTGGTGGTGGTATTGGTGGTGGTATTGGTGGTGGTGGTGTTGGTGGTGGTGGTATTGGTGGTGGTGGCATTGGGGGTGGTGATGGTATTGGTGGTAGTATTGGTGGTGGTGGTATTGGTGAATGTATTGGTGGTGGTGGTGGTATTGGTGGTGGTGGCATTGGTATTGGTGGTATTGGTTTTGGTGGTGGTACTGGTGGTGGATGTATTGGTGGTGGTGGTATTGGCCGTGGTATTGGTGGTGGTAATGGTATTGGTGGTGATGGTATTGGTGGTGATGGTATGGGTGGTGGTGATATCTGTTGTGGTATTGGTGGTGATATTGGTGGTGGTGGTATTGGTGAGATTTGCATTGGTGGTGGTGGTATTGGCAGGCATGGAGGGAGGGAGGGACGGTCTCGGCTGCAACTCCGGCCTCGTACAGTGCCCCTGCTATTACTACTGAGCGAGAGGCGCTGAGGTGTGTAGTATGGATTGTGGGTCCATTGTTGACATCTGCTAAGTTAGCATGAGCTTCGCTGCCATGAGGCTGCTTTTGCGCACGACACTGCATGCATAGATTTCGCAAGACTCTGTTTGTGCTCTTTTACATTAGAACTGTCTGCTTTTCGCGTTCTCTGCTGTGCTCTGAGGTTTAGTCTGCGCACGATGTACAAGGTCGATCAACAATGCCCCTTGTTATTCTGTTCTGGTCAGTCCCTCGCACCTAGACATAACATGACACACAGCTGCACTACTGAAAATCGTATGCTTTAATATTGCAAGCAACATATGTGGTGCAGGCACTTGGAGAGATTCCTTTCCGGAGAGAAGAGCTGTGCTTGTCCTGAGATGTAAACCTTTCATCTAGGCCTTGAGGTATGGGGTCTGCTGACAAAGCCCAGAGGTCTTATTTTTTATAATAAACTATTTCTTACCACGGGGAGGGTGGTTAGGTATTGTAGCCCTTTTCCACTGTCTTTATAAAATGATATCCCCGTTTATATTCTATGGAATTGTGACAATGCTGACTATATTGTGTTTATGCATTTTGCTGCTAGTAATGGCACGTGTACTGTACCATAGAGCGCGTTAGTTGAAATAAACATTTTAAACTATACTGTGACTCTGATTACTTGCATTGTGGACAAGTATGAGTGAGTGAGTGAGCGAAAGAGTTGTCTGGCTCCCGCGATTCCTGAGAGAGTCGGGAGTGTCGTGTTCTGGGTTGTCTAATCATTGGTAGCTTTGCTGTTAGTCGGAGAACGAATGAGACACTATAGCTAGTCGGTTTGGGATTTTGGGTACTAATGTGGTAGGTTGGTACACCCCTATTCACTGAGGTCCCGTTTTCCTGCGCATAGTTCTGTATATGTGTAGAATCCCTGCAACAGGTGGTGGTATTGGTATTGGTGGTGGTGGTATTGGTGGTGGTGGTATTGGTAGTGGTGGTATTGGTAGTGGTGGTATTGGTGGTGCTGGTATTGGTGGTATTGGTGGTGGTGGCATTGGTGGCGGTATTGGTGCTGGTGGTATTAGTATTGGTGGTGGTGGTATTGGTGGTGATGGTATTGGTGGTAGTGGTGGTGGTGGTATTGGTAATGGTGGTATTGGTGATGGTAGTATTGGTATTGGTGGTATTGGTGGTGGTAGTAATGGTGGTGGTGGTATTGGTGATGGTGGTATTGGTATTGGTGGTATTGGTGGTGGTAGTAATGGTGGTGGTGGTATTGGTGGTGGTATTGGTGGTGATACTGGTGGTATTGGTGGTGGTTGTATTGGTGGTGGTGGTATTAGTGGTGGTATTGGTGGTATTGGTGGTCGTATTGGTGGTATTGGTGGTGGTGGAATTGGTGGTGGGGGTATTGGTGTATTGGTGGTGGTGGTATTGGTAGTATTGGTATTGGTGGTGGTGGTATTGGTGGTGATACTGGTGGTGGTTGTATTGGTGGTGGTGGTATTGGTGGTGGCATTGGTGGTGGTGGTAGTGGTGGTGGTATAGATGGTGGTGGTATTGGTGGTCGTATTGGTGGTATTGGTGGTGGAATTGGTATTTTTGGTGCTGGTATTGGTGGTAGTAGTGGTATTGGTGGTGGTAGTAGTGGTATTGGTATTGGTGGTGGTAGTGGTATTGGTGGTGGTAGTGGTATTGGTGGTGGTGATGGTGGTGGTGATTGTAGAGGTATTGGTGGTTATGGTATTGGTGGTGGTGGTGCTGGTATTGGTGGTGGTGGTATTGGCGGTGGTATTGGTGGGGTGGTATTAGTGGTAGTGATGGTATTAGTGGTGGTGGTATTGGTGGTGGTGGTGTTAGTGGTGGTATTGGTGTTGGTGGTGGTGGTATTGGTGGGATTTGCATTGGTAGTGGTGGTATTGGTGGTGGTGGTAGTGGTGGTGGTATTAATATTGGTGGTATTGGTGGTGGTTGTTTTGGTGGTGGTATTGGTGGTTGTATTGGTGGTATTGGTGGTATTGGTGGGGTTGGTATTGGTGGTGGTATTGGTGGTGGTGGTATTAGTGGTGGTGGTATTGGTGGTGGTGGTATTGGTGGTGGTGGTATTGGTGATGGTATTGGCATTGGTGGTGGTGGTATTGGTGGTGGTGGTGATATTGGTGGTGGTGGTGATGGTATTGGTGGTGGTGGTATTGGTGGTGGTGGTATTGGTGGTGGTATTGGCGGTGGTATTGGTGGTGGTGGTATTGGTGATGGTATTGGCAGTATTAGTGGTGGTGGTATTGGTATTAGTGGTGGTATTGGTGGTGGTGTTATTGGTGGTGTTATTGGTGGTGGTGGCATTGGTGATGGTATTGGTGGTGGTATTGGTGGTGGATGTATTGGTGGTGGTGGTATTGGTGGTGGTGGTATTGGCCATGGTATTGGTATTGGTGGTGGTAATGGTATTGGTGGTGATGGTATGGGTGGTGGTATTGGTGGTGGTGATATTGCTGGTGGTATTGCTGGTGGTATTGCTGGTGGTGGTGATATTGGTGGTATTGGTGGTGGTATTGGTGGTGGTATTGGTGGGATTTGCATTGGTGGTGGTGGTATTGGTGGTGGTATTAATATTGGTGGTATTAGTGGTGGTTGTATTGGTGGTATTGGTGGTTGTATTGGTGGTGGTGGTATTGGTGGTGGTGGTATTGGTGGTGGTGGTATTGGTGGAGGTGGTTGTATTGGTGGTGATGGTATTGGCATTGGTGGTGGTATTGGTGGTGGTGGTGGTGGTATTGGTGGTGGTATTGGTGGTGGTATTGGTGGTGGTATTGGCAGTGGTATTGGCGGCAGTATTGGTGGTGGTGGTTGTTTTGGTGGTGGTGGCATTGGTGGTGGTGAGGGTATTGGTGGTGGTGGTATTGGTGGTAGTGGTGGTGGTATTGGTGATGGTATTGGTGGTGGTGGTATTGGTGGTGGCAATTGTGGTGGTGGCATTGGTGGTGGTGATGGTATTGGTGATGGTATTGGTGGTGGTGTTGGTGGTGGTGGTATTGGTGGTGGTATTGGTTTTGGTGGTATTGGTGGTGGTATTGGTGGTGGTGTTACTGGCCGTGGTAATGGTGGTGGTAATGGTATTGGTGGTGATGGTATTGGCGGTGGTGATATTGGTGGTGGTGATATTGGTGGTGGTGATATTGGTGGTGGTGGTATTGGTGGTGGTGATAGTGGTGGTATTGGTGGTGATTGTATTGGTGGTGGTGTTGTTGTTAATAAAACAGGCTTTTGAAAACAACCCGTCAGGTGGCTTTAGTACAGATGACATGTAACACAGATGTGCTGTTGTCAGCTTCAGCCCATTAGCACAGGATTATGTGCTACCTGGAATTCACATGACTTAATTTGCTAATCATTTCTAAATCCATTTTACTTGGGGGTTGAAACAGACATGAGATAATGCCGGGTTAAAGTGATTGAAAGCAGGCGCCCCTGTTACGGCGGCGGCCATGCTGCTTAAAAACGCAAGCGGTTTCAGCTGAAGCAGCGCATGTCTGACCTGCAGTAAGAGAAACTCAATAAAGTCAATAGTACTTACAGACTAAATAACAGGTCCTGTGTAACAACCGAAGTAAAGGGGCCAGTAGCCATGGGAGGTTACAAATGAAGACAAGGCCGTACTAAGGAGGGACTAACAAGCCTATTAACGAATCCGAAGGCAGCATTTACCAAAGACAATGACACAAGCCAATGAAAAATATGGGCGGAGAGTGGGCGCGGCTTCTCTCCCATACTCTACTTCAGCAGTCTCCCAGAGCGAGCAAAACAAATTTGGGAGTTTTTCACTACTAGGGTGTGTAAAACTTAAAAGTACATGTCCAACCTTTTAGTTACACAGCATCCTGCCCTATGGGCTACCTAGGGCTTACCTTAGGGGTGACTTATATATAATAAAAGGGGAGCTTATGGCTTGGCAAGGGGGTTTAAATGTCAAATCGACATGGCAGTGTGACACTGCATTCAGGCCGCAACGGCAGGCCTGGGACAAGTTTTAGAGTGCTACTTAGGTGGGGGGCACAATAGTGCTGCAGGCCCGCTGGTAGCATTTCATTTACTGGCCTTGGGTATAAGGTAGACCACTCTACAAGAGGCTTATAAGTAAATGAAAATATGCCAATTTGACCATGTTTTAGGGGAGAGCACTTTATTATACGGTCCCTGTGAATTTAGTAGGACTGTGTATTATATCAACAAGACCTCATAATACAGAGACTGAGTCTTCTTATATAATCAGTAAATTATGTTTTGGCTAGCTCATAGTACCACATCTAAACCCATAACCTTACAGAGTTATAGCTGTTGTCCGTAACCTCAAGAATAACCACTCAGATTCCCAAGGAATTCGTGGGAACAGATCTAACCCTTTCGTTTGACACTTTGGCATGTCCAAGGTGTCAAACACAAAATATACAAGAATACATTTTCAAATATTTGTTGAAAAGATCTGATCCTTGTAAATAATGCATGAGCTGCCATTATTAGACAGACGAAACCCAGCATTGTTATAAGCATTGTTAGAATGGTGAAAAACACAAACTATTTTACCATGTTAATTGTTCCTAATGTTACTTACTCCTATTTATTACTAATGCCTCTACATTAAAGAGAACCTATCAGGGAGACCCTTCTGCCAGACCTGTTGGAATGATTATTTAACCCCATGCCTGGTACAGTGTGCCAGGAAGCCGACCTCAGTGCATCAACAAATGCACCCAGGCCTTGAGTATGCAGGCTTGCACACCTCTCTTGCACGGCTATCTTGTAGTACAAGTGGCCATCATTACTAGTGGCAGGAGTGCAGCCTCTGAAGAGGAACCAGATGCCAGATCTGAATCTGAAGGAGCCTCTGGCATTGGCGAAGGTGGCTCATAATAAGGCATCTTGCAGCAAAGGAAGAATCCTCACAGGACAACACAGCCGTTGCGACCACAAAGGACGCACATTTTGATCCATATCAATAGACTGCGACAATTCCATAGCAAGGTATCAGTTGAGTGCCCACTTGAAAGAGCACCACAAGCAGTGAAACACAGGCTGCACTTTCTGGAACCACACAGGTCCGGAAGGACAGAGACCAGTTCTCGTTCAGTAACAGAGACACTCCAAAGTACTGTATCATGCGTTCACGACACAGAAGTAAGTGTGGCAGTTCCATTACTGTGAGGCCTTGTTGTGGGTCTTCCACTGCGGAGCAACAAAAATAGAACCAAAATAGCAACCAGAAGAAATAATACAATTGGAATGCCTCCAGAAATGCTTGAAAACAACGAATGTAAAAAAGAGGGAATAACTTCAAGCACAGTCTGAAATAAAAAACAAAAAAACAGACCCAATCACTTTAAAAAAAAAAAAAGAGTGCCACTCCAGTGGTGTTAGAAGGATTGAAAATACAGTGCACAAGCTTACTAAAATGCTGTGGCATTTGAGTACTTAAAAGTGATTACACCTCCGACGAGGAACGTGCTACTTGTAGGTCAAATGTTTCTTGGGCATTGGCGGATACTGGGGAGGGCTAATAGGAATCCTCTGGTGCGAGCACTGGAGGATTCCTTTTTTTTTTAAAGGGTTTGGGTGATGCAGAATCGCTTCGCGTCAGCCCCCAATCCGTGATGTCATGGTGCAGTGAGGCATGCTGACATCACAGATTGCCCACCAAAGCAGCGAATAGGAGCAGGTAAGCACTCTCTCCCGCTCCGGTGGGGAAAGAAAAATACCTAAAAATGCCTCCTGAGGTTTTAGGGAGGCCTCATTGGAAAGGGAGATTCTCTTCTTTCCCAGAAACTGTTTCCTGGCTGTGGATAGCGGTCACGTCGCGATCCACAGCCAGGAAACCCCACTAGGCCACTAGAGACCAGTGTTTGGGGGAAGGGAGGTTGGCCCTCATGGGGAACTGGCCAACTGCCCCAGTGGGACAATAGTCGATTGCACCCCCAGGGACGTAAACAAAAAAAAATTAAAAAGGAAAGTGAAATTGTCAGGGGTCGCCCTACTGACATACGGGCCGACCCCTGTTGGACCACATTTTTTGCAATCCCCTCCCCCAGGAAAACACACATAACCCCCCAAAAATAATAGAAATGTAGGTGGGGGTTGGTCCTGAAGACAAGGGTCGACCCCCCCGAGGGTTCTTTCTTTTTATATAAATGTGTTTCCTCTGGTGCGGCGACTGCGGCCTCCCCGGGGAAAACACACGTATATAAAAAAAAAACATGTGTAGATATTTATTAGAAAAATAAAGATGTAGTGACATGTTTTCATGCAGTGGAAGGCCCTGAACAAAAGTTGACTGATCATCTTTCAGTTGCTTAATTCTGTATTTGGTTGCTATATTGATGATAATAAGGTGAAATATTTGCACAGGCAGTGTTATCATGTTTTCAATTAATAAAATAAAGATGTAATACTATCAGAAAATGTGCTGCATAATGTTGCATAATCAGCCTTTTCTTGCCACATAATTTAGTCAACCCTGTTCTATAACTGGGTGCTGTCCAGCCGCATTATTCCAGTGACCTTGGTGATACACTGTGTGTTTTCATGACTGTGCACAAAGTTGCAGGGGCTACTATGTGAATGTGTGCTTCTTGAGATCAAAAGTTGATTTGTGGCTTATGAAAATTAGTTTTATGCTGGCAATTGCCCAGCAGCTTCCCCAACAATAAAGGTTTGCTTAAGCCATGACAAACGTATGCTGTGATATTGAGTATGTGGCAAGGTGAAGTGATACTGTCTTTTTTAGTGTCTGGAGAAACTGCAGATTCAGGAAACAAGATAAGTAACTTTGTGTTTATTTTACTGGTGCACACATCTCACACACCCACCGACTGATTTAGAACAATACTTTTGCCTTCTACGTAGGACAGTGTTTTAGATGGATGGCTTTAGCCAGTCAGCAGAGATGGCATCTCTGTGGATGACTGATGCCCAGCCCTAACTCGGGTTATGGAGGCAGGAACAGAGACTAAGACAGCAGATACTTAGACTGCATCTGAGGGAGAGGAAAATGGAGCAGAATCTGGAAGTGATTTTTCAGTCAGCGGAGTTCCACCCGACAACTCACCTACCAGCGATGCTGAGAGACATGATGATGGCAGTCGTGCTGTCCCTTCGCAAGAGCAGTCTGTGCAGTGGGGCAACCGTAGCTGGTTAGACTAACCCAGAGAGCAGGCGCGTGCAGTGGCAAGCACAGACAAGTGCTCTCATGGCACCCCCCCAATTTATTCCGCCTTTCACTGGTGACGCTGGATGTAAAGTTAATATGGCCAATTTTTGCTAATTGACTATGTCCATCTCTTTTTGGATGTTGACTTTCTTGAGCAAGTTGTGCAGCAAACAAATGTGCGTGCCATACAATTTCTGAGGGAGCATGGAGGCACTCTAGGACCTCATTCTAGGGCACACTATTGGACCCGCACTTCACTTGAGGAGTTGAAGATATTTTTGGGCCTTACACTCACAATGGGGTTAGTGCACAAACCAAGCTTGCAGTCCTATTGGTCAACTCACACGGTTTGGGCAACCCCCATCTTCGCACCATACATAAGCAGAAATCGTTTTTTGCTTTTGTAGCATATGCTGCATTACAATGACAATTCTGCTGCATTGCCTCAGGACCACCCAGACCATGACAGGTTGTTCAAAATTTGGCCTGTCGTGGAACATTTGCTGCCAGGTTTCTAGAAATGTATTCTCCTGGAAAGAATGTAGCCATTGATGAAGTCTTGATCCTGTACAAAGGGCGGCTGCTGTTCAGGCAGTACATAGCGAGCAAAAGAGCTCACTATAGCATCACGTTTTACATGCTGTGAGGGAGTGTATACAGGGAAGGACTCCACTCTAAACCCTGTAGGTTGCCCTCCCATGCTAGGAGTCACAGTATAGATTGTGAAGTAGTGGCTTGACAAGCTCCCATACAAAGGTTATAACCTTTATGTGGACAATTTCTATATGGGAGTAGAGCTGTTCAATGATGAGAGCACTTCCCCTGTCACGGTTTGGGATCAGATGGCCCAAGTTCACAAGCCCACCTGTATACTAGATTACAAGTACATGGGCACAGTGGATGAGAACGACAGGTTTTTCAGCCATACAATGCGAGTCTTAAAACCCGCACTTGATTGAGATGGCAACATACAATGCATATATAGTTTATCATCAGACCACCCCAGGAAGACTCATGTTTTTCTTAACTTTCAGTTGACCGTCTTTGAAAGTCTTACTGCTGCAGAACCAGCAGCCTCCACTTCATATGCTCTGGAGGACATGGCAAAGCTGCAGGATTGCCACTTTGCTGATCGCATTCCTGTAACAGCTAAAAAGATTCAACCATGTTGTTGTAGAGTTTGCTCTAAGCAAGGAAAGAGGCAGGAGAGTTGTGTTTACTGTCCCTAGTGCCCATCTCAGCCAGCCCTGTGTTTTCCTACTTTATGCCGTACCAAAAGTGAAGTATTGGGAAATTGACTGAGGTGAAGCTGCTGAAGGTAATACTTTCAATGGCCGTGCCTGCATGGGCTACTGCTTCACTAGCCAAGCAGCCATAACATTTTTGATCCTCTACTTGAGGAAATCATGGACTTGCTTATGGCCTGCTTGACACCTTTATTCACGTCAGAACGTGGTAGGTGTTCTGTTCGCTGATTAACAAGTGCATTATAGTCCCCACACTAGATATATTGGTGGATGGAACATGAGCCATGGAGTACCCTGTATGGCAAAATTGTAAAGTCTTGACTAGATTTTGATGTGCTGTTTAGGGAACTTAGGTATACAACACAAGGACCACACTGATTGCCCACGAGAACCAGAGTAAGCGAAATAAGTCAAACAAATGTCCGGTGGGACTAATTCACCAACACTTCTACTTGGTTTGAAAGTGTGCATACTCAATTAGTAACTTGTATCATAATCAATGTTATTGAAAAAGGATACATGACAATTTCTTGCATGATGATGATTTTTACATTTTTAGTATAGGAACAATATATATTTCAGTATGTATCAAAATCACAGTGAACTAATTTGTATACAACAACATAGACGAAGACAGTGAACAGATTCCAAGGTTGTATATGATTTTATATTAAATAAAAACATAAGTGGAGGTCCTGTCTGTTCATATATGGTATCACCTGGTGAACCATAACATGTTTTGAAAGCAACTTAGGGAGAGGATGTCGAAGATTCGACCTGTAGTTAGTCTTTGGGTCTCATCGAAACAAAAGTTGTCCGACTAAAGCTCCCTAATGTAAAATGGGCCTCTCAGTTCCTTAGAAGGTCCCGTAGACATAAATGGATTACGCGGGAAAAACACACCTTTGCATTGTTTCATGCCACCAACATGACTGCAGATCATGCAGCGGCATGACACAATGCAAAGGTGTGCTTCTCCTGAGTAATCCATTTACCTCTACGGGTTGTGTAAGGACCATCTCCAAAATAGTGGGCAGCATTGTACACTGGAACTAAGGAACAAGTTTCTTACCTTAAGTAGCGCTTCATCTGGTAGAGACATGATCTAGCCGCAGATTCCTTACCTTGAATTTCCCAGGCATCAGACTGGATCCAGAAGATTTTACTTCAAGCAATACCCCTGCGTGCTTGTAGGTGGCATCTGTCAGCTATGCATGAAGTCCTCGGCATTGTCTGCGCCATAGTGACATCCGCTTCACCTATATGGGCACCACCTCACCGTGCTGACGTGAGTTACTTTTCACGACTTTCCACAACAGAAGCGCGGAGCCATGAAGTGCACTGACATTGGTGTGTTCTGAACAACTAGCGACCTAAAAGGTATCAGTCCTGACCTAGACACCTGTCAGCAGCGCGGGGAGGATGGGTGGGTCGGTAAGGAATCTGCGGCTAGATCATGTCTCAATCAGATAAGGCGTTACCGAAGGTAAGTAACTTGTTGAACTGATAGAGTCATCTAGCCACAGATTCCTTACCTTTGAATAGATACCAATGCAATACCATCCCCAGAGAAGGGACTACAGACACGTTTAGAGCAGAAAATCCTACAAGACAGAACGGCCAAAGAGGCCTTCCCTGCAGACCTGACCATCGAGGCAGTAATACTTGGTAAACGTATGCACGGATGCCCACATTGCTGCCTGACAAATGTTGAGGACTGGAACTCCACGTTGCAATCCTGTGGTAGCAGCCTTAGATCTGGTGGAATGAGTTCTTAAGCCTTCAGGAGGCTGTTTCTTTGTCAGAGCGTAGCAAATCTTGATGCAGAGTACAACCCATTGTGAGTTAGTCCTCTTCTGCACCACACGATCTTTCTTTCTGCAGATCATACGGCGGCATGACACAATGCAAAGGTGTGCTTCTCCTGAGTAATCCATTTACCTCTACGGGCCATGTAAGGACCGTTTTCAAAATAGTGGGCAGCATTGTACACTGGAACTGAAATCTCTTGTTGGACTGGTAACACTAATGCCAAAACAAGCAAGAAATTCTTAGCCCTGGTAACACACATAGCATGAGTACGCCCACTTGACTCTACGCCGAGTTACAACCACTGACGTCTCACCAAAAAGACATTTGGGGACCCCTGAGAAGCTTTCTGTTGATGAACCCATTAACTATAAACACAAAAATTTGCTGAAAATTTGGGGTTTGTCTTGAGGGCAACTCTGACATGTAGGCCACAACTCAATAACGGGTAATGCAGATATTCTATGTAAAGAGGTTTTTAGAATTCACTAATGACTTCAACAAATGAAATGTTGGGCTATCTGACGATCTCTATTTTCATTGGGCTGTACCAGTGTATCTACTGATCAACATTAACTAGGATCCTGTTTTTGTTTTACTGTTGTACTATAAAATTGATATATAAAGGTTTTTTTTTAAATGGGGTTTGTGGGGGAAGATGTCCCTTGAGCACCGGAGCACAGTCTCCCTGTTGCAGGGAGGCAACCATCAATCCTGAGCCTTCTTGCAGGAGGAGAGCACTGTGATATCAGAACTCACTTCTAATGACACTATACATAGATCTCTAACCAGACGTTAGTGACAGTAAGTTACATTGTACACAGCGTTTTTACCTGATGACAGTGGGTACCATTCGAGCTCCTTTACCCGCTGACAGATAGTGACATTATACACAGTTCTCTAGCATTCTCTTTCCAAAAGTCTCTTTCACTCTCACTCCTGTCCTGTCACCGGCTGGATCCGCAGCGCTCCTGCATTTTCCCCTCCAATGTTGAGTCTTGGATTGAAGTAGGGCCGCAGGGTGGGGGGAAGGAGGCCGCAGAGAAAGTGAAGAGTAGGGATCTGTCATCCACATTGTACACCGAGAGCCTGCCCGCCTCATAGTCCAGGAAGAGACCCACAGCCCTGGGGGGCACACGGAGGGTCAGGTTGGTTGAGGTCAGAGCTTCGTATTCACCATCTCTTAGCCGGATTGCCCAGTATCCATACTGAGGCGTTGCTATGATATCCCCCTTCCTGCTCACAGCCTCATCACACACCCCCAGGGTCCACTCCGTCTTGTCCCCCACCTCCACCTCCCAGTAATACCTCCCGGAGCTCAGCCTCTGTCTCCCTAGGATAGCACCTACAGGATTGAATCTTTGTGGCGTGTTAGGCAGACCCTGTGGCCAGTCTCCTCTCCTCACACTCCTCCCGTCCTCAGACACCATGAGCCATTGATTCGCAGTGTAAGGATCCAGGGTCACCTCAGCTGTAAAAGAGAGGAGCAGAAATCAGAGCTCACCCAATCACAGCAGATATCAGAGCTGAACAGCCAATCAAAGGAGCAATCAGAGTTCAACGATCAGGCATCTAATACAACTCACCTAACCAGAAAGCACTAACAACTAGCTAATCACAAGACAGATCATCCTTGTCAACAGGTGTAGCTATAGACATTTCTATAAATCACACCCTTCCTCACATTTTGTCTAGAACTGGAAAAAGAAAACACACAATTCAGCCCTTGAAAGGAAGGCATATGCTCAACTCTCTTTGGCACTACACTGTCAGGGTCTGGAATACCCATTTCTCAGTACCCGGATCTAGGCCTCTAGTTCTAAAATGTAACATTGCATGGAAACTTTTCATACTACAACAATAAAAGAATACGAAATGTAAGTAATGAAAGTAACTAGGTGCTCACTATAAATAGCATAGGAAACAAATATAAATACATGTCAGACATGATATGCTTTTATAACCTGTTTACCAGTGAAACAATATTTTCCTCATGCATTACAGGTCTCCTTTCTGATAAACTGTCTTCTGAAAATGATATCGTTTTTTAGGAAAAAACTAGGCTGTTGGACTCTTGCTTAAGACATCTGCCTCCTAATGGATGCCTGCAGTTTAATTATTTTTTGCATGACTAAATTACCAAGGGGCCATTTCGACTGATCGGGTCATGTGAGTCCCAAAGGACGGCAGAACTAGGCAAATAAACAAAACCTATGCAAGATTCAGAGTCCAAACCATGAAGGTTTAATAATATGTAAGAATCACTACAGAAAGCAACAAAAAAAAATTGGTTAGTCAATTCAAATCAGCATCAAACTAATTCATGATAAGCAAGAGAGTTAATGCGCCTTTGTTGACGGTGTGGCTTGACACCACTGGGGATCTATTTGATAACAATCATCTTTAATCCTTCCAAGAAATCATAGACAACCACTCATTGCATAGAGGGCAATTTTTGACCTATGACCTTCTCACACATACTCTCCGCGCCACCTGGGAGGCATTGATGAGGATCCCCCTGTTCATCAGCCAACCCACATCCTATATATGAGTAATAATAGACATTGGGTGATTTGGATATACTGTTCACAGTGCTCCTGCCCACATGCCCCATTGGGATGTCTCTGGGAAACTGAACTCCAGAACGTCTTGCATGACAAAGAGTGTGCCAGAGCCCTTGAATATTAACACACAATCTCACGTAAGGGCCGCTTCCAATTAATTAAATCCTGTATCCTGCACCGGGCTTATCTCTCACCACCACGACTTAACAGAATCTTCCTAGGAGCTGCCATGGGCCCGGTGGACTTCCAACACATGTTATGGAACTGCCCTGTCTTAACAGAATTTTGGGCACAGGTGTTCCAGGATATAGCTACTTGTATGGGCCTTACCCTCTAACCCACGTGGGATCACTGTGCACTGGGGATTTTGTGATGCCCTCGAAGGCATAGGGCAATATCACGTTTTTAAACCTGACGCTCCAACTGGCGAAACAAGTGATTTCCTCCCAGTGGAAGGCTGCCATAAGCCCCTTCTGTCCAGACCTGGCACTCAACAACTAGACATTGGTCCCAAGCAGAAAGCTAAATCCTCCACAGAGACGAGATGAGATGCCTCTGTAAGTACACAATTGCAGAGGAATGGGACGAGCTCGGGCCCACACTTAGTGAAAATCCCAAAAGCGACACTTTCCCCTGAGAAAAGAGGGACACTCTTAAGTCCTTACCAGTGTCCAGTGACCTCTCATAGCTGTCCTGCATTCCAAATTTTTAGATCGACCAGAGTGTCTTTCATTTTCACTTCATTTCGCTTACAGCCTTTATGGTCATTGCAGACTATACTTTGCAGGGGAGGTCCCCCCTTACTCCTCACCCTTCCTCCTATGTCAGACTTGGTGGGGACCTGAACCCCTCTAGGGCCTGGTGAAACAACCCCGCCCCTCCCCCTTAACGGACGCCCGTTATAGCAGTCGAAGGGGCCCTCCCCTGTCACCGCTCCCCAGGTCCGTACGTTTTTGTTTTGCGTTTTTTTTTTTTTACCCTCACACTAGTTAGGCTCATAAGATGTATGTTCTTGGTTAAACAATAATGACCTTGCATAGTATTGTGACCATGGCACACCTGTTCCTTGATTACCACTGTTACTGAAGATTCCCTGTAAACACAATTGCTTTTTAGAACCATTAAGAACAATACTGGTATAATTGTGTACAATATATGTGCCACTAACTGTGCTACTTGTAACTATGACTGCATAATCCGATGTGTACTTGTGGCAATTTGGTATAACAAAACACCTTAAAAAATGTTTTAAAAAAGCAAGAGGTTTAATATAAGGTCGACCTCCTGAATAAATCAAGAGCTGGAACCCAAAAAATATTTTAAGTCATAATATTTTAATTCAAATAACAGACTTTCATGCAGTCTGCTAAATGTTAAAGCAAGGAAAGTCTCTAAAATCTCCAAGTACAAAGTCAATGAACAATCTGACATAGGGATTACTCAATTTGAAAGGCAAGAAAAATTCTGGCACATATTCCAAAACAAGCACATTTTGTAGGTTTTCAGGAGTAGAAGACCATGCTCTCTGCAAAATGCAAAGTTGTGCCATGGGCTGTACTAACGCATGTTACATGATAGTACCCTATCAGTATTTCTGAAATTATATTATGTAAAACAAGTTCACTCTAAGAGCATGACTAAAAAGAATAGTCACCTTTAACCTACATACAAGAAAATGACACAACAGCTTTGCATGTGTTCATTACAATTGTCTCTTTAAAATCATCCTCAGAAACAGGAAAAGCCATTGACTAGTTAAAAATATAGATCCAGTTTAGAACAACTCTGCCTCCTAAGCTTTGAAGTGGTTGCATTTCGCTTTAGCACCGCACTACAGAACAGATCCCTTTCCAACTAGGTTATGGAAGAAAGGCACTAAGGAAAAAAGAAAACATGCACACAGAAAACGTTCTATTGCACTTTTGAAAGCTACTTTGTCTTCAGCTGTAAATGCAAACCGAGAAAGGCCGAATAGATTTGTTTTTGGGGCCTAGTTATGCAAACTTAAACACACAGATTAACATTAAACGCTTTATTAATAAATCCACTCTAACAACAACAAACAGACTCAAAGGCAACAGGATTTGTTTTTGACTTCCAAATTGCGTTTTGTTTGTGGGCTTTTCATGTAAAATCAAGCACAATGCGACAAACTTCATTTTAAGGATACAAAAATTTGAATACTTTCTTAATTTGCTGAACACAAAGGTGAATTTGAGGTAGGTCTACTATTTCTGACACTTTGAGTCAAGCAACCCTGTATTTTTAGGAGACTAAAGCCGTATTTTACACCTTGCCAGATATTAAAGACATGAGCCAAAATGTAAGCAGCGCACATATGACACAGCCAGAGAGCAATGAAGAATCACAATATGCAGAGCTGAAGTAGAGAGTAGGGCTATGGAGGGGTGTGCAAAAAGCGTCGGGTTCAGGGTAGTTACCTGAGCACGGAGTGGATTCCTCGGCTAGAATGAGGGGTGTACAGAGAAGAACATTGTGAAGTGTAACTGCTGTGCAGAGACTGTGGGTGGCTGTCTACAGAGCAGATAAGTTAATGGCTGGAAGAGGGTGTAATATGTTCAGTGAATCGGGGGTTTCCTTATAGACAAAGGCTGACATAGATTCAGGGTTGTGCAGAGAGTGCGACTAAGGCATATAGAAGACAATGTGCTCTGACTTAAGAGCATTGGTCTGTGCCATAGGCTGAGTGCACAGACGAGAGTACAGGGTTAGGTTCAATGGAAGACTTTCTAGAGGTGGTGGTTTGAGAGTGTGTGCTCTGCAGGGTTAAGCGGTGTGCAGAGTGGAGTGCTATACAGAGAGTTGCACAGTGTGGTAGTGAAGAGTGGCAGCTTTATGGAAGGTGAAGAGGTGTGCCAACAGTATATGGACGTGTAGAGTGCAGGGTTGTGTAGAATGCAGAATTTTGCAGAACGGGAACTGTACAGGGAGTGGATGTCTCTGCACGGTGTTGGGGTGTAGAAATGTGACTTGTTAAGATGTGGGCAGTGCAAGGAGTGGAGGCCTGTGCTGTGAGTGCTGAACTGTGCAGAAAGTGAGGGTGTGCATAAAACGAAGCGCTGTGGTGAGTGGAATGCTTTACAGAGAATGGAACTTTGGCGGGGCAATGATAGATATGTTGTGCAGAAGACTGGGGCAGCACAGAGAGCTGAATGATGGGCAAAGAGTTGAGGGCTCAATAGAAAGTTAAGACCTGTGTACATAATGGGGCAGCCTGTTCAGAGAGTCGGGAGACGTGTTGAGTTGAAGATTGTGTAGCAATGTGCCCTATGCACATGGAGAAGAACTAGACTAAGCGGAGGGCAGTACAGAGAACTAAGCCTTTGAAGAGAGCAGAGATGTACTGTGAGAGAATAACTGTGCAGATGATAGGGGGTCTGCATAGCCTGGAGTGATGTGTACAGAGTGACAAGCTGTGCAGAGTGGGCCTGAGTGTAGAAGTAAGCACATAATGTAAAGCTCTTCTGGAAAGTGGGGATGCTCAAAGTGTAGCATTTCCCAGTGGATGTGTGGAGACTGGAGAACTGTGTAGATGTCATGGAGAGAGTGGAGATCGTGCTGGGAGTGAAGAGCTGTGCAGGGTATATACGTGTGTAAATAATGTACTGGGAGGGGAGGAATGTGAGCTTTTTTGAAGCTAGTAAGCTGTGTAGAGTGGAGACGTACAGAGTGAGACCATGTAAAGTTTAGAGAACTGTGTGGGTGGAGAGCGTACTGTCCCCAGGGCCGTAGGCTATGGGGCCGGGACACGCGGCTGGGCCTTGCGCTGTGGAGTGGTGCATGAAACAGGACGGACAAGCGAGGTTGGTATCTAGCGCGGGACTGCTGTTTCGCAGCCCCACCCGTTTATTTATTGTCGCAGTCTGCAGTGCAACCAAACGGGCGTGGTCCAGCAGGGGCGTCAACAGAACAGATTACATTCCTATATAACAAAGAACAGCCCATAAAGCTAACACATCTGACCATTGAAACTGTGAAATTTCACATTAACACGATTGTTCGGACCAGGTCTCAACCATGGGATCGCACTATATGTGGGCATTACTTTGACACGCTAGACACAAACAGGTGCATCAAAAAGGATACAGGAGGTTCTCTTCTCTGCTCACACTGCCCGACTGCCACCTCTCGATCAGTCCATCACAAAGTCCTGGAACTGTTGAGACGGTGTCGGGTTTTGCCAGAGGTGGTACCTCGGGAGTCCCCGCTCGGGTCTCGGCAACTCAGTCCTGCTATGGGCCCTCTGCGTGCTGGGGGCCGTGGCAGCTGATTGGGCAGGTTCTCCACCATCCCTTCGGAGAGTTGGGGAAACAGGAAGTCTCTCAATGAGATGTGGAGTGGTTGTTAGGTCAACTCCCTCATGGTCATGTTGGGGCTGCAGCATGTCCTGATCTCTGGATTCAGGTGGGGCTCTGGGGTTTCCTCTGAACAGTTTAAAGTGAGATGCATTTTGTGTGACTGTCTCGCTCCCTCTAGAGGCGCCTCGAGACCCTCGCGGGTGAGTAGTGCCCTTCACAAATCCCTCATTGATTGACTGATTGATTGAGAGGCGGTTTTCATGGTCACGCTGACTTTGGCTATCTTCCACGAGTGCATTTCAAAGAAAACCCTTAACTTGTTCCCCAGGTGCCGGTCCTTTACAAGCATCCAGTCTTCGATGGCGAGCTTGGAGGTTTGCACTCTCCTGCGCTGTGATGCCTGGCGGTTTTGCTCCTCACAGCAGTTTTGGTTGTGGTTCTGTGGCATCGGGGCTTGCTCCCACAAGGGGGTGGTGTGGAATAATGTCGACGACCTTCCTTCCAAAACAGACAGCGCTCGGAGCTACTCCAGTGGTTGTGTGGGGCGTTAGCCAGTAGTCTTTCAGAAATGGGTAAATGACTTTCGCAACGCACTGCTGCTCAGCCTGTACAATGCGGATAGTCTTCGTGATGGTTTGCAAGAAGCGTTCGACCGCACCATTGGCTTGAGGCCAACGTGGGGTAATCCAGTGGTGTTTAGTCCGCCTGGACACAAGGTAGTGCGCCAGCTCCTCGCCATTGAAGGGTGGGCCACTGTCGGTGCACATCTCTTGGATGAGGCCGTGGGTTTGCCTACTTTTCGTATGATTTCCTCAGCTGAGGTGGTCTGGACTATCTCTACTTCTGGGTTGTGAGAGTTGTCGTCCATGACAACAAGGAGATGGTTGACATCTGGCAGGCTGCCTAAATCTGCATTGGCATGTTGCCAGGGACGGTCGGGAGACGGTTCAGTGATGATGGGTGGAGGAGGGTCACCTCCCCAGCTGGCTTTTCAGAGGCTGCACTGTTGGACTGTGCTTTCGCCTTTCTCATCGAGGCCGGGAAACCACACCTTACTTCTTAGCCTGATCTTGGTCTTGTGAAGGTCCACGGAGCAGACATCCATCGGCTGAGACGGGGAGCTCCTCCTTCATGTGGCATAGTGATTTGAGCATGTTCTGGGCTTCCGCCGTCCTTTGGGGCAAAGTCGCTATGACCTTGTCCCATTGTCCTGACTGGGTGGCTGTTATGGCTTGTTGGAGGCAGTCATAGGCTTGTGTAGCTTCGATAATCTCAGCCAGTGAGATGGAATGCGGGATAGTCTGCCATGTTGTGTTGTCGGTATTCCATCGAGAAGTGATACTCTTGAAGTTGTAGAATCCACTTCTCAATCCTCGGTGGAGGCTTGGACGCAGAACCTTTAAGGAGTGGCAGAAGGGGCTTGTGATCGGTGCTGACCATGAATTGGTGCCCATAGAGGTAGATGTGGAAATGTCTGCTGCCCCAATGGATAGCGATCACCTCTTTTTCAATGTGGGAGCACCTTTGATCGGTGGAGGTCAAGGCATGGCTGAGGTACGAAATGGGAGCTCACTCTCCGCACGGCTGCTTATGGGACACAACTGCCTCTAGGCCTGTGGGGCTTGCATTCACTGACAACTCCTTTGCTGGGGTCGAAGTAAACGAGGGTGGTGTCCTTGGACAGAGCTTGTTTGGTGTCCTGGAATGACTTTTCCTGCTCTGGGCCCTATTGCCATGGAGTCGATGTCTTGGTAAGTTCTCGCAGCAGCCTGGTGAGCTGGGTATGGTTTTGCATAAAACGACCACACTACGTGACCATTCGCAAGAAATATCTTACACCTGTGACAGTGGAGGGGCTGGTGTGTTTTGGATGTCACAGACCTAGGGCAGGTCAGGTGCGAACAGGTATCCAAAGAAGCATATCTCTTCCTTTAGAAATTCACAGTTCGCTTTGTGGAGAGTGAGGCCTCAGCTTTGGAGTCGAAGAAACACAGACTGCCGTTGATGAAGATGTTCTTCGAAGTGGGGTCATTGACCAAGATGTCATCGCTGATATTCAGGACACCAGTCAGGCATGCCAATACCCCTCTGATGATGTCTTGGAATACTTCCGCCACACTGGAGATGCTGAAATTGAGACGTTTGTATCGGCATAGCCCTAGATGAGTGGAGAACATGGTCACGTGTCGTGACTCCGGAGCGAGAAGGATTTGGTGGTATCCTGAAAGTAGGTCCATCTTGGAGAACCACCCGGAGCCTGCCAGCTACCCCACGATGTCATCCACTGTGGGTGTTATGTGGCATTGTCTCTTGATTGCTGTGTTTGGAATGCTCGTGTTGACACACGATTGGCGACACCCATGGGGGTAGTCCTTCCACTCTCTCGATAATGTCGGCCTTCTCCAGCTTGAGTAGCTCTGCTTCCACTTAGGGGCGTAGATGGAGCAGCACTCGCCGGTAGCGCAGTGTGACTGGTTGCACCGTCTGGTCAATGTGGAGGAGGACTGACCGGCCTTTTAGGCATCCGATGCCCTGGAACAGTTGTTCAAACTCACTCAGCAACAAGTCTAGGGCGTGGATGTGGACTCCAAATGCAAACTGAACTAGCTGTAACTGCTGAGCAGTGTGGCAGCTTAGCAACATGTCTGCCCCTCCTTCTGTGACAGAGACATTTTTTCGAGTGACTTGTCCCTGGTGTCTGATGGTGGCATTGAAGACTCCAGAAGGCACTTTGAGGTGCCGTAGGCATACACTTTCGTGGTGGTCGGTTTCAAAATCAGAGGAGTGTCCATCTCACTGTGTAGCAATAGGGGTAAGATATTGATCGAGGCCCCTGTGTCGATGAGCACCACTAGCAGTTGTCCTTCGAGCATGATTTGACATCGCGGGACTCGGCGGACCTGGCCAGGATTTGGATCTATGACATGAATGATGTGGACAGTGCCTTCAGATTCCTCATCATCCATGTAGTCGTCATCATTCACTCCTAGTTCTGCACCCACCTGGTTGGTCGTCTTCTTCCTTGGTCCTTTTGCAGCCAGCGTTGATCTGCAGACCTTGGCGAAGTGGTTAATTTTTCCACAAGCCGAACACTTTCGACCCTTGGCCGGGCATTCTGCTGCGTGTGGTGTGGGGCCCCACACCACCGGTATGGTCTGGTGGTTGGCTGTGTCTTGGGATGGTCTTTTTCACTTGAGACGAGCCAGCAGCACCAATTTGGTTGACAGTTTCGGCCTTGATGGCCCATTGCAGCGTAGTTTCCATGTTGGCTGGTCAGGATTTTGACAGTTCCTTCGACCTGCCCATGGTGAGGATCTCATCCATTGTCATGGCGGGTACCTGCAGGATGTGTTCACACAGTTTTGCCGATGCACAGCCCTAAATGAATTGGGCGCAAATATCATCCTGCTCATCAGGGAGGGTGCACGTGGTTGCCAGCTCGCAGAGCCTTGCGTAGAACTCGTCTACTGATTTTTTGGGTGTCTGTCACGCTTGCCTGAGTAGGAATCGCTCGTAGTCTGGATTGACAAGAGGAGCGAAATGAGCTGTGAGGGCCGCTTTGAGCCTGGCATAGGTGCATGGGGGGCCTGCTTCCCGTACCTTCTTGGACAGTTTGTGGACAGCAGCTTCTCCAAGATGTAACAGCATGGGTCGTTGTCTGGCTTCTTCAAGTGCCGCTGCGGCGAAGTATGTCTCCTGACGGTCCACCAACGTGGCCCATTTGGCAGCTTGAGAAGAGGGTGCCCCTGCGATTACAAAAGGTTTAGTGGTGGCTACAGACATTATGTGTGTGGACGATTGACGTCTGTTCTACTTTCAGGGGTAGTGAGGGCAGTGGTGCTAGTATGGTGTCCATCCTTGGTCTTAGTCGGGCGTGGCGCTGCTCGGCCCAGGCTGCGTGTAGGTGTGGCCTGGGCACTTGACTGTTTTACTGGGTGCGTGGTTGGCTGTTGCCTTGTGGGTGCCAGGTTCATAGGTGGGGACACTTGAAGTTTTCCTTTGTTTCTCAGGCTTCTGGGAATTTCGAAAAATCGTGCTCGCTGAGCACATGTCTTCGCATAGGCATAGGGATGCAGTGTGGGCAGTGGGCCATGAACTGCAGGGCATCTAAAACTGCTGCCAAAACTTACTGGGATCGGGTGTAGTCACACTGGTGCCGGTGACACAGTTTCCTGTTTCCGAGGGTGCTGGAGGAGCAGAGATTGCCCGCGGGTGGTGGATCCCGTCCTCCGTCGCCCATTGTCGTGTCCCCGGGGGCCATAAGATAAAGGGCTGAGACATGCGGCAGGGTCTTGCGAGGTTGAGCGGTGCGTGAAACAGGATGCACAGGCAAGGTTGGTATCTAGAGCGGGACTGCCATAGAGCAGACCCACTGGATATTTTTTGTCACTGTCACATGACTGCGGGCGTGGTCCAGCAGGGGCATCAGCAGGAACACCCCTGCATGGCCAGCCCCATTACAGAGGGCTGTGCACAGAATGGCAGATTGTGCCAAGAAGTGGGTGTGTTTAGGGTTGCCTGAAAAAAGAGATGGCTGTGCAGAGAATGGAAGGCTGTGTATAGTGAATACTTTAAATTGGAAGTGGAGCAGGGTTCACATAGTAAAGGTCTTGTCTGAATTGGGGAGTACCGATCATTGAATGACTCGAAAGAGAATGAAGTGCTGTGGAGGGGCGAAGGGCTGTGCTGATCAGTGAATGGTTGTGCAGACAATGAAGGACTGTGCTGTAAAGAGTGGGGGCTCTGCAAAGAGAGGAGCTCTTGAGGGAGTGTAAAGAGTGGAGGGCCGTGCTGAGAGAGAAGTTCTAGAGGAAGTGAAGGGCTTTGAAGAAAGAGGGGGCCGTATCACATAAACTTAATGCTCAAGTGCTAATTTAAGACATGATCTCTGCCACACCTTTGGGCTGATTGGTGTCTTAAATAGCTGAAGAGCTGGAGCAGCGCTATTTTACTACGTTAGACAGTTGTAAACGGTTGCTCATCACAGGAAATTTAAAGGCATGTGCTGCTTTTGACTGGAAATGTAGCAGCATTTTTTGAACATATCTAAAGTAAGCAACAGAGTATAAAACAATAACATACACACAGTGTGAATCCCAGCAGTGGTGGTGATTATCTGTTCTCTCCTGAGAAGCTGCAATATTCTGATACGTTTGGTTGCCAAAACATGAAAAATATCAGAATGGGAAAAAAGAGTCTGTATGTCTTAGTGCAGAGACTCTTACTTTCTGCACATTGTTATTATATAAAATGCAAGAGAATTAACAAGTGTAGAATCAAAATGAAGGACCATCTTTAGTTACCTGCAAAGCTGCGGGCCCATCTCCACTCTAGAAGAAAAACACAGGCAATAAACAGTATAAATGCATATAGAAGATACACTAATTGGATTTACAATCAGGGTTTACAATTAAAAAGGAATACTTTATGTGGAAATGGTCTGAAATCGAATTGACTAAAAAAGGCAATTGCCCTATCCCTAACTAATACTCTGCGGCAGTGACTCTCCTTGACCTGCCGTGACTGGAGCCGTGACCGAAGCCGACTGCAGCTGCAGCTGACCCCATCTCCACCTGAGCCACAGGGAGAGCTGAGGGCAGAAAGCGGTCGCGTTTCCCAGGAGGGGGCCGGCGCAGCGGAGAACGCGCTTCTGTCGGGTAGCGCTTGGAGGGCCCAGCTGAAACAAAAGAACAGCGGCCTGTGAGTCTGGGCGAGTCCGGGCGTTCGCGGCCACCCCTGTTTCATCCCTGGAGGCATTGGGGCGGCATTGGGCGGCTGCAACAGTTTACAGCCTACAGCCCACCCTACAGCCTACAGCGCAGGTGGCTGTGGTCTCGGAGGTGTACAGGTGTGCAGGTGGGCAGGTGTGCAGTCAGTCCACTGCACAGGGTGCGTGAGGTGTGTATTGCCCGGTAGCATACGGAGGCCCTACAAAAGAAGGAAGCCAGGGCCCCTGCTAGCGCAGCTAGTGCAGCTACACACAGGCTACACATGCCTTTTGGAGACAGGCCTTTGGAGACAGTACAAAGAGCAAAAGCCCAAGAGCAAACTGCAGACAGGTGTCAGGTGTCTGGTCTGGTCCGGTGACCTCAGTTGTCGCCTCAGTGGTTGCCTGAAGCGATGGTAAATAGGCAAACAAAAATAAGCAGGTAACTTCGAAATTGGGTGAACCTGACAAAATATTTTGACAAACAACTTGTACTTTCAGGGAGGCAAACGACCATTGTAATCACTGCCGCACAGGGCGGGTGGCCAATACCAGGACTGTGGTGCTGTTAATAACTACAATAACTACATCTAAGGCACAATCAACTTTTACCAAAAGGTTACTTAAAAACGCATTTTGAATAAATTATGAGGTCAGGGCGAGAGAGAGCCATCTTTCCATCAATAAAAAGGAAGAAAAAAACTCAAGGTTCAACCGCAAAGAACAATAAATCAAAAGCAGATGGAGTGGCGCAGCCTTTCATTTCACTAGTGTATAGAATGTTCGCAAAATCCATCAGTATACCAAGCAAATTCAATTTTTAAAAGATCCAGCGGATGCAATGCTATCCCACCACGAGGAACAGGAGGGATGGGATCATCTACCATCACCTATCTCACCATCTGTTCCCATAGGGAAAACAAATTCAAAGAACGGTCAAACCAACACTAATAAAAGGGCCAATACAGGGCCCATAATTCTAACCGGGTCCCAGCAGGATCAAGACTGCAAAGAACAGATGGACCAATCATGGGGGTCTATTATGGACCAGGAACTCCTGTCAAACGGAGATCACGCATTACAACAGGATAAATATTCTATTGAATCACCTATTAAGCAAATGTCACAAAAATCTCTAGAGCAATTTCAGAACACTGCGGCACACCAACCAATTGAGGTACAAGTAAAAATCAATAAGCAACCCTCAAACCGTATTCAACATGTGGAAATAAGTCAAATTGAAAGTACAATACAAACACCGATCTGTACAGCACTGTCGCCTAGTTTACAAAATATCACAACGAATGAGGTATCGGGAGGAAAAAACCAAGGCTGTGAGGGAGCCGAATCCCACATTATGGTGGTTCAAACACCGGAATATAGGTTCCCACACAGTAAAGACAATATACAAAATCACCCAACAGCAGAAAGTGAATCCCTCAATAATATCCCGGTAAAGGACAAGCTTTGCCAAAACCCTGATAGCAATCACCCAGTAGTAATAACCGATTCAGGAACAATATGGGATATTTTCTTTAAAACATCTCAACTCACACTTGAAGCACTGAACTATCAATCAAACAAGATGGATGTCCAAGTGGACTTGCTCAACATCATGGCAAAAACAATATCAGGGATTGATCAAAAACTGGCTAATCTGAACACATTAATAACACGAGCCCAAGTATATGCAACTACTTTAAATACAGACTGTGCCTGTGGTCCAACAATCTACAAACTGGCATCAATCCCGGAAGTGCTTTCTACCCTTATCGAAGACTTAAAGATACAATCAGCCCAAATAGTGGGTGATAGAATATCTGCGACAACCGAGCAAATCCCCAAAGAAAAAGTGCTAAAAAAGGGCCATACAAATACAAACACAAACATAAATACAGACCCAATAACTATTAATCAACCAATAGTAAATAGCAGAAAGTCAGACAAGGAAGATAAACACGAAAATCCAACCAGCACTACCGACTCAAACCTGTCACGACATATGAAGAAAAAATTAAAAAACAATTTAAGCATCAAAAGACCACACAAATCAGAAGGAGCTGGGGTCAGCCTATGTACGTCCGCAATTAATTCTCCTCAAAACCAGGAAAGGCAACTGTCCAACAAACTATATCCGATATTCATTAAGACTCAAAAACAAAACAAACCCTTGGGTGAAGGTTCTCAAACAGAAAACACAATATCAAACCCACCAGCGATTCAGGAATCAATGCCCATTGAAAACGGTGGGGCAGTAAAGAAAGACTTACAAACAACAAATGAAACTGTTAAGGACAACATTGAATGTAGATTGTTTAAAGAGCTAATGGGAGGTGGATCAAAAAACCAACAACCTGTGAACATTAATATTGCCAACGCACCTGGAGTGATACAGCGTAAAGGAACAACACATACTCAATCCGTGTCGGGCACGACACCAATCTCTGCCCATATTAGGAACACGTGTAAAACCATTTTTCAACCACAATACAAATCAAAGGGGAGATACGATACACTAAACAGGGGGAATCTATTAAGGCTCCTTCAACATATACCTTCATTGACTCACATAAAAAGCAAAGATATAGTTAGTGTACAATTTGAACCAAAAGATGAAGACATCTTTAAAGAAGATACTATAGTGACCTGGACAAACCACCACATGTCTGAAGCAGTGCTTAGAGAAAAAGATATTTTTAAAAACTGGGGTATTGCCGTAACAGCACCAGAACAATAAAAGTATCCATTAATTCTACTGGAGTCAGCAAACATATCAAACCATTAAACGAAAGTTAAAGAGCACTCACAGGGGATATTAAGAGGCACATCAAAAATACATCTAGATCCAAACTATAAGAAACTCACCATATCAGTAAGGACACAGGAGGACACGACCATAATTAGGACAGTAAAAGATGATAGACTGCAGAAAATCCAATGGAAGGATCGATTCAGTAGGATAAGCAGAGAGTTACAACATAGTACTCTCTATTCCTGATGATCAAGTGGTCATTTCCGATATTTCGCGGAATCAACAAGTGTTGTCTACCGTAAACCCCTCAGTACCAGAAAAATCTAGTACATCTTGCCTTAATCAAAATTCATATTCCAATCTTAAAATCATTTCCTGGAACGTGGCAGGCATACATAAGGCTCTTAAACACGTAACAGCAATAAATATATTGCAGGAAGGAGATATCATATGCCTACAAGAAACCTGGGCCACAGACCATGTACATCTTGAAGGCTATGCCGGTTTTCATAAACTAGCAATCAAACATAATCGATACGGTAGACCATCAGGCGGAATCTCGATTTACGTAAAACATTTAAAACAGTTGACAGTAAAGAGGGTAAAAACTGAGTCAGATATGTTACAGGCACTCGTAATCGAGGGAAAAGGGGACAGAGAAGACAGTTTCTCAATCCTGGTTATAAACGTTTACTTAAACGCACATGGTCCGTTAAAATTGGGAGCTACAAAAAACATTATAACTTCAATACAGGAAATCTTACACACATATCTGCTACCAGCTAAAGTGATTGTGGGAGATTTCAATCTGCACCATCTGGGAACAAACACGAGTAACAGGACGTGTCCAACTAGCTCTGAAAGAATTTTTAATTCCTTCTTGCAAAATTATGATTCAAAGTCCACCAATGAAACTTGGAAAAGTTCGGATCCCAAACATTCAGGAATGGCCATATTTAAGAACTGTTCCACAATTGATTACATCTTTCTATGCAAGCCGCTTACTCAGAAAATAGTTAACTTTGAACTAAAATCACATGAAACCAGTGACCACACATTGCTGCAGGTTGAATTAAATATTACCACCATACAAAGGGAACAAGCGGCTATAGTATCCCATTCAATAGGGATTGAGGAACACACATTAGTTAGAAGATTAAAATGGAACACGCACCAGGCCACTTTATTTAATGCATGGAAAGAAAAACAAGAGTGTAAAGGCAAGCATCGTGGAAACCAACCTAGTGTGGATAACTGGACGAGGTGTATTTGTGCTCTAAAATCTACACTTATCAACAACAACAAAGTTAGCCCACATGGAATGAAGACGAACACCTCACAACTTAGATATAACAACACAAAACTAAGTATCATAATACCTAACCTAAAGAGGGCTAAAAGAGCGCATAGGATTGCAGGAACCCAAGAAACAAGGGAAAAGTGTAAAGATCTATCCAAAAAACGCAGACATCTGCTATGGTCTCTCAAACAAAATAAAATAGAGAAAGATTGGACAACGATACACGAGCTGTCAAAACCTCACAAACAATGTCAGCTTTGGCAATACATAGCCAGCCTGGAGAAAGGTAAAGTAGACAGGCGCAACTCCGTACACGCAGATGCATGGCAGAGACACGTTTCTATAATCTACATTGAAAAGGAAGGCTGCATTGACCTTGGAAGCACCGGGGTTCGACCCATGGTGAGCACAAACACAGACGAGGAGGTCTCAATAAAATTTACGGGCAAAGAACAAGATTGCATCGCCGTTGAAAAAGTAATAAAAAAGAAAAGACAGGGCACCCGGGCCCAATGGTCTTCCTGGAGCAATCTTTAGAGAAGATCACGCATATTGGGGAAAAATCTTATCCAATCTGTTTATCGAATGTCGTTTGCAAGCAAAGGTGCCCGATTCATGGCGAGGGTCATTTTTACATCCAATTTTCAAGAGAGGAGATAATACAGATCCAAAAAATTATAGATTAATTGCCCTCTTGGACATTGAAGGAAAAGCCTATGCAAGCACCTTATTGAATGAATTAAACAGATGGATCAAAGAGAACGAAATCCTCCCCCTATCAAACTGGATTTCGTAAAGGCTGCTCTACAATTGACATCGTGGCCATGTCGTATCTAAGCCAGCGAGCAAACGGTAAAAACAGTAAACCAGTTTTTGCATGCTTCGTAGACTACTCAGCTGCCTTTGATGGGGTGCCTCGATACAAGCTCTGGGCTAAACTGCGCAATTGGCATATCCCAGTAGGTCTTCTCAATGCCATCATCTCGTTGTACAGTAACACGTGGATCAAGGTAAACCTACCAGATAACACCACATCGAAGAAGTGCTGGACAGGGATGCGTACTTGCCCCTACATTGTTTAACCTATATACCGCCGATCTGGGAAAGAATCTACACAATGCCAGTCTTGTAACTCCCAAAATCGGAACTAATAAACTTCAAACATTACAATACGCAGATGATTTAGTGGTGATGGACCACACGAAAATCGGGCTACAAAGGGGTCTAAACGCCCTCAACAATTACAACGAAAGAAACAAATTAATAATAAACGCTCAAAAGACCAAAGTAGTAATTTTCGGTCATTGTCCAAAAAAGCATGATTGAAATGGCATGTGGGCAAAGAGATCATTTTGGCTACGAAATCCTACAATTACCTTGGATGCTGGCTAAGTGAAACGGGTAAAGCAACGCTACATCTGCATAAAATGAAGGCCAAAGCACAATCAACAACCTATGCCCTGTGCAAACTTCACGAGCTAATGCAAAGTCCAACGACAGTTCCCATCAGAAAAGTAATACAAGCTAAAATCAGGGCAACCGCAGGGTATGCACAGCAGGCATTCCCGGGTAAAATGGAATCAATGTTAGATAAAGCACAATGCCAGGCATATAAACGCATTTTTAAATTGCCAAAATACACCCGCAACAGCCTAATTCGCTTGGAATTTGGACTAAAGCAACAAAACAAAGAATGTTTGGGAATGCATGCGAAATACTACTATCAAGTACTTACAGCCCCTGCTGGAAGCCTGAAGAGCATGCTGAAGCCGATCTACGGGGGGTCAACTAACCCATGGCAATGTTATATGGAAGAAGCAGTAGAAAAGTTGGGTTTAGCAATCTGAAATTGGGATCAAGGAGCGAGAAACTATCTGGCCATTAAAAACTCAATTAATAAACAATGCTACCAACTGTCACGCAAAAATGACTTAGCAGACTATGTAACAAGAAGAGGACAACCTGGGCTGATAACATCATATGCAGGGCATAAAACCCAGCCCTACCTTAGCCAAGCACTAGGAAGGAATGCACTAAAAAACATCTTATGGGCCAGACTAGTGCCCCTCCCAATTAAAGAATTAAATCCAGGGTGGAAGTCCCTTGAACTCAAAATCAGATGTAGAATTTGCAACTTTAAATCTGAATCTCTGCTACATTTGATTTGTTGTTGTCCCGGCATGCTACAGCCCCGTCATAATCTTTTAAAACAAATATGGCTGCGCAACGGGGTCCGGACAGTGAAAGAAGCGGCTTTGGTTCTTTTTTCCTGCACCTTACCGTCAGACTTGGCCAGATTTGGGAGATACATGGCCGAGCTGCGTCTTAGGCTTATTGAAGAAGAGGGTCCAGGCAACACAGAAGGCCATTTTGTCTGCTAAAAAAATCAGTCTCCAGCAATTAGTTTGCGATGATGCCGTTTTAAATGCCAACCTTAGTAGATATATCAAATTTGCAATAAGGTTGAACTGGTAATCTCTCACCTTTTTAATGTATATTACATATTATTCTTTTATTGGTCAAGATAATGCCGCACGTGAACTCATTTTGTATGAATTTTGTAAACAATTGTGATCTTAATTCTTTTTATGTATGTAAATCATATTGCAAATGGTTTTAAGTAACTGTGCAATAAAAATAAAATTCATTCAACAAATACTTCAGTTCCAAACTCCTGTAGCTCCCCATCCCTTAGTCAAATCCTAATCATAACTAATCCATACATACCTCGCCTGGCTTTATCCCAATAGTGTTAAAGATACTGTGCATTATATGCAGGTGTCTGAAGGTGGCACACCCATATCCCAAGATGCAGTTGTTCCAACCCTCCATCATTTTCCACTCAGTCCAAACAAACCTCCAAGTGGTTAATGTCTGCACCCCAAGTCTCAAGAGCTGCAGAGCAAAAAAAAAAATGTCACTTTAACTCTCTGTGCTCACCCCTGCCACATAGGTAATGCTCTTCTGAAATGTTTAAGTTATGTATCCTACTATTCAAGATAAGTGACGTCTGAAGCATAAGTTCCTGGAAACTCTGGGCCTGCTTTAGAGTTTGGTGGTCTTCTCGCTGGATAGCTGCTGTGGCGGTGCAAGGAAGACTGCCAAGCCGTCGGCATTCCCGCCCGCCAGATTACAACAGTAATCCAGGGCCGGTGATGCGGCAGTGTCACGGTGGCAGGAATGTTTGTCTCATAGGAGAGCCTAAAAAGCATTCCGCTGCAGTGACAGCACCTCCAGCACGTCCGTGCATGGTGTGGCATGCACCATGTCGTGCATGCCACACAGTGCACGTACGACCGTGCACTTTTAGGGGGGCACTCCATGTGCCCCCTGCATGCACTCCAATTGGCAGATTTGCCTGGAGGCCCTGTTGGGGGCCCCTTTACATGACTTTCCACCAAGCATTTCATAGCAAGGTTCCCGCCATAAAACGCTTGGTGGAAAGGCAGGTCAAAATCTGCTCGGCAGGGCCGCCATTGGCACCGCCGCAATTCCCGGCTGCTTTCCACACCGCCGCCGCTGCAGGAACGTGGATCCTGGAGGTGGTGGCAGTCGTGTGGCAGTCCCACCATCGCAATCGGCGGGAGGCCTGATGCAATGGCAGCAGTTGGACCGCTATCCACGGGTACGGCATTCCCAGGATCGCCAAATACTAAATCAGGCCTTCTGTCTTTTACACTAGGCAAAGTCAATGTAATCTTAAATGCTCTGCCTAGAACACAGAGGTCTTTGAAAAGGTGTTGTGACAATGAGTGCTAAATGCAACTATGTACCAATTAATTTCTTGTGTGTTTTGAATAGTGCTACGTGGTATTTTTCCAATACTTCACAGCTGACAGTAAGCAAAGTGACATGGGATATTGAAGTACAATCCGAACGGTGGATCCCGTGTCTGATTTTCTTCTATTGCAACTCATGGTCTGTGATGAGTTCAGTTACAAGTCAAGTCTGGTTAGTTCTGCTTTCAAAAGTTTTTTGAATTGTAAATGGTTAGGTTCAGAATTCAAGGAAGGGAGAGGGCATTCCACAATCTTAAGCACTGTGCCCTGTGAGAAACCAGGGCTTTTTGCAGTGTCCCCCCCACTTTTTGGATTTTTTTTGACTATTGGATGCTGGATTTCTGACTCTGAATGTGCGTCTCCTAAACAGACCCATGGCCTGTACATGGTAATTAGGTGTAATTACAATTGGTACTGACAAACTACCTGTAAGGCCTTAGTATATGGTGAGGCATGTAGGTTTAGAGGCCCAGCAGATTTAATGCGCTTAAGTGTGCACTGCTGTGTGGCCTGCTGTCATTTTAAAAGTCAGCTCTGCTTTGCAGGCTGCTTTTAAATTAAAATAATATGCAAATTCGACTTTGGAATTAAAGGTTCTCCAAAGTCTTAAACTACCTTATTTTCTTTTACATATGTCACCCCTAAGGTCTTCTGTAGGTGCCCCAGGGGTGGGGTGCCTTGTAACTATAAGCAGGGCCATAATAAAGATGTTTTATAAGCTCTGCTGAGGGAAAAACTGCCAATTTCGTTTTTCCCCATTGTATTGCATTAGCTCAATAGGCTAACATGAGAAGGCTTTATTAAACTTTATTAAAGTCTTTCTATTGACAGGAATGAGCTAAAATGGCATTTCAAGGTGTCAAAATAATAGTTAGAATGAATCCAACGACTTGCCATGGTTGGATTTATTATAACTATGACAGAAAAGAAGTTATGGAACTTGCTTTTCTGTTGTACCAAAATCAGCCTTCTATCAGCCTCTCCTGATTAGCCAGCCTTTGACAGGCTGAGCCAAATGCTCTGATGAGGTGTGAAGTGGCCTGCATTGAGACAAAGGAGACATCTAGTTGGAGGAGAACTGCTGCTGCCAAGCACAGGAAGGGGGCAGGGTAGCCAAACTGGTTTTCAAAGAGAGAAGTACAGAAAAGAGAGGGCCCTCTGCCATATCCTGCAACCTCAGCCAGATGGGAGCCCCTGTAATTGAATTAGGAGAGGGGCTGGAAGGGGAGTGTTAGGGAAAGCTAGCCACACCTGTAGTATGGGTAAGCCAGACCTGAACCTCCAGTAGAGATTTCCTCCAATTATGGATTTTGATACACAGTGCTTTCTGGGACATAAATATGCAGCACTTTGGAGGAAGTTGTCATACCCAAGGGTGGTACTCTGTACCACATTGCTCAGGCCCCCCCCCCTGCTCGTCACCTCAGAAGCTGGTTAAATCCAGGAGAGCTTCCCAGCAACTCAGATCCCTGCCTTGAAGCTACAAGAAGAAGAAGGACTGCTCTGCTGGACCCTTGGGTTGCACAAGAGAGGACTGCACTCATAAGACTGCATTTGCTGCACACTTTGGTCTTCAGTCCAAAATGGGCTTTGCCTTGCTTTGAAAGTTGAAGGAGTGGGCTCCCTGAAAGCAACAGGTTAAAAGAGCTCCACCTGCATCATCTCCACTAAGAAGAACCCAGCTGACCATCTTCAACTTGACGTTTAAGGATTTGGCCAGGTGCATTGTGGGAATTATAGTCTCAAGTAGCAACTCAGAGATTCTGGAACCTTGGATTGATGTTATGGACACTTCGGAACCCCAAAAGGACCTTCTGGAAGAAGTTCCAGAAGTTTGAAGAACTTTGGAGAATTTTTGGTAAAAAGCTCCATACGTTGACCGACCGTCATCGAGAGTCAAGCTGCCGACATCGAACCATGGCCCGGCCTGGATTTCAGGTTTGTCCTGCTGAAAGCTCAGGAGCTGAAGAGTGCCAGGATTTCACTGAGGCCTGGCGCTGAACCAAGCCTCCGACATTGACTCGAAATCTGGCCTGACGAGGTGCCTTGCTCGACGTCCAGAGAAAAAGCTCCAGATCCAGAAAAAGGACTAAGTCAGAAGGTAAAAACTTGACCGGGCCGTACTGATCAGTGTATCCGACCTGCTCTCCATCGTGGTCGGCCTTAAACTTTGTCCCAGTCAAGCACGACTAGATGTCCCAAGTTGGCGTTTTTCATTTTTAGGCACTAGAAAATGTTTTTTCTTTTAAAAATTCATATTCCCGATTCTCTGCATTGGACTTTTGTCATTTTGGTGTCATTTGAATCATAAATATATTTCCTATTGTTATAAATTGGTGTTGGATTTTTTATGTGTCTTACTTATTTAATGTATTGGTGTTTATAAATGCTTTACACACCTGTCTCCTAAGTTAAGCCTGCCAGCTTGCAGAGAGCGACCAAGGGTTGAGCAAGGGAATAATTTATTGAGACCTTGACTAGACCTTATTTTGTGATTCTGGCCTAACTACACCTACTAATAAACCACCTTCCAACATGGCCCATGCTTCACCCTCGTGAATGATCATTGATGGATAAGGTAGGCTGATGATGAGTGGAGGTTTCTGGCTCGGGCAGTATGCTGCCAATTTCTGCTGGTACTCTGAGCCTTGTACAGGGGGCAGAGAACACTAAATAACATTACAAAAAATTTAGCCTTGTTGCTTCGCTCAAGAGCACCTAAAAGTGTGCACTATATAAACAAAATAAGCAAGCATGAACTAAGGGATCTTTTTATGTTGTTCTGGGAGAGGGGGCATATTATACATTCTGTAGTTATTCTTGGGTGCATACATTCCCAAATATATGAAAAAGGATTTCCTTGGTAGTGTCGGGGATGGCAGGAGTAGCCACACACTGTGCACCCCAGTGTGGGGGCAAGGATGTCAGAAAACACTGGAGAAATGTTTTCCCCTCAAGTGGAGGTGTGACCTGCCGTAGATCCCGACAGTCAGCTATAGATGCCCACAAAACCCCTTGGGTCTCGTCACTGCGTTTTTCACAACAAAACACCCTGTGGCGGGGGTCCAAGGAGAGGGAATCAATGACCTCGGACAGAGGCAGCGATGTTGGGCACCGTCGTCCTCCCAGTCTGGAGGCTGAAGACCATCTCAGCTCCCGGCTCAGGTTCCCCCAGCACCCCTCGGATACCACATGCTTAGGAGCGCAAGTGAGCACAGGTCCCCTGGTTGCAAGCACAAGTCCCTCGGACTCTGCAAGTTTCTCCCGCACTCCTCATGTCCTGGCACCTCAGATGGCTGCTGATCTTTACACCCAAACTCCTCTCGTACTGCAAGATGATGGTGTATGTCAGGACGGTCCTTGTCCCAACCACGATCACTTACACCTGCCTCCGCCACACCCAGTGCGGCCCTTACGATCTTGTAGAGACAGTGAGATCTTTTGTGTCCCCGGAATATCATGGCATGGAGGCCAGCACCCAGACCACAAAAGTTGGCACTTAGCTGCAGGCCAGCAACGTCCAGGCAAAATCCACCAAGTGATAGTCCCCTTCCTGGAGCACGACAAGCTCCAAACCACCGCAAGTCTGCGGCTAGCCCAGTTGCAGTCTCTCTCTCTCCCTAAGGATTCCTTGTGTCAATGTCCCAGTAGCGAACCAGCATAGTATGGTTCCAAATCCAAAAGCGTCTCTAATTTCGGAGGACGAAGCCCCAGTAGTTATTCCCACCATGGCCTTTGAAGATACAATCAGTTCAAAAGGCCACCTTTGAAATGCACAGGACGTCTCTAAATTTTGTCCTGTCTCCCATCCTACCCCAGGAGGTTTGATCACAATCTTTAGTGGGGCCAAGACCCTGTCTCTTTAGAATGCAGGTGCCAATTCCACCCCCAAGTAAACCATCCCAGAAAGGCCCCTCAGAGTCAGAGGTCCGCAGTTTCCGTTGAGCCCCTAGTTTATCGCCTTCTATTAGGAATGCACAGATGTGGCTGTCCCCCTAGCACCCAGTTGTGAATTAGGAGACAGGCCGATAGACACATAGAGCCATGAGCATCCAAATGCCCACTTTACCAAAGTGGCATTTCCATCACCGTAATGTTGAACCCACTCCTAGAGAGGATTCACCATTTCAAGCTCATCGATACCAAACACTATACTGCCTGTAGGAAATAATGCTCGATAGCTTTTCCCAACACCTCCTCATGCTAACCTAATGTGAAAAGCAGGCCCCAACATAGTAAAGTAACGCATACACACACCTGCCCAACCTCTTCTGGACACCGCACCCTGTCACCAGGGAGAACTCTGATATAGCAGGAGACATGCAGAACCTTGGCACATAGCTTTCTAAATGCCAAACTGAGTAACAGTAACCCGTGCACACAGGCCCCACCATGGCAAACCTGTGGCATAATCGATGAGCTACCTCTGTGGATGGCACAACCACTACAGCAGGCCGACAGAGGCGCATTCGAGCTACATGCCCCGAATATAGGTCTTACCCCATGTTAAGAGACTTACAGCTAACTCAAATCAGCCATGCACACATACAACGATCCACAGTATGTATATGATGAGCACAGCGCTTTGGCACTGCACGGCAGTACGAAAAGCACTCAAGTCCTAAGCAGGGGTATCATTTTGGACATACTCTTGCAAAAGCTTCGCCATTTTCATGTAGCCCAAAATCCACTGTCTGCAGTACCCAGCCAATCCCACAAAAGTACATACCTGGGAGACAGTTGCAGGGCAGTGGAAATAACAGATGCCTTCAACTAGTTTAGAGAACATGGTACCAGCTGGCAGAAATTTCATGACCACGATATTTTACTCAAGCAAGGCAAAACTGTAAATTTTCTTTTGAAGTCTTATATCCCTTGTTAGCAATTTTGGTGAGGATTTGGCCTGAGTCCCCCTTGCATGGATCTAGAGTAACAGATGCCAACAATAAGTCATCTACATATTGGGTTAAAGTAGAACCTCAGGGGAATACCGACATGTCTAGATCCTTCTTCAGGACCAGTAAAAAGACTGAGTGAGACTCCATGCATCCGTGCGGGAGTCAGGTCCACGAAAGCTAAGACCCTCAGAATGTGAAAGAGAAGACAAACTAAATACTGACTCTCCTCATGTATGGAGATGGAGAAGAAAATGGAACAAAGGTCAACTACAGTGAACCATTGAGCGTTTGCTGGGATAAAGGAAAGGATGATGGTGGGGTTGGGGACCACGGGTAAGCTTTGGATGTCCTAAGGTCCTGCACGAATATAGACATGTTGACCTTTCCCGCCTTGCGATCAGGAGAATCGGGGTATTACATTGATTAACAATAGATACTAAAACCCTTTTCTAATCAAATCGGCTGTTGCAGGGCAAACTCCTTCCTCCAGTTCAGTTTTTAGTGTGTACAGGGTATCCTAGGTTGCTTTTTCTGAGGGTTGATCTTCACTTTCATGAGTTCCATCAAAGAGATAAATCCCACATCATTGGCAAAACTGGACAACAATGTGGAAAGTACGCGTGAAAGCAATTAATTTATATCAGGGGCATGACAACCTCGCCCATTTCCTCTAGAGGACTTAAGCTGTCACATAATAGTGCAAGTACATTGTTGTTTTGTTATCAATGTACATTTAAGAACACCCCTTCAAGGGTACAAAACACAATGCAATTGAGTTTGCACAAATTATCCCCAAAATTGGGATAATGGGGACGTTGGGGTAAGCAAGAAGGAATGACTATCTCTATAAGATCCCACAGAAATGTATACAGATCAGAATTATGGTGAGGAACTCACTCGTTGCTTGAAAATATCAGCCTGAGAGAAGTGAAGAGGGGAATTCTGAGGTTTTTAGAGCCAAACAACTAGCAACCATGTCAATAAGGCAAGTAGTGACATCAGTGACACAATTCACGTACTGGTATTAGGATATTCATAACACAGTCGGAAGCTGTTCTAAATTTCAAAGTAAGGGTTTTTGGGCAACTTGATGAAAGCCAGACTTACCTGGGAGGCCTGTCACATTAAACACAGTATTGGGATAGTCTTATTCCAATGCCCCAGCTGACCACAAGCGAAACAAAAACCTCCTGCCCGCAGGGCCTCTCCCCATCTCCTTCAGTTCCCTCTCCCAATTCTATTGCCTCCCAGACTTCCCCTTTCGGTCACCCAATCAATAAATCAAGACATTTGTAGAGGGCAACAGATACTCAAAGGAGTGTTCCGACGCTAAGAAGACTGCAGCCACTCTATCCCCACTACACTGAAATTACCTTGCTCAAAAAGGTGTGTCGAACAGCCAGGTTTTCAAAGATTTTCTAAATAGACCTTCAGACCTAACCTTGTGACAATGTGGTGGACAGTGATTCCAAGTCTGGGCCGCAAGATATAAGAATGATACCCCTTCCCATTTCTTGCATCCTTGGGACATGGAGCTGACTAGCATCAGATAACAGAGGGTTCTAGTTGGCTGATAACGCCTCAGTCTGTCAGAGAGGTAACGAGTCTTGTACCCTAGAAAGCTCTGTGTGTGAGGACTAAGGTTTTAAAAAGGATCCTCTCTTGGACCCGAAGCCAATGTAGGAGCTCCTTCAGATGAGGAGAAATTGGTAATTTTCTAGAAATCTTCAAGAGTAGACTGGCTGCTCCAGTTTGTACGACCGTCAGTCTCTTTAGCAGGTAAAATGGCAAATCCATGTACAGAGAATTAGCATAATCTATGCGAGAAGTGATCAATGTATGAATCACTGTTCTCTGCAACTGAAAAGGAGCAAGCCCAAAAATATTTTCAGAGATCTTAATAGAGCCAAGCAAGAGCCAACTACTGTAGACATCTGAGGGAGCATGGTCAGGTGGAGCTCCATCTTAACACCTAAATTACCGTCCAGAGAGGTCGAGGCGGGTGGAGAGTTGGCCCACTCTGGCCAGCAATCAGGTCCCCAGCAAGGGGAGTGTGAACCCGAACAATGAAATTTCCATTTTTCCACTGTTGCACTGAAGGTTGCTAGTCCACAACTATTCAAAGACCGCTTCCAAACAGTTCTTAAATACGATATATGCTTCTCCACAGAAAGAAAGCATGGAAATAATTCTGACTGCAAAAAATTCAACTAAGGGGGCCAGAGGAGCCATATAAGCATGAAATACGGTCAGGCTCAGGGCACAGCCCTGCGGTATGCCAAACTTGGGCTTTTTAAAATCAGAAGCGTGTGGGGCCATCCAAACTGCTTGGATTCTGTTCTCCAAAACGAGCAAATACATTCCAAGGCAATTCACATCAATGTCTTACAGATGCTGGAGAAGAATAGTGTGTGACACAGTATCAACAGCCACTGATAGATGTAATAATACAAGGTCAGTCTGTTTTCCCTGATCAAGCAACAGTTTGATGGAATCCATCACCTTTACCAGTACTGTCTCAGTACGGTGACACGATCTGAAGCTAGATTGCAAAGCGAGAAGTAGGTAACCCTGCTCTACATAGGTGGATAACTGGGCATTAATCAATTTTTCAAGCATCTTCAAAGCAGCTGGAAGTAAAGAGATAGGTCTGAAATTAGCCATTTGGGTCCTCTACGCCAATGGGTTTTTTTTCTTTTTTTAGCAGTGGGACCAATCTGAGCTGTTTCCAACAGGATGGAACCGTGGCTGATTGAACAGATGAATTAAAAAGTTGTTTGAAAATGGGATTGATTGTCTTAACAATTAAAGGCCAGAATTCGGGGAGGTAAAAGATAATTTGAGGAGCCAGGCTAGCAAGAAAGAATCACCAGCTCAGACTCTGCTAATGTGACCTAGAGAATCTGCATAGCTTTTCAGTATTGATCCTCGTCATACCTATTCGTCTTTTGTCCTTAGTAGAGGAGATGGGATATGCTTTCAAATTGAAAGTGATTTTGACGATCTTGTCCTCGAACAATTTAGAGAGATCCTGGCACAAGCTAGCAGAAGTTACAGTTGGCTGTGAGAGCGACACCGGGTGGAGAAAATGCTTGACAGCGATTTCAAGATTTCTCACGGATTGTTTGTAGCTGAAAGTATTCGATCAGAAAAATAGTTCGACTGAGCCTTTTTTCTATTGACCCATGATATTGCTTAAGTGTACTTCTCCCTATCATCTAAAGAATAGTGCCTCTTCCAGAGCCTCTCTAGTTTCTTGCACCCTTTGAGGGGCTCCACGTCCCATCCTTCACGATCCTTTGCATGTTTTGTAGTTTGAAGGAAATTAAGTTTGATTCAGCATTTTCTTTCCTTTTTTGTGATTGCACACAATGATTGGTGACCATCACCAGTTCAGACAATGTTTTAGTCTGCCATCCAATACAAATTGTCGTTGACTGACTCCTCACATTTGGTGGTCATCTCTGTACAAGAGCAGCACCTACAGCTTTCAGAGCCAACTCCGTCAGACGGGCTATGTAAAAATACCTTTCAAACACATCCTTAAGTACGTCAAGATAGTCAGCTCCATTATTTTTTTTTTACGATTCAAGATCTTAGTCCAATTGGTTTTCATTGCGCACACATATGCAATTACATTCATCAATGCATTATTTACTGCACTTAATTCTCCATCATTTCCAGGGGCCACTCTCAGCCATGGCACTTTCTCTATCAGTATTTCTCATACCTCTCTCAGCACCACCAATTGCAAAAATTGATTCACATCCGCCGAATAGGGTTTGGACACCTCAAACACACTTTTCAGTTCTTCTCAGAACTGAGTGGGATTATCCCTAATATAGGGGAACTGTTTCTTGATACTCATTAAATTGGAGGCGGTCCATGGGATGGGGATCGTAACTTTACCCGCAGCTGCAGGGTAGTCCCTCAAGAGGAGAATGGTAGGAGAGAAAGGGCCTTCATTGGTGGTATCACTTGCTGTTCTGCAGTCTGTCTCAAGCTTTCTAGGGTAAATACAGGACTTGGTTCTCGTTTTTCTCTACATTCCAGGAAGGAAGTGCATGCACTCTAGACTGACCCAGAGTATCAGCCTCTGATCTGGTCACTATACTCACACTATAATCACATTGCAGCGCTCGCTTGCACATGCGTTACTGTAGGCACTGCTCCATTTCCGGGCGCATCAACAAATGTAACCCCAGCCCCCATCAGCCAGCATGGAAAACACATCCAAAGGATTCTCCTACCTTTTGTCATTGCTCTCTTTCTCCTCTAGTGGTTCAGTGATCTGTGGAAAAAGATACAGAGGCAGTGGAGCATCTTGAGCACAAGTACTAACTCCGTATCTAAGGTGGCTAATTTGGCATTCAAATTACACCTGGGTACCTGTCATACTTTGGACTTGGGATTCATGCTAACATGTGTGTGCCTCCTCATGCCACTGTATGAAGAGGGACCATTGTTCAACATCTATCTTATTTTTAGGAACCTTCATTTTTTTCTGTAAATTGGCCAGTCTTTCTATATCGAAGGTACCATGTTCAGGAAAGGATTTCTTCCTGTCCTCATCTGTGGGTCCCACCCACTCTCGCAAATATTTGCACATGCGTTTGCCATGTTGTTACTAGGTATGAGAAGGAGCTCATTTCAGTGGGGACTTGCTAGGTTTAGCTTGTTTAGCCACAATCACCGTTCGTTTCAGTTCACTCATATGCAAGTGATGGAGCAGAGAAAATAATTTTTTTAACCCCTAACAAATTTTATAAATAATTAATAAAATGTTCGTTTAAATGTATTAATCAACACTGTACGTGAGGGAAGGGTAACACGCAAGTATATGGGCTGAATAATCTATTAACGAATGTCTGTGTGTCTAATTATAACATAAGAATAATTGCGTACTAAATTAATAATAAATGCATGATTTGTGCTTCATAGAATCTAAACGTGTCGTTGCAAAAACAATAGTAATGGTAAGTAAGGAACAGCTTAAATGTTGCTTTCTGCTAGGTAATAACTAATTGGGGTACGTAGATGACGGGAGGGAAACGAAAAGGCTATGTTTCTCTATTTTAATTATGTTTTGTTTATTACAAAATAGTGCTTCTAAGTATAAACGAGTGGCGATATAAAATGGCTGCCGGTTATTGAAGTGCGCATGTGCGGGGAAACGCGTGACAAGGGAGAAAAAGTTGGAGAAAAGCTAACCACGTGATGATGCTGAGAGGCTAGGATGCAAGAATGGTCAAGGCTGATGTGACCTAATTGAACTGATAGTGTGCCGTGGTGATCAGCAAGGAACCGTGGGAAACCGTTTTAAGAGAAAGGACAATGCCTGCAGAGTTCTCGAATGTATCGAAAGAAGTTACAAATGTACTGATCGAAGCGGATGGAAACATGTCTTGAACTGCGAGAAAGGAAATGATCATATACATTCCAAAGAACAAGTTGGATCCGGGAGAACTTGATTAAGAATGAATAGATGAAATGAATGGAACAATGAAAGAAAAGCGTGTTATTAATGTTGCAACAATTAGTTAGCAAAGTTAGAATTAGGGTATAAGAGGGCCTACTCTTAGTGGGAGGGGGTCACAGTCAGAGTTGGAGAGTCACAGTCAGAGTTGGAGAGTCGCAGTCAGAGTCGGTGTTGGAGTTGGTGGCTTCCAGTGCTTGGTGGTCCAGAACGATCCATTTACTGAGCGGGAGATGCTGAAAGACTGTTAGATGAGACGGGTTGCAGGTAGCTGATGCTGACGAGCTGAAGTTTCTGTTGCTGTCTTATTTTTCCAGTTGAGTATGAGAATCAAGTTATTTTCAATTCGTAAACTTAGGTTAGAAATCTTTAGGCTAAATTAGGAAAGATAGGCAGGTAATTAGGGTTTTGCTTCATGACAAAAAGTTTCCTTTCTGCAATAAAATTGATTATGCTTAATAAATATTTGAATTAATAATGAATGAATAATTGAATAAAAAGTCTAAATTCTTTCTCATGCTTTTAAAATCATATAAAATTTAAGATTCTTAATCAAACGACTCAGTGGTTATTTTGCTAAATGGTTGTGACACTAGTAATTGGTTATTGTGATTTAGCTGGTCTTAATCACTACAAATTAATTTCTTACTAGATGATCCATCGACAAAACAATGAGCAGGAATATCTTAAGAAATAACTAAGAAAGCGATAGGTTAAGGTAATAAGGTATCCCGGCTCTTTCCAGCGGTACATAAATGATAATTTTCATTTAGTTCTCATGTTTCTCCTAGGAGTATAAAATTTCGTAAAGGTGTAAAGGAAATCCAGGTGTGTGTGTGTGATAGGCGATGTTTATGGGCCCCATCATCATGTGGATGTGAGAAAATATAAGTCGCCCCTGGATGACCGATAAGTGACCTAGGAGGAAAATAGTTTTTATTGTACGCGCTGCATCACAAGTAACAGGATAAGGTTCCATTCAGTCATGTTTCTTCGAACTGATCTCGTGGGGGGAGGTAAACGTATTGTGTACTCACACTCAAAGATGTCCTTGTGTTCAATAGACCTTGAACCAACACCTGGAGGGGCTTGTGAAGGGGTTGGCTTGGCTAGATCAGAGGGTCTCTTTATCTTCAATGTACTTTATTCGATTTTAAAAATAAAATCATAATAGTCATACACAGTATGATACATTGCATATATTTCTCTTACATCAGTGGCTCCCAAATGTTTTCAAACCAGGCTCCCTTGACCTATTGGCCCTTGGCCACGGCTCCCCATTATGTTACTTTCTTTTGACCGGTGGGGGGCATGTAAGCCTGGCCTCAAGAGTACTTCCATTTTTCTCCCTGAAAATAATTGGGATGAAGCTGATGAAGGTATTATAATCATTCAGTGTGTAAAAGCATGTTGATAGTGGGCTATGATGTGTGTGACAGGTTATGGTAAGACCTTTTAGGTAGTACTTGCATGTAGTCATTTAACTCACAAATCAGTTTTGAATAACTACTGCTTTTACACACCAGACTTTGCCTGTATGCATGCATGTGAGCAGTGCTCTGTCACTAACATATGTAGCAGTATGCAACAAACTGCATTGTTTGCATAGGTGGGGGAAATGTGGCATCCCTGCTGACTATAGTGCTGGTGCAGGTTATATGATGAGGCATGTGAAATTCTGGAAGCATAGAATGGAGTGGTGGCAATCACAAAACTAGGCTGATGTGGAGTATGGCCCCTTGATCTGGTCACCCACCCCCTCTCTCTCTCAGGAAGACTTGCTACTCTAGCAAGGCTCCCTGAGAGAGGGAGCATGTGTGACAGGATCAAGGGCTGTACTCTACATCCTAGAGGGAAGGAAAAGCAAACCACTTCATGGGTAGAGATATGCCTCCTTCCATTCACCCTCAACTTGCAGGTACAGGGACATCTGGTATTTACAACACTAAAAAACATAAAATGCCAAAACTGAAGTAACATGCGTTGCAATTTACTATGTGCAGCATATTTCACTGCGTATAAGGGTGAAACTTCAGATACAGTGACAGCCAAAAGGGAAACGCACTGTCCAGTTCAGTGCATTAGTCACCTTATGCTGCCAGGACATACTCTCCGTAGTTTTCTTTGTAATTTCGGGTCAGATCACTCACTGCCCTGTGGTGTTACTACAAGAGGATTAGTAGGACCAATACAAGGGCACTGTTACCCCTACAGCAGAGAGCAGAAAAAGCTGTGACCCAGACGCACGCAGAAAGTGATCCCCTGCAGAAACTGCTCTAGTGATAAAAGAGAGCCCCAGCTCTAAGCAGACTGAGCGCACTCCGGGCACAAATTTGGACCAGAAATGAATGAGCATCCTCGCAGTAACGACACTGTTTGACTGCATTCTGAATGTGGGCATGGTGGATTAGGAAATACTACCCGGAAGCGCACGCGCAGACACAGCACCAGAATACGGCGAGTTAAACCCAACAGCTTGGAAACAGAAGAAAGACGGCACAAGGGCTCCGTGAGGTGTGCATGTATATATATACATATATTGTTACTCAATTCTTCCAACATTCAGTATCACATGTATGCCGATGACACCCAACTGTACCTGAAAATCTCTTCCCCAGACGACATCAATTCACTGAACTCTACCCTTCTCAAAACTCAACACTGGCTGACTACCCAACATCTTAAGCTCAACTCCTCCAAAACGGAATTCCTCCTGATAGCACCAACCAAAAAGACGGCCATCATCGCTGAGTACTTGAAACACTTAACAGCTCTCAACTGTACCCCTCACATTATTGACTCTGCTAGGTCTCTTGGAATTATACTTGACAAGTCATTGAGCATGCAGGAACACATTAGCTCAGCCACCAAAGGGGCCAACTTCCACATGAGTATTCTAAGAAAGATAAAACCCTTCCTCCCCCCGGACGACTTCATGTCTGCTGTTCAAGCTCTAGTAATCTCCAGGCTAGATTATGGCTGCGCAACTCTATGTGGGCTACCCAGGTACAAGTTGGCTCCGCTCATGCCTTCCCTGAATTCAGCTGCAAGGCTCAAGACTGGTTCCAGAAGAAATAGCCACATCATGCTGATACTAAAATCCTTAAACAGGCTACCTTTGGAGGCTAAGATTGATCTCAAGATTGAGTGCATGATGCACAAGGCCCTTCACTTTAACACCCCGATGTACCTAGCCCAAAAGCTGGAACTCTCTGGTGGGAGCCGATCTTCTAGGAGTTCCAGCACTCTGCTGCTGAAACCCCAAAAATTCCAGAAAAAGAAAACTTATAACCGGGCGTTCTCGGGTATTGCCCCAAGAATCTGGAACTCCTTGCTTTTTTGTTGAATAGTGATCTATACATAACTGCTGCAACACAATTGGCAACAAGAACAAATGTGGTAGTAAATATGTTCTTGCATGTTTAACTAACTGTTGCAAATGGGCTGCAATTTAAAATAACATGAGGTTAAGGCGCCTGCAACCAAGATCTTTGTGTACCCAGCAAGTTCTGTGAAGGGGGAGGGACGTGGCTGTCTGTCCTCTTCGAATATGTGCACACGAAATACTTTATTGTAGTCAGTGGGTTAATCCAGCTTTTAATGTATATTGTCCTTAATGGTTTGTGCTTATGTTATTTAATCTTTAAGATTCGTATAATTCTTAGCTAACAAAAACACAGGTCAAGAGTGTGCTGCTGTACACTGAAGTCTTCTTCCAAGGCAGCCAGTGGTTCCCAAACTGTGCGCTTGGTGCGCAGCACCCCTGTCTAGGTTTTACGTCACAGTGGGGTGCCGCAGCGCACAGATTGGGAACTACTGTCTTACATGTTCATCCGTCAAGCGCCTGTGCTTTGGGCCCTGGCACTTCTGCCGATCTACTCCATTGCCACATTATTTCTAGAGTCTGCCCGCTCTATACTATTGGTTCACACTCAAAGCGGTATACATTGGAGTGGCGTAGAGTGGAGTGGTGTACATTGCAATAGCGTACAGTGGATTGTCACAGAATGGAGTGGTGTACAGTTGAGTAGCGTACAGTGGACTAGTGTACACTAGAGTGGCATACAGTTGAGTTCCATAGATTGGAATAGAGTGTAGTGTCATAGAGTGGAGTTGCATACAGTGGAATAGCGTAGAGGGGAGTAGCATAGAGTAGAGGACCATATGTAGAGTGACGTAGAGTGGAGTGGTGTAGAATGGAGTGGGGTATGAGTGGAGTGGCATAGAGTGAATTAGCATAGAATGGAGTGACGTAGAGTGTAATAGCGTACAATGGAGTGTTGTTGAGTGGAATGGCATAGAGTGGAAAAGCATAGAGTGGAGTGTGGCACTTGAAACATATGTAGCATGAAAGTGGGTGAAAGGATGTAGATGTGATGTAAGGAATATAGATTATGAGCTGTAAATGAAAATGTTGGTAGTTTGTGCAAATAGTGTAAGTAATACTAAAGTTATAAGTGCTAAAATACTTATTTGTATATTGTGTCACAGTATACCGTGGTATCTTCGTGGTATAAGGCGGTACATGTTGATGAGAAGGCAGTATCTGATTGTTTAATGGCTGTCTTTACCAAACATAAAAGGCACCCATGTCGTTTTCGGCACACTTTCACTGCATTCTGCGTTGCGCTGTGTTCTGGGTTAGGGCTTTAAATATAAGTAGGTTGTAGGTTTTATTGTCCTTCCCTACCTATTACCACCTTACTAAAGTGTTAATAGGTAGAAAAATGTATTTAATTTTTCTATATATTTTTACAGCACTGTACAGAAAACCACACTTAAAAAAAAAAAAAAAACTTTGTAAGCAGTGCTGTAATTTTTAGGTATTACCGCGGTACTCCGTGGACTTTTTGTGAAACAATTAAATATGTAAAAAATATTTGTAAAATATAGTGTAGTACAGTGTAATTTTCGTTTCTTTACATTTTTTATTAAATACCACGGTACTGCCTACATTTGTTTTAAATATTTGTTTGCTGTGACTTGGAGGCCCAAAGGCAACAGCCAATACCACTAAGCTTTAGGGCCTTGACTTAAAAAACCATTATATCAGTCAAACGTACTCCGCAAAACAGGGAGAAAATGGGCCCAAGAACAGGCAGCTGGGGATCAGAGGGCCAGAGGCATTTGAGATGTCATCAGTGATGTCACTGACCATGTCATGAGTGATGTAATATGTGATGTCATCAGCAGTGCATTGCGGCAGCGCGAGTTATAGTTAGCTCAACTAACTATAACGGCCGAATTTCTCTGGTTTTGTACGAGTGAAATGTCAAACTAACTATAACGTCCCTGAAACCTATGGTTTTTTCAGTGAATTTCTAAGGTTTTTTAAATGCTAATTTCTAGCTATAACGTCCCTGAAACCTATGGTTTTTCCAGTGAATTTCAAAGGTTTTTTAAATGCTAATTTCTAAATATAACGTCCCTGAAACCTATGGTTTTTTCAGTGAATTTCAAAGGTTTTTAAATGCTAATTTCTAACTATAACGTCCCTGAAACCTATGGTTTTTTCTGTGAATTTGTAAGGTTTTTTAAATGCTATTTTCTAAGTATAATGTCCCAAAAATATTTCTTTAGTTTTTAAGTTCTTATAAAAATATTATAATGTTCTCTCTTTTCTAAAATAGAAATATACATTTTTTTTTTTAAATGGATTCGCGTACCGATCGTGTACCTATCTCGATGGTTGCGCGAATCCAAGTATTTCGCCGCCATATTGGTTAAGTCGTGGAGGATGCGCGTTTCGTCAGCGATGGGCGCGCAGGTCCGGCCCCGCGTAACGTCACATACGTGGCTCTGGCGGTCGCGCCGGGTGCGCGAATCCATCGCAAATCTTTAAGTTTTAGAAGTATATGTATATAACTTTATTATAAATATTATACCAAGACATGAATAAAGTTAATTGTAAATATCATGTTTATGTAACTGTTATAAAGATATATTAATGTTAAATTGATTTTCCGGAAGTCGCGTCGGGTGCGCGCTTATTGCGCGCGCGGTGCGCGAATCCCATGTGACTTCAAAAGAAAGACTTTCATTGGTTTAGAGGCATTTGATTCTAGAACTTGAAGGACCCCACCCATTTTTTTTTCATTCTTTTAGGACCATCTAAGGAGACAGACCTGTTCCTTTTTAGAGCTCTGTTTTACATCTCTTTGGTGTTTTTTTTGCACTTGGTAGAAATGGCAGCTGGAGAACCACCACAGCAGCTTCCACCAGAGGATGAGGAAGATGTCGAAGAGCCCAGGAAGAAGAGATTTAAGAGCGTTGTCTGGGCATTTTTTAGCATCCCACCTGGTGAGAAAAAAGTTAATGCCAGGAAGGTAACCTGTACGATCTGCGAAGCTGTACTATCACGCGGATCTGAAATAAAGTACTCTTGCGGTACGTCGTCTATGTTGAAACACCTCCAGACGATACACCCTCGACGACTCGCAAAAGAACAAGTGCGACGCCAGCAAGAAAAGGATGCTGCTGATAACAGCACAGGTGGACCCAGTACCTCTTCTGGTGGTACAACAACTTCCGTCATCAATGTTCATCCACTTTTGTCTTGAGTGAAGCAGTGCTGCTTGAAGTGTGGAAAATCGCTGTGTGTAGGGGAGCAGTCAGTTAATGCAATCCACATTGCAATTGAGAACCACTAGTGTAGTTTTGTTTCTTTTTTCCTTCATGCAATGAGTTTTAATTGCATAATTTTTTCATTGTTTTCCTTGTTGGTTCTGGTTTTTGTTGTTGTTTTTTTAACAAAAAAAACACCGAAAAAATGTAAACAAAAGTTTTAAAAATACAAAAAAATATAAAAGAAGAAAAAAATAGTTATTTTCTGAACTACCTATTTGGTGTAGAAAAGAAAAAAATTGTAAGTGTTGTATGAATTGAAGTAAGTGGAATATATGGATATGTGTATAATTAGTTCATAGGTACTGCGTGAATGATTAGAGGACTGCAAGGATACTGCATGGTGATTTTATATGTGCATGTGTATCGGCGGAGCGATTCGGTAAGTACATGGTACTGGCTGGGTGATTGTAGGAGTGCATGGGGTAGTGCACGGGTGATTGGAGCAGTGCATGGGTAGTACCTGGGTTATTGCATAAATGCATGATTAGTGCCTGGGTGATAGCAGGAGTACATGTGTAGTGCCTGCATGATTTTCTAAGTGCATGGGTGTTGCTTGGTGGATTTTAGTAGTGCATGCTTAATGCCTGGGTAATTACATGAGTTTATAGGTAATTTCTGGATGATTGGTTGAATACATGGTTAGTGCCTGGGTCATTGCATGAGTACATGGGTACTGCCTGGATGATTAGAGGAATGCAAGGATAGTGCATGGTGATTTTATAAGTGCTTGGGTATTGGCGGAGTGATTGGATAAGTACATGGTACTTGCTGGGTGATTGGAGGAGTGTATGGGTAGTGACAGGGTGATTGCTGGAGTGCATAGGCAGTGCCTTGTTAATTGAAGGAGTGAATGAGTAGTGTCTAGGTGATTAGAGGACTGCATGGGTAGTGCACAAAAGATTGTAGCAGTGCATGGGTAGTGCTTGGGTTATTGCATAAGTGCATGAGTAGTGCCTGGGTGATAGCAGGAGTACATGTATAGTGCCTGCATGATTTTCTAAGTGCATGGGTATTGCTTGGTTGATTTTACAAGTGCAGGCTTAATCCCCGAGTAATTATATGAGTTTATAGGTAATATCTGGATGATTGGTTGAATAAATGGTTAGTGCCTGGGTCATAGCATGAGCACATGGGTACTGCCTGGATGATTAGAGTACTGCAAGGATAGTACATGGCGATTTTATGAGTGCTTGGGTATTGGCGGAATGATTGGATAAGTACATGGTACTGGCTGGATGATTGGATAAGTACATGGTACTGGCTGGGTGATTGGAGGAGTGCATGGGTAGTGACAGGGTGATTGCTGGAGTGCATGGGTAGTGCCTTGTTAATTGAAGGAGTCAATGAGTAGTGTCTAGGTGATTAGAGGACTGCATGGGTAGTGCACAAATGATTGTAGCAGGGCATGGGTAGTTCTTGGGTTATTGTATAAGTGCATGAGTAGTGCTTGGGTGATAGCAGGAGTACATGTATAGTGCCTGCATGATTTTCTAAGTGCATGGGTATTGCTTGGTTGATTTTTCAAGTGCATGCTTAATGCCTGGGTAATTACATGAGTTTATAGGTAATGTCTGAATGATTGGTTGAATACATGGTTAGTGCCTGGGTCATTGCATGAGTACATGGGTACTGCTTGGATGATTAGAGGAATGCAAGGGTAGTGCATGGTGATTTTATAAGTGCTTGGGTATTGGCGGAGTGATTGGATAAGCACATGGTACTGGCTGGGTGATTGGAGGAGTGCATGGGTAGTGACAGGGTGATTGCTGGTGTGCATGGGTAGTGCCTTGTTAATTGAAGGAGTGAATGAGTAGTGTCTAGGTGATTAGAGGACTGCATAGGTAGTGCACAAATGATTGTAGCAGTGCATTGGTAGTGCTTGGGTTATTGCATAAGTGCATGAGTAGTGGCTGGGTGATAGCAGGAGTACATGTGTAGTGCCTGCATGATTTTCTAAGTGCATGGGTATTGCTTGGTTGATTTTACAAGTGCATGCTTAATGCCTGGGTAATTACATGAGTTTATAGGTAATGTCTGGATGATTGGTTGAATACATGGTTAGTGCCTGGGTCATTGCATGAGTACATGGGTACTGCCTGGATGATTAGAGGAATGCAAGGATAGTGCATGGTGATTTTATAAATGCTTGGGTATTGGCGGAGTGATTGGATAAGTCCATGGCTAGTGTTTGGGGGATTAGAGGAGTACATGAGTAGTGCCTGGTTGATAACAGGAGTACATGTGTAGTGCCTGGATGATTTTGTAAGTGCATGGGTATTGCTTGGTTGATTTTAGAAGTGCATGCTTAATGCCAATTACATGAGTTTATAGGTAATGTCTGGATAATTGGTTAAATACATAGTTAGTGCCTGGGTCATTGCATGAGTACATGTGTACTGACTGGATGATTAGAGTACTGCAAGGATAATGCATGATGATTTTATAAGTGCTTGGGTATTGGCGGAGTGATTGGATAAGTACATGGTACTGGCTGGGTGATTGGAGGAGTGCATGGGTAGTGACAGGGTGATTGCTGGAGTGCATGGGTAGTGCCTTGTTAATTGAAGGAGTAAATGAGTAGTGTCTAGGTGATTAGAGGACTGCATGGGTAGTGCACAAATGATTGTAGCAGTGGATGGGTAGTGCTTGGGTTATTGTATAAGTGCATGAGTAGTGCCTGGGTGATAGCTGGAGTACATGTGTAGTGCCTGCATGAATTTCTAAGTGCATGGGTATTGCTTGGTTCATTTTACAAGTGCATGCTTAATGCCTGGGTAATTACATGAGTTTATAGGTAATGTCTGGAGTATTGGTTGAATACATGGTTAGTGACTGGGTCATTGCATGTGTACATGGGTACTGCCTGGATGATTAGAGGAATGCAAGGATAGTTTATGGTGATTTTATAAATGCTTGGGTATTGGCGGAGTGATTGGATAAGTCCATGGCTAGTGTTTGTGGGATTAGAGGAGTACATGAGTAGTGCCTGGTTGATAACAGGAGTACATGTGTAGTGCCTGGATGATTTTGTAAGTGCATGGGTATTGCTTGGTGGATTTTAGAAGTGCATGCTTAATGCCTGGGTAATTACATGAGTTTATAGGTAATGTCTGGATGATTGGTTAAATACATAGTTAGTGCCTGGTTCATTGCATGAGTACATGTGTACTGACTGGATGATTATAGTACTGCAAGGATAGTGCATGGTGATTTTATAAGTGCTTGGGTATAGGCGGAGTGATTGGATAAGTACATGGTACTGGCTGGGTGATTGGAGGAGTGCATGGGTAGTGACAGGGTGATTGCTGGAGTGCATAGGCAGTGCCTTGTTAATTGAAGGAGTGAATGAGTAGTGTCTAGGTGATTAGAGGACTGCATGGGTAGTGCACAAAAGATTGTAGCAGTGCATGGGTAGTGCTTGGGTTATTGCATAAGTGCATGAGTAGTGCCTGGGTGATAGCAGGAGTACATGTATAGTGCCTGCATGATTTTCTAAGTGCATGGGTATTGCTTGGATGATTTTACAAGTGCATGCTTAATCCCCGAGTAATTATATGAGTTTATAGGTAATATCTGGATGATTGGTTGAATACATGGTTAGTGCCTGGGTCATTGCATGAGTACATGGGTACTGCTTGGATGATTAGAGGAATGCAAGGGTAGTGCATGGTGATTTTATAAGTGCTTGGGTATTGGCGGAGTGATTGGATAAGCACATGGTACTGGCTGGGTAATTGGAGGAGTGCATGGGTAGTGACTGTGTGATTGCTGGAGTGCATGGGTAGTGCCTTGTTAATTGAAGGAGTGAATGAGTAGTGTCTAGGTGATTAGAGGACTGCATAGGTAGTGCACAAAGGATTGTAGCAGTGCATTGGTAGTGCTTGGGTTATTGCATAAGTGCATGAGTAGTGGCTGGGTGATAGCAGGAGTACATGTGTAGTGCCTGCATGATTTTCTAAGTGCAAGGGTATTGCTTGGTTGATTTTACAAGTGCATGCTTAATGCCTGGGTAATTACATTAGTTTATAGGTAATGTCTGGATGATTGGTTGAATACATGGTTAGTGCCTGGGTCATTGCATGAGTACATGGGTACTGCCCGGATGATTAGAGGAATGGAAGGATAGTGCATGGTGATTTTATAAATGCTTGGGTATTGGCGGAGTGATTGGATAAGTCCATGGCTAGTGTTTGGGGGATTAGAGGAGTACATGAGTAGTGCCTGGTTGATAACAGGAGTACATGTGTAGTGCCTGGATGATTTTGTAAGTGCATGGGTATTGCTTGGTGGATTTTAGAAGTGCATGCTTAATGCCTGGGTAATTACATGAGTTTATAGGTAATGTCTGGATGATTGGTTACATACATAGTTAGTGCCTGGTTCATTGCATGAGTACATGTGTACTGACTGGATGATTAGAGTACTGCAAGGATAGTGCATGGTGATTTTATAAGTGCTTGGGTATTGGCGGAGTGTTTGGATAAGTACATGGTACTGGCTGGGTGATTGGAGGAGTGCATGGGTAGTGACAGGGTGATTGCTGGAGTGCATAGGCAGTGCCTTGTTAATTGAAGGAGTGAATGAGTAGTGTCTAGGTGATTAGAGGACTGCATGGGTAGTGCACAAAAGATTGTAGCAGTGCATGGGTAGTGCTTGGGTTATTGCATAAGTGCATGAGTAGTGCCTGGGTCTAGCAGGAGTACATGTATAGTGCCTGCATGATTTTCTAAGTGCATGGGTATTGCTTGGTTGATTTTTCAAGTGCATGCTTAATGCCTGGGTAATTATATGAGTTTATAGGTAATATCTGGATGATTGGTTGAATACATGGTTAGTGCCTGGGTCATTGCATGAGCACATGGGTACTGCCTGGATGATTAGATTACTGCAAGGATAGTGCATGGCGATTTTATGAGTGCTTGGGTATTGGCGGAGTGATTGGATAAGTACATGGTACTGGCTGGATGATTGGATAAGTAGATGGTACTGGCTGGGTGATTGGAGTAGTGCATGGGTAGTGACAGGGTGATTGCTGGAGTGCATGGGTAGTGCCTTGTTAATTGAAGGAGTCAATGAGTAGTGTCTAGGTGATTAGAGGACTGCATGGGTAGTGCACAAATGATTGTAGCAGGGCATGGGTAGTTCTTGGGTTATTGTATAAGTGCATGAGTAGTGCCTGGGTGATAGCAGGAGTACATGTATAGTGCCTGCATGATTTTCTAAGTGCATGGGTATTGCTTGGTTGATTTTTCAAGTGCATGCTTAATGCCTGGGTAATTACATGAGTTTATAGGTAATGTCTGAATGATTGGTTGAATACATGGTTAGTGCCTGGGTCATTGCATGAGTACATGGGTACTGCCTGGATGATTAGAGAAATGCAAGGATAGTGCATGGTGATTTTATAAATGCTTGGGTATTGCCGGAGTGATTGGATAAGTCCATGGCTATTGTTTGGGGGATTAGAGGAGTACATGAGTAGTGCCTGGTTGATAACAGGAGTACATGTGTAGTGCCTGGATGATTTTGTAAGTGCATGGGTATTGCTTGGTTGATTTTACAAGTGCATGCTTAATGCCAATTACATGAGTTTATAGGTAATGTCTGGATAATTGGTTAAATACATAGTTAGTGCCTGGGTCATTGCATGAGTACATGTGTACTGACTGGATGATTAGAGTACTGCAAGGATAGTTTATGGTGATTTTATAAATGCTTGGGTATTGGCGGAGTGATTGGATAAGTCCATGGCTAGTGTTTGTGGGATTAGAGGAGTACATGAGTAGTGCCTGGTTGATAACAGGAGTACATGTGTAGTGCCTGGATGATTTTGTAAGTGCATGGGTATTGCTTGGTGGATTTTAGAAGTGCATGCTTAATGCCTGGGTAATTACATGAGTTTATAGGTAATGTCTGGATGATTGGTTAAATACATAGTTAGTGCCTGGTTCATTGCATGAGTACATGTGTACTGACTGGATGATTAGAGTACTGCAAGGATAGTGCATGGTGATTTTATAAGTGCTTGGGTATTGGCGGAGTGATTGGATAAGTACATGGTACTGGCTGGGTGATTGGAGGAGTGCATGGGTAGTGACAGGGTGATTGCTGGAGTGCATAGTCAGTGCCTTGTTAATTGAAGGAGTGAATGAGTAGTGTCTAGGTGATTAGAGGACTGCATGGGTAGTGCACAAAAGATTGTAGCAGTGCATGGGTAGTGCTTGGGTTATTGCATAAGTGCATGAGTAGTGCCTGGGTGATAGCAGGAGTACATGTATAGTGCCTGCATGATTTTCTAAGTGCATGGGTATTGCTTGGTTCATTTTACAAGTGCATGCTTAATCCCCGAGTAATTATATGAGTTTATAGGTAATATCTGGATGATTGGTTGAATACATGGTTAGAGCCTGGGTCATTGCATGAGCACATGGGTACTGCCTGGATGATTAGAGTACTGCAAGGATAGTGCATGGCGATTTTATGAGTGCTTGGGTATTGGCGGAGTGATTGGATAAGTACATGGTACTGGCTGGATGATTGGATAAGTACATGGTACTGGCTGGGTAATTGGAGGAGTGCATGGGTAGTGACAAGGTGATTGCTGGAGTGCATGGGTAGTGCCTTGTTACTTGAAGGAGTCAATGAGTAGTGTCTAGGTGATTAGAGGACTGCATGGGTAGTGCACAAATGATTGTAGCAGGGCATGGGTAGTTCTTGGGTTATTGTATAAGTGCATGAGTAGTGCCTGGGTGTTAGCAGGAGTACATGTATAGTGCCTGCATGATTTTCTAAGTGCATGGGTATTGCTTGGTTGATTTTTCAAGTGCAGGCTTAATGCCTGGGTAATTACATGAGTTTATAGGTAATGTCTGAATGATTGGTTGAATACATGGTTAGTGCCTGGGTCATTGCATGAGTGCATGGGTACTGCTTGGATGATTAGAGGAATGCAAGGGTAGTGCATGGTGATTTTATAAGTGCTTGGGTATTGGCGGAGTGATTGGATAAGCACATGGTACTGGCTGGGTAATTGGAGGAGTGCATGGGTAGTGACAGGGTGATTGCTGGAGTGCATGGGTAGTGCCTTGTTAATTGAAGGAGTGAATGAGTAGTGTCTAGGTGATTAGAGTACTGTATAGGTCGTGCACAAAGGATTGTAGCAGTGCATTGGTAGTGCTTGGGTTATTGCATAAGTGCATGAGTAGTGGCTGGGTGATAGCAGGAGTACATGTGTAGTGCCTGCATGATTTTCTAAGTGCAAGGGTATTGCTTGGTTGATTTTACAAGTGCATGCTTAATGCCTGGGTAATTTCATGAGTTTATAGGTAATGTCTGGATGATTGGTTGAATACATGGTTAGTGCCTGGGTCATTGCATGAATACATGGGTACTGCCTGGATGATTAGAGGAATGCAATGATAGTGCATGGTGATTTTATAAATGCTTGGGTATTGGCGGAGTGATTGGATAAGTCCATGGCTAGTGTTTGGGGTATTAGAGGAGTACATGAGTAGTGCCTGGTTGATAACAGGAGTACATGTGTAGTGCCTGCATGATTTTCTAAGTGCATGGGTATTGCTTGGTTGATTTTACAAGTGCATGCTTAATCCCCGAGTAATTATATGAGTTTATAGGTAATATCTGGATGATTGGTTGAATACATGGTTAGTGCCTGGGTCATTGCATGAGCACATGGGTACTGCCTGGATGATTAGAGTACTGCAAGGATAGTGCATGGCGATTTTATGAGTGCTTGGGTATTGGCGGAGTGATTGGATAAGTACATGGTACTGGCTGGATGATTGGATAAGTAGATGGTACTGGCTGGGTGATTGGAGTGGTGCATGGGTAGTGACAGGGTGATTGCTGGAGTGCATGGGTAGTGCCTTGTTAATTGAAGGAGTCAATGAGTAGTGTCTAGGTGATTAGAGGACTGCATGGGTAGTGCACAAATGATTGTAGCAGTGGATGGGTAGTGCTTGGGTTATTGCATAAGTGCATGAGTAGTGCCTGGGTGATAGCTGGAGTACATGTGTAGTGCCTGCATGAATTTCTAAGTGCATGGGTATTGCTTGGTTCATTTTACAAGTGCATGCTTAATGCCTGGGTAATTACATGAGTTTATAGGTAATGTCTGGAGTATTGGTTGAATACATGGTTAGTGCCTGGGTCATTGCATGTGTACATGGGTACTGCCTGGATGATTAGAGGAATGCAAGGATAGTTTATGGTGATTTTATAAATGCTTGGGTATTGGCGGAGTGATTGGATAAGTCCATGGCTAGTGTTTGTGGGATTAGAGGAGTACATGAGTAGTGCCTGGTTGATAACAGGAGTACATGTGTAGTGCCTGGATGATTTTGTAAGTGCATGGGTATTGCTTGGTGGATTTTAGAAGTGCATGCTTAATGCCTGGGTAATTACATGAGTTTATAGGTAATGTCTGGATGATTGGTTAAATACATAGTTAGTGCCTGGTTCAATGCATGAGTACATGTGTACTGACTGGATGATTATAGTACTGCAAGGATAGTGCATGGTGATTTTATAAGTGCTTGGGTATTGGCGGAGTGATTGGATAAGTACATGGTACTGGCTGGGTGATTGGAGGAGTGCATGGGTAGTGACAGGGTGATTGCTGGAATGCATAGGCAGTGCCTTGTTAATTGAAGGAGTGAATGAGTAGTGTCTAGGTGATTAGAGGACTGCATGGGTAGTGCACAAAAGATTGTAGCAGTGCATGGGTAGTGCTTGGGTTATTGCATAAGTGCATGAGTAGTGCCTGGGTGATAGCAGGAGTACATGTATAGTGCCTGCATGATTTTCTAAGTGCATGGGTATTGCTTGGATGATTTTACAAGTGCATGCTTAATCCCCGAGTAATTATATGAGTTTATAGGTAATATCTGGATGATTGGTTGAATACATGGTTAGTGCCTGGGTCATTGCATGAGTACATGGGTACTGCTTGGATGATTAGAGGAATGCAAGGGTAGTGCATGGTGATTTTATAAGTGCTTGGGTATTGGCGGAGTGATTGGATAAGCACATGGTACTGGCTGGGTAATTGGAGGAGTGCATGGGTAGTGACAGTGTGATTGCTGGAGTGCATGGGTAGTGCCTTGTTAATTGAAGGAGTGAATGAGTAGTGTCTAGGTGATTAGAGGACTGCATAGGTAGTGCACAAAGGATTGTAGCAGTGCATTGGTAGTGCTTGGGTTATTGCATAAGTGCATGAGTAGTGGCTGGGTGATAGCAGGAGTACATGTGTAGTGCCTGCATGATTTTCTAAGTGCAAGGGTATTGCTTGGTTGATTTTACAAGTGCATGCTTAATGCCTGGGTAATTACATGAGTTTATAGGTAATGTCTGGATGATTGGTTGAATACATGGTTAGTGCCTGGGTCATTGCATGAGTACATGGGTACTGCCCGGATGATTAGAGGAATGGAAGGATAGTGCATGGTGATTTTATAAATGCTTGGGTATTGGCGGAGTGATTGGATAAGTCCATGGCTAGTGTTTGGGGGATTAGAGGAGTACATGAGTAGTGCCTGGTTGATAACAGGAGTACATGTGTAGTGCCTGGATGATTTTGTAAGTGCATGGGTATTGCTTGGTGGATTTTAGAAGTGCATGCTTAATGCCTGGGTAATTACATGAGTTTATAGGTAATGTCTGGATGATTGGTTAAATACATAGTTAGTGCCTGGTTCATTGCATGAGTACATGTGTACTGACTGGATGATTAGAGTACTGCAAGGATAGTGCATGGTGATTTTTTAAGTGCTTGGGTATTGGCGGAGTGTTTGGATAAGTACATGGTACTGGCTGGGTGATTGGAGGAGTGCATGGGTAGTGACAGGGTGATTGCTGGAGTGCATAGGCAGTGCCTTGTTAATTGAAGGAGTGAATGAGTAGTGTCTAGGTGATTAGAGGACTGCATGGGTAGTGCACAAAAGATTGTAGCAGTGCATGGGTAGTGCTTGGGTTATTGCATAAGTGCATGACTAGTGCCTGGGTCTAGCAGGAGTACATGTATAGTGCCTGCATGATTTTCTAAGTGCATGGGTATTGCTTGGTTCATTTTACAAGTGCATGCTTAATCCCCGAGTAATTATATGAGTTTATAGGTAATATCTGGATGATTGGTTGAATACATGGTTAGTGCCTGGGTCATTGCATGAGCACATGGGTACTGCCTGAATGATTAGATTTCTGCAAGGATAGTGCATGGTGATTTTATGAGTGCTTGGGTATTGGCGGAGTGATTGGATAAGTACATGGTACTGGCTGGATGATTGGATAAGTAGATGGTACTGGCTGGGTGATTGGAGTAGTGCATGGGTAGTGACAGGGTGATTGCTGGAGTGCATGGGTAGTGCCTTGTTAATTGAAGGAGTCAATGAGTAGTGTCTAGGTGATTAGAGGACTGCATGGGTAGTGCACAAATGATTGTAGCAGGGCATGGGTAGTTCTTGGGTTATTGTATAAGTGCATGAGTAGTGCCTGGGTGATAGCAGGAGTACATGTATAGTGCCTGCATGATTTTCTAAGTGCATGGGTATTGCTTGGTTGATTTTTCAAGTGCATGCTTAATGCCTGGGTAATTACATGAGTTTATAGGTAATGTCTGAATGATTGGTTGAATACATGGTTAGTGCCTGGGTCATTGCATGAGTACATGGGTACTGCCTGGATGATTAGAGAAATGCAAGGATAGTGCATGGTGATTTTATAAATGCTTGGGTATTGCCGGAGTGATTGGATAAGTCCATGGCTATTGTTTGGGGGATTAGAGGAGTACATGAGTAGTGCCTGGTTGATAACAGGAGTACATGTGTAGTGCCTGGATGATTTTGTAAGTGCATGGGTATTGCTTGGTTGATTTTACAAGTGCATGCTTAATGCCAATTACATGAGTTTATAGGTAATGTCTGGATAATTGGTTAAATACATAGTTAGTGCCTGGGTCATTGCATGAGTACATGTGTACTGACTGGATGATTAGAGTACTGCAAGGATAGTTTATGGTGACTTTATAAATGCTTGGGTATTGGCGGAGTGATTGGATAAGTCCATGGCTAGTGTTTGTGGGATTAGAGGAGTACATGAGTAGTGCCTGGTTGATAACAGGAGTACATGTGTAGTGCCTGGATGATTTTGTAAGTGCATGGGTATTGCTTGGTGGATTTTAGAAGTGCATGCTTAATGCCTGGGTAATTACATGAGTTTATAGGTAATGTCTGGATGATTGGTTAAATACATAGTTAGTGCCTGGTTCATTGCATGAGTACATGTGTACTGACTGGATGATTAGAGTACTGCAAGGATAGTGCATAGTGATTTTATAAGTGCTTGGGTATTGGCGGAGTGATTGGATAAGTACATGGTACTGGCTGGGTGATTGGAGGAGTGCATGGGTAGTGACAGGGTGATTGCTGGAGTGCATAGTCAGTGCCTTGTTAATTGAAGGAGTGAATGAGTAGTGTCTATGTGATTAGAGGACTGCATGGGTAGTGCACAAAAGATTGTAGCAGTGCATGGGTAGTGCTTGGGTTATTGCATAAGTGCATGAGTAGTGCCTGGGTGATAGCAGGAGTACATGTATAGTGCCTGCATGATTTTCTAAGTGCATGGGTATTGCTTGGTTGATTTTACAAGTGCATGCTTAATCCCCGAGTAATTATATGAGTTTATAGGTAATATCTGGATGATTGGTTGAATACATGGTTAGTGCCTGGGTCATTGCATGAGCACATGGGTACTGCCTGGATGATTAGAGTACTGCAAGGATAGTGCATGGCGATTTTATGAGTGCTTGGGTATTGGCGGAGTGATTGGATAAGTACATGGTACTGGCTGGATGATTGGATAAGTACATGGTACTGGCTGGGTAATTGGAGGAGTGCATGGGTAGTGACAAGGTGATTGCTGGAGTGCATGGGTAGTGCCTTGTTACTTGAAGGAGTCAATGAGTAGTGTCTAGGTGATTAGAGGACTGCATGGGTAGTGCACAAATGATTGTAGCAGGGCATGGGTAGTTCTTGGGTTATTATATAAGTGCATGAGTAGTGCCTGGGTGTTAGCAGGAGTACATGTATAGTGCCTGCATGATTTTCTAAGTGCATGGGTATTGCTTGGTTGATTTTTCAAGTGCAGGCTTAATGCCTGGGTAATTACATGAGTTTAAAGGTAATGTCTGAATGATTGGTTGAATACATGGTTAGTGCCTGGGTCATTGCATGAGTGCATGGGTACTGCTTGGATGATTAGAGGAATGCAAGGGTAGTGCATGGTGATTTTATAAGTGCTTGGGTATTGGCGGAGTGATTGGATAAGCACATGGTACTGGCTGGGTAATTGGAGGAGTGCATGGGTAGTGACAGGGTGATTGCTGGAGTGCATGGGTAGTGCCTTGTTAATTGAAGGAGTGAATGAGTAGTGTCTAGGTGATTAGAGTACTGTATAGGTCGTGCACAAAGGATTGTAGCAGTGCATTGGTAGTGCTTGGGTTATTGCATAAGTGCATGAGTAGTGGCTGGGTGATAGCAGGAGTACATGTGTAGTGCCTGCATGATTTTCTAAGTGCAAGGGTATTGCTTGGTTGATTTTACAAGTGCATGCTTAATGCCTGGGTAATTTCATGAGTTTATAGGTAATATCTGGATGATTGGTTGAATACATGGTTAGTGCCTGGGTCATTGCATGAATACATGGGTACTGCCTGGATGATTAGAGGAATGCAATGATAGTGCATGGTGATTTTATAAATGCTTGGGTATTGGCGGAGTGATTGGATAAGTCCATGGCTAGTGTTTGGGGTATTAGAGGAGTACATGAGTAGTGCCTGGTTGATAACAGGAGTACATGTGTAGTGCCTGCATGATTTTCTAAGTGCATGGGTATTGCTTGGTTGATTTTACAAGTGCATGCTTAATCCCTGAGTAATTATATGAGTTTATAGGTAATATCTGGATGATTGGTTGAATACATGGTTAGTGCCTGGGTCATTGCATGAGCACATGGGTACTGCCTGGATGATTAGAGTACTGCAAGGATAGTGCATGGCGATTTTATGAGTGCTTGGGTATTGGCGGAGTGATTGGATAAGTACATGGTACTGGCTGGATGATTGGATAAGTAGATGGTACTGGCTGGGTGATTGGAGTAGTGCATGGGTATTGACAGGGTGATTGCTGGAGTGCATGGGTAGTGCCTTGTTAATTGAAGGAGTCAATGAGTAGTGTCTAGGTGATTAGAGGACTGCATGGGTAGTGCACAAATGATTGTAGCAGGGCATGGGTAGTTCTTGGGTTATTGTATAAGTGCATGAGTAGTGCCTGGGTGATAGCAGTAGTACATGTATAGTGCCTGCATGATTTTCTAAGTGCATGGGTATTGCTTGGTTGATTTTTCAAGTGCATGCTTAATACCTGGGTAATTACATGAGTTTATAGGTAATGTCTGAATGATTGGTTGAATACATGGTTAGTGCCTGGGTCATTGCATGAGTACAAGGGTACTGCCTGGATGATTAGAGAAATGAAAGGGTAGTGCATGGTGATTTTATATGTGCTTGGGTATTGGCGGAGTGATTGGATAAGCACATGGTACTGGCTGGGTGATTGGAGGAGTGCATGGGTAGTGACAGGGTGATTGCTGGAGTGCATGGGTAGTGCCTTGTTAATTGAAGGAGTGAATGAGTAGTGTCTAGGTGATTAGAGGACTGCATAGGTAGTGCACAAATGATTGTAGCAGTGCATTGGTAGTGCTTGGGTTATTGCATAAGTGCATGAGTAGTGGCTGGGTGATAGCAGGAGTACATGTGTAGTGCCTGCATGATTTTCTAAGTGCATGGGTATTGCTTGGTTGATTTTACAAGTGCATGCTTAATGCCTGGGTAATTACATGAGTTTATAGGTAATGTCTGGATGATTGGTTGAATACATGGTTAGTGCCTGGGTCATTGCATGAGTACATGGGTACTGCCTGGATGATTAGAGGAATGCAAGGATAGTGCATGGTGATTTTATAAATGCTTGGGTATTGGCGGAGTGATTGGATAAGTCCATGGCTAGTGTTTGGGGGATTAGAGGAGTACATGAGTAGTGCCTGGTTGATAACAGGAGTACATGTGTAGTGCCTGGATAATTTTGTAAGTGCATGGGTATTGCTTGGTTGATTTTAGAAGTGCATGCTTAATGCCTGAATTACATGAGTTTATAGGTAATGTCTGGATAATTGGTTAAATACATAGTTAGTGCCTGGGTCATTGCATGAGTACATGTGTACTGACTGGATGATTAGAGTACTGCAAGGATAATGCATGATGATTTTATAAGTGCTTGGGTATTGGCGGAGTGATTGGATAAGTACATGGTACTGGCTGGGTGATTGGTAGGAGTGCATGGGGTAGTGACAGGGTGATTGCTGGAGTGCATGGGTAGTGCCTTGTTAATTGAAGGAGTCAATGAGTAGAGTCTAGGTGATTAGAGGACTGCATGGGTAGTGCACAAATGATTGTAGCAGTGGATGGGTAGTGCTTGGGTTATTGCATAAGTGCATGAGTAGTGCCTGGGTGATAGCATGGAGTACATGTGTAGTGCCTGCATGAATTTCTAAGTGCATGGGTATTGCTTGGTTGATTTTACAAGTGCATGCTTAATGCCTGGGTAATTACATGAGTTTATAGGTAATGTCTGGATGATTGGTTGAATACATGGTTAGTGCCTGGGTCATTGCATGAGTACATGGGTACTGCCTGGATGATTAGAGGAATGCAAGGATAGTGCATGGTGATTTTATAAATGCTTGGGTATTGGCGGAGTGATTGGATAAGTCCATGGCTAGTGTTTGTGGGATTAGAGGAGTACATGAGTAGTGCCTGGTTGATAACAGGAGTACATGTGTAGTGCCTGGATGATTTTGTAAGTGCATGGGTATTGCTTGGTGGATTTTAGAAGTGCATGCTTAATGCCTGGGTAATTACATGAGTTTAAAGGTAATGTCTGGATGATTGGTTAAATACATAGTTAGTGCCTGGTTCATTGCATGAGTACATGTGTACTGACTGGATGATTAGAGTACTGCAAGGATAGTGCATGGTGATTTTATAAGTGCTTGGGTATTGGCGGAGTGATTGGATAAGCACATGGTACTGGCTGGGTAATTGGAGGAGTGCATGGGTAGTGACAGTGTGATTGCTGAAGTGCATGGGTAGTGCCTTGTTAATTGAAGGAGTGAATGAGTAGTGTCTAGGTGATTAGAGGACTGCATAGGTAGTGCACAAAGGATTGTAGCAGTGCATTGGTAGTGCTTGGGTTATTGCATAAGTGCATGAGTAGTGCGCTGGGTGATAGCAGGAGTACATGTGTAGTGCCTGCATGATTTTCTAAGTGCAAGGGTATTGCTTGGTTGATTTTACAAGTGCATGCTTAATGCCTGGGTAATTACATGAGTTTATAGGTAATGTCTGGATGATTGGTTGAATACATGGTTAGTGCCTGGGTCATTGCATGAGTACATGGGTACTGCTTGGATGATTAGAGGAATGCAAGGATAGTGCATGGTGATTTTATAAGTGCTTGGGTATTGGCGGAGTGATTGGATAAGCACATGGTACTGGCTGGGTGATTGTAGGAGTGCATGGGGTAGTGCACGGGTGATTGCAGCAGTGCATGGTTAGTGCCTGGGTAATTGCGTAAGTGCATGAGTAGTGCGTGGGTGATAGCACGAGTACATGTGTAGTGCCTGCATGATTTTCTAAGTGCATGGGTATTGCTTGGTTGATTTTACAAGTGCATGCTTAATGCCTGGGTAATTACATGAGTTTATAGGTAATGTCTGGATGATTGGTTGAATACATGGTTAGTGCCTGGGTCATTGCATGAGTACATGGGTACTGCCTGGATGATTAGAGGAATGCAAGGATAGTGCATGGTGATTTTATAAATGCTTGGGTATTGGCGGAGTGATTGGATAAGTCCATGGCTAGTGGCTGGGTGATTATAGGAGTGCATGGGGTAGTGCACGGGTGATTGCAGCAGTGCATGGTTAGTGCCTGGGTTATTGCGTAAGTGCATGAGTAGTGCGTGGGTGATAGCATGAGTACATGTGTAGTGCCTGCATGATTTTCTAAGTGCATGGGTATTGCTTGGTTGAATTTTAGAAGTGCATGCTTAATGCCTGGGTAATTACATGAGTTTATAGGTAATGTCTGGATGATTGGTTAAATACATGGTTAGTGCCTGGTTCATTGCATGAGTACATGTGTACTGACTGGATGATTAGAGGACTGCAAGGATAGTGCATGGTGATTTTATAAGTGCTTGGGTATTGGCGGAGTGATTGGTTAAGTACATGGTACTGGCTGGGTGATTGTAGGAGTGCATGGGTAGTGACAGGGTGATTGCTGGAGTGCATAGGCAGTGCCTTGTTAAGTGAAGGAGTGAATGAGTAGTGTCTAGGTGATTAGAGGACTGCATTGGTAGTGCACAAAGATTGTAGCAGTGCATGGTTAGTGCCTGGGTTATTGCATAAGTGCATGAGTAGTGCGTGGGTGATAGCACGAGTACATGTGTAGTGCCTGCATGATTTTCTAAGTGCATGGGTATTGCTTGGTTGATTTTACAACTGCATAATTAATGCCTGGATAATTATCTGACTTTATAGGTAATGTCTGGATGATTGGTTGAATACATGGTTAGTGCCTAGGTCATTGCATGAGTACATGGGTACTGCCTGGATGATTAGAGGAATGCAAGGATAGTGCATGGTGATTTTATAAGTGCTTGGGTATTGGCGGAGTGATTGGTTAAGTACATGGTACTGGCTGGATGATTGGATAAGTAGATGGTACTGGCTGGGTGATTGGAGTAGTGCATGGGTAGTGACAGGGTGATTGCTGGAGTGCGTTAGTGCCATGAGTGAGAGTCGATGAGTAGTGTCTAGGCGATTGGGACTGCATGGGGTAGTGCACGAGTGATTGCAGCAGTGCATGGTTAGTGCCTGGGTTATTGTGTAAGTGCATGAGTAGTGCGTGGGTAATAGCATGAGTACATGTGTAGTGCCTGCATGATTTTCTAAGTGCATGGGTATTGCTTGGTTGATTTTACAAGTGCATGCTTAATGCCTGGGTAATTACATGAGTTTATAGGTAATGTCTGGATGATTGGTTGAATACATGGTTAGTGCCTGGGTCATTGCATGAGTACATGGGTACTGCCTGGATGATTAGAGAAATGCAAGGATAGTGCATGGTGATTTTATAAGTGCTTGGGTATTGGCGGAGTGATTGGTTAACTACACGGTACTGGCTGGGTGATTGTAGGAGTGTATGGGGTAGTGCACGTCTGATTGGAGCAGTGCATGGTTAGTGCCTGGGTTATTGTGTAAGTGCATGAGTAGTGCGCTGGGTGATAGCAGGAGTACATGTGTAGTGCCTGCATGATTTTCTAAGTGCATGGGTATTGCTTGGTTGATTTTACAAGTGCATGCTTAATGCCTGGGTAATTACATGAGTTTATAGGTAATGTCTGGATGATTGGTTGAATACATGGTTAGTGCCTGGGTCATTGCATGAGTACATGGGTACTGCCTGGATGATTAGAGGAATGCAAGGATAGTGCATGGTGATTTTATAAGTGCTTGGGTATTGGCGGAGTGATTGGTTAAGTACATGGTACTGGATGGGTGATTATAGGAGTGCATGTAGCAGGTGATGTAGCAGTGATGGTTAGTGCCTGGTTTGCGTAAGTGCATGAGTAGTGCGTGGGTGATAGCATGAGTACATGTGTAGTGCCTGCATGATTTTCTAAGTGCATGGGTATTGCTTGGTTGATTTTACAAGTGCATGCTTAATGCCTGGGTAATTACATGAGTTTATAGGTAATGTCTGGATGATTGGTTGAATACATGGTTAGTGCCTGGGTCATTGCATGAGTACATGGGTACTGACTGGATGATTAGAGTACTGCAAGGATAGTGCATGGTGATTTTATAAGTGCTTGGGTATTGGCGGAGTGATTGGTATAAGTACATGGTACTGGCTGGGTGATTGTAGGAGTGCATGGGGTAGTGACACGGGTGATTGCTGGAGTGCATGTGTAGTGCCTGCATGATTTTCTAAGTGCATGGGTATTGCTTGGTTCATTTTACAGAGTGCATGCTTAATGCCTGGGTAATTACATGAGTTTATAGGTAATGTCTGGATGTATTGGTTGAATACATGGTTAGTGACTGGGTCATTGCATGAGTACATGGGTACTGCCTGGATGATTAGAGGAATGCAAGGATAGTTTATGGTGATTTTATAAGTGCTTGGGTATTGGCGGAGTGATTGGATAAGTCCATGGCTAGTGTTTGTGGGATTAGAGGAGTACATGAGTAGTGCCTGGTTGATAACAGGAGTACATGTGTAGTGCCTGCATGATTTTCTAAGTGCATGGGTATTGCTTGGTTGATTTTACAAGTGCATGCTTAATGCCTGGGTAATTACATGAGTTTATAGGTAATGTCTGGATGATTGGATGAATACATGGTTAGTACCTAGGTCATTGCATGAGTACATGGGTACTGACTGTATGATTAGAGGAATGCAAGGATAGTGCATGGTGATTTTATAAGTGCATGGGTATTGGCGGAGTGATTGGTTAAGTACATTGTACTGGCTGGGTAATTATAGGAGTGCATGGGGTAGTGCACAGGTGATTGGAGCAGTGCATGGTTAGTGCCTGAGTTATTGTGTAAGTGCATGAGTAGTGCGTGGGTGATAGCATGAGTACATGTGTAGTGCCTGCATGATTTTCTAAGTGCATGGGTATTGCTTGGTTGATTTTACAAGTGCATACTTCATGCCTGGGTAATTACATGAGTTTATAGGTAATGTCTGGATGATTGGTTGAATACATGGTTAGTGCCTGGGTCATTGCATGAGTACATGGGTACTGCCTGGATGATTAGAGGAATGCAAGGATAGTGCATGGTGATTTTATAAGTGCTTGGGTATTGGCGGAGTGATTGGTTAAGCACATGGTACTGGCTGGGTGATTGTAGGAGTGCATGGGTAGTGACAGTGTGATTGCTGGAGTGCATGGGTAGTGCCTTGTTAATTGAAGGACTGAATGAGTAGTGTCTAGGTGATTAGAGGACTGCATAGGTAGTGCACAAAGGATTGTAGCAGTGCATTGGTAGTGCTTGGGTTATTGCATACGTGCATGAGTAGTGCGCTGGGTGATAGCAGGAGTACATGTGTAGTGCCTGCATGATTTTCTAAGTGCATGGGTATTGCTTGGTTGATTTTACAAGTGCATGCTTAATGCCTGGGTAATTACATGAGTTTATAGGTAATGTCTGGATGATTGGTTGAATACATGGTTAGTGCCTGGGTCATTGCATGAGTACATGGGTACTGCCTGGATGATTAGAGGAATGCAAGGATAGTGCATGGTGATTTTATAAGTGCTTGGGTATTGGCGGAGTGATTGGTTAAGTACATGGTACTGGCTGGGTGATTGTAGGAGTGCATGGGGTAGTGCACGGGTGATTAGCAGTGCATGGTTAGTGCCTGGTTATTGGTAAGTGCATGAGTATGCGTGGTGATAGCATGAGTACATGTGTAGTGCCTGCATGATTTTCTAAGTGCATGGGTATTGCTTGGTTGATTTTACAAGTGCATGCTTAATGCCTGGGTAATTACATGAGTTTATAGGTAATGTCTGGATGATTGGTTGAATTCATGGTTAGTGCCTGTGTCATTGCATGAGTACATGGGTACTGACTGGATGATTAGAGGAATGCAAGGATAGTGCATGGTGATTTTATAAGTGCTTGGGTATTGGCGGAGTGATTGGTTAAGTACATGGTACTGGCTGGGTGATTGTAGGAGTGCATGGGGTAGTGCACGGGTGATTGGAGCAGTGCATGGTTAGTGCCTGGGTTATTGCGTAAGTGCATGAGTACTGCGTTGGTGATAGCACAAGTACATGTGTAGTGCCTGCATGATTTTCTAAGTGCATGGGTATTGCTTGGTTGATTTTACAAGTGCATGCTTAATGCCTGGGTAATTACATGAGTTTCTAGGTAATGTCTGGATGATTGGTTGAATACATGGTTAGTGCCTAGGTCATTGCATGAGTACATGGGTACTGCCTGGATGATTAGAGGAATGCAAGGATAGTGCATGGTGATTTTATAAGTGCTTGGGTATTGGCGGAGTGATTGGTTAAGTACATGGTACTGGCTGGGTGATTATAGGAGTGCATGGGGTAGTGCATGGGTAGTGACAGGGTGATTGCTGGAGTGCATGGGTAGTGCCTAAGCATAAGTGCACAGGTGATTGGAGCAGTGCATGGTTAGTGCCTGAGTTATTGTGTAAGTGCATGAGTAGTGCGTGGGTGATAGCATGAGTACATGTGTAGTGCCTGCATGATTTTCTAAGTGCATGGGTATTGCTTGGTTGATTTTACAAGTGCATGCTTAATGCCTGGGTAATTACATGAGTTTATAGGTAATGTCTGGATGATTGGTTGAATACATGGTTAGTGCCTAGGTCATTGCATGAGTACATGGGTACTGCCTGGATGATTAGAGGAATGCAAGGATAGTGCATGGTGATTTTATAAGTGCTTGGGTATTGGCGGAGTGATTGGATAAGTACATGGCTAGTGTTTGGGTGATTAGTAGGAGTACATGAGTAGTGCGTGGGTGATAGCATGAGTACATGTGTAGTGCCTGCATGATTTTCTAAGTGCATGGGTATTGCTTGGTTGATTTTACAAGTGCATGCTTAATGCCTGGGTAATTACATGAGTTTATAGGTAATGTCTGGATGATTGGTTGAATACATAGTTAGTGCCTGGGTCATTGCATGAGTACATGGGTACTGACTGGATGATTAGAGGACTGCAAGGATAGTGCATGGTGATTTTATAAGTGCTTGGGTGTTTGGACGGAGTGATTGGTTAAGTACATGGTACTGGCTGGGTAATTGAAGGAGTGCATGGGGTAGTGCACGGGTGATTGCAGCAGTGCATGGTTAGTGCCTGGGTTATTGTGTAAGTGCATGAGTAGTGCGTGGGTGATAGCATGAGTACATGTGTAGTGCCTGCATGATTTTCTAAGTGCATGGGTATTGCTTGGTTGATTTTACAAGTGCATGCTTAATGCCTGGGTAATTACATGAGTTTATAGGTAATGTCTGGATGATTGGTTGAATACATGGTTAGTGCCTGGGTCATTGCATGAGTACATGGGTACTGCCTGGATGATTAGAGGAATGCAAGGATAGTTCATGGTGATTTTATAAGTGCTTGGGTATTGGCGGAGTGATTGGTTAAGTACATGGCTACTGGTGGGTATTGTAGGAGGCATGGGGTAGTGCACGGGTGATTGCAGCAGTGCATGGTTAGTGCCTGGGTTATTGCGTAAGTGCATGAGTAGTGCGTGGGTGATAGCATGAGTACATGTGTAGTGCCTGCATGATTTTCTAAGTGCATGGGTATTGCTTGGTGGATTTTACAAGTGCATGCTTAATGCCTGGGTAATTACATGAGTTTATAGGTAATGTCTGGATGATTGGTTGAATACATGGTTAGTGCCTGGTTCATTGCATGAGTACATGGGTACTGACTGGATGATTAGAGTACTGCAAGGATAGTGCATGGTGATTTTATAAGTGCTTGGGTATTGGCGGAGTGATTGGTTAAGTACATGGTACTGGCTGGGTGATTGGAGGAGTGCATGGGTAGTGCACAGGGTGATTGCTGGAGTGCATAGGCAGTGCCTTGTTAATTGAAGGAGTGAATGAGTAGTGTCTAGGTGATTAGAGGACTGCATGGGTAGTGCACAAAAGATTGTAGCAGTGCATGGTTAGTGCTTGGGTTATTGCATAAGTGCATGAGTAGTGCCTGGGTGATAGCAGGAGTACATGTATAGTGCCTGCATGATTTTCTAAGTGCATGGGTATTGCTTGGTTGATTTTACAAGTGCATGCTTAATGCCTGAGTAATTATATGAGTTTATAGGTAATATCTGGATGATTGGTTGAATACATGGTTAGTGCCTGGGTCATTGCATGAGCACATGGGTACTGCCTGGATGATTAGAGGAATGCAAGGATAGTGCATGGCGATTTTATAAGTGCTTGGGTATTGACGGAGTGATTGGATAAGTACATGGTACTGGCTGGATGATTGGATAAGTACATGGTACTGGCTGGGTGATTGGAGGAGTGCATGGGTAGTGACAAGGTGATTGCTGGTGTGCATGGGTAGTGCCTTGTTAATTGAAGGAGTCAATGAGTAGTGTCTAGGTGATTAGAGGACTGCATGGGTAGTGCACAAATGATTGTAGCAGGGCATGGGTAGTTCTTGGGTTATTGTATAAGTGCATGAGTAGTGCCTGGGTGATAGCAGGAGTACATGTATAGTGCCTGCATGATTTTCTAAGTGCATGGGTATTGCTTGGTTGATTTTACAAGTGCAGGCTTAATGCCTGGGTAATTACATGAGTTTATAGGTAATGTCTGGATGATTGGTTGAATACATGGTTAGTGCCTGGGTCATTGCATGAGTACATGGGTACTGCTTGGATGATTAGAGGAATGCAAGGGTAGTGCATGGTGATTTTATAAGTGCTTGGGTATTGGCGGAGTGATTGGATAAGCACATGGTACTGGCTGGGTAATTGGAGGAGTGCATGGGGTAGTGCACAGGGTGATTGCTGGCAGTGCATGGGTAGTGCCTTGTTAATTGAAGGAGTGAATGAGTAGTGTCTAGGTGATTAGAGGACTGCATAGGTCGTGCACAAAGGATTGTAGCAGTGCATTGGTAGTGCTTGGGTTATTGCATAAGTGCATGAGTAGTGGCGTGGGTGATAGCAGGAGTACATGTGTAGTGCCTGCATGATTTTCTAAGTGCAAGGGTATTGCTTGGTTGATTTTACAAGTGCATGCTTAATGCCTGGGTAATTTCATGAGTTTATAGGTAATGTCTGGATGATTGGTTGAATACATGGTTAGTGCCTGGGTCATTGCATGAGTACATGGGTACTGCCTGGATGATTAGAGGAATGCAAGGATAGTGCATGGTGATTTTATAAATGCTTGGGTATTGGCGGAGTGATTGGATAAGTCCATGGCTAGTGTTTGGGGGATTAGAGGAGTACATGAGTAGTGCCTGGTTGATAACAGGAGTACATGTGTAGTGCCTGGATGATTTTGTAAGTGCATGGGTATTGCTTGGTGGATTTTAGAAATGCATGCTTAATGCCTGGGTAATTACATGAGTTTATAGGTAATGTCTGGATGATTGGTTAAATACATAGTTAGTGCCTGGTTCATTGCATGAGTACATGTGTACTGACTGGATGATTAGAGTACTGCAAGGATAGTGCATGGTGATTTTATAAGTGCTTGGGTATTGGCGGAGTGATTGGATAAGTACATGGTACTGGCTGGGTGATTGGAGGAGTGCATGGGTAGGGACAGGGTGATTGCTGGAGTGCATAGGGAGTGCCTTGTTAATTGAAGGAGTGAATGAGTAGTGGCTAGGTGATTAGAGGACTGCATGGGTAGTGCACAAAAGATTGTAGCAGTGCATGGGTAGTGCTTGGGTTATTGCATAAGTGCATGAGTAGTGCCTGGGTGATAGCAGGAGTACATGTATAGTGACTGCATGATTTTCTAAGTGCATGGGTATTGCTTGGTTGATTTTACAAGTGCATGCTTAATCCTCGAGTAATTATATGAGTTTATAGGTAATATCTGGATGATTGGTTGAATACATGGTTAGTGCCTGGGTCATTGCATGAGTACATGGGTACTGCCTGGATGATTAGAGTACTGCAAGGATAGTGCATGGCGATTTTATAAGTGCTTGGGTATTGGCGGAGTGATTGGATAAGTACATGGTACTGGCTGGATGATTGGATAAGTAGATGGTACTGGCTGGGTGATTGGAGTAGTGCATGGGTAGTGACAGGGTGATTGCTGGAGTGCATGGGTAGTGCCTTGTTAATTGAAGGAGTCAATGAGTAGTGTCTAGGTGATTAGAGGACTGCATGGGTAGTGCACAAATGATTGTAGCAGGGCATGGGTAGTTCTTGGGTTATTGTATAAGTGCATGAGTAGTGCCTGGGTGATAGCAGTAGTACATGTATAGTGCCTGCATGATTTTCTAAGTGCATGGGTATTGCTTGGTTGATTTTTCAAGTGCATGCTTAATGCCTGGGTAATTACATGAGTTTATAGGTAATGTCTGAATGATTGGTTGAATACATGGTTAGTGCCTGGGTCATTGCATGAGTACATGGGTACTGCCTGGATGATTAGAGAAATGCAAGGGTAGTGCATGGTGATTTTATATGTGCTTGGGTATTGGCGGAGTGATTGGATAAGCACATGGTACTGGCTGGGTGATTGGAGGAGTGCATGGGTAGTGACAGGGTGATTGCTGGAGTGCATGGGTAGTGCCTTGTTAATTGAAGGAGTGAATGAGTAGTGTCTAGGTGATTAGAGGACTGCATAGGTAGTGCACAAATGATTGTAGCAGTGCATTGGTAGTGCTTGGGTTATTGCATAAGTGCATGAGTAGTGGCTGGGTGATAGCAGGAGTACATGTGTAGTGCCTGCATGATTTTCTAAGTGCATGGGTATTGCTTGGTTGATTTTACAAGTGCATGCTTAATGCCTGGGTAATTACATGAGTTTATAGGTAATGTCTGGATGATTGGTTGAATACATGGTTAGTGCCTGGGTCATTGCATGAGTACATGGGTACTGCCTGGATGATTAGAGGAATGCAAGGATAGTGCATGGTGATTTTATAAATGCTTGGGTATTGGCGGAGTGATTGGATAAGTCCATGGCTAGTGTTTGGGGGATTAGAGGAGTACACGAGTAGTGCCTGGTTGATATTAGGAGTACATGTGTAGTGCCTGGATGATTTTGTAAGTGCATGGGTATTGCTTGGTTGATTTTAGAAGTGCATGCTTAATGCCAATTACATGAGTTTATAGGTAATGTCTGGATAATTGGTTAAATACATAGTTAGTGCCTGGGTCATTGCATGAGTACATGTGTACTGACTGGATGATTAGAGTACTGCAAGGATAATGCATGATGATTTTATAAGTGCTTGGTAATTGGCGGAGTGATTGGATAAGTACATGGTACTGGCTGGGTGATTGGAGGAGTGCATGGGTAGTGACAGGGTCATTGCTGGAGTGCATGGGTAGTGCCTTGTTAATTGAAGGAGTCAATGAGTAGTGTCTAGGTGATTAGAGGACTGCATGGGTAGTGCACAAATGATTGTAGCAGTGGATGGGTAGTGCTTGGGTTATTGCATAAGTGCATGAGTAGTGCCTGGGTGATAGCTGGAGTACATGTGTAGTGCCTGCATGAATTTCTAAGTGCATGCGTATTGCTTGGTTCATTTTACAAGTGCATGCTTAATGCCTGGGTAATTACATGAGTTTATAGGTAATGTCTGGAGTATTGGTTGAATACATGGTTAGTGACTGGGTCATTGCATGTGTACATGGGTACTGCCTGGATTATTAGAGGAATGCAAGGATAGTTTATGGTGATTTTATAAATGCTTGGGTATTGGCGGAGTGATTGGATAAGTCCATGGCTAGTGTTTGTGGGATTAGAGGAGTACATGAGTAGTGCCTGGTTGATAACAGGAGTACATGTGTAGTGCCTGGATGATTTTGTAAGTGCATGGGTATTGCTTGGTGGATTTTAGAAGTGCATGCTTAATGCCTGGGTAATTACATGAGTTTATAGGTAATGTCTGGATGATTGGTTAAATACATAGTTAGTGCCTGGTTCATTGCATGAGTACATGTGTACTGACTGGATGATTAGAGTACTGCAAGGATAGTGCATGGTGATTTTATAAGTGCTTGGGTATTGGCGGAGTGATTGGATAAGTACATGGTACTGGCTGGGTGATTGGAGGAGTGCATGGGTAGTGACAGGGTGATTGCTGGAGTGCATAGGCAGTGCCTTGTTAATTGAAGGAGTGAATGAGTAGTGTCTAGGTGATTAGAGGACTGCATGGGTAGTGCACAAAAGATTGTAGCAGTGCATGAGTAGTGCTTGGGTTATTGCATAAGTGCATGAGTAGTGCCTGGGTGAAAGCAGGAGTACATGTATAGTGCCTGCATGATTTTCTAAGTGCATGGGTATTGCTTGGATGATTTTACAAGTGCATGCTTAATCCCCGAGTAATTATATGAGTTTATAGGTAATATCTGGATGATTGGTTGAATACATGGTTAGTGCCTGGGTCATTGCATGAGTACATGGGTACTGCTTGGATGATTAGAGGAATGCAAGGGTAGTGCATGGTGATTTTATAAGTGCTTGGGTATTGGCGGAGTGATTGGATAAGCACATGGTACTGGCTGGGTAATTGGAGGAGTGCATGGGTAGTGACAGTGTGATTGCTGGAGTGCATGGGTAGTGCCTTGTTAATTGAAGGAGTGAATGAGTAGTGTCTAGGTGATTAGAGGACTGCATAGGTAGTGCACAAAGGATTGTAGCAGTGCATTGGTAGTGCTTGGGTTATTGCATAAGTGCATGAGTAGTGGCTGGGTGATAGCAGGAGTACATGTGTAGTGCCTGCATGATTTTCTAAGTGCAAGGGTATTGCTTGGTTGATTTTACAAGTGCATGCTTAATGCCTGGGTAATTACATGAGTTTATAGGTAATGTCTGGATGATTGGTTGAATACATGGTTAGTGCCTGGGTCATTGCATGAGTACATGGGTACTGCCTGGATGATTAGAGGAATGCAAGGATAGTGCATGGTGATTTTATAAATGCTTGGGTATTGGCGGAGTGATTGGATAAGTCCATGGCTAGTGTTTGGGGGATTAGAGGAGTACATGAGTAGTGCCTGGTTGATAACAGGAGTACATGTGTAGTGCCTGGATGATTTTGTAAGTGCATGGGTATTGCTTGGTGGATTTTAGAATTGCATGCTTAATGCCTGGGTAATTACATGAGTTTATAGGTAATGTCTGGATGATTGGTTAAATACATAGTTAGTGCCTGGTTCATTGCATGAGTACATGTGTACTGACTGGATGATTAGAGTACTGCAAGGATAGTGCATGGTGATTTTATAAGTGCTTGGGTATTGGCGGAGTGATTGGATAAGTACATGGTACTGGCTGGGTGATTGGAGGAGTGCATGGGTAGTGACAGGGTGATTGCTGGAGTGCATAGGCAGTGCTTTGTTAATTGAAGGAGTGAATGAGAAGTGTCTAGGTGATTAGAGGACTGCATGGGTAGTGCACAAAAGATTGTAGCAGTGCATGGGTAGTGCTTGGGTTATTGCATAAGTGCATGAGTAGTGCCTGGGTGATAGCAGGAGTACATGTATAGTGCCTGCATGATTTTCTAAGTGCATGGGTATTGCTTGGTTCATTTTACAAGTGCATGCTTAATCCCCGAGTAATTATATGAGTTTATAGGTAATATCTGGATGATTGGTTGAAAATATGGTTAGTGCCTGGGTCATTGCATGAGCACATGGGTACTGCCTGGATGATTAGATTACTGCAAGGATAGTGCATGGCGATTTTATGAGTGCTTGGGTATTGGCGGAGTGATTGGATAAGTACATGGTACTGGCTGGATGATTGGATAAGTAGATGGTACTGGCTGGGTGATTGGAGTAGTGCATGGGTAGTGACAGGGTGATTGCTGGAGTGCATGGGTAGTGCCTTGTTAATTGAAGGAGTCAATGAGTAGTGTCTAGGTGATTAGAGGACTGCATGGGTAGTGCACAAATGATTGTAGCAGGGCATGGGTAGTTCTTGGGTTATTGTATAAGTGCATGAGTAGTGCCTGGGTGATAGCAGGAGTACATGTATAGTGCCTGCATGATTTTCTAAGTGCATGGGTATTGCTTGGTTGATTTTTCAAGTGCATGCTTAATGCCTGTGTAATTACATGAGTTTATAGGTAATGTCTGAATGATTGGTTGAATACATGGTTAGTGCCTGGGTCATTGCATGAGTTCATGGGTACTGCCTGGATGATTAGAGAAATGCAAGGATAGTGCATGGTGATTTTATAAATGCTTGGGTATTGCCGGAGTGATTGGATAAGTCCATGGCTATTGTTTGGGGGATTAGAGGAGTACATGAGTAGTGCCTGGTTGATAACAGGAGTACATGTGTAGTGCCTGGATGATTTTGTAAGTGCATGGGTATTGCTTGGTTGATTTTACAAGTGCATGCTTAATGCCAATTACATGAGTTTATAGGTAATGTCTGGATAATTGGTTAAATACATCGTTAGTGCCTGGGTCATTGCATGAGTACATGTGTACTGACTGGATGATTAGAGTACTGCAAGGATAATGCATGATGATTTTATAAGTGCTTGGGTATTGGCGGAGTGATTGGATAAGTACATGGTACTGGCTGGGTGATTGGAGGAGTGCATGGGTAGTGACAGGGTGATTGCTGGAGTGCATGGGTAGTGCCTTGTTAATTGAAGGAGTCAATGAGTAGTGTCTAGGTGATTAGAGGACTGCATGGGTAGTGCACAAATGATTGTAGCAGTGGATGGGTAGTGCTTGGGTTATTGCATAAGTGCATGAGTAGTGCCTGTGTGATAGCTGGAGTACATGTGTAGTGCCTGCATGAATTTCTAAGTGCATGGGTATTGCTTGGTTCATTTTACAAGTGCATGCTTAATGCCTGGGTAATTACATAAGTTTATAGGTAATGTCTGGATGATTGGTTGAATACATGGTTAGTGCCTGGGTCATTGCATGAGTACATGGGTACTGCCTGGATGATTAGAGGAATGCAAGGATAGTTTATGGTGATTTTATAAATGCTTGGGTATTGGCGGAGTGATTGGATAAGTCCATGGCTAGTGTTTGTGGGATTAGAGGAGTACATGAGTAGTGCCTGGTTGATAACAGGAGTACATGTGTAGTGCCTGGATGATTTTGTAAGTGCATGGGTATTGCTTGGTGGATTTTAGAAGTGCATGAATGAATGAATGAATGAAGCAGCATTTATAAAGCGCATAGCTACCCGTAGGCATCCCAGCGCTGGAGGATAACTGAAGCTTCACAGAATCATTTAGGGAAGAGCCAAGTTTTCAACAGTCTGCGGAAGACAAGATGATTAAGTTCCCCACGTAGCTGAAGAGGAAGAGAGTTCCAAAGCTTGGCAGCATTGTAAGAAAAAAGCCGACCACCGCTTCTAACTCTCTTGATTCGGGGGACGACTGCCAGGTGTTGCTCATCTGATCGTAGTCGCCTGTTGGCTCGATAGGGCTTAACCAAGGAGGAAATGATCTCTGGTCCCTTTCCTCCTATAAGTTTGTGGGTAATGCATGCACAAATGATTGTAGCAGTGGATGGGTAGTGCTTGGGTTATTGCATAAGTGCATGAGTAGTGCCTGGGTGATAGCTGGAGTACATGTGTAGTGCCTGCATGAATTTCTAAGTGCATGGGTATTGCTTGGTTCATTTTACAAGTGCATGCTTAATGCCTGGGTAATTACATGAGTTTATAGGTAATGTCTGGATGATTGGTTGAATACATGGTTAGTGCCTGGGTCATTGCATGAGTACATGGGTACTGCCTGGATGATTAGAGGAATGCAAGGATAGTTTATGGTGATTTTATAAATGCTTGGGTATTGGCGGAGTGATTGGATAAGTCCATGGCTAGTGTTTGTGGGATTAGAGGAGTACATGAGTAGTGCCTGGTTGATAACAGGAGTACATGTGTAGTGCCTGGATGATTTTGTAAGTGCATGGGTATTGCTTGGTGGATTTTAGAAGTGCATGAATGAATGAAGCAGCATTTATAAAGCGCATACCTACCCGTAGGCATCCCAGCGCTGGAGGATAACTGAAGCTTCACAGAATCATTTAGGGAAGAGCCAAGTTTTCAACAGTCTGCGGAAGACAAGATGATTAAGTTCCCCACGTAGCTGAAGAGGAAGAGAGTTCCAAAGCTTGGCAGCATTGTAAGAAAAAGCCGACCACCGCTTCTAACTCTCTTGATTCGGGGGACGACTGCCAGGTGTTGCTCATCTGATCGTAGTCGCCTGTTGGCTCGATAGGGCTTAACCAAGGAGGAAATGATCTCTGGTCCCTTTCCTCCTATAAGTTTGTGGGTAATGCATAAGGCCTTAAAATGGACTCTCTCCCGGATGGGGAGCCAGTGGAGAGCCTTCATATCTGGTTTGGCCGACTGCCGGTTCTGAGTCCCCATGAGGATTCTTGCGGCGCAGTTCTGCACTATTTGCAGTTTGGCGAGAACCGAACTTGGGGCTCCAAGGTATACGGCATTGCCGTAGTCCAGGCATGAAAGAATAAGTGCCTGGACCATGAGCTTTCTTGCCTGAAAGGGAAGCAAAGGGAGCACTTTACGGAGCATCCTTAAGGTGCCAAAGCAAGAGGCCACCACCTTTCTGGCCTGGACTTTAAAGCTAAGATCAGAGTCCAGCCAGACGCCCAGGCTTTTAATTTCAGACTTAGGAACAGGTGCCACGCCCATCGATGCTGGCCACATGGTGTCTGCCTTGAAAAGAGAGGGGTTACCAAGGAGCATAAGTTCGGTTTTGTCCCCGTTCAATTTTAGATAAGAGTCTTTCATCCACCTGGCTACTTCTTCAAGGCAGATACATAGGGAGGTGGAAACCCTATCTGAATGGTTAAGTGCAACAACTAATTGGGTATCATCGGCATAAGTCACAATGTGCACCCCGTAGGGGAGAACAATTTCCGCTAGGGGGACATGTAGGCGTTAAAGAGTGTGGGGCTCAGGGAAGAACCCTGAGGGACTCCACATTGGAGGGGCCAGGATTTAGAAATGGCCTCACCCTCGAACACCTGAAAAGATCTTCCCTCCAAGAAGGATTGCAACCATGTCAAGGCTACTCCGGTCACACCAAGGTTTCTGAGTCGTTGAACCAAAATGAGGTGGTTGACCGTGTCAAAGGTCACGCTGAGATCCAAAAGGATCACGGCAGAGGAGCCTCCTGCATCAAGGATCCTTCTGGATTCCTCCACGACTGCTAATAAAGCGGTTTCAGGACCTTGGCAGGGACGAAAGCCAGTCTGGGAGGGGTGAAGAAGTTTATTAGATTCAAAATAGGCCGAGAGCGCCAAGTTGATATGGTTCTCCAGTATTTTACTAGTTCCTGGGAGAAGCGAGATAGGTCGATAGTTGCCCAGACAGTCTGGGTCCAGGCTAGGTTTCTTCAACAGGGACCTGACCATGGCTTTTTCCAAGGGGGGACCACCCCTGCGTCTATGGAGGAATTCATCAAATCCAGAATGACTGGGGCAACTAATTCTGCCACCTGATTCAGCATCTTGGGTGGAGCAGGGTCTCTGGGTGACCCGCTCTTAACAAGTGCAGAAATTGTCTGTAGTGATTCGTAATTCATTGAGGGGAAGGTTTTTAAAGAGTTTTCCTTACTCCCTGTATATGAGTCCTCTAAGTGGGAGGTAGTAAAACTATTGGGTGGAGCAAAGGATTCATATATCGTTTGAATTTTATTATAAAAATATTCTGCAAGTTTATTGCAGTGATGGTCCGTGGCTAAGGAAGTATCGGGGAGAGAAGGAACTCTTAGTAGTTTGTTTGCAATTCGAAATGTTTCACGGGGAGAGTTGGCTGCTAAAGAAATTTTTTCCTCAAAGTAAGAGGCCTGAGCTTTTTTAATTTCAAGCTTATAGATTTTGATAGCCTCCCTATATTCCTTTTTCTTGGTCGTGGAGAAGTCCTTTCTCCAGACTCTTTCAATTTTTTTACATGTTTGTTTTAATTCTCTCAGTTTAGGATTATACCAGGCCGATCTATTAGGCCCTTTATGTGGCTGATTGGTTGTTTTTGGAAGGACCTGGTCTAACGTCCCCTCAATCCAACTGTTGAATCTCTCATTAGCCACCACCGGGTTGGTGTCAGGCAGAGGCTTGGAGGTATCTAATGCCGATACCCACTTTTCTATAGAAAGTTTAGACCAACAGCGGGATTTAATTTGTGTTGGCTGGGATGAAGGGGTAACATGGGTGGAAGACCAGTTAACTTGAGATAAGGAAGTGATCCGACCAGGGGATGGGGGTAGGTTTCAGACAGGAAAGCTCCTCTAGGTTGGAGAAAATTGGATCCAAAAGGTGCCCTTTTAAGTGCGTTACATGTAGCACCTTCTGAGTGAGCTGAAAAGCAGCTAGGTCCAAGGTCAACTCAGATGCAACTTTCAATATTGGGTCATCAAAGTGGATATTGAAATCACCCAGAATAGTAAAATTTGCAGCGGTGCTAGTCAGTTTGGGGACCATTGTAGAAAGGGACTGGCAGAATGGACCTATGGGTCCAGGGGGACGGTAAATTAAAATGCCTGATAGAGTGAGTGTAGGCGTAAATCCTATTGTAAAATGGAGGTTCTCGCAACCGAGTAAGGGACTCCCAAAGGATCGAAAAATAAGGTGACTTTTCAGTATGATAGCAATGCCACCACCTTTGCCAGTAGCCCTATCTAGCCTCTGTATTGTGTAGTCAGGAGGAAGGGCCTGGACAATATCCGGCTCTGAGCTCACATTCAGCCAGGTCTCAGTGAGGAATAAGACATCAGGGCCTTCATCCATAAGTAGAATAAACACTTCTGCTGAATGTTTAGGCAAAGATCTGCAATTTAATAAAAGCAGTTTAAAAACTTTGTTAGGCAATGCTGCAGCATGAACGATGGTGGGGGGGAACCAAAGTCTAAATGAACAGTGCACACAATTGGTGTCTGGACTACCGGGGGCGATGGAGTGAAGACAGTTTAGTCCTGGGGGTGAATTTAATTGTCTGAGCATCTCCGTGCTATAACAGTACTTATCTGGAGGGTAAGGGGCATGGGTTCTGGTCCCTAGCCCCGTCAGGACGCGGACGGGCGCAGACGGGCTTGCCTTAGGCGCGCCTTCGGCGCGCCAGCGGCGCGCTCGCTGCGCGGTCGCGTCATCGGGCTCTTAAGAAGCCCGGGCAGGTCCAGCGACTAGAACGCTGACCTGGTTAATGGCGGCTTAAGTGCAAAGTGCAACGAAAGCGATCAGATAAGAGCAGCTAAGTGCAATAAGAATTCCCAGGCAGATTCCCCATAAAATTTCACAATTAAGGCAACAATTTTAAAAACAGCTAGGCAGTTAAAATTTCGAATAGCAATGTGCAAATAAGGCAGCAGTTAGCAGCAGTGGTTAAAATAAGTTCCCACACCAATTCCCCCAACAATAATTCGCTCGACCAGATTCACTTTTACAATGTAAAAACAATATTTTAAAGCAGAAAGAAGAAAGGAGGTAGCAACGCTCCTCGCACCTAACGTGACTCAAGGCAGCTTCAATTAACGCTGCGCGGTCGCGTCATCGGGCTCTTAAGAAGCCCGGGCAGGTCCTGCGACTAGAACGCTGACCTGGTTAATGGCGGCTTAAGTGCAAAGTGCAACGAAAGCGATCAGATAAGAGCAGCTAAGTGCAATAAGAATTCCCAGGCAGATTCCCCATAAAATTTCACAATTAAGGCAACAATTTTAAAAACAGCTAGGCAGTTAAAATTTCGAATAGCAATGTGCAAATAAGGCAGCAGTTAGCAGCAGTGGTTAAAATAAGTTCCCACACCAATTCCCCCAACAATAATTCGCTCGACCAGATTCACTTTTACAATGTAAAAACAATATTTTAAAGCAGAAAGAAGAAACGAGGTAGCAACGCTCCTCGCACCTAACGTGACTCAAGGCAGCTTCAATTAACGCTGCGCGGTCGCGTCATCGGGCTCTTAAGAAGCCCGGGCAGGTCCAGCGACTAGAACGCTGACCTGGTTAATGGCGGCTTAAGTGCAAGTGCAACGAAAGCGATCAGATAAGAGCAGCTAAGTGCAATAAGAATTCCCAGGCAGATTCCCCATAAAATTTCACAATTAAGGCAACAATTTTAAAAACAGCTAGGCAGTTAAAATTTCGAATAGCTTAATGCCTGGGTAATTACATGAGTTTATAGGTAATGTCTGGATGATTGGTTAAATACATAGTTAGTGCCTGGTTCATTGCATGAGTACATGTGTACTGACTGGATGATTAGAGTACTGCAAGGATAGTGCATGGTGATTTTATAAGTGCTTGGGTATTGGCGGAGTGATTGGATAAGCACATGGTACTGGCTGGGTAATTGGAGGAGTGCATGGGTAGTGACAGGGTGATTTGCTGGAGTGCATGGGTAGTGCCTTGTTAATTGAAGGAGTGAATGAGTAGTGTCTAGGTGATTAGAGGACTGCATAGGTCGTGCACAAAGGATTGTAGCAGTGCATTGGTAGTGCTTGGGTTATTGCATAAGTGCATGAGTAGTGGCTGGGTGATAGCAGGAGTACATGTGTAGTGCCTGCATGATTTTCTAAGTGCAAGGGTATTGCTTGGTTGATTTTACAAGTGCATGCTTAATGCCTGGGTAATTTCATGAGTTTATAGGTAATGTCTGGATGATTGGTTGAATACATGGTTAGTGCCTGGGTCATTGCATGAGTACATGGGTACTGCCTGGATGATTAGAGGAATGCAAGGATAGTGCATGGTGATTTTATAAATGCTTGGGTATTGGCGGAGTGATTGGATAAGTCCATGGCTAGTGTTTGGGGGATTAGAGGAGTACATGAGTAGTGCCTGGTTGATAACAGGAGTACATGTGTAGTGCCTGGATGATTTTGTAAGTGCATGGGTATTGCTTGGTGGATTTTAGAAGTGCATGCTTAATGCCTGGGTAATTATATGAGTTTATAGGTAATGTCTGGATGATTGGTTAAATACATAGTTAGTGCCTGGTTCATTGCATGAGTACATGTGTACTGACTGGATGATTAGAGTACTGCAAGGATAGTGCATGGTGATTTTATAAGTGCTTGGGTATTGGCGGAGTGATTGGATAAGTACATGGTACTGGCTGGGTGATTGGAGGAGTGCATGGGTAGGGACAGGGTGATTGCTGGAGTGCATAGGGAGTGCCTTGTTAATTGAAGGAGTGAATGAGTAGTGGCTAGGTGATTAGAGGACTGCATGGGTAGTGCACAAAAGATTGTAGCAGTGCATGGGTAGTGCTTGGGTTATTGCATAAGTGCATGAGTAGTGCCTGGGTGATAGCAGGAGTACATGTATAGTGCCTGCATGATTTTCTAAGTGCATGGGTATTGCTTGGTTGATTTTACAAGTGCATGCTTAATCCCTGAGTAATTATATGAGTTTATAGGTAATATCTGGATGATTGGTTGAATACATGGTTAGTGCCTGGGTCATTGCATGAGCACATGGGTACTGCCTGGATGATTAGAGTACTGCAAGGATAGTGCATGGCGATTTTATGAGTGCTTGGGTATTGGTGGAGTGATTGGATAAGTACATGGTACTGGCTGGATGATTGGATAAGTAGATGGTACTGGCTGGGTGATTGGAGTAGTGCATGGGTAGTGACAGGGTGATTGCTGGAGTGCATGGGTAGTGCCTTGTTAATTGAAGGAGTCAATGAGTAGTGTCTAGGTGATTAGAGGACTGCATGGGTAGTGCACAAATGATTGTAGCAGGGCATGGGTAGTTCTTGGGTTATTGTATAAGTGCATGAGTAGTGCCTGGGTGATAGCAGTAGTACATGTATAGTGCCTGCATGATTTTCTAAGTGCATGGGTATTGCTTGATTGATTTTTCAAGTGCATGCTTAATGCCTGGGTAATTACATGAGTTTATAGGTAATGTCTGAATGATTGGTTGAATACATGGTTAGTGCCTGGGTCATTGCATGAGTACATGGGTACTGCCTGGATGATTAGAGAAATGCAAGGGTAGTGCATGGTGATTTTATATGTGCTTGGGTATTGGCGGAGTGATTGGATAAGCACATGGTACTGGCTGGGTGATTGGAGGAGTGCATGGGTAGTGACAGGGTGATTGCTGGAGTGCATGGGTAGTGCCTTGTTAATTGAAGGAGTGAATGAGTAGTGTCTAGGTGATTAGAGGACTGCATAGGTATTGCACAAATGATTGTAGCAGTGCATTGGTAGTGCTTGGGTTATTGCATAAGTGCATGAGTAGTGGCTGGGTGATAGCAGGAGTACATGTGTAGTGCCTGCATGATTTTCTAAGTGTATGGGTATTGCTTGGTTGATTTTACAAGTGCATGCTTAATGCCTGGGTAATTACATGAGTTTATAGGTAATGTCTGGATGATTGGTTGAATACATGGTTAGTGCCTGGGTCATTGCATGAGTACATGGGTACTGCCTGGATGATTAGAGGAATGCAAGGATAGTGCATGGTGATTTTATAAATGCTTGGGTATTGGCGGAGTGATTGGATAAGTCCATGGCTAGTGTTTGGGGGATTAGAGGAGTACACGAGTAGTGCCTGGTTGATATTAGGAGTACATGTGTAGTGCCTGGATGATTTTGTAAGTGCATGGGTATTGCTTGGTTGATTTTAGAAGTGCATGCTTAATGCCAATTACATGAGTTTATAGGTAATGTCTGGATAATTGGTTAAATACATAGTTAGTGCCTGGGTCATTGCATGAGTACATGTGTACTGACTGGATGATTAGAGTACTGCAAGGATAATGCATGATGATTTTATAAGTGCTTGGGTATTGGCGGAGTGGTTGGATAAGTACATGGTACTGGCTGGGTGATTGGAGGAGTGCATGGGTAGTGACAGGGTGATTGCTGGAGTGCATGGGTAGTGCCTTGTTAATTGAAGGAGTCAATGAGTAGTGTCTAGGTGATTAGAGGACTGCATGGGTAGTGCACAAATGATTGTAGCAGTGGATGGGTAGTGCTTGGGTTATTGCATAAGTGCATGAGTAGTGCCTGGGTGATAGCTGGAGTACATGTGTAGTGCCTGCATGAATTTCTAAGTGCATGGGTATTGCTTGGTTCATTTTACAAGTGCATGCGTAATGCCTGGGTGATTACATGAGTTTATAGGTAATGTCTGGATGATTGGTTGAATACATGGTTAGTGCCTGGGTCATTGCATGAGTACATGGGTACTGCCTGGATGATTAGAGGAATGCAAGGATAGTTTATGGTGATTTTATAAATGCTTGGGTATTGGCGGAGTGATTGGATAAGTCCATGGCTAGTGTTTGTGGGATTAGAGGAGTACATGAGTAGTGCCTGGTTGATAACTGGAGTACATGTGTAGAGCCTGGATGATTTTGTAAGTGCATGGGTATTGCTTGGTGGATTTTAGAAGTGCATGCATAATGCCTGGGTAATTACATGAGTTTATAGGTAATGTCTGGATGATTGGTTAAATACATAGTTAGTGCCTGGTTCATTGCATGAGTACATGTGTACTGACTGGATGATTAGAGTACTGCAAGGATAGTGCATGGTGATTTTATAAGTGCTTGGGTATTGGCGGAGTGATTGGATAAGTACATGGTATTGGCTGGGTGATTGGAGGAGTGCATGGGTAGTGACAGGGTGATTGCTGGAGTGCATAGGCAGTGCCTTGTTAATTGAAGGAGTGAATGAGTAGTGTCTAGGTGATTAGAGGACTGCATGGGTAGTGCACAAAAGATTGTAGCAGTGCATGGGTAGTGCTTGGGTTATTGCATAAGTGCATGAGTAGTGCCTGGGTGATAGCAGGAGTACATGTATAGTGCCTGCATGATTTTCTAAGTGCATGGGTATTGCTTGGTTGATTTTACAAGTGCATGCTTAATGCCTGAGTAATTATATGAGTTTATAGGTAATATCTGGATGATAGGTTGAATACATGGTTAGTGCCTGGGTCATTGCATGAGTACATGGGTACTGCCTGGATGATTAGAGTACTGCAAGGATAGTGCATGGCGATTTTATGAGTGCTTGGGTATTGACGGAGTGATTGGATAAGTACATGGTACTGGCTGGATGATTGGATAAGTACATGGTACTGGCTGGGTGATTGGAGGAGTGTATGGGTAGTGACAAGGTGATTGCTGGAGTGCATGGGTAGTGCCTTGTTAATTGAAGGAGTCAATGAGTAGTTTCTAGGTGATTAGAGGACTGCATGGGTAGTGCACAAATGATTGTAGCAGGGCATGGGTAGTTCTTGGGTTATTGTATAAGTGCATGAGTAGTGCCTGGGTGATAGCAGGAGTACATGTATAGTGCCTGCATGATTTTCTAAGTGCCTGGGTATTGCTTGGTTGATTTTACAAGTGCATGCTTAATGCCTGGAGTAATTATATGAGTTTATAGGTAATATCTGGATGATTGGTTGAATACATGGTTAGTGCCTGGGTCATTGCATGAGCACATGGGTACTGCCTGGATGATTAGAGTACTGCAAGGATAGTGCATGGTGATTTTATGAGTGCTTGGGTATTGGCGGAGTGATTGGATAAGTACATGGTACTGGCTGGATGATTGGATAAGTAGATGGTACTGGCTGGGTGATTGGAGTAGTGCATGGGTAGTGACAGGGTGATTGCTGGAGTGCATGGGTAGTGCCTTGTTAATTGAAGGAGTCAATGAGTAGTGTCTAGGTGATTAGAGGACTGCATGGGTAGTGCACAAATGATTGTAGCAGGGCATGGGTAGTTCTTGGGTTATTGTATAAGTGCATGAGTAGTGCCTGGGTGATAGCATGTAGTACATGCATAGTGCCTGCATGATTTTCTAAGTGCATGGGTATTGCTTGGTTGATTTTTCAAGTGCATGCTTAATGCCTGGGTAATTACATGAGTTTATAGGTAATGTCTGAATGATTGGTTGAATACATGGTTAGTGCCTGGGTCATTGCATGAGTACATGGGTACTGCCTGGATGATTAGAGAAATGCAAGGATAGTGCATGGTGATTTTATAAATGCTTGGATATTGGCGGAGTGATTGGATAAGTCCATGGCTATTGTTTGGGGGATTAGAGGAGTACATGAGTAGTGCCTGGTTGATAACAGGAGTACATGTGTAGTGCCTGGATGATTTTGTAAGTGCATGGGTATTGCTTGGTTGATTTTACAAGTGCATTCTTAATGCCTGATATTACATGAGTTTATAGGTAATGTCTGGATAATTGGTTAAATACATCGTTAGTGCCTGGGTCATTGCATGAGTACATGTGTACTGACTGGATGATTAGAGTACTGCAAGGATAATGCATGATGATTTTATAAGTGCTTGGGTATTGGCGGAGTGATTGGATAAGTACATGGTACTGGCTGGGTGATTGGAGGAGTGCATGGGTAGTGACAGGGTGATTGCTGGAGTGCATGGGTAGTGCCTTGTTAATTGAAGGAGTCAATGAGTAGTGTCTAGGTGATTAGAGGACTGCATGGGTAGTGCACAAATGATTGTAGCAGTGGATGGGTAGTGCTTGGGTTATTGCATAAGTGCATGAGTAGTGCCTGGGTGATAGCATGGAGTACATGTGTAGTGCCTGCATGAATTTCTAAGTGCATGGGTATTGCTTGGTTCATTTTACAAGTGCATGCTTAATGCCTGGGTAATTACATGAGTTTATAGGTAATGTCTGGATGATTGGTTAAATACATAGTTAGTGCCTGGTTCAATGCATGAGTACATGTGTACTGACTGGATGATTATAGTACTGCAAGGATAGTGCATGGTGATTTTATAAGTGCTTGGGTATTGGCGGAGTGATTGGATAAGTACATGGTACTGGCTGGGTGATTGGAGGAGTGCATGGGTAGTGACAGGGTGATTGCTGGAATGCATAGGCAGTGCCTTGTTAATTGAAGGAGTGAATGAGTAGTGTCTAGGTGATTAGAGGACTGCATGGGTAGTGCACAAAAGATTGTAGCAGTGCATGGGTAGTGCTTGGGTTATTGCATAAGTGCATGAGTAGTGCCTGGGTGATAGCAGGAGTACATGTATAGTGCCTGCATGATTTTCTAAGTGCATGGGTATTGCTTGGTTGATTTTACAAGTGCATGCTTAATCCCCGAGTAATTATATGAGTTTATAGGTAATATCTGGATGATAGGTTGAATACATGGTTAGTGCCTGGGTCATTGCATGAGCACATGGGTACTGCCTGGATGATTAGAGTACTGCAAGGATAGTGCATGGCGATTTTATGAGTGCTTGGGTATTGACGGAGTGATTGGATAAGTACATGGTACTGGCTGGATGATTGGATAAGTACATGGTACTGGCTGGGTGATTGGAGGAGTGTATGGGTAGTGACAAGGTGATTGCTGGAGTGCATGGGTAGTGCCTTGTTAATTGAAGGAGTCAATGAGTAGTTTCTAGGTGATTAGAGGACTGCATGGGTAGTGCACAAATGATTGTAGCAGGGCATGGGTAGTTCTTGGGTTATTGTATAAGTGCATGAGTAGTGCCTGGGTGATAGCAGGAGTACATGTATAGTGCCTGCATGATTTTCTAAGTGCCTGGGTATTGCTTGGTTGATTTTACAAGTGCATGCTTAATCCCCGAGTAATTATATGAGTTTATAGGTAATATCTGGATGATTGGTTGAATACATGGTTAGTGCCTGGGTCATTGCATGAGCACATGGGTACTGCCTGGATGATTAGAGTACTGCAAGGATAGTGCATGGCGATTTTATGAGTGCTTGGGTATTGGCGGAGTGATTGGATAAGTACATGGTACTGGCTGGATGATTGGATAAGTAGATGGTACTGGCTGGGTGATTGGAGTAGTGCATGGGTAGTGACAGGGTGATTGCTGGAGTGCATGGGTAGTGCCTTGTTAATTGAAGGAGTCAATGAGTAGTGTCTAGGTGATTAGAGGACTGCATGGGTAGTGCACAAATGATTGTAGCAGGGCATGGGTAGTTCTTGGGTTATTGTATAAGTGCATGAGTAGTGCCTGGGTGATAGCAGTAGTACATGCATAGTGCCTGCATGATTTTCTAAGTGCATGGGTATTGCTTGGTTGATTTTTCAAGTGCATGCTTAATGCCTGGGTAATTACATGAGTTTATAGGTAATGTCTGAATGATTGGTTGAATACATGGTTAGTGCCTGGGTCATTGCATGAGTACATGGGTACTGCCTGGATGATTAGAGAAATGCAAGGATAGTGCATGGTGATTTTATAAATGCTTGGATATTGGCGGAGTGATTGGATAAGTCCATGGCTATTGTTTGGGGGATTAGAGGAGTACATGAGTAGTGCCTGGTTGATAACAGGAGTACATGTGTAGTGCCTGGATGATTTTGTAAGTGCATGGGTATTGCTTGGTTGATTTTACAAGTGCATTCTTAATGCCGTAATTACATGAGTTTATAGGTAATGTCTGGATAATTGGTTGAATACATCGTTAGTGCCTGGGTCATTGCATGAGTACATGGGTACTGACTGGATGATTAGAGTACTGCAAGGATAATGCATGATGATTTTATAAGTGCTTGGGTATTGGCGGAGTGATTGGATAAGTACATGGTACTGGCTGGGTGATTGGTGGAGTGCATGGGTAGTGACAGGGTGATTGCTGGAGTGCATGGGTAGTGCCTTGTTAATTGAAGGAGTCAATGAGTAGTGTCTAGGTGATTAGAGGACTGCATGGGTAGTGCACAAATGATTGTAGCAGTGGATGGGTAGTGCTTGGGTTATTGCATAAGTGCATGAGTAGTGCCTGGGTGATAGCTGGAGTACATGTGTAGTGCCTGCATGAATTTCTAAGTGCATGGGTATTGCTTGGTTCATTTTACAAGTGCATGCTTAATGCCTGGGTAATTACATGAGTTTATAGGTAATGTCTGGATGTATTGGTTGAATACATGGTTAGTGCCTGGGTCATTGCATGAGTACATGGGTACTGCCTGGATGATTAGAGGAATGTAAGGATAGTTTATGGTGATTTTATAAATGCTTGGGTATTGGCGGAGTGATTGGATAAGTCCATGGCTAGTGTTTGTGGGATTAGAGGAGTACATGAGTAGTGCCTGGTTGATAACAGGAGTACATGTGTAGTGCCTGGATGATTTTGTAAGTGCATGGGTATTGCTTGGTGGATTTTAGAAGTGCATGCTTAATACCTGGGTAATTACATGAGTTTATAGGTAATGTCTGGATGATTGGTTAAATACATAGTTAGTGCCTGGTTCATTGCATGAGTACATGTGTACTGACTGGATGATTAGAGTACTGCAAGGATAGTGCATGGTGATTTTATAAGTGCTTGGGTATTGGTGGAGTGATTGGATAAGTACATGGTACTGGCTGGGTGATTGGAGGAGTGCATGGGTAGTGCACAGGGTGATTGCTGGAGTGCATAGGCAGTGCCTTGTTAATTGAAGGAGTGAATGAGTAGTGTCTAGGTGATTAGAGGACTGCATGGGTAGTGCACAAAAGATTGTAGCAGTGCATGGGTAGTGCTTGGGTTATTGCATAAGTGCATGAGTAGTGCCTGGGTGATAGCAGGAGTACATGTATAGTGCCTGCATGATTTTCTAAGTGCATGGGTATTGCTTGGTTGATTTTACAAGTGCATGCTTAATCCCTGAGTAATTATATGAGTTTATAGGTAATATCTGGGTGATTGGTTGAATACATGGTTAGTGCCTGGGTCATTGCATGAGCACATGGGTACTGCCTGGATGATTAGAGTACTGCAAGGATAGTGCATGGCGATTTTATGAGTGCTTGGGTATTGGCGGAGTGATTGGATAAGTACATGGTACTGGCTGGATGATTGGATAAGTAGATGGTACTGGCTGGGTGATTGGAGGAGTGCATGGGTAGTGACAGGGTGATTGCTGGAGTGCATGGGTAGTGCCTTGTTAATTGAAGGAGTCAATGAGTAGTGTCTAGGTGATTAGAGGACTGCATGGGTAGTGCACAAATGATTGTAGCAGGGCATGGGTAGTTCTTGGGTTATTGTATAAGTGCATGAGTAGTGCCTGGGTGATAGCAGGAGTACATGTATAGTGCCTGCATGATTTTCTAAGTGCATGGGTATTGCTTGGTTGATTTTACAAGTGCATGCTTAATGCCTGGGTAATTACATGAGTTTATAGGTAATGTCTGAATGATTGGTTGAATACATGGTTAGTGCCTGGGTCATTGCATGAGTACATGGGTACTGCCTGGATGATTAGAGAAATGCAAGGATAGTGCATGGTGATTTTATAAATGCTTGGGTATTGGCGGAGTGATTGGATAAGTCCATGGCTATTGTTTGGGGGATTAGAGGAGTACAGGAGTAGTGCCTGGTTGATAACAGGAGTACATGTGTAGTGCCTGGATGATTTTGTAAGTGAATGGGTATTGCTTGGTTGATTTTACAAGTGCATGCTTAATGCCTGGGTAATTACACGATTTTATAGGTAATGTCTGAATGATTGGTTGAATACATGGTTAGTGCCTGGGTCATTGCATGAGTACATGGGTACTGCTTGGATGATTAGAGGAATGCAAGGGTAGTGCATGGTGATTTTATAAGTGCTTGGGTATTGGCGGAGTGATTGGATAAGCACATGGTACTGGCTGGGTGATTGGAGGAGTGCATGGGTAGTGACAGGGTGATTGCTGGAGTGCATGGGTAGTGCCTTGTTAATTGAAGGAGTGAATGAGTAGTGTCTAGGTAATTAGAGGACTGCATAGGTATTACACAAATGATTGTAGCAGTGCATTGTGAGTGCTTGGGTTATTGTATAAGTGCATGAGTAGTGGCTGGGTGATAGCAGGAGTACATGTGTAGTGCCTGCATGATTTTCTAAGTGCATGGGTATTGCTTGATTGATTTTTCAAGTGCATGCTTAATGCCTGGGTAATTACATGAGTTTATAGGTAATGTCTGGATGATTGGTTGAATACATGGTTAGTGCCTGGGTCATTGCATGAGTACATGGGTACTGCCTGGATGATTAGAGGAATGCAAGGATAGTGCATGGTGATTTTATAAATGCTTGGGTATTGGCGGAGTGATTGGATAAGTCCATGGCTAGTGTTTGGGGGATTAGAGGAGTACATGAGTAGTGCCTGGTTGATAACAGGAGTACATGTGTAGTGCCTGGATGATTTTGTAAGTGCATGGGTATTGCTTGGTTGATTTTAGAAGTGCATGCTTAATGCCAATTACATGAGTTTATAGGTAATGTCTGGATAATTGGTTAAATACATAGTTAGTGCCTGGGTCATTGCATGAGTACATGTGTACTGACTGGATGATTAGAGTACTGCAAGGATAATGCATGATGATTTTATAAGTGCTTGGGTATTGGCGGAGTGATTGGATAAGTACATGGTACTGGCTGGGTGATTGGAGGAGTGCATGGGTAGTGACAGGGTGATTGCTGGAGTGCATGGGTAGTGCCTTGTTAATTGAAGGAGTCAATGAGTAGTGTCTAGGTGATTAGAGGACTGCATGGGTAGTGCACAAATGATTGTAGCAGTGGGTGGGTAGTGCTTGGGTTATTGCATAAGTGCATGAGTAGTGCCTGGGTGATAGCTGGAGTGCATGTGTAGTGCCTGCATGAATTTCTAAGTGCATGGGTATTGCTTGGTCATTTTACAAGTGCATGCTTAATGCCTGGGTAATTACATGAGTTTATAGGTAATGTCTGGAGTATTGGTTGAATACATGGTTAGTGCCTGGGTCATTGCATGTGTACATGGGTACTGCCTGGATGATTAGAGGAATGCAAGGATAGTTTATGGTGATTTTATAAATGCTTGGGTATTGGCGGAGTGATTGGATAAGTCCATGGCTAGTGTTTGTGGGATTAGAGGAGTACATGAGTAGTGCCTGGTTGATAACAGGAGTACATGTGTAGTGCCTGGATGATTTTGTAAGTGCATGGGTATTGCTTGGTGGATTTTAGAAGTGCATGCTTAATGCCTGGGTAATTACATGAGTTTATAGGTAATGTCTGGATGATTGGTTAAATACATAGTTAGTGCCTGGTTCATTGCATGAGTACATGTGTACTGACTGGATGATTAGAGTACTGCAAGGATAGTGCATGGTGATTTTATAAGTGCTTGGGCATTGGCGGAGTGATTGGATAAGTACATGGTACTGGCTGGGTGATTGGAGGAGTGCATGGGTAGTGACAGGTTGATTGCTGGAGTGCATAGGCAGTGCCTTGTTAATTGAAGGAGTGAATGAGTAGTGTCTAGGTGATTAGAGGACTGCATGGGTAGTGCACAAAAGATTGTAGCAGTGCATGGGTAGTGCTTGGGTTATTGCATAAGTGCATGAGTAGTGCCTGGGTGATATCAGGAGTACATGTATAGTGCCTACATGATTTTCTAAGTGCATGGGTATTGCTTGGTTGATTTTAGAAAGTGCATGCTTAATCCCCGAGTAATTATATGAGTTTATAGGTAATATCTGGATGATTGGTTGAATACATGGTTACTGCCTGGGTCATTGCATGAGCACATGGGTACTGCCTGGATGATTAGAGTAATGCAAGGATAGTGCATGGCGATTTTATGAGTGCTTGGGTATTGGCGGAGTGATTGGATAAGTACATGGTACTGGCTGGATGATTGGATAAGTAGATGGTACTGGCTGGGTGATTGGAGGAGTGCATGGGTAGTGACAGGGTGATTGCTGGAGTGCATGGGTAGTGCCTTGTTAATTGAAGGAGTCAATGAGTAGTGTCTAGGTGAATAGAGGACTGCATGGGTAGTGCACAAATGATTGTAGCAGGGCATGGGTAGTTCTTGGGTTATTGTATAAGTGCATGAGTAGTGCCTGGGTGATAGCAGGAGTACATGTGTAGTGCCTGCATGATTTTCTAAGTGCATGGGTATTGCTTGGTTGATTTTACAAGTGCATGCTTAATGCCTGGGTAATTACATGAGTTTATAGGTAATGTCTGAATGATTGGTTGAATACATGGTTAGTGCCTGGGTCATTGCATGAGTACATGGGTACTGCCTGGATGATTAGAGAAATGCAAGGATAGTGCATGGTGATTTTATAAATGCTTGGGTATTGGCGAAGTGATTGGATAAGTCCATGGCTATTGTTTGGGGGATTAGAGGAGAACATGAGTAGTGCCTGGTTGATAACAGGAGTACATGTGTAGTGCCAGTATGATTTTGTAAGTGAATGGGTATTGCTTGGATGATTTTAGAAGTGCATGCTTAATGCCAATTACATGAGTTTATAGGTAATGTCTGGATAATTGGTTAAATACATAGTTAGTGCCTGGGTCATTGCATGAGTACATGTGTACTGACTGGATGATTAGAGTACTGCAAGGATAATGCATGATGATTTTATAAGTGCTTGGGTATTGGCGGAGTGATTGGATAAGTACATGGTACTGGCTGGGTGATTGGAGGAGTGCATGGGTAGTGACAGGGTGATTGCTGGAGTGCATGGGTAGTGCCTTGTTAATTGAAGGAGTCAATGAGTAGTGTCTAGGTGATTAGAGGACTGCATGGGTAGTGCACAAATGATTGTAGCAGTGGATGGGTAGTGCTTGGGTTATTGCATAAGTGCATGAGTAGTGCCTGGGTGATAGCATGGAGTACATGTGTAGTGCCTGCATGAATTTCTAAGTGCATGGGTATTGCTTGGTTCATTTTACAAGTGCATGCTTAATGCCTGGGTAATTACATGAGTTTATAGGTAATGTCTGGATGTATTGGTTGAATACATGGTTAGTGCCTGGGTCATTGCATGTGTACATGGGTACTGCCTGGATGATTAGAGGAATGCAAGGATAGTTTATGGTGATTTTATAAATGCTTGGGTATTGGCGGAGTGATTGGATAAGTCCATGGCTAGTGTTTGTGGGATTAGAGGAGTACATGAGTAGTGCCTGGTTGATAGCAGGAGTACATGTGTAGTGCCTGGATGATTTTGTAAGTGCATGGGTATTGCTTGGTGGATTTTAGAAGTGCATGCTTAATGCCTGGGTAATTACATGAGTTTATAGGTAATGTCTGGATGATTGGTTAAATACATAGTTAGTGCCAGGTTCATTGCATGAGTACATGTGTACTGACTGGATGATTAGAGTACTGCAAGGATAGTGCATGGTGATTTTATAAGTGCTTGGGTATTGGCGGAGTGATTGGATAAGTACATGGTACTGGCTGGGTGATTGGAGGAGTGCATGGGTAGTGACAGGGTGATTGCTGGAGTGCATAGGCAGTGCCTTGTTAATTGAAGGAGTGAATGAGTAGTGTCTAGGTGATTAGAGGACTGCATGCGTAGTGCACAAAAGATTGTAGCAGTGCATGGGTAGTGCTTGGGTTATTGCATAAGTGCATGAGTAGTGCCTGGGTGATAGCAGGAGTACAAGTATAGTGCCTGCATGATTTTCTAAGTGCATGGGTATTGCTTCGTTGATTTTACAAGTGCAGGCTTAATCCCCGAGTAATTATATGAGTTTATAGGTAATATCTGGATGATTGGTTGAATACATGGTTAGTGCCTGGGTCATTGCATGAGCACATGGGTACTGCCTGGATGATTAGAGTACTGCAAGGATAGTGCATGGCGATTTTATGAGTGCTTGGGTATTGGCGGAGTGATTGGATAAGTACATGGTACTGGCTGGATGATTGGATAAGTACATGGTACTGGCTGGGTGATTGGAGGAGTGCATGGGTAGTGACAGGGTGATTGCTGGAGTGCATGGGTAGTGCCTTGTTAATTGAAGGAGTCAATGAGTAGTGTCTAGGTGATTAGAGGACTGCATGGGTAGTGCACAAATGATTGTACCAGGGCATGGGTAGTTCTTGGGTTATTGTATAAGTGCATGAGTAGTGCCTGGGTGATAGCAGGAGTACATGTGTAGTGCCTGGATGATTTTGTAAGTGCATGGGTATTGCTTGGTTGATTTTACAAGTGCATGCTTAATGCCTGGGTAATTACATGAGTTTATAGGTAATGTATGGATGATTGTTTGAATACATGGTTAGTGCCTGGGTCATTGCATGAGTACATGGGTACTGCCTGGATGATTAGAGGACTGCAAGTATAGTGCATGGTGATTTTATAAGTGCATGGGTATTCGCAGAGTGATTGGATAAGTCCATGGCTAATTGTTGGGGGATTAGTGTCTAGATGATTACAGAACTGCATGGGTAGTTGATAGATGATTGGAGCAGTGCATGGGTAATGCCTGAGTTATTGCATGAGTGGATAACTAGTGACTGTGTGATTGCATGAGTACATGGGTTGTGCATGAGTAATTTTGTAAATGCAGAGGTATTCCTTGGGTGCTTACAGAGCTGTATGGGTACTGCCACAGTGAACAAAGCTGTATATTGGTAATGCATAGGTGATTTTCTAAGTGCAGAGGTTATATTTCAGAGATTGAAGAAGAGCATGTGTTCTGGTAAAGTAATTTGATGAGTGAGATAATTCAGTTTTAAAAAATGAATGACTGCAATAAAAGTGACTGTAAATATTATTTTATCACATTATGCTTATTACATTACTTTATCTTACCTTCTTTTTTGAAGTAGATATGAAACTCATTGAAACAATTTTTCAGTTGTTTTATTATAATCTAAATTTAAAATATTTTCAATCTTTAGAATTAGTTTCTGTAAAAGAGAAGAAAAATACTGTTATTGCATATAATATTATAGTTTTTAGAACACAACATAACATAACATATTCAGTTTGCCTTTTCATTAATTCATGTTGACATCTTCCCAATAGGCCGAATGATGTTTTCAAAACTTTGGCACCAAAAATATCAGATATGAATTCGGTAATTCATTAGGCAACCGACATTTGAATTCCAAATGGGCATCATTACAATGTGTCCATCCTTTATTGCACTTTAAATACACAGTATAGTGTCCAGATGTTGTAGAAGGTCCATCGTGGAAAATAATAGCTACTGCTTTAAAAGTTCTTCCTGAAATTGACAGTTGACTTGCCACAAAATTTTTAATTTTGGTTTCCAATTTTCTTCCATCTGCTCTACAATGTTGTAGCATTAAAATTACATATTGTCCAAATCTTTCTATAAATAATGTTGACAACATTTCAGATTTGCACTGAGTACATTCCATATTTTGATTAGCTGATTTTACTAATTTGTTAAAAGACACTGTTTTGCAACCTGGTATTGTCAAATATATGAATCGTTCAGTGTCTATTTCAGTGGTAGAAGAAAATGAACAGTCTTCACATTTATGATCCCATCTGTAACATACTCCAAACAGATTTTCAATTTGTATTCCTTCACCTTCCAATACTGCAAGCATAAACATAAGAAATTCTTGAGCATCTTGCTGTACATTAAGTGTAAATTGTGAAGAACCAGAACATATATCCAAAAGATGCCGAATGCCAGAAGCAGTTTGGATTTTAGTTTTATCAGTTGTCAATTTTTCAAAAATATAATGCAACAAAGAACAAAATCTTTTTTCTCGATTCTCCATAATTTGAGATGAAGATTTTCTAGAAAAACACGACGTTCACAATTACATTAGCATAGCAGTTGATACCTGAACTATTTTCTAACTGGTATCCTACAATATCATCAACAGTGTCCATTTTCATTTTCTTTGGAGCCTCAACATTCTCTTGATTTTTTTCATCTTTCCAACCTCACTACAGTGTTTCTCATATGTTCGTTTTGGACATACTACACGCTTTTCATATACGGGATATTCACCTAAGTTGGGAGCATACAGTCTTCTTAACCGATTATACTCTCTTACACAATTTGCATCTGCACTAATCTTTCTCTCATCAAAATCAATCAAATACAATCCAGATAATGCAACATATGTCATGCCCTCTTTAAACACTGTACTTCCAATGTTTACCAAAGCACTGTCTACACTTAAACCTTGAGATTTATGAATGGTCACTGCATATGCTTAAAGAAAGAGGAAACTGTTTTCTACGAACATACAAGTCTTTAACAAGCAAAAAACGAACAGCACAACGTCCAATCTGTTTTACCTCTTCAATCTGATCAAATTTAACCTTCAAAAATTCAATTCCATCTCTATTTGGATAATTAACAAAATCAACAACTTTCCCCATTGCTCCATTTACTAAACCTTTTTCTACATCCAAATTACGCCATAAAATTACCCGACAGTTTTCACATACATATAAATTCTTTTCTAAACCAGCAGTCTTAGATATAGATTTTTCCAAAGAATCCAATTTTGATTTTAATTTTTCTGACAAAATAATAGTAATTCCTTCGTGTTCTATTTTATCAATGGCTTCCATTTTCATTATTTGTTGTTTTTCCAACTTCAAAAGTTCTTGATTGAATGTAGAACACTCTTGCAGTGTTGGCATTAGGCAAATTATAGATTTCTTTTCTCCAATTTTTTTGTATATTATTTCCGGAGCAACATTTTCATTTGGAAACAAGTTTGTAAGTAGCCGACTTTGCAAAGCTTCTTTACCATGCTTTGTCAATACACCAATTCTTATATGTTGAAGAATGCTTCCGTAATTTTCTCACTTGCTTGTCGCATATTCTTAATAAGTTCTTTATATTCAAAATGAGACCAAATGTTGACATTTCCAATACTTCCCAAAGATTTCCTGGTGTCTTCATGCACAAGTGTTTTAAAAACTGGTTGCCCTTTTACAGGAGTAAGTTGCAGTAGGTCGCCGAATACAATCACATGTTTTCCTCCAAATAAGACATCATAATCTGTTTTTAAAATCTGCTGCATTCTTAAATGTACAAAGGCAAGCATTAAGTTTGAGACCATGCTCACCTCATTGACTATCAGAAGCTTCATTTTCTTTAGTACTCTTGAAACTTCATAACAAGCTTCTCCAGATAGCTTGTGATATTCCAACTTGTTTTCATGTTCAACTGGTAGCATCAGTAAATGATGTAACGTAATCCCTTTAATGTTGTGTGCTGCTAACCCAGTTGGAGCGGTTACAACACAAGATAAATGTGATTCAGTGGTTTTCTGTAGATAACTGGTCAAAACTTTAATTAAGAAACTTTTTCCTGTACCAGCTTGACCACTAATATACATTCGAATAGGTTTAAATGATGTGCAGTTGCATTCTTTTTTTTCATGAAGTAAACCATGGTCTATTTGTTGTGTAACTTGCTGATATATTTCTTTCTGTTCAATATTTAGTTGTTCTTCCAAGTTTCCCAACTCCATAATATCCTGTTGAGCTTGTTGCATTCCTGTTTCTACTTCACTCATGGCTATCGCTGCTTCATTTTCAAGAATTGGTTCTCCTAGTGGATTTTGACTCAGTGGAGCAGAACTTTGACTATCTTGAGAACTGTCTCTAGCAATTTCAGCTGCAATAGTAGTTTCTTGTTCAATCTCTTCATTCAACATTTGTAGATAATTTGGAAAAACTGTGCATTCAATGCTATCTTTACATGCATTAAAAGAATCTTCATAGCACTGAAAATCTCCAAGTAATTCCATTTCAGTACGCCAAGGCTTAAAGAGTTGCAGAAGTGCTAAATAGAAAAATTCCCTTTTATCTGCAGTATCACAACTGAGTTTCCTGTGATTAATGAGATTTCCTTTGGTATGTTTCACCAAACATCCATCACATCCCATCACATCCAATGACTGCATATTTTTCTTCATTTATATTTTCTGTAATATTTCTCTTAAAGCTGTAATATTGCAGTACTTCATAGAGACATATGTTTTCAAGATGAGGACTTCTTTTAGGATAGTACGTATCCAACATGTTTGTTTTAACAATATCTGTACTTTCCGGTTCATTTAATGCTAAGTATTCAATTTCTTGTACAGATTTAAATACTCGATTTCGTGTTGTAGCAAGACCTAGACTTACCCAAATGATTCCTCTTGACTTTGAATATAAACTTGCAGATGTCAACCGCTCCGAACATTCGTAGGATCCAATCTCTCGATGGGAAAGCATCTTCAAACTAAAGCTGTACAATTTGTTACTAAGAGTCTTCTCTTGTGAAATTTCTTCCCACATTTCTTTCAACTCCGTCTTTTCAGATTTTGTTATGTATGACGTAACATAGCGAGCAACAGCAATCGAATTATCTGCAACATACTGGATATCCATATTTGCATTCCACATCGTCAAAATCACTGGATTATAATCATTAATATACTTTGAATCTTCACTTCTTTTTATATTGTAAGTATTCTTTGGAGATTTTTGAGTTATAGTATGCCTCACTGCTGACCTGAAACTGTTGACTCTTCCTTTGGAAATTACTGGACGTGGGTATCCAAAACGACATTTTGTATAAAATTTTTCCTTTGACTTGTATTTTCGTCGACAATATTTCCCACATCGATGAGTTTGAAACCGTAAAACTTGTTGTCTTAAGGCATTTTCTTCTCCTGTTTTTGGAATCCCACATGTAACATAGTCTTCAATGAATGATAAAACAGTCTCATCAGAATCAGCTCCAAATTTAGGTGCATGCTTGATCCATAAAAGCATATGTATATGAGGAGCACCTCTAGCTTGGTACTCCTTTCTCCAAAAGAAATCAATAACTTCTCCAAGAGGTGGGTTGTTTTTATTGCAGATAAAAGACATCATAGCTTGAAACCTATGATTAAAATATCTGCACACATTTACAGGATCCAACGAACACAGTTCTCCAGCTGTCTTGAATTCAATGTTTTTAATATTTGAATTTGCTTCTCGAAGAAATTGAAGTAAGTCGTCCCATGCGTATTCAGCACAGCTTAGCGTAACAAACCATGTAGGGGTTCCTAAGTTCCTTAACATGCATTTAAGTTCTCCATGACGATGATACCAATACTCATTAGCACCACGTTGACAAGCCATCAAATTAATCAATTGAGATTGTAAATGATCATCTCTCTGTTGTACTTTGTCCATGAATTCCTTTGCAGAAACATGTTTAAGATGAACTCCTGTTTTTAATATGTGGTTCACTGCATATGAAAGTCCAGATAAGTCACTTTCAAACAAAAGATGAAATATATATCGAATACATTGTCGAAATCTTGGATCTTCTGAGTACAATCTTGTTGTACGATATTCTGAAGCTGGAATCTGCACAGGTCTTTCATCATATCGTCCACCTTTTCCAGTGGGGAAGAGCTGTGGAAAACAACGGGCTTCTAAACTTCTTTCCCAAACACTCATAGGAGTTCCCTTCGCTTTCTTAATTTGGAATAATTCAATAGTATTTCCAATCACTTCCTTTGAATGTAAAGGATGTACACTATAATGTTCATAAATTTCTTCACTCCTGGAGATGTCCACTTTTTCAATTTGGCCACTTGAAATTTCGCTATCATCTCCTAAAACTATTTCTTCTTCTTCCAGATATACATTTTTGTAATAAAGGTTGTTTTTTATGAGATATAACGTAGCCTTTTGAACTTTGGTGACATCTACTAACTCTTGCCATATTTTCCAACTCTTTGTTGGAACACCATTAACTAGAATAACTACAGGTTCAGTTTCCACTCTCTCTACACCAATAGTTTCAATATTTTTCTTTAAATCTAAAGGTAAATACACAACTCTTCCTTTTAAGCCTCTTTGTAAATCTGATGGAGGCAGCTTACCTGTTTTAGGCTCCATACGAACTATAGCCTGAAATGGGTGCTCAGATTGAATCAGAATGGACTCATACGTATTTAAATCTACCAGTTCTGCAGGAATAGCTACCAACTCTAGGTTATTATGTACAGCTCTAGCTGGCATTTTGTTCTCTTCTAATTTGCTGTAACAATATTTACAATAGTGCTTAATTTGTGCCGGAGCTTTCCGGTGCTCAGCACTGGCACTTATTTTACCGGGCCGGGTCTATACGATTTTTCTCCTCCGGCAGATCGATGGCCCGGTAATTATTAAAATATTTCCTGCGCTGCTCTCCTTCTGTGGCTGCTGCCTGGTATGGCTCATAGGAAGTCCCACCCTTGTCCAGGCATACTTGAAGAGCGTCGTCATCACGTTAGTGATGTCACTTCGTGAGCAGATCGCGCCTGCCTTTTACAGAATGATGTTTAATTTGCACTGAAGAATGGCTGAGGGCGGGCTTTTGGCTGAGCTGGGGCACGTCAGGCTGGAAGTGTGCAGGACTGCCAAAGTGCCAATAAACATTTTAAAATATACAACGTCCTGTCCAGCATGAGTGAAATACTGAATATATATGAGCGCTGGCACCCGCAATCAATACAGGTATCATTTTTGTATATTAAATGTACTTGCTTCATAAAAGCAACAAGAGCTGCACGCTCAAAAATAAATAACTTTCCGGCATTTAGGCACGTTCTTTTAATCTCCTGTGTCCTGTGCTGAGGGATCGGCCTGCGCTTCAGATTTATTGCCTTGTAAAATCGGACGATGGTTGCCAGAGGGCAGGCTGCGCTTGAGTCTCATAGTGCACGTGCTGCTCTGCACTCAGTCTAGGTCAGTTTGTGTTTTAGTGAAGTAACAAGTTAAAGCAGATTGCATTCTGCTCACACTAAGCCTGCCAAAATCTTTGTCTACACGAAATGATAATTCTGGCTGGCATGGTTTTGTAATAGTGTAGTGACAAACTGAAGAGTTCGGAGGAGGTAGTACTTTTTTTAAGGGGCAAAAAACTAGAATTTTCACGTAAATACTCTGCAGGATTTCCCATTTGCTTTTTTTAACTTTAGCATCTTTGCAAATTTCCGGCTCCACTTGCTTAGGTAGATTGTGCAGGTTATTGCTTGACTTGTTCGGAATAAATTATATGACCCTTGGATTTTAAAAGACATCATAAGTAGATAATAATCTTAAATTTGAGATAAGGGGGAAACATCAATGCAAAACCTGCAGAGAAACAATGTGATTAGGAAACATTAAATTACTATCAAGAACCTGGTATGAGATATAGCGGAACTCAAGCAAAGAGATTTTTCTGTGTAAAGATTTAGAAAACCAAGCAAGCCTGAAACCATTTTTAGAAAAGTCACTCGTACTGACAGCATACTTATCACTGCTGGAATATTGTACCTAGCACTGTTCCTGGTCAGAGACTGATGCTGGACTCAGCCCAGTCACTTGGGTACTTCTTCCCCCAAAAAATTGCGGCTGCAAAACGTTGGATTACAGAATCATTTTTCAACATCCTTATTTACAGATGCTGAATTTTAGGATTTTTCACACCCTAATCCTACGAATGATCTGGAAAAATCCACCATATGGGTGGATTTTCCTCTGTTGCTTTGCATTGGAGAGGAAATAAGAGTGTTTTCACAATAAGTCAACTGGACTGGCATTTTGGAATGGGGTAAATAACGGCAAAGCCAAAATGTTTTCCATTATCTGCGATCATTTCTAATTTATGTATTTACTGATATAAAAAGAATGCTGACATAGTTTTCAAATTGGGTTTGTGAAAGAATCAATCCCCTTCCTATTTTCAGAATGTATAGAAGAAGCCTTTAATCTACATCGGAGATTATTTTGCATAAGAAGAAAAAGCAGAAACGAGTGAATTTTGCAAAGATGCTGACTTCTGCCAGACTTTCGCTTGTTATTGCCTTACAGTTACTCTTGTTATGCATAAAGAGTAAACTTGCAGAAAGGTTTATCTGTAATTTTGTAACTCCAAAAATATGGAATTGTAGGTAAATCGTATGTGCAAAGCTATAATTCATACATTTATGCATTTTTGTGAATCTAGTGGCAGGGGAAGCAGAGGTTTGCATAGTCAGATAAGCATTGTGGATATTAGGCGTTCTGCAAATGCAATGTATTAGTAAAAATGTGCACTACTCCATACATTTATGTAGATCTTCCCTCCATATTTTTTCCTTTCATAGGAAACATCACTTTTGTTGCTCATAGTAATGAATGGGGTTTGAGCTGGATACCATTGGTATCAGTATTTCCTGGATGCAGGAATATCACAATGTCCCACACTGGGATCCCGACAGTGCCCTTAGAAATTGAGAGACTTACTGCAGGAATCAGTAACCACAACCAATTGCCAGGCTAATTCCTTATTTTTCAGCTGCTTCCCAATTGAACATTTCATCAGATTTAAACCGGTGAGATACCAGAGTAGAAGACATTGGGAATTCAGTACTTGCTGCATTACTTGTCATTCCCTATTCGACTGCTATATTTGTTACCAGCAGAAATGGATATCACCTAGCCCCCAGAACGAGGACCTTTGAGTTTTGAAAATTTTAAAAGAGCAATTTGGCAGGTATTAAAGAGATGTAGTGAATTAGTGAGGCCATATACAAACATGAATATGGTTCTTTATCACTATATATTCTGAGAACAAAATGGTAACTATCCTTCAGTGTTAACCAGAAGTCCAGATCTCACACCGAAAGGATCAATGGATAACTGTGCCAATGATTCCCCCATGCTTGCAGGCCATAAAGTTCTGGCCCTTTTCTTTGCTTATGATACATTTCTGCTAGCTAAAATCAGGGCTGGTTTACAAACCCTTGTTGACAGATTTGAATCTGTTTTGTACGTCATATGGTCTTAAAATTAATGCATCCAAAACCAAGCATATAACTTATTTCAGGGGGTCGAGGGGTACCGTAAGCTTGGGAAGGGACGTTTTGGAAAGGGTCAAGGAATTGACTATTTAGGGATTCATCTGCCTGATTCCGGATCATGGGCCCCACAGATTTCTGAAAGCTCACTTTTGTTAACCCATAGAGCTGGGGCTATTCTTAGATTTGCTAAAAAGGCTCCCTGGTATCGGAGTCTTCCAGCAGTGGAGATAGAGAAGGCCCAACCAGGGCGTGCTGTATTATATGGCACAGAACTATAGGTCCACTGCCACGCAGGTCAACTGGGAACTAGTGAGAACAACTTCATAAGAGCTCTAACAGTAATGGAGAGAGGCACCCCCTTAGTTCCCTTTACATTGGACCTTGAACTTAAGCCTATATCTGCGTTTGCCACACTAACGCCGGTACTTTATTGGGTTAGCTTATGGGCCATTAAGGAATTGCGACCCTTTAGAGAGGGCTTTGTTGATATTCTCAGTATAAACAGCTTAAAAAAGATCAAGTGGTTGGCCTATGTCAAAAAATAATTGTATGACCTGGGCCTATGTAATTTTTGGAAAGAGCCCTCCTCTGTCACGCCTACTGTGGTTACTATTGTCAAATCAAAATACTGGTAGAGAGTTGCTGCTCAGAATGAAATGCCTAGTTCCATCAGCAGCTGCACAAGGCTTTTTCTATTGCATAAGACTGTGCCTAAGGCAGAGAAATTCCTAAATTGTATCCGACTGGTGTGTACACACATTCTTTGCTATTTAGGTCCAGGACTTTGCCGATTGTTGTGTTTACATTAACATGGGATCCTGCACAGTCAGGGTCTACTTTGTGTCTGTCATGCATGTTTTTCTATAAGACTGAGGAACAGTTGCTATTCTTTTGCTCAAAATATTCTAGAGCTAGGTGGCTTGTGCCCTTGTGTCATCTTCTGGGAATGACAAATGACACAAATGCTTTCAGAATTTGTAAAAGTGATTCTACAAGTGTGAAAGTGCCTTCCCATATGTTACATTATGTTATGATAAATTGATTTATGCATCACACTAATCACCCAAGAGGGTATCCAGGCACTTGGGCAGCTGTGTAGGCGTGAGGTCCCGGAGGTGCTTATGTGAAGAGCCAGGTCTTCAGCTTCTTGATGAACTCAAGATGTGAGGAGGTGGCTATGATGTATTGAGGCTTGTGGATGTGAGTGGAACCAATAAAGGAAGTGGGCGGAGCCGGTAAAGTGGGTGGGGCCTCCTAAAAATATTTGAGCACCTGCACCTAATATTTTACAAATTAAGCACTGATTTACAAATACGTTGATCAATACCCAACTCAAAAACACCTTCAACAAACAAGTACAAAATTCCTCCCACTTATCATTGTTTTCTTTTTCACTTTTTAAATACAGATCAACATTCCTAGTTTGATTTCTATAGTGAGTACGTCGACAACAAATACAAACATAGTTTGGTTTTTCAGAACAAATTACCTTAAACTTTGTAATTTCTTCTACAAACTTCTCAGTAGTACTATCTTCCACCTCCTCTTCAACACCTACACTTATCAAACTCTCACTTTGTGTACACTCTTCTCCAGTACTGAAGTAACGAAACTCAATATCACAAACTTTTTTTACATCCGATACTGTGCCATGCAAAAGAGCAGTGTTTATTTCACTTAAAAATAATGCAGGACTTTTTACATAGTACAATCATCTTACTAACTTCCGCATTGCAGAGTGATGTACTGCTAACATTCTCAAATGATGAAAAACACTTTGACACACTTTTCTAGAAAGACAAGCCAGAGAATGACCTTGCAAGCCAGTATTTTTTCTCACTTTACAAGGATCTAGTCCTTGCAACATCTAATCTTTTGTTTAATACTTTTTTAGTATACTCTCGTAAGAAATTTCGTAAAATATCAAGAGACTCCTGTCGTATATTCCAAATACTACTACAATCCCATGTATACACTGGGGCTTGAGAACGTCTCCTTGAACTTCTTCAGCTATCACTTCTTCCACATTTCTGGGAACCATCTTTTCTTTTTCAATTGCACAACCGTTCTTCACTTCATAAGCACGACCACTGGTATCAACTGCGTGAACTAATGTATTGTTTTGAAAATAGCTCTCTTCATTAAAAAAAGGTTCTGAACTAGAAATGTGCTTCCATTCACCCCAAAAACTTTTACAAAAGTTAGTTCTGTTGATTAGTCTTTTCTTTTTACTTTTGTCCTTCATAGAATGCATTGGTTTATCTAATGTTTGCATTCTCTTTAAAACTAAAATGAACAGTCTTCTTTTCAATTCAAAAGCCTTTTTGACTATACTTTCAATCTGTTTTTTCTTTTTATAAAATGCAGATCTTCTTTTATATTTCTTGCCATTTTTCAATAAATTTTGTAGTACTCTACTTTTATACATACGTTTCCTTATATCATGATATTGTTTCATCCTTCTTTCAACATAGATTGTTTTATCAAAACGTGATTTTGCATTAATTTGTCCTCTTTTCATTTCATTCTTCTTCGTTCTAGAACTATTTTTTCTATTTTCAGCATTTTTTCCAGTTCTAAAAAGTCTTTTAACAAATTCTTTTGTTCTCTTACCACAAGACTTTTCTTTACTGCCACATGTTGTAGTTCATCTAATTCCTGCTTTTGTCTCTCCTTTAAATAGTACTGTTTTCGTTGTTCTTTTTTCTTTTGCGATTTATTTGTCATGGTGAATCTTTCTTAATAATAATGGAGAATATCTGATTTTTTTAAAAAATAATTTAATATTATTAAAATAATTATATATAAAAGAGGTACAGAAAGAAGGAACAGGTGGTCAGAGTAAAGCAAAAGAGGTGCATTAAGAGGGAAGAAGGGTACAGAAAAAGGAAAGAGGGATGCAGAAATTTAGAACAGAGGTACAGTAACAAGCCAAAGCAGTGCAGAAAGAACCAACAGAGCTACAGAAAGAGGCAAGAGGGGTACAGAAAAAGGCAAGTGAAGTTCAGAACGAAGCAATAGACGTGCAGAAAGAACCAACAGAGCTGGAAAAAGAGGTAAGAGGAGTGCAGAAAGGAGTAGGAGAAATGCACAATGACGCAAGAGCGGTACAGAAAGAGGCAGGCGGGGTGCAGAAAGAGGAACAAAACTGCAGAAACAGGAAAAGGGGGGATAAAGAAGCAAGTGAAGTGCAGAAAGAGGCAAGAGAAGTGCACAAAGAGGCAAGAGAGTTACAGAAAGAGGCAAGTTAAGAGCACAAGAAACAAGAGAACTGCAAAAAGAGGCAATATGGATGCAGAAAGAAGCAAGACAGGTGCAGAAAGAAACAAAAGAAGTGCAGAAAGAAGGAATAAAGGTGCAGAAAGATGCAAAAACAGTGCAGAGAGATATAAGAAGGGTACAGAAAAAAAACAATGAGACGCCAAGATAGTGGCTAAATTATTGCATCAGTGCAGCAGTAATGCCTGAGTGATTACAGCACTGCATATGTAACACATGCATCATTGTAAGACTGCATGGCGAGTACTTGGGTGTTTTTATAAGTGCATGAGAGTTCAGCCTAGCCAAAAATAAAGCAGCACACTATTACATAACTCAACTATAAGTGTCTCCGTATTGTTAAAGCACGCATACATATCTCTCTACCTTATCAAATCATCATGATATGTAAAAGAAATGTGTACAATATATCTGAAATATGTTGAAACCTAGAAACTGAGACACGTAATAGATCTCACTAAGTAATTCCAACACTCGATGGGTGCTCCTTGGGTAATTGTATGAGTGCAAGGGTAATCACTGGGTAAGTACAGGACAAGATGAAAAGTGACTGGCTAATTTCATAACTGCAAACATACACATTGAGTGCATGGATAAGTGTATAAATAGCACCTGAAGGCATAGATGACACATTGAGTACTGCCTAGGTGAATACATGAATGCAACAGAAAGGCATGGGTGATTCGAGGACTGCAAGGGTAGTGTGTATGTAATTACATGACTGCACAGCAACAGCCTGCATGATTGCATAACTGTAGGGTAGTACCTAACTAGACCCTGAGTGATTCCTTGCCTGCAAGGGTAATATCTGGGGGTATTACTGAAGTAGATAGCAAGTGAGTGGCTGATTTTATAAGTTCATGAGTACCGCCTGGGTGATTACTGAACTACTAAGATACAGCCTGAGTGATTACAGGTGTAGAAAGGTAGTGACCAGGTGATTTTTAAAGTACATGACTACAGGCTGAGTGATTACATAAGTACAAGAAACGTGCATATGTGATTGAAAGAGTACAAAGGGATTAAAGGACTACATAGATAACATCTCACTGATTGCATGACTACAGGGAGAATGTCTAGGGATTGACATGACTACATAGCAAGTGAGTGACTGATTTTATAAGTGCATGGGTACTTCTTGGGTGATTGCAGGACTACTGAGGTAGAGCCTGAGTAAATAAAAGTGTGCAAAAGTAGTGCCTGGGTGATTTCATAACAGCATGACTACTGGCTGAGTGATTACATGAATACAAAGGTAGTGCCTCCATAATTCAAGGAGTGCAGCAGTAGTGCTTGGGTGATTACATAAGTACATGAGTATTACCTTACTGATTGAATAGCTACATAGATGCTCTCTAAATGATTTTATCTTTCAAACCACACTTTTGTACTGCATCTTCATCGTTGTATCTAAAATTATGCGGCATCATTCAACTATACCTTTCTACAGACTACAAAATAGAAGCCTAATTAATAACACCTTATGTAAACATCTTTTAAACCACAGTTTTATGCTACATCTTCACTAGTCTGTCTAAAATTATGCGGCATCATTCAATTATAACTTTTTACAGACTACAAAAAATAAGCCTAATCAATAACACCTGATATGAGCATCTTTCAAACCACAATTTTGTACAGCATCATCGCCATTCTATCTAACATTATGTGGCATCATTCAACTATACCTTTCTACAGACTACAAAATAGAAGCCTAATTAGTAATAGCTTATGTGAACATCTTTCAAACTACACTTTTCTGCTGCATCGTCACCATTCTATCTAAAATTATATGGCATCAGTCAACTAAACCTTCCTACAGACTAAAAAAAGAAGCCTAATTAATAACACCTGATATGAGCATCTTTCAAACCACACTTTTATACAGCATCATCGCCATTCAATCCAAAATTATGTGGCATCATTCAACTATACCTTTCTAAACACTAGTAAAAAGATGCCTAATTAATAACACCTTATGTGAACATCTTTCAAACCAAACATTTGTGCTGCATCATCACTATTCTACTACTACTCACAGTCTTCACCCTACCACATAAAAAGCAACAACAGGTCTTTGTTATACATCATGCACCTTAATATGTATAAAACATATGAAAATACATATATAAGTAGAAACATGCTTAGGACAGAAATGCATACAAACCTTAAAACTTCACAGACTCCACCTCCTATTTTAATCCAACAGCTAAAATTATGCAGTATACTACAAATGTACATATCCACACAGTAAAACAAACTATCATAATCACTAATCCATATTCCAATATACACATAATACTATACAGAATCTTTTTCATACAACATTTAACTACAATAAAACAAACTACAATAAACATCTCTACATTTAGTAATATATTTCAAACATCAAGGTTTTTGATTAATTATTTAACTAAAAAAATTAAAAAAACACATAATACACCTCACAAATTTATAACTCACCTTCCAAATTGATTTGTAGAATTTAAAATATCAGAAACTCATAAAAGAATTTCTTATACACACAATCAATGTAATGCACTGCTCTCAGCAAAGCAAAACCAGTAATGGCAAAGTTTCCCTCTCATTCTCTACACAAATAAATGTAAGTAACAAATCACATTGCTTCCCACATTTTTTCAAGTTCAAAAACACATTTCTATTGGTTAGACATATTAACCCTTACCAACTGACTTCTAAAAGTGCCCAAACTGGTTCTGGAATTTTTTGGAGTCGCGACTCCACCGTGCAGCAAAGCGATGTAATCGCGAATCCATTCGGAAGTTCAAAAATATATTACAAATAAAAACATGACTACTTTTTCACAACACACCACTTCTAAACATACTACTGACTTGAGAAATCTTACCTTATTAAGATTTCATGTATATATAAATTACAATTTCACATTTAAAGTACACAGTTAATTTTCAACCCTTCCCCCATTCTGCTTAATGCCAGTTTCCACAGTAACAGTTCATGGAACATTCAACTGAACTCACAGGTCACAAGTTCACCATATTTTCAAGTTCACCACACAATGTTGCAAATGCAAACAGCAGGTGTGGTTGTCTTGGCAAAATATGAACTTATCCTTTCTATTGTACCTTTCAAACATTTTTTACTAACCAATAAGAAATATGCTTTAAAAAAAAAAGTAAAATGCACCCTATTTTTGAGTGTACAATCTTCTTAAACAGCCAATCAATTCTCTAATTTTTTTTAAATTGCATCTTGTCCACCATTTTACATACCTCTCATTCTACCAACTGACTACCTCAGCTACAGACATCTTTTCATTACTTCCAGACATCCCTTCAAGATGCTTACAGTGTGGATTGTTGGGCGCAGCTATGTTTTCTGGTGCAAAAGGTATGCTGAACGCAGAGGTATTGACAAAGACCTAGCTTTGCAAAATGTGGACATTAAATGGATTGGACAGAGAGGATTAAAGTGGCACCAATTGATGCCTTTGGTTAAAACCTTTTTGCATCTCCAACCCCCTGACCTCATGATTGTGCACTGTGGTGGCAATGACCTAGGCACATTGACTGGGGTAGGTCTGGAAATGCTAATGAAGGACACCATTGCACAATTAATGTTGCTTTTTCCTCAAACTCTCTTTGTATACTCTAACATATGCCAAAGACAGAAATGGAACTGGTCATATCAATTCTGTCCACAGATTGAGAAAGCTAGAAAAATGTCAATAAAGCTGTTTCTGCTTACCTTAAAGACCATAAAATGGGCTCCATATATACCAACAATCTACGTTTTGATATGGAGGGCATGTACAGGAGTGATGGAGTACACTTTACAGATCAGGGAAACAGAGTCTTTCTCAACAACCTAAATCTCTGCATCCGCACTTACATGTAGCTACAACAAACTCATCAATCAATCAATCAATCAATCAGACATTTGTAGAGCGCACTACATACCCGCAAGGGTCTCAAGGCGCTGGGAGGGGGGGGGCGCTACTGGTCAAACAGCCAGGTCTTGAGTAGCCTCCTGAAGGTCAGCAGGTCTTGGGTCTGTCATAGGCTCAGTGGGAGGGTGTTCCAGGCGAGGTGGGAGAAGGATCTCCCGCCGGTGGTTGTTCTTCGGATGCGAGGGACGGTGGCGAGTGCGAGGCCGGCGGAGCGGAGCTGGCGGTTGGGGATGTAGAAGGAAAGTCGTCTGTTGAGGTATGCTGGGCCGGTCTTGTGGAGTGCCTTGTGTGCGTGGATGAAGAGCTTGAAGGATATCCTCTTGTTGACGGGGAGCCAGTGCAGGTTTCTCAGGTGGGGGGTGATGTGGCTGTGGCGTGGTACGTCGAGGATCAGTCGTGCAGAGGCGTTTTGGATGTGTTGCAGTCGTTTGATGAGCTTGGTCGGGGATCCCGCGTAGAGGGCGTTTCCGTAGTCGAGTCTGCTGCTAACGAGGGCCTGGGTGACTGTTCTTCTTGTATCTGTCGGGATCCACCTGTAGATCTTGCGGAGCATGCGGAGGGTGTTGAAGCAGGAGGAGGAGACGGCGTTGACTTGCTTGGTCATGGAGAGCGTTGAGTCGAGGATGATTCCCAGGTTGCGTGCGTGGTCGGTGGGTGTCGGGGTGCCCCCAGTGCCGTCGGCCACCAGGAGTCGTCCCAGGCTGAGGGGTTGGAGCCGAGGATGAGGACCTCCGTCTTGTCCGAGTTCAGCTTCAGTCGGCTGATCTTCATCCAGTCGGCGATGGCCTTCATTCCTTCGTGGAGGTTGGATTTGGCGGTGATGGGGTCCTTGGTGAGGGAGAGGATCAGTTGAGTGTCGTCGGCGTAGGAGATTATGTTGAGGTCGTGCTGTCGGGCGACGTGTGCGAGCGGGGCCATGTAGATGTTGAACAGTGTCGGGCTGAGGGAAGATCCCTGGGGTACGCCGCAGATGATCTTGGAGGCTTCGGATCGGAATGGGGGGAAGCGGACGCTCTGGGTTCTGCCGGAGAGGAAGGAGGTGGTCCATTCCAGAGCCTTGTCTCGGATCCATACGGCGTGGAGGTGTGCGCGTAGTGTGTGGTGGCAGACGGTGTCGAAGGCGGCGGAGAGGTCCAGGAGGATGAGGGCCGCGGTCTCACCGTTGTCCAGCAGGGTCCTGATGTCGTCGGTGGCGGCGATGAGGGCAGTCTCGGTGCTGTGGTTGCTGCGGAACCCTGACTGGGAAGGCTCCAGGATTCTGTTTTCTTCGAGGTATCGTTTTAGCTGTCTGTTGACGATCTTCTCGATGACCTTGGCCGGGAACGGAAGCAGAGAGATGGGCCGGACGTTCTTGAGGTCTCTTGGGTCCGCCTTGGGTTTTTTGAGTAGGGCGTTGACCTCGGCGTGTTTCCAGCTCTCTGGGAAGGTCGCGGTCTCGAGGGAGAGATTGATGACGTTGCGCAGATGGGGTGCGATGGAGCTGCTGGCTTTGTTGAAGATGTGGTGCGGGAATGGGTCTGACGGGGAGCCGGAGTGGATTGTGCTCATGGTCTTGATGGTGTCATTGATGCTCACGTTGGCCCAGACTAGCAGGGGGTCGTGGTCGATGGTGTGCGGAGAGTCTGTTGTGTTGATGTCTGTTGGGGCTGTCTGGGTGTTGAAGCTGTCGTGGATGTCTGCTATCTTGCGGTGAAAAAAAGTGGCGAGGGAGTTGCACAGGGCTTGCGACGGCGGGATGTCGTTGGTGTTGGAGCTGGGGTTGGAGAGTTCCTTCACGATGTTGAAGAGCTCCTTGCTATTGTGTGCGTTGTTCTCGAGGCGGTCTTTGAAGGAGGTCCTCTTGGCAGTCCTGATGAGGTGGTGGTGGTTGCGGATGGCGTCCTTGTGGGCTGCGTGGCTGTCCGGGGTCTGCTCACTGTGCCATTTCTTCTTTAGTTTCCGGCAGGCTCGCTTGGAGGCTAGGAGTTCTGGGGTGAACCAGCTGGCCCTCTTGCTGTTGTCTCTGTAGGAGGGTTTCTTCAGCGGGGTGAGGGTGTTGGCGCAGTCGTCGATCCAGCGTCTGAGGCTGTGGGCAGCGGCGTCGGTGTTGGAGGGTTCGGTGGGTGGGCTGAGAGCGAGGTTTGCGTGTAGTTGGTCTTCGGTGATTTTGCTCCAGCAGCGGCGGGGATCTGTTGGGTGCGGTGGTGTGTGGTGGGTTTCTGGAAGGTGAAGTGGATGCAGCGGTGGTCGGTCCAGAGGAGTTCGGTGGTGTGGCTGAAGGAGACGTGGGAGCTTGAGGAGAAGACGGGGTCGAGCGTGTGGCCGGCGGAGTGGGTAGGCGTTGTGACGAGGTTGCCTCAGTCCGAGGTTGGCGAGGTTATCGATCAGGGTGGTGGAGTTGCTGTCGTTGTTGTTCTCAAGGTGAAAGTTCAGGTCTCCGAGGAGGATGTAGTCGGTGGAGGTCAGGGCGTGCGTGCTGATGAAGTCGGCGATGGAGTCGCTAAACTGGGGTCGGGGTCCGGGGGGTCTGTAGACGAGGGTGCCTCTGAGGGTGGAGTTGGGGTCTGTGTGGATCTGGAAATGCATGTGTTCGGCGGTGCTGAGAGTGTCGTCGGTGCTGGTCGAGACCCTGATGCTGTTCTTATGGACGAATTGGCGGTCAGGGGGGCGGGGCCGCAGGGGACCCAGCGGCTGGAGCGGGAGCGGTGAGGGGCGACGAAGGGAGCAGAAGGCAAAAGGGCACCAAATTACGGGGGCAACAAGGGAACAGAAGGCAAAAACGGGCACAGAATTATGGGGGCAACAGGGGAACAGAAGGCAAAAACGGGCACAGAATTACGGGGGCAACGAAGGGAACAGAAGGCAAAAACGAGCACAGAATTATGGGGGCAACGAAGGGAACAGAAGGCAAAAACGGGCAGAGAAACATGGGGGCAGCGAGGGGAACAGAAGGAAAAAGAGGGCACAGAACAATACAGGCACCGGGGGAAAACAGACAACAGCAGTCACAGACACCAAAATAACAATAAAGGCAATACAATAAAGATACAGATGATGATACAAACCTACGGCCTACCACTGGCCACCAGGGATGAGGCGCAGGTGGTAGCCTGCGGGTGGAGGAGGGCCTCGAACTTCCTCAGCAGCGGCAGCTGGGGCAAGGACACACAGGCGGTGCTGTGCGGAGGGGGAGCGACCTACCTAGCAGGGTCAAGGGTCATAATAACCACAAGGGCTCTTTTTAGAGCCAGCCTATAACCCAACAGTGAATCTTACCTCTTAAAAACATACATATTCTTTTTTATACAATTTTACTTGGAGTCGCGAACCCATCGCTTTTACACTGGGGGCCGCGCTGGACGCGATGGAGTCGCGACTCCAAGCGCGCGAACGAAAAAAAAATGCCCCCTATTCTAAATTGTTTCATTCTGCCTTGGGGACCCCATCCCCCGAGGCGTGCCTTGGGGACTGTGGGGGGAGCCCCAATGCCCCCACAGTCCCTGCCCTCGCTTCCAAGAACCAAACCAGTGTTTGCAATGACAGGGCGGGAGCCACACGGCTCCCGCCCTGTCATTGCAAACAGCAATGTCCCGGGGTGGGCAACCCGGGACATTGCAGGAGCTGGCCCTGGGGGGTGGCGGACCCCAGGGCCATCAAGGGCTCCAGGAGGGGAGCCATGCGGCCCTCCTCCCTTCATTTACATAGCCCCAGGGAGGTGGTGGTCCCCGGGGCTTGGGGGACCCGCGAGGTCCCCCCCCTTACAATTGGAAATGCCCCGGGGAGGTGGCGGTCCCCGGGGCAGCGTGGGGGGAGTTACGACCCCCCTCGCATTCAATAATCAAGCCCCGGGGAGGTGGCGGACCCCGGGACTGCGGAGGCCCCCGCGGGCCCCCGCAAATTAATTTCGCATTGCCCCCGGGACCTGGCCCACCCGGGGGCTCATAAAAAACGAAGCGCTTCATTTTTTTTTTTTTTTCTCTTCGGATTGGCGCACCCAGCGCGACTTCGGACGTTTTTAAAAGAAAAAAAATGCTTTTTTTGGGCTACCAGGCCTAGGGGGTCAGGATTTTTCTACCCTGCCCCCTTTTCTTGTTTTTTAGTCTTTTTTCCACTCTTTTTCTTTTGACTCACGTGTAGCTACAACAAACTCATAATACCACAAGGGCTCTTTTTAGAGCCACCCTATAACCCAACAGTGAATCTTACCTATTAAAAACATACATATTCTTATTTATACAATTTTACTTGGAGTCGCGAACCCACCGCTTTTACACTGGGGGCCGCGCTGGACGCGATGGAGTCGCGACTCCAATTGGGCGAAAGAAAAAAAAATGCCCCCTATTCTAAATTGTTTAATTCTGCCTCGGGGACCCCATCCCCCGAGGCGTGCCCTTGGGGACTGTGGGGGGAGCCCCAATGCCCCCACAGTCCCTGCCGGCTCCCCGCCTCCTGCGGGAGCCGGCATTGCTTTTGGACAAGGGGAGCTGCTAATATGCAGCCCCCCTTGCCCAAAACCAATACTGCTTTGCTTCTTGGAAGGGAGAGCAGGTTTCCTGCACTCGCTTCCAAGAACCAAACCAAACCAGGGCGGGAGCCACATGGGTGGGCACCCCGGGACATTGCGGGAGCCGGCCCTGGGGGTGGCGGTCCCCAGGGCCATCAAGGGCTCCAGGAGGGGGGCTACGCGGCCCCCCTCCCTTCATTTACATAGCCCCGGGGAGGTGGTGATCCCTGGGGCTTGGGGGGCCCGTGAGGCCCCCCCTTACAATTAGAAATGCGCTTCATTTTCTTTTTTTTTTTCTCACCGGATTCGCGCACCCAGCACGACTTCGGAAGTTTAAAAAAAAAAAAAAAATGCTTTTTTGGGGCTTGGGGGTCTTTCTGGGACCCCCTGACCAGGCCTAGGGGGTCAGGATCTTTCTACCCTGCCCCCTTTTCTTGTTTTTCAGCCTTTTTTCCACTCTTTTTCTTGTGGCTCGGTTACTGAGTCACAAGATGGCTGCCAACACTTCCTGGTTTGGAGTGTTGGCAGCAAATCAGAAGTCAGCTCGTGCTCGGGAGGAGTCGCGACTCCTCCTCGGTGCTCAGATATCGAAACTTTTCTTTGTCTAATTTCTCAAAAACTACTGAACGGATTTACACCATTTAAAAAAAAGGTCGCTTTCTGAACCAACTGCTACCTTTTTGTCAAATTTGGTGTAATTCCGTTCAGCAGTTCGGGCTGTAGCCTGTTCCAATTTTTCCTATGGAAATTAACATGGGGAAAACGCGTTTTGAGACCCCCTTCTTTCTCAGCCCCCGCTTGACGAATCACCCTGAAACTTTCAAGTCAGGAGCTGACCAGAGCACCTCAATAGTTTTGAAAATTTCGTGAAGATTCGTCAAACGACGCCAAAGATATTGGCAAAAGAAAAAATGCTTTTTGAATAGAGACAAGGTCCTAACTATAACTACCTACTGGCGAACACCAGTAGGTAATACATACATACATATATACATATATATATATACATACATATATACATATATATATATACATACATATATACATATATATATATATATATACATACATATATACATATATATACATACATATATACATATATACATATATACATATATACATATACATACATATATACATATATATATATACATACATATATACATATATATACATACATATATACATATATATATACATACATATATACATATATATATACATACATATATATACATACATATATACATACATATATATACATACATATATACATACATATATATACATATATACATACATATATACATATATATATATACACCAAACAGCTTACAAATCCTCGTAAGCACGAGCCACACCGATCCAGTTTGGTACAAAAATATTCTTTAATTCAGGGCAAAAAGACGCGTTTCGAGCTATCCAGCTCTTGGTCACATGACCTTAGTTCAAAGTTCAGACTTTATATACTCTTCCATAGAGCTAAAGAAAATACTTCACATTTTAATCATCACCACTAATTATGTGAGTATTACCAAACATTTTATACCATTTACATAGTGCTATGTATTTAATTCATTTAAACTCATAAATTACAAAAATAGTGAAATATGTACATTATACCAAGACAGTGAGGAAAAGCGGTGAAATATATCATACTGAAATGTACCATTCAATGGTTTATACATTATATTACTGAGTTGTATAGTAATGTCTCCGACATAAATTCTGTGACGGCTTTCCGTTAGTAACGGTAAATGCACTATAAAGGTAAAGTACCCATTTGTAAAGCGTGGGCTATCTTGGTTTAAAGATGTCATTGAAGGTCTAGTACCTGTTTTTTTGTTTTAGAATTATTGACATTGAGATCTATAGAGGGTATAGTACCCATAGAGAGACAAATATGGAATTAACAGTATATACGAAATAACCGTATGAAGTATCCTGTTGCCCCAAATATATCAGGAAATGGAGAGCGTGGTTGTAGAAACAAACACCTAAAACTCCGTGCTCGTAGCTCATAACTCTGGTGAAGGTGACCCATGAATTCCATCCGTCTAATCTATAGGGGAGCAATCAAAAATATGAAACAGTTAATCACACATTCGGTCAATTTAAAATACAAGTAACGTCATAATGCTTACAATATAGCCCACTACAAAAGTGTTTATACTAAATAATACACTACTCATGTACGGAGACTAAATCAACACACCGCTTCTCAATACTACTTAAAAATAAAACAATCATGTTGTGCACTTGTGAAGGGATACAAAAAGAAAAATATTTTTAAAAGGGGATGGGAAAGTGACATAATAGTGATTATATATACGAAATAAAAAAAATAAAAAAAAAGAGAATACAGAATACTAGTTCTGTTTCAAAGGTACATCGGGAAGCACTATTATTATCAAATTACAGATGCACATGCATCTCTTCATCATTATTCATCCCAAAAGGCACGACACAGCCGGCTTGCAAAATGAATCTGGACTCAGTTCTGCGTAAAGCTTGAATTCTATTACCACCTCTAGGATTTTTGGGGATGGTATCTAGAGCGAAGAATTTCGCTTGTGTCCAATCACCATCGTGTTCTTGGTGAAAATGTTTTGCCGTGCCATAGCTAAAATCTTTATTAGTGATGGCACGCCAATGCTCCAATATTCTTTTCTTAACAGGGAAGGTAGTTGAACCAATGTACCACTTGCCACAAGGGCATGTGATAACATACACTACAAAGTCAGTGCTACACTGTATGTTCTTCCTGATGCACCATTTCCTATGGGTTCTCTGTAGTGTAACCTCCTTCACATTTTCACTGTGACTGAAAGCCTTACATTTTCCACACTTATGGAAACCCCCCATTTTTCCAGCCATGTCACTTTACGATGTTCCATGTGACTTCTGACTATCTTATCTTTAATCGAGGGACCTTTTCTATAAGTTATCGCTGGGTGTGAACCCAGTTTTTCTTTAGTAATCTATCTTGTGTTAGAATGTCCCATCTTTTTCTGATTATCTGGCTGAACTGATTGGACTGAGAATTATAGGTTGTGATAAGTCTTATGGGGGCATCTGTTTCAGTTTGTTTGATCTTAGGTGCTTTGTATAAGGCTTCACTTCTCTCAATTTGGTCTGCTCTCTTTTCGGCCATTTTAAGCATTTTAGGTGGATACCCTCTGGCTCTGAATCTGTGTGACATTTCCTTCTTGTTTTCCCTGTATGTTTCTTCAGAACTACAATTTCTCTTAGCTCGAAGGAACTCTCCGAAAGGTATGCTCCACCTGAAATTCGGAGGGTGGCAACTAGCTGAGTGTAGGACTGAGTTGCCTGCTGTACTCTTCCTGAATAAATCTGTCTCTAGTTTGTTACCTTTCACAGTTAATCTGATATCTAAAAAATCAACAGTTTGTTGGCTGTGTTGCATGGTAAATTTTAGGTTTACAGAATTCTCATTGAGTTCTTTTACAAAATCAAGGAGATCTCCCTCTTCGCCTTCCCATACAAAGAAGACGTCGTCAATAAATCTGAGCCAGATATTGACCTTATTGGTCCAGTGTTCCAGAGATTCACTCCAGAGCACCTGCTTCTCCCACCAGCCCACCAGAAGATTAGCGTAGCTGGGAGGCGAAGCAGGTGCCCATCGAGGTCCCCTGTACTTGTTTATAAAAGGCTCCATTAAATGTGAATACATTCTCCAAGAGACAAATTTCGATCATCTGTAGTAGCATCCTAGTATGTGTTAACAGGTGTATACTTCTGGTCTTCAAAAAATGTTCGCATGCTTTTAGTCCATCTCTATGCCTTATACTAGTATATAGACTTTCTACGTCTAAACAAACCAGCCAATATTTTTGTCCCAATGTATGTTCTCAATTTTTTGTAGAAAGTCTTTTGTATCTCTAATGTGTGAGGTAAGGTCTCTGACATAGTCTGTTAGAAAATGGTCCACATAAATGGAAACATTTTCGAGCAGACTATTTTTTGATGACACTATGGGTCGGCCAGGAGGCTGCAAAGGGTCTTTATGTACCTTCGGTAAAAGGTAAAAAGTTGGTATAGTTGGTGTGTCATTTCTAAGGAATTTCTGCTCATCCCAATTCAATAGGTTGTCATCTGCCCATCCCAAAAGGAGGTCAAAAAATCTAACCTGTAGTGTAGAAATATAAGATTTGTCAACCTTAGTGTAGCATGTCGTGTTATTGAGCTGTCTCATGGCTTCATAGATGTAATTCTTTTTGTCCCATAAAACTATGTTGCCGCCTTTGTCGGACGCCTTTATGATGATACTCTCATCATTTTGAAGACCCTTAATGGCCTCTCTTTGTGCTTTAGTGAGATTAGAACTGCTCATAGGTTTTCTGAGAAGTTGTAAAATATCACGATTAACCATCTCATGGAAGACATCTATGTTGTCTCTGGGAATTTGTGGCCTATATTTAGATTTTGCTCTGAAAGGAGTGACAACAGATCTGGCAGGGTCTAGTCCAAGATTTTCATATATACATATATAAATATATACATATATACATATACATACATATATACATATATATATACATACATATATACATATATATATACATACATATATACATACATATATATACATATATACATACATATATACATATATATATATATACATACATATATATACACATACATATATACATATATATACATACATATATACATATATATCATGTGATCAAGGCAGGGATCTGCCTAAACGCGTTATGGCGAGACTGTTTGTGCGTGAATAAACACAATCTGCACAATACCTGGGTCCACTCTCGTTTGTTTGGAGCAGCAGATGTGAGCGAGGAATCGTCATACATACATATATATACACATACATATATACATATATATACACATACATATACATATATACATATATATACATACATATTATCTACTGGCGGTCGCCAGTAGATAGTTATAGTTACAACCTATTATCCATAGGAAATCCGCGACATTCTATTTGAAATAACTCTCTTGCCGGTTGACGTATCTTCGCGAAATTTTCAAACTTCGTGGGGCGCTCCGGTCCGCTCCTACCCTGAAAGTCTCGGGGTGATACGTCAAGCGGGGCCGAGAAAAAGGGGGTCCCAAAACGCGTTTTCCCCATGCATTTTCCCATAGGAAACTTTAGACACGGCTACAGCCCGAACTGCTGAACGGAATTACACCAAATTTGGCAAAGAGGTAGTTCTTGGTTCAGAAAGAACCCTTTTTGTTAAATGGTGTAAATCCGTTCAGTAGTTGCTGAGAAAATCAAAAAGTAAAAGTACATATATATCTATGGGCACGGAGGATTCGCGCACCCTGAGCGCACCCTGCGCGCACCGTCCCGATCACGAGCTGCATGTTAATTGGCTGTCAGCTGGCTGTCAACATTCCGATTCAGGAAATGTTGGCAGCCATTTTGTCCTCGGTAGAACCGAGGGACAGAAACAAGTGCGCAAAGCGCACAAAGGGGGAGGGTAGAAACACCCTGACCTCCTAGGTTTGCTCAGGGGTCCCACAAGGACCCCTGGGCAAAATTTTTTAATTTTTTTTTAAATCGGCAGGATGCGCTCAGGGTGCGCGAATCCTGCCGAAAAATCGAAGCGCGGTCTCCGCGCTTCGATAGCATTGGCCCCGGGTGGCCCAAGTCCCGGGGGCATGGTGGGGGATAATTTAATGTGTGGGGGCCTCAAAGGGCCCCCAAGCCCGGGGACCGCCACCCCCGGGGCTTTTTAAAATGGTGCGGGAGGGCTCTGAGCCCTCCCGCAGCCCCGGGACCACCACCTCCCGGGGCTTTTTTTTAAATTATTAAACCTGTGTGGGGGGCTCCAGCCCCCACACGCCCGGGACCACCACCTCCCGGGGCACTAAACATTTTAATATGGGGGTCCGTTACGGACTCCAGAGCCCCGGGGACCACCACCTCCCGGGGCTGTGTACTGAATGGGAGGGGGCCACGCGGCCCCCTCCTGGAGCCCTTGATGGCCCTGGGGACCACCACCCCCAGGGCCGGCTCCTGCAGTGTCCCGGGTGCCTACCCCGGGACACTGCTGTTTGCAATGACAGGACGGGAGCCTCGCGGCTCCCGTCCTGTCATTGCAAACTTGCTTTGGATATTGGAAGAGAGAGCAGGAAACCTGCTCTCTCTTCCAATATCCAAAGCCGATAGCTTTACACATGGGGAGCAGCATGTTAGCTGCTCCCCATGTGTAAAGCAATGCCGGCACCCTAGGGACGCGGGGAGCCGGCGGGACTGTGGGGGATTGGGGACCCCCACAGTCCCCAACGAGAGCCAGGCCCCGGGGATGGGGTCCCGGGGCAAGTAGTGGCCCGGGAGGGGGCCACGCGGCCCCCTCCCCAAAAAAATAAATAAATTTAAAAAAAAAAAACGGAATGGCCGGCCCCGGGGATGGGGTCCCCGGGGCCTTAAATGGCCAGAGGAGGGGGCCACGCAGCCCCCTCCAAAGAATATAAATAAAAACGAGGCCATGCCCCGGGGATGGGGTCCCCGGGGCCAATAAAGGCCCAGGGAAGGGGGCCACGCGGCCCCCTTCCCGTTTTTTAAATTACAATTTAAAAAAAGGGGTAAGGCCCTGGGGGATGGGGTCCCAGGGCATAAAAACAGGAAAAAGGAAGGGGGCCACACAGCCCCCCTTCAGGGGACAAATTTTTATTTTTATTTTTTAAACGATCGGCCCGCAGGCCCCGCCCCTTCCTTCACCACTCTGCAAGCGCGCCCCTGGCGCGTTTGCAGAGGGGGACGAATTCCCCTTGAATACTGGGGGTCCCTGGGGCCAACTAGCCCACCAGGAACCTCCAGTATGCGCCAGGGGCTGCGTTGCAGAGAGGTGTAGAGAGGCCACACCCCTTTTACACCTCTCTGCAACGCAGCTCTGTGGCGCTTTTTGGAGGTATATGGTGGGCTAGTTGGACTCCGGGGACCCTCAGGATTCAAGGGGACTTAATCCCCCAACTTAAAACGCGCCACGGGGCGCGTTTGCACAGTGGTGAAGGGAGGGGGTGGGGCTTCAGTTGACATGTGTGCAAACAGGCCCCGTGGCACGTTTTAAGATGGGAAATTAAATCCCCTTCAATCCTGAGGGTCCTGAGGGCCAACTAGCCCAACAGGTACATCCAGAAAGCGCCACAGAGCTGCGTTGCAGAGAGGTGTAAAGGGGTGTGGCCTCTCTACACGTCTCTGCAACGCAGCCCCTGGCGCATATTGGAGGTTCCTGGTGGTCTAGTTGGCCCCTAGGGACCCTCAGGATTCAAGGGAACTTAATCCCCAACTCTAAAACGCGCCACGGGGCGCGTTTGCAAAGATGTCACCTCAGGCCCCGCCCCCTCCCTTCACCATTGTGCAAATATTCCTCTAAAATCAGCCGAAATAGGAATTCCGATTTACTCACCTGTTATAAGGAGAGACCTCAGTGCTGTATCTTTCAGCCCAGTACTGGTCCTGAAAAGTAATTTTAACCGTACTTACCGGTAACTTGAATTTCCTTCATAGGCTAACATTGACTGGTTTCACTTGGAAATTCTTCTAAGTGTGGAGTTTTGGAACTTTAAAATATTCCTCTAAAATCAGCCGAAATACGAATTCCGATTTACTCACCTGTTATCAGGAGAGACCTCAGTGCTGCATCTTTCAGCCCAGTACTGATCCTGAAAAGTAATTTTAACCGTACTTACCGGTAACTTGAATTTCCTTCATAGGCTAACATTGACTGGTTTCACTTGGAAATTCTTCTAAGTGTGGAGTTTTGGAACTTTAAAATATTCCTCTAAAATCAGCCGAAATACGAATTCCGATTTACTCACCTGTTATCAGGAGAGACCTCAGTGCTGCATCTTTCAGCCCAGTACTGATCCTGAAAAGTAATTTTAACCGTACTTACCGGTAACTTGAATTTCCTTCATAGGCTAACATTGACTGGTTTCACTTGGAAATTCTACTAAGTGTTGATTTTTGAAACATACAAATATTCCTCTAAAATCAGCCGAAATCCGAATTCTGATTTACTCACCTGTTATCAGGAGAGACCTCAGTGCTGCATCTTTCAGCCCAGTACTGGTCCTGAAAAGTAATTTTAACCGTACTTACCAGTAACTTGAATTTCCTTCCATAGGCTAACATTGACTGGTTTCACTTGGAAATTCTTCTAAGTGTGGAGTTTTGGAACTTTAAAATATTCCTCTAAAATCAGCCGAAATACGAATTCCGATTTACTCACCTGTTATCAGGAGAGACCTCAGTGCTGCATGTTTCAGCCCAGTACTGATCCTCAAAAGTAATTTTAACCGTACTTACCGGTAACTTGAATTTCCTTCATAGGCTAACATTGACTGGTTTTCAGCAAAAGTTTCAAAGTGTTTATTTTCACAAACTACAAATATTCCTTAAAAATCGCCTGTATGACTTAAACGCATTCTTTCAACTGTTTACAGGAGATGCACCAGTGCTGGATCCAGGATCCAACACTGAGTAAGAAAAAGTAACGATAACAGTTTTTACCTGCTAAGTGAATTTCCTTCCATAGGATAACATTGGTGATTCTATGAGAAAAAGTTTCAAAGTGTCAACTTTTAAAATACAATAATATTCCTTAAAAATCACGACTGTAACCAAAACGCTTTTACTCAACTGTTTACAGGAGATGTACCAGGACTGAATCTAGGATCCAGTCCTGTGGTTACAAAAGTAATCCATAAAGTAACTAATTGCATTTAACTAGAAATTCACATTGAGCTGAATGTTGCATTGTGTTTGAAAATGTGTTGCCCATTGCAACAACTGTAACTACTGTACTTAAAAGTCTATTGCCTATCTGCAAAGTATTTAAACTAAAGTAATTCATTCTGAGAAAGTATTTTTGTAATGTAATGTATAATGTAATTACAATGTAATTTGACAAATAAAATATGTAAAAAAAATTGTTTCTAAAAATGTAGTAAATCAGTATGAAAAAAATTAATATAACAATTAATACATTTAAAAATTGTCATTTACAAAACCTTTGAAATTCACTGAAAAAACCGTAGGTTTCAGGCACGTTATAGTTAGAAATTAGCATTTAAAAAACCTTTGAAATTCACTGAAAAAACCATAGGTTTCAGACACGTTATAGTTACAAATTAGCATTTAAAAAACCTTTGAAATTCACTGAAAAAACCATAGGTTTCAGACACGTTATAGTTACAAATTAGCATTTAAAAAACCTTTGAAATTCACTGAAAAAACCATAGGTTTTAGGGACAGTTATAGTTAGTTGGACATTGCACTCGTACAAAACCCGTGAAATTCCCCCGTTATAGTTAGTCCAGCTAACTATAACTCGCGCCCCGCAATGCACTGCTGATGACGTCACATATTACATCACTCATGACATGGTCAGTGACATCACTGATGACATCACTGATGACATCTCAAATGACATCACTGATGACATCATCCACGTGATAATCTGATGCACCTCCTCACACCCTAATATAACCTTTGATACACCCACTCTAAATTACAGACTGCCATTCGCAAAACCATAGACACTCCAACACCAATAACTACATACCCACTCACTGATTCTTAGGTCTACACACACACATCCACTCACTCACCCGTACAGTCACTCATACTTACGGTCACTCAGTACAGGACTATCATATGCACTCTTACTCCTATATAGACACTCAAACAACGCCACTCATCCATAGAGATACTCACACACCTAGTCAGTCATGCAAATAATTAAACACACTGCCATTTACTCACCTATACAGTTATACACACACACCAGCTCACTTACTCATACAAATAGTAGCACATTGTTACGCTCTTATACAATCACTGATACAAGCACACAATCATCCATACAGCCACTATCACAATCACTCACTCTTGCTTATAGCTATTTATATACTCCAACACACATATATACTGCCTTTCACATATGTAGTTACTCACACATGTACCACTGGGACATACATTCACTCACTAACACACTCTTACACACACTTACCCACCCATACAGTCTATCACAGATGCACTCTTGAAACCATCCACCCAGTGAATCACCCACTCACACATCTATGCACAGAGTTGCACACACCCCTCCCACACAAACACTCAGGCACCCATACAGATACTCAGACAAGCATTCAATAACTCATATAGAAAATCATTTAGCTATTCACAAACACATGCAGCCACTTACACAGCAACAGACAGACGGATACAGACATACACCCAGTTTAGTCACTAACCCATGCATTCAGTAAGATACGTTAAATCACTCACTTATAGAGTCAGTCACGCACCTACTAAATCATCCATACAGACACTTACACACCCACTCATTCTTCAATACGTCTTTTCCTATATATTTTAAAAATATTTAAACTTTACAGAAACACACAGTCACTGGATGATGTCATCAGTGATGTCATTTGAGATGTCATCAGTGATGTCATCAGTGATGTCACTGACCATGTCATGAGTGATGTAATATGTGACGTCATCAGCAGTGCATTGCGGGGCGCGAGTTATAGTTAGCTGGACTAACTATAACGGGGAATTTCACGGGTTTTGTACGAGTGCAATGTCCAACTAACTATAACTGTCCCTAAAACCTATGGTTTTTTCAGTGAATTTCAAAGGTTTTTTAAATGCTAATTTGTAACTATAACGTGTCTGAAACCTATGGTTTTTTCAGTGAATATACATATATATACATACATCCCAACACAAGTTTGCTCCTTCCGTCCCCCCTCGCCCGAGGTAGGTAGGTAGATCGTCGTTTGTCGGCGGAGCGTGCCGGCATTACTACTCATCCATATAATATATATTATAATAGCACCACTCTATAATGGCCGCCATAGGAACATACATTTCAGGCCTGCTTGAATTAAGTCCGTTTTTGATTTCATATGTTTGTACTTCACGTTATATATTCATGCTTTTCCCACACCTCAGTGTGTGAGCAAGCCTGCTGTGACTGGCGAAACGCGTTACTGAGAAATTAAAAGACCTGGTGGTGATAAAATCCTCTTTGTGATCGTCTAAATTGGTTATGGATGAATATATACATACATATACATACATATATACATATATATATACATACATATGTGAACAAGGCTTGGACGAGCCGAAACGTTATGGCGCGACTGCAAGCAAAATAAACTAAAATACTGAGCACAAAGAAATTGGTCCGTGTCCGTGGTGTGAGCTGAGTTCCTGGGTGCAGGGAACACGGACTTTGGAGATACATACATATATATACATACATATATACATATATATATACATACATATATATACATACATACATATATACATACACACACATATACATATATATACATACATATATATACGCACATATATAGACACACATATATATATACATACACACACACATACATATATATATACATACATATATATACACACATATATATATATACATACACACATATATATATATCAAAAAGAAGAAGAAGAGAACTCTGGGTAGTTCCCAAGTTTAGGTGGAAGGCAGCTTCTGTATAGAGCACCCTCAACACCAGCGACACTCTAGATTTGCTCACCTCAAATGTCTGCTTTTCTATCAAAGTTTTTAAGCATAGGATTAGCACGCCGAGATAGAAAGGGACAAAGTCTTTTGCCATTCCTACAGCAAAGTCTTTAAGCATAGGAATAGCACAGTGCTATCCATGCCGAGCTTTTAAATGACAAAAGCCATTTACCACTCCAGGCACAGTATTACACGTGTTTCGCTGTCATTAGCTGTAATGACAGCGAAACACGTGTCAGGGGTTGCTTTTATTCATTTCAGGTTGGCTTGGATGGTATTTTGCCAGTCCAAAGCTGTAATACTGAGTGTAATACTTAGTACCCTAGAAAAACAAACTCTGTGCCTAGGCCTTTCGTTCTGGCCTTCAGAATATTTTAGCTATCCTGAAACAAGAAACGATCTATTTAAATTTGCTAGGAAGATGAAATTAAAGAAATGGCATCAACTATACAATGCCAAACAGGAAATGGAGATGAGGAGAAAAGAATCAGAACTTGATATAGAGAATAACAGTGCCTCCGAACAGATCCTAACTATCAAAGATGCTCAGGCACTCCTTACCCTACAAGATCTACTTGTCGAGACTAATCCAGAAATCATGAATAGTTGGGAAGGGATGGAAATTACTACGGACAAATCGGTGAACACTAACTTCAAACCAAAGTCCATATTCTACCCGAACACGCCACACGACAATATTGATACATTTGAAGACACTGTCACACAGGATTTAATAAAGTTGAGTAAAAAGAACAAAAGGAAAGACCAAACACAGAACTTCACCTATACACAAAGAGAGATAATAAAATCTTTAGCTAGTGATGAAAATATTGTCATCCGGCCGGCGGACAAGGGAGGAAATATCGTGATTTGGGATAGAAATCTCTACATTAAAGAAGCTCTCAAACAATTAGGAGATAGGACATTTTACACTGAAAATAATAACAGAGAATACAATGAGAGCGTTTTCCAAATATGGAACCAACTGAGTGGATGGAGTGAAATGGGCAGTATACAGAGGGAAGAATTTAACTATTTGAAAAAAGACTACCCAAGACTCCCTTTATTTTATTTATTGCCCCAAATCCACAAGAATCCTGTGGAACCTTCAGGAAGACCCATTGTCTCCTCCATTGGGAGTGTGGTGGAGAATATATCCAAATATGTGGACCATTTTTTAAGACCATATGTCACAGCCCTTCCATCACATATAGGGACACCAAAGACTTTTTGAGCAAGTTGAATAACATCACATGGGAAGATGACTGTATTTATAACTATGGACGTACATTCATTGTATACCATAATAGACCACAATCTAGGGATACAATGCTGTCATTATTTCCTTGAAGGAAGACCAATACAATACCTTGAGCATACAAATATGATTGTGGAGATGATAAGATACTGTCTCCAAAATAATATTTTTATGTTCAATGGTGTTATGTACAAACAGATACGAGGGACAGCAATGGGGACTTGTTTTGCCCCCGTTTCGCTAATCTGTTTCTGGGGGCGTGGGAGGAAGAAATCCATAAAGACCCAAACATCTCCAAGTTACTCAAACAAGCAAAAGTCTGGCTTAGGTACATAGATGACTTGTTTGTCGTTTGGAAGGGAAGTGAAGAATCTGCCATTAATTTCATGGAGATGTTAAATAACAACACATTTAACCTTAAATGAACATACAACATGAGTAGACACTCCATAGAATTCCTAGATGTTGTAGTAGAGGTCAAAGATAAGATTCTCACCACGAAACTCTTCAGGAAGAGAAACCACAGGCAACAGTTTACTTCACGCTCTCAGCAGTCACCCCAATACTCTGAAATGGAGTATCCCCTATGGGGAACTGCTGAGAGCTAAAAGAAACTGTAGCACTGATGAGGCATATCTGACTGAAAGTAAAGACATGATGGAGAGATTCAAGGAGAGAGGGTATCCAAATTGGGTCCTTAAACGAGCTATCAATAAAGCAAAGCTGGTTACAAGAGAACAAACCCTGACAAATAGCTTCCAAACTCAAGATCAGGATAGAGAGAATGAAACACCTAGGGTGATCCTAACATATAACCTAGAGTCGACTAAAATCAAGTATATCTTGACAAAAAACTGGAACATCTTAAAGTGTGATCCAGTGGTGGGGAAGAGAGTATCTGACCGCCCAATGGTAACATACCGGAAAGGGAGGAGTCTGAGGGACCTCCTAGTAAAAAACTATGTTAGCAACAGACTTACAGGACCACAACAATTTTTGCAGGGATTTTTCCCTGCGGTCACTGTAAAGCGTGTAAGTTTAGCACCATGAGAAAAACATATGAAACACCATATAGAACGAAAACCATTTCACAATTTCTGACGTGCAGCACGACACGTGATATATATCTTAGAGTGTCAATGCCAACTCAAATATGTGGGGAGCACCATCTTTGCAGCAAAAAAGAGAGTGTTGGAACACCTAAGGGCCATTACAAATAAAGACAGCCACTATCCAGTGGCGAGACATTTTGAGAAGTACCATTTGTCCAACAGTTCGCTGCTGAAATACTATGCAATAGAACAGGTACAAAATAGCCTGAGGGGTGGAAACAGAGTGCTACACCTTAGACAGAGAGAAACTTGGCATATAATAGAACTCCAGTCAAGAACTACCGGGGGCCTAAACTTGAACGAAGAATTGGAAATACATTTACATGAAAACCAGTTCTTACATCTTCAGGTATTCTGTAATGTACAAGTATCAGTCTGCTTAATATGTATTATTATTAGGCATGTATGGTGTCTTATGCGCCTAATGCGAGATTATGGATTTTAATCTGATTTTATATGTTATTTTTCACTTAGGAGGAAAGGAAGGAGCCTACTCCTGGGAGGAGATGCTGACAGAGGTCGCCTACCCTTTTCTTCGGGATTATGTCTTCGTGATTCGAGAGCACTTGTTAGATAAGTTTATTGAATTGATATTATGTGAATATGGAGTTATATATACACATATTGTTATAATTGTTAAAATGTAGGGACATGGTTATCACAGGGTGAAGAATATTGTAACAGCGAATATCTACCAACCACAACATGAGTACACACGTTCTGTGAAGTGGCATTATAGGAATATTTGTTCAAATTTTATGTATGTCCCTTGAGTACAGGGAGATCATCCGTTCTGTAATTTGCCATTAGAGGTATAGAAAATGTACTAGAACTCATGTATAATTACATCAGGATGGTACTCTGGAAGCCACTTAGGCAAACAGATGAATAGACAATTGTTTTCCTAACCACTTGGGTAAATGACTAAGTAGTGTACTTGATACAAATATGAATATTTACCTTGTTTCTGTAAAGGTAATAGGCCCTTTAACTAAGTGGGCCACAGGAAACATGTCAAGACAGTGCAATAATCTAATCATAGGATGTATGATCTAAGGTCACTAATTTGACTTTTGGGTACAATACCACAAAAATAAGGGACTATAACACAAAACATATCCCACTTGGGGAAGTAATGTTATAAAATGTAAGGTAATGAGATTTTCTTTATGTTAAAATAGACCATTACAAAATGGCTGCTATGTTAACTCAGCATCCATGAGTTATGTCCGTGTTGTCCTCTGTTTATGTTGACATACAAACATGTAAATGTGTGGTTGGAACTCGAACCAGTGTGTGAGCAAGGAGACGAGGGTCTCCGAAACGAGTAACCTGGTAGAATAAAACCTTTGTTGGAGAAACTTTACCCCGAGTGAGCTCCTACTTGGTACAAAATAACTTTGATATATATATACACATATACATATATACATATATATATACACACATATACATATATATATACATACACACACATACATATATATATACATACATATATATATACATATATACATACATATATATATACATACATATATACATATATACATACATATATACATATATATACATATATACATACATATATACATACATACATATATACATACATATATACATACATACATATATACATACACACATATATATATATATATATATACACACACATATACATATACATACACACATACACACACATATACATACAGCAGCGGTAGTAATGCAATAAACAGGAGAATTCCTGTGACCACGAGTGCCGGCTCTCTTTATCATATAGGGGTTTTGGGAGACTATTTTCTATATTTTCAGCGCAAGCAGTAGTGCTGCAATCTGTGCACCACCAGCGATCTGGCAGCATGCCAGTACACCGCAACTTTGTTTTTTGGAATGTTACAGGCAGGCGTACCCCCGTGTAAGGAGTGCGATGATGGAGACGAGGAGAAGGCATATGTAGAGGGGAAGGTCCAATGCTGGGAGCTGAAGCTCTTTCGATGGGGACTGAAGCTCCTCTGCTAAAGGCACATCCTCACCCTAGGATTACCACCCTTACTTTGGAGCTGGGCACCGCGGACGGCACTGGCCGAGCAGCGGTGGTGTCATGGGACCCTACTACCGCTTGTCAAATCGGGCCACACCGGACACAGGAATTTGATTATCTACAGTATGATGTCGCCTCTGTGAGCCCCTTTTTATTGGACATTTTCCATTAAAACTGAGTTTGTTTCCGAGTACGAGAGCAGGCTGCTCTCCGAAACGAATGTAATTGATGAGACAGGAGCTGATAACTAATCTGGAAGGCGACTAAACTGGAAGTAACTTTGTTTTAAAAGGGCAGGGATGCGTGGCGTTTGGTTTTCATAAAGACATTATTGTGATGCCTTTATTTGCAGTTAAAGGCTCGAATAGCAATCCAGTCCGGGTTTGACACATTTTATGGCAATGCATGATGGAACTTTAAAACGAGATGAACTTTAACAACTACGGGCATAACTCTCAGCAGCACAGTTTGTAAATAACTTTAAAGCAATCTCATTTGTAGGATTTACTCTGTTGTGACCATCCCTGAGAAAAGGTAGCTATGTAGTATTGCTTGTATAGTTATTTTCCCACGTGTCTGTGTATACCCAATCACTGCAAAGAATAGTGCATCTTTTATGTCCGGTGATGTGAATGCTTTAAAAAGAGCACCAATATGGCGCATTGTAGGTCGAAAAAGGCAGCGTGACTGCCGAAACGCGTCTCTCTTTTGTTTGTCCCTGTGTCCGATGTGACTGACGCAATAAACAGGAGAATTCGTGTGACCACGAGTGCCGGCTCCCTTTATCATATAGGGGTTTTGGGAGACTATTTTCTATACACATACATATATATATATATATATATATATATAAATACACATATACATACACACATACATACACACATATACATCTATATATACATATACATCTATATATACATATACATATATATACATATACACACACATATGTACATATATATACATATACACACACATATATATACATATACACACATATACACACATATATATACATATACACACATATATATACATATACACACATATATACATATACACACACATATATATACATATACACACATATACAAATATATACATATACACACTTATACATATATATATATATCAAAAAATGTGGTTGCCACTTGCTTGGAGACGCACTCAAAGATTAAAGCAGGACCCCATTATTTGCAATAAGGTCCTTTATTTCATCACAAACCGGCATTCATTTCAAAAGTTCAATGTGAAAGGTCCTACGCGTTTCAAAGCTCCTGCTTCTTGTTCAGGAGCCCGTGAGCAAGGAGCAGGAGCTCCGAAACGCGTAGGGCTGATGATTTTAACGAGTGCTGAGATGTCCGGTTCCAATAATAAATGAACACTGCTTCAAGGTGTAGTGCTCGTCTGTTCTTTCAAGTTCGTCCTCGCTGGTGGGAACCTCTGTTTGTTTATATATATATATATATATATATATATATATATTGCCACAATGTAGCCCTTTCTTGTTCGACGCCGCCGCTCTTAGATGGGGCGGTGCGTTTCTTCCGGCAGAGCCACGCCGGTATTCTATAAAACCAAGGTTTTGCCTCTCGGCAAAATGATAGAAACGCAATCACTCGTGTGCAGGAATCAGGGCGGTTTTATTTTAGACAATGCATGGCAATTGTCTAAAATAAAACCGCCCTGATTCCTGCACACGAGTGAGTGCGTTTCTATCATTTTGCCGAGAGGCAAAACCTTGGTTTTATATATATATATATTCACTGAAAAAACCATAGGTTTTAGGGACAGTTATAGTTACTTGGACATTGCACTCGTACAAAACCCGTGAAATTCCCCCGTTATAGTTAGTTCAGCTAACTATAACTCGCGCCCCCGCAATGCACTGCTGATGACGTCACATATTACATCACTCATGACATCACTGATGACATCACTGATGACATCATCCAGTGACTGTGTGTTTCTGTAAAGTTTAAATATTTTTAATATATATAGGAAAAGACGTATTGAAGAATGAGTGGGTGTGTAAGTGTCTGTATGGATGATTTAGTAGGTGCATGACTGACTGTATAAGTGAGTGATTTAACGTATCTTACTGAATGCATGGGTTAGTGACTAAACTGGGTGAATGTCTGTATCCGTCTGTCTGTTGCTGTGTAAGTGGCTGCATGTGTTTGTGAATAGCTACATGAGTGTCTATTTGAGTTATTGAATGCTTGTGTGAGTATCTGTATGGGTGCCTGAGTGTTTGTGTGGGAGGGGTGTGTGCGACTCTGTGCATAGATGTGTGAGTGGGTGATTCACTGGGTGGATGGTTTCAAGAGTGCATCTGTGATAGACTGTATGGGTGGGTAAGTGTGTGTAAGAGTGTGTTAGTGAGTGAATGTATGTCCCAGTGGTACATGTGTGAGTAACTACATATGTGAAAGGCAGTATATATGTGTGTTGGAGTATATAAATAGCTATAAGCGAGAGTGACTGATTGTGATATTGGCTGTATGGATGAGTGTGTGCTTGTATCAGTGATTGTATAAGAGCGTAAGAATGTGCTAGTATTTGTATGAGTAAGTGAGCTGGTGTGTGTATAACTGTATAGGTGAGTAAATGGTAGTGTGTTTAATTATTTGCATGACTGACTAGGTGTGTGAGTACCTCTATGGATGAGTGGCGGTGTTTGAGTGTCTATATAGGAGTATGAGTGCATATGATAGTCCTGTACTGAGTGACCGTAAGTATGAGTGACTGTACGGGTGAGTGAGTGGATGTGTGTGTGTAGACCTAAGAATCAGTGAGTGGGTATGTAGTTATTGGTGTTGGAGTGTCTATGGTTTTGCGAATGGCAGTCTGTAATTTAGAGTGGGTGTATCAAAGGTTATATTAGGGTGTGAGGAGGTGCATCAGATTATCACGTGGATGATGTCATCAGTGATGTCATTTGAGATGTCATCAGTGATGTCATCAGTGATGTCACTGACCATGTCATGAGTGATGTAATATGTGACGTCATCAGCAGTGCATTGCGGGCGCGAGTTATAGTTAGCTGAACTAACTATAACGGGGGAATTTCACGGGTTTTGTACGAGTGCAATGTCCAAGTAACTATAACTGTCCCTAAAACCTATGGTTTTTTCAGTGAATTTCAAAGGTTTTTTAAATGCTAATTTGTAACTATAACGTGTCTGAAACCTATGGTTTTTTCAGTGAATTTCAAAGGTTTTTAAATGCTAATTTGTAACTATAACGTGTCTGAAACCTATGGTTTTTTCAGTGAATTTCAAAGGTTTTTTAAATGCTAATTTCTAACTATAACGTGCCTGAAAACTACGTTTTTTTTAGTGAATTTCAAAGGTTTTGTAAATGACAATTTTTAAATGTATTAATTGTTATATTAATTTTTTTCATACTGATTTACTACATTTTTAGAAACAATTTTTTTACATATTTTATTTTTTAAATTACATTGTAATTACATTATACATTACATTACAAAAAATACTTTCTCTTAATGAATTACTTTAGTTTAAATACTTTGCAGATAGGCAATAGACTTTTAAGTACAGTAGTTACAGTTGTTGCAATGGGCAACACATTTTCAAACACAATGCAACATTCAGCTCAATGTGAATTTCTAGTTAAATGCAATTAGTTACTTTATGGATTACTTTTCTAACCACAGGACTGGATCCTAGATTCAGTCCTGGTACATCTCCTGTAAACAGTTGAGTAAAAGCGTTTTGGTTACAGTCGTGATTTTTAAGGAATATTATTGTATTTTAAAAGTTGACACTTAGAAACTTTTTCTCATAGAATCACCAATGTTATCCTATGGAAGGAAATTCACTTAGCAGGTAAAAACTGTTATCGTTACTTTTTCTTACTCAGTGTTGGATCCTGGATCCAGCACTGGTGCATCTCCTGTAAACAGTTGAAAGAATGCGTTTAAGTCATACAGGCGATTTTTAAGGAATATTTGTAGTTTGTGAAAATCAACACTTTGAAACTTTTTGCTGAAAACCAGTCAATGTTAGCCTATGAAGGAAATTCAAGTTACCGGTAAGTACGGTTAAAATTACTTTTGAGGATCAGTACTGGGCTGAAACATGCAACACTGAGGTCTCTCCTGATAACAGGTGAGTAAATCGGAATTCGTATTTCGGCTGATTTTAGAGGAATATTTTAAAGTTCCAAAACTCCACACTTAGAAGAATTTCCAAGTGAAACCAGTCAATGTTAGCCTATGGAAAGAAATTCAAGTTACTGGTAAGTACGGTTAAAATTACTTTTCAGGACCAGTACTGGGCTGAAAGATGCAGCACTGAGGTCTCTCCTGATAACAGGTGAGTAAATCAGAATTCGGATTTCGGCTGATTTTAGAGGAATATTTGTATGTTTCAAAAATCAACAGAAGAATTTCCAAGTGAAACCAGTCAATGTTAGCCTATGAAGGAAATTCAAGTTACCGGTAAGTACGGTTAAACTTACTTTTCAGGATCAGTACTGGGCTGAAAGATGCAGCACTGAGGTCTCTCCTGATAACAGGTGAGTAAATCGGAATTCGTATTTCGGCTGATTTTAGAGGAATATTTTAAAGTTCCAAAACTCCACACTTAGAAGAATTTCCAAGTGAAACCAGTCAATGTTAGCCTATGAAGGAAATTCAAGTTACCGGTAAGTACGGTTAAAATTACTTTTCAGGATCAGTACTGGGCTGAAAGATGCAGCACTGAGGTCTCTCCTGATAACAGGTGAGTAAATCGGAATTCGTATATTTTTTTTTTTTTTGCCCAGGGGGTCCTTGTGGGACCCCTGAGCAAACCTAGGGGGTCAGGGTGTTTCTACCCTGCCCCCTTTGTGCGCTTTGCGCACTTGTTTCTGTCCCTCGGTTCTACCGAGGGACAAAATGGCTGCCAACATTTCCTGAATCGGAATGTTGACAGCCAGCTGACAGCCAATTAACATGCAGCTCGTGATCGGGACAGTGCGCGCAGGGTGCGCTGAGGGTACGCGGACCCTACTCGGCCATAGATATCACTAACTTTTTACTTTTCATTTTCTCAGCAACTACTGAACGGATTTACACCATTTAACAAAAGGGTTCTTTCTGAACCAAGAACTACCTCTTTGCCAAATTTGGTGTAATTCCGTTCAGCAGTTCGGGCTGTAGCCGTGTCTAAAGTTTCCTATGGAAAAGTGCATGGGGAAAACGTGTTTTGGGACCCCCTTTTTCTCGGCCCCGCTTGACGAATCCCCCGAGACTTTCAGGGTAGGAGCGGACCGGAGCGGGCCACAAAGTTTGAAAATTTCGCGAAGATACGTCAACCGGCAAGAGAGTTATTTCAAATAGAATGTCGCGGATTTCCTATGGATAATAGGTTGTAACTATAACTATCTACTGGCGACCGCCAGTAGACAATATATATATATATATATATATATATATATATATATATATATATATATATATATATATATACAAGTTCAAAGAATCTGCCTGTCACGCCATATGCCTGCCAATGACTCGTCGGTGCCAGCCGTGGCGGCAGGAGCCACAAATGTCAATGAGGTTCAAATCCCAGTCGGGAAGGAGGCGGCACACCAATTCAACCAAAGGTATATTTATTGGAGCAAGAACAACGCGTTTTAGCCGGAACGGCCTTTGTCGAGTTACCAAACACTCGTCATGGACGCCATTAAATGCAGCATACGTAAACATAGAAATGGAAAAAATCCTATATTACACAATATGTACTGGTAATCACAGAACATGAATTAATGTGCGTGTGTGAACCTTATAAGTGAGCCTTATAATAGCTATACAATTCAGTAAATAACGACAGGCCAATACGGCATGTAACGGCATAAAGAAAAAGTTACTCCCACAGCGGAATATCAGCGCTCGCAGGAGCCTTCCGTAGACAGAGAAGAAAGACCTTACTCCTAGGCTCTTAACCAAGTTAGAACACACGTTAGACTTCAAATATACAGAAAAATGTGTAAAAAGGTGAAACAATCATTGACTGCATCATAATATATGCAAGAATGGAAAATCAAATTACAAAAACAAGCATGTTATCCAACATCCACTTTGCGTTAATTATCTCGGAATGAATATATACACACCCACATGTATCGTAACAAATGAGGGCCTTATGTCCATTATTGCAAGAATTCACTAGTTGATCAATATGTATCATACTGAGCTCAGAATGAATTAAACCTGACTCATTGCATTATATTGTCTGCGATTGGCAATGCCGAAACATTTGGCAGAACGCAGATCTAGCACGTAATGGTACATAATGTATGGACAACATATTCCTGGTAATTGATTGAAGGCCAGAATATATATTTACCAAAAATATACATATCGTGTATTCAACACCAGAATACTCACCAGACAAGGAATGAACAATACTTCAATGTGGCAACATGTGAGATAATAGGCTGTCATACACAAGTTCATGATGTATGAACGCTGCATTCTTAGTAATATATACCATATCATAGGATGATAGGACAGAGTAATACAATCCAATGTCAATCATATAAGTCAATTAAGCATATGCTAGGCATCCGGGCGACGTGCATATGGGATAATGGAATAGATGTGACCCAAGTGACACCGTGAACAAAATAAAAGTGAAAAATATATATAAGTAATGATTCTGTGTATGTATGTATCCACTCAACAACATTTAAATTATGTGGGCGGACATATGCAATACAATGGCAATCGTCTGCATAGAATGATCCCCAGTGTCAGTATTGCAATTGCTGATATATGATACTCATACTATCAGTAAGAAGGATCCCGGTGGGGCAAGTGCCCATGGACCTGCTATATAGGGTTAAAATCTAAAGTAGTCCACCCGCCGTAGAACAGAAAAACATACATTACACAATGAACGAAAATAGTATTATTACAAGTGCACCCTTATTTAACTGCAATAGGATATTAATCTGGATACAGAAACATCTAAGAAATATAGAATCTAAAAAGCAATAGCTGGAAGCAGGGGAGAACTAGGGGGAACTACACCCCTATGTGTGTAGCTAACTCCTCTTCTCTATTTAGACCGAAGGGCATTCTGGTATTGAGGTTGATGATGTACCGGGATTCGAGAATCCACAGTTATTTTTCTCTATCACCGCCTCTGATATGTTTGTAGACCCTGTCAAGCCCTACATATGTAAGCAATTTGTTGTTGCTTTTATGGACATTATAAAAATGTCTGGCTACAAGGTAATTGAAATCCAGATTTGTAATGGCCCTTAGGTGTTCGAGTATCCGTTTTTTTACAGGCAATTTGGTACTCTCTATGTAGCGGAGACCGCATGGACACTCTAACGCATAGACCACACGGTCAGTCGTGCATGTAATGAACTTTGGGATAGTTTTTTCTTTGCCACTGAAAGTCCTGTAGGTTTTACGGTTGACACTGTTCTTGCAAGCATTGCAAGCATGGCATTTGTAAAACCTTTTATTCGATTGCAGCCAGGTGGTGGTGGATTCAGTTTGGTAGTAACTCCTTACTAACTTGTCCCGAAGTGAACTGGGTCTTCTGTACATTACAGTAGGGCAATTGCCCATGCACTTTCCAATAATTGTGTCGGCCTGTATAAGACCCCGATGTTTTCTCAGGACAGATTTAAGTTTGCCTGATCGATCATTATAAGTCGTGATCATTCTCGGTACATTGGGTAAGCTTTTCTTTGGGGGTGATCTACCCTTGTTGAACAACACCTCTTCATGTTTAACATCTTTCAGTTTGATTGTGGCCTGTGATAGGATTTTACCAGACTATCCCCTTTCTCTAAACCTTTTTAGCATAGTGTCACGTTCCTCACTGTACCCACGATTAGTGCTACAATTCCTGTGAGCCCGCAGGAGCTCGCCATAAGGGATACTGTTGAGGAGAGAAGTGGGATGATAACTGCGTGCATGTACAGTGGTGTTACCAGCAGTTTCTTTCCTGAATAAGCTGTTTACGAGTTTATTATCCTGCACTGTAACACGTATGTCTAACAAATCACATGTAGTTTGACTTATTTTGTGTGTGAAACTGAGATTAAGATTATTGCATGACAGAGACTCAATACACCTCAAGGCCTGTTCTTTCTCACCATCCCAGATGATAAAGAGGTCGTCAATATATCTTAACCATAATGGTATATGATTGGTAAAGTCAGCATTGGCATCCGTCCATACCACCTGCCCCTCCCACCAGCCCAGGAACAAGTTCGCCAGGCTGGAGGCAAAGCTGGTGCCCATGGCAGTACCAGATTTTTGACGGTATAACAACTTGTCAAACAAGAAAATGTTTTCATTTAAACAGTATTTCATCATCAGTTTCAAAATTACAGTGTGGTCATACAAGTTGATTGGCCTTCTCCCTAGATAGTATAGGCAGGCCTCTACCCCTTGATCCTGATTGATACAGGTATACAGTGAACAAACATCCAATGTTATCAATAGGTAATTCTTTTCCCATTCGATGTCATGGATGCTTTTAAGGAAATCGGTACTATCTTGACAGTATGATCTGAGGTCCTTGACATACCGTGACAGGAAATAATCCAAGAAAATAGAGGTATTTTCAAGAAGTCCCCCATTGGAGGAGACAATTGGTCTCCCCAGTGGTTTGTTCGCATGTTTATGCACCTTTGGTAGGAGGTATAGACAAGGAACAAGGGATTGTCATTCTTAAGAAATCTGCGTTCATCGTCATCTAGAAGATCTGCATTCCACCAGTTATTTAGCATCTCATGATATCTGGTGACGGTATTTTCATATCTTTGCCATGAGATATTCTCATAGCAGCTACAATCATTTAGTTGTCTCATAGCCTCTGACTTGTACTCCGTTGCGTCCATTACGACAACATTCCCCCCCTTGTCAGGTTTTATAACGATGGAAGAATCCATAAGGAGTTCATTCAAAGCAGTTCGTTGATTCTTAGTTAGATTGTCTCTTATGTTGTAATTCTGATGGCCCCTTAGACGTACCAGTTCCTGGATCATAACCGAGTGGAATGCCTCGATGTTGTCATGTGGCATATTTGGATTATAACGTGATTTTATTTTTAAACCACTTCTGCAAGTCGAATTAACAACAAATCCTAGATCAGTTAGGGTATTCTCCACATCGTTGGTCATTTCTAGAATGTTCTTTAATTCATCGATATTTAGAATAGAATTTACATCCACCACTGAGAACATTGTCCTTGGATTTGTGGCTTGCTGCAGGTTATTGGTACTGTTGAGCTCATCTTGTTTCTTCTGTATTTGATGTAGTTCATGAGTTTAAGTTTTCTCATGTAGAGAAAGAGATCAATCCTGGTATCTACATAATTCCAGTCGGTGGTTGGACAAAATGATAGTCCCAATTTCAGCAGGGATTCTTCTTCTGGGGATAGGCAGTGTGAAGAAAGATTGATAATGGACTTATCCATAGTTGAACTCTTGGATAACTTGCTGTACCAGAATTTCTTGCGGCCCCCTCTCCTATTTAGTCTTTGTTTTTCTTTTTGTTTGCGCCCCTTCCTCTTGGTCTTCCCCGTCCTCTCCCAATTGTTTCTTCTTTTGGTGGTACGTGTGCGTTCTGTTCTGCATTTAATGGCGTCCATGACGAGTGTTTGGTAACTCGACAAAGGCCGTTCCAGCCGAAACGCGTTGTTCTTGCTCCAATAAATATTAGCCCTGACCGGAGAGCTCCGCTCCGCCCACGGAGTATGCAGAGATTTGCCTACTCTGCGTTCCACGGAGAACGCGGAGTAGGCAAATTTCCACACACTCCGCGGTGGAGCGGAGTTGACCAGCCCCCGCCTCCATCCCCCCTAGTAAGAATTAAATAAAAAGACATTAAAGGTAAAATAATAAAGACTTACCTTGACTGCGGCGTCCCCGGGCTGCTGTCCTCCTCTTCCTTGCCGTTTCACGGTGATCTGCGCGCACGCATTCGCATTCCTTGTGAACGTAGTGCCTTAATCATATGCCTTAATCATATGCCTGTAGTCACCAGAAGATTGCATCAAACCGCTTTTCAAGTGTTCAATCATGCTCCCATTGGATGGAGCCCAGCTGAGTCAAATAATTACTGGAGACGTCACCGCAGCCCTCCTGGACGGACTGCATATCCCACAAAGCACCATCTTGGCTATCTGGGTAAGCGTCTTGAGTTGACCCCTTTGGTCTCATAGTGAGCGCTGGTTAATGTCTTGCAAAGCGTAAATGTGTGCAAACAAACATAGTCCCGGTTCCAATGCTGCAGAAAATGCTCTTCTCCCGAGTCCCCATACGCCTTACCGCATACGCCCAAGTTTTGCGGTACCGGAGACTCCGCCGGAATCAGCTGATCTCTCTGTGAAGTCACGGACTGTGACGCACAGCGGTAATTCGCCCTTCTTGGATGCGGGGGCCGGAGCTTTATCCAACCCCTTGGAAACACACAAGCTCGAAAGCATTTGCCCATGAGGCTCCAGCCACTTGACAGGCGGGTCCCCCAAGCACGCCAGGGGCTAGCGTGCAATTTATGACAAGAGAGATTTCTCCGCGAGGAAGGAACTAGAGGGACACAGCGGGGTTTCAGGAAAAAAGCACTACAGGCATATGATTGTTTGTTTCTTTGTTTCCTTAAGTTCCTGTAAAACAGCCAAACGATCATAGATACAGAATGGTTTTCATCCGCCACTGTGCCTTCACATTTATGATCGGAGCCCACTGTGAGTCAAATGATTGCACTGGAGACGTCTACACGCAGCCCTCCCTGGATGGACTGCATATCCCACAAAGCACCATCTTGGCTATCTGGGTAAGCGTCTTGAGTTGACCCCTTTAGTCTCGTAATGAGCGCTGGCTAATAACTAGTAGAGCATACATATGTGCAAACAAACATAGTCCCGGTTCCCATACTGCCCGACAATGCTCTTCTCCTGAGTCCCCATACGCCTTACCCACAGATGCCCAAGTTGTGCGATGCCGGAGACTCTGCCGAAATCAGCCCATCTCTCCGTGAAGTCACGGACTGTGACACACAGCGGTAGTTACGTCAACTTCTTGGATGTGGGTGCCGGAGCTTTATCCAATCCCTTGGAAGCGCTTGCAAGCTCGAAAGCAAACACCCATGAAGCTCCAGCCACTTGACAGGCGGGTCCCCGAGCACGCCAGGGAGCAAGCGTCGCAATATATAACAAGAAGAAGATTTCTCCACGAGGAAGGAACCAGAGGGACACAGCGGGGTTTTCGGAAAAAGCACTTTTGTTGCAGCAAGGCAGGCATGACGGCGTTTCGGACGTAGTGCCTTAATCATATGCTTACTGTCACGGACTGTGACACACAGCGGTAGTTCGTCCTTCTTGGATTGATGGGTGCCGGAGCTTTATCCCTATATATATATATATATATATATATATATATATATAGCTAAAAGTATAGAGCGATCCATTAATTCCGCACAAGCTTTGTCATTGGCCATGAGAGTTTATCTCCCATTTCTAGTGTTTCTGATGAAAGTTTAATTTGTGCTAAGAATCCTAGAGTTAATTGCACAAAAAAGGGGCCATTAGATTTGCTTCCATTGTGTGGTTCTTGTACTCATCTCAGTTGCAATCCTTCATCTCCTGCAATCAACAGAAAATGCAATGCATGTTAGAAAATTGGACATTTTCAGGCTATGTTTAAAGCAGCTGGTCATACAATTAAGATAAGCAATGTAGAAGTTAACCGTGGTGATATATAAGATTGCGCCACCCAGTTTAGTAATATTTTATTTACAATAGGCACTAAATGTGACAGAGATCTCACTAAAATCAAAGCTCCTCTAGTGCACAGCGAAAGTAGACTGAAAGTCCATTGTGGTTATGGCAGATTCACGGGCACCCATAACGAGTTTAGCTGACACTATGCAGGGTCGATTCCGATCCCGGTCGGATGGCGCACCTAATACCATTCGGTCGGGGAAAAATCCAGGCGAATGCCTGTTTCCGACCGATCCGCACATACGTCCGAACGAGCAAGTACGATGCGCACAACTGCCCAAATCCCGACCCAGTCGTACTCACCCAATACAGGACCTGAACTCAGACCGAGGCGGATCCGGAATCGTGAGAATCTGAGCCGCACGGAAGAAAAATGCAGCCCCGTCCGGCCGGACAAGTACGATGCGCTTCCGTACGCGCCGAACCCGTCGCTACGCACGGCACGTCAAAGCATCCGGTCGAGGCGCACATAAGCTCCGATTCGCGCCACACCACGATCCACGGCTACGAGACGAACACGCCAGCGACGAGGACGAGGCGAAGCAAAGAGAAAGACGAACGAGACGAACCAACCATGAATCCCTTCGTGCCGATCCTACCAATATTCTACCTCTATTACCGGAACAGGCACGGACGCGTACGGCGCAGAAGGTAAGTCAGACACCAACAACAAAAACAAACTACACGTACCCGACACATCACACACAGAGGGATGCAGAAATACCTACACCAGCAACAGCAGCACCATAGGGGCGGGATGGCCTCTCACCAATGCCACACATACACATAGGGGCCTGTATGCCTACCACTACTACCACCCCTACCCATGGGGGCTGGATGCCTGTCACTACTACCACCTCTACCCATGGGGGGCTGGATGCCTGTCACTACTACCACCTTACCCAGGGGGTGCCAGATGCCTACCACTACTACCACCCTTACCCAGGGGTGCCAGATGCCTACCACTACTACCACCCTTACCCAGGGGGTGCCAGATGCCTACCACTACTACCACCTCTACCCATGGGGGTGCTGGATGCCTACCACTACTACCACCCTTACCCATGGGGTGCCAGATGCCTACCACTACTACCACCCTTACCCATGGGGTGCCAGATGCCTACCACTACTACCACCTCTACCCATGGGGGCTGGATGCCTGTCACTACTACCACCCTTACCCAGGGGTGCCAGATGCCTACCACTACTACCACCCTTACCCAGGGGTGCCAGATGCCTACCACTACTACCACCTCTACCCATGGGGGCTAGATGCCTGCCACTACTACCACCCTTACCCAGGGTGCCAGATGCCTATCACTACTACCACCCTTACCCAGGGGGTGCCAGATGCCTACCACTACTACCACCCTTACCCAGGGGGTGCCAGATGCCTACCACTACTACCACCCCTACCCATGGGGGTGCCGGATGCCTACCACCTACTACCACCCTTACCCAGGGGGTGCCAGATGCCTACCACTACTACCACCTCTACCCATGGGGGCTGGATGCCTGTCACTACTACCACCTCTACCCATGGGGGGCTGGATGCCTACCACCAACACCACCCCCACTCATAGGATGGACAATGCATGACACAACCAGCACACCACAACCTAGGGAATGCAAGAAAAGACATCCCCCAACACCATGACAAGCGTGTGTAGACTGTGTCAAATGCCTACAACACTGAACATGACTTTGAACATACAATGTGACCCCCTATCACATGTGCCACACATATATGTGTGTGGCCCCCACAATGCAAGCAGGCCATGACCATTGTGGCAATGGGGATCAAAACCCCATCATCACAGTGAGCAAAATGTAAGTGTGGGGCCCATAGCTGAAGCACATTCAGAACATTGTGGCAATGGGGTCTAAACTCCCATCATCACAGTGACCAAAAGGTAAGTGTGGGGTCCATAGCTGAAGCACATTTTGAACATTGTGGCAATGGGGTCCAAACCCCCATCATCACAGTGACCAAAATGCAAGTGTTGACAAAGAAAAAGCTGCAACTGCCAAACTGCATGGATGATTCCTGGTCACAGAACATAAACACATCAGTGGCAAAGTAGTGCATGTGTCCCATTGCAACATAGATTGGGGGAGGCAAATACTGCAGTGCAAATAAGACATACCTTTGGCCATGTGCAGACAAACAACACCCATGGGGGCTGACACTGTCAACATTCATCAATGACACAATGACAGAAGTGACCATCAGAATGCAGACCCACATATTTGCACCAATGGGCACACAAATGCAGATACCCTGTGGAGACTGTAGATGTGAGGTGAACAGATACCATACCATGGCAGCAATGGGACACACAAACCATGATCATTGTGCTGACCGATGACCTAGGAGTCCCAGGGACAGCAGGGGAAACCCACCAAACAACATACAGCCAATGGCACACCAAAGATATGCCAATGCAGTGGTGCAGATGCACAAACACAAACAGGCAGACCCACACTGCACATCAAACACAACAGGTGAGGGGGGGGGTGCCAGTGTCCCCAGGCAACCACACAACACATGAGGAGGCCTGAATACCAATTACACAGATGTGCATACAGTGCCACACAAAGGTAACTCATGGATCCAAATCCCCTATGTGGGCAATCAGGCATTGTCAGATGAGAGGGAGCACAAATCACACATGTCACACAAGCATGTAGGAACAGCAACTGACACAGCAAGACACAGACACACCACAGCACTACCCCCAGGGCCCCCACAATGTGGTGACCCTGGGCTGCATTACAATCCCACTGTGATGACAAAGCTAAATGTCGTTCACACTGTGAACCACAGTCATGTGTCCTGAGCAACAAACTACCATCACACCTACACAAGCACAAATCAATCAGCACGGCCAGTAAGCCAAGGCCAACATGGAGGCAGGGGTCTAGCCGGGCAACAACTCTCATCTGCACACACTCAACACCACACACCTCGACCTCCAACAATGTGCAGCAGTGAAGCACACATGCACTGGTGACATTGCACATGCACCCATGACAATCCCAGGGTGGTGGGTGGGAACCAAGGTGCAGAAACACATCACACATGGCCACTCAACAAGACTCCTGAATGTCTGACACACTGCACACTACGCTGTACATGGACATGACGGCAATACCACACCAACCAATGGGATCCCAGCCACAGTCACACACCAATGAAGAAGCCAAGGTCACCCACAAAGAACACACATAGACAACTACCAACATTGCAGCCCGGACCCTGAGGAGTGCCAGCAGTCACACACACAACGTGTCACAATCACTGAAAGATAACACAAACTGGAAATCACATGACAGGTGTAAACAACAAGTGCCAAGGGGAATCCTGACTGTGACCCATCTGCGTCTGCACACAAACTCAGCCCTGACAGCAAACACACCTATGGGTGACACCCTGATGACCAGTAATGTGCCATGCACCCACATCACAGAGAATCCAGGGAGAAGACTTGGGGGAACATAGGTCAACTCAGCAAGCATCACAAACAGGTACAACACTAGGGATCCCAGCATGCACAGCAAAACGGAAGTGAACACACAGACATGCTCATACAACACACACCTTGGGCGCAGGCAATGTCACAGGAGTACACACTGCCATGAGGGGACTCCACTCCTGTGTGAGGAAAGCTGTGCCATATGTTGCCTCAGTAGGGCTCCATCATGTCAGCTGAGCACTTGGTCACACAGTCAACAATTAGCACCAAATGAAGGCTCCCGTCACATCAGCCTGGTCATGGGAGTGCCAACGAAATCATCAGCACAGATCCAACACACTTGTATAGCAATGTTGCACTGACAACACAGATGAGTCCTTCCCCATTGATGCCCAAACCTGCATGTCCAGTGGAGATGGCCACACGGTCAGGGAAGTAGACTAATTGAACAATGGCAGGCACAACAGATGTGCAGGGGTGGAAGCCACAGATGTGAAATTGCTAATGTAAGTAGGAAATCCCATTGCCAAATATTGAACACATGACACCCTCAGATGCTGCTAAGGATGACATGGATACACCACAGGATAGGACACATTCCCCCTGGACCACATGTGTTCCTGCACAGTAACACTTCATTATCATGAGACCAAATATCACCATCACTGCAGCAAGGGCATGGTTAGCATCATCAACAACATGTACATCAGAAGCAAAAGCACTAGAGAACAGAAAGGTGCTTTATTCAGCATATGTGGGTCTAACAGTTGATGTCCAGCAAAAAATTAACAAAGGCCAATGGCCAGTCCAACATGAAAGTCAAAACAGGGTGACAGTGGCAGATGTCACCCTACGCATGCCTGCACTGATGAAAACCAGGGACAATCCCCTCGGAGGGGCATACGGGGGCAGGCCAGGCACCGCAGGGACAGGATCATGGCTCACCAGAAGGAGGCAGGGAAGGGGTGGTGGGTGCTGGAGAGCCACTGACAACTGCAGTGGAGGTGTCTGACATGGTGTGTGCCGGCACAAGTGGGGGCATGACTCTGATGGTGTGGGTGCCGGCAAGACTGCAGGGGACCGTGCAGATGGAGTGGACAGGTTCCCCACTGCAGTGCCCAAGTCAGACAGGGTGGTAGTGGACTCCACTGCAGTGCCTACCTCCAGGGGAGGAGAATGGGGATCAGGTAAGGTGGGCAGGACAGAGGGGGAGGACACCGTCTCCACACCAGTGGCACAGACAAGCGCAGCGGGGGTGTGGGGCCGGAAGAGCAAGTGGCAGGGGGAGAAGGCCTGATCCTTTTGGGGATGGTGTATCTGTGGGTGGGGGAACCTGGGGCAGGGTGTGGTGGGGGCACCTGTGGAGTGGGGGCCTGAGGGATGGAGGAAGGAGACTTGGTGCCTGAGCTGCAGGGCGGCGGCGGGGTCTTGCTCTTCCGGGTCCGGGGGGACTTGCGGATGGGGGCGTCAGTCGGTCTGCGCCTGGGGGAGGGTGTCCGGTGGCGAGGGGCACTCCGCTCCGTGTGGGTGGGCTTCCTCTTCCCCCTGAATGCTGTATCAGCTGGATCGGAGGGGAAGAGGCCGAGGTCACTGAGGAAGAGCCGCTGGGTCTTTGGGGTTGCAGGTGAGGCAACGGAGGGGGCTTTGGAGGGAGAGGCAACTGTGGACTGCGCAGTGCTCGTGGATGCGTGTGTGTGTGACTGGGCCCCATCCCCTGTGAGTGTGGTTTCAGTCCCCTGACTGTGCGTGCGTGTGCGTCTTGTCTGTGGCGTGTGTGTGTGTGTGCTGCTCGTGTCTGTGCTGGTGTGTGCCTGTGCCGGTGTGTGTGTGCTTGGGACAGGTAAGGTGCTGGGGAGTGTGGATGGGGCAGAGACAGGAGGGGTGAGGGACTGTTGGAGGAGGGACACTGCTGCCGTCAGGGAGGAGTCCATGGACCTATTGCCCCTCTGTAGGGCAGACATGCCCGATGAGATGCCCTCCATGAACGACACCAGCTGAGTCAACAGAGTGGTGTGTGCATGGAGGACACTCAGCATCGCTGTCTGCCCTACATGGAGCTGGCGAAGGAGGTACACAGACTCCTCACTCAGGGCAGCAGGGGACACAGGGGCAGGGGGTGCGGTGCCTGGCCCGAAGGAGACACGCTCCCGAACATGGGAGCCTCCACGGACCTCGGGAATGGGAGCCGATGGGAGGGCGGTGGTGGTGGTGGTGGTGCGGGGACAGCAACACTAGCTGGGGTGTGGTGGCTGCTGACACCCGCCTCCATAAGGGAGTCATCCTCCGAGCTGCTGTGGTCCTCAGCTGAGGTGGATGGTGCTGAGGACTCCTCGGTGTGGCTCCCTCGCCCTCCGTGCCACTGGGTCCCTCCGACCACTCCTCGGCTGCTGACCCAGTCTGGCTCTGCGGCTCCTCCTGGTCCGTGGAGCTGTCCCCTCCTGTGGCCGTGGATGTATCTGCAAACAATAGGGAAACAGACAGACATCAGTCACCTGCACCGAACGCACACACCACAGTAAGTACAGCACAATACAGAGCAAGGCCTGGCATCCTTAGTTGAACATTGCTAAAATTGCCCAAACAGAATAGGAGAAGCCAATTGTCAGTCTGATCGTCAACCATGGCACTCACATCCCACCTGGCCTTGCACCCATCTGTCTGGCGTCCGTTGGCTGGCAATACCCCAGTGTGGACACATGCACCACCTACACAGTAGTTGGACGGTGCAGAGAACACGGTGAAGCATGTGAACATGCACACATCACAACTCTTGCCACTGAGTCAGTACAGGTGCCCGGATGAAAGTGATGCCCAGAGTCAGATATATGAAATGCATGTGATGCATACCAGCGACAGACACCATGATGCACCCATGTGCTGATAGCCATTGCCACTATGGTGTGCATGTAGCACATGTCACTCCCCTGCAGGATCACTCATAGGAAGTCACATGCCATGGCACAGGCATGCCTGCTAAGTCATACATCACTGTCTCCAGTCACATGGGCAGGGCAGCCACACAACAACAGTCTGCACTGTGTCACAATAGTAGGTCATGGGGAATGCAAGTCCTGGAGCTGAACAAGTGCACATGTACATCCCCCACACACCACATCATCTGAACCCTTATCTGTCCAGGTCATACTGATTGGACATATGGGTGACCTGTAACACAAGCCTCTGAACCTGAGCACCTCACAATCTGCTGTGAATGGGAAACAGCTGCATGGACTTCACATTCGCATACCCCAGTCTGCACGGTCAGGTGTTCAAACACCTATGTGTCACACAAGTATCGTCTCCTATGGTCACATCTCCGGTGGCATGCTGAGCCCCAACCGATAAACACCCCAGCAGTCCTGACATCGAAGCCACAGCACACTGACACAGAGGCTGACACCTGAGGGGACATATCACTGAGCACAACGTGTCAGCTGATACACGGGAGTGGGAGTACAGAGTGCATTGCATGGCCTGGAGTAGGCATGACTGTCCTGCCCCACATGAATGAGGGATGAACCCTGGACAGTAGGCAGCTGGCTAAGTATGTGTGACACACGTAATATACACACTCCTGGGGCCCAAACATTGTTCCCACCCGCAGCTTGGGTGTGTGCCAGTTACCCCAGGCACATGTGGTGGATCAGCTCAGCAATTGGACCACATATCAAAGTAACACGCAGATTACATGTCAGAACACAGGCATTGTGTAAGCAATGGACCCACCCATGATGCCCACCACAGTTAGGGGAACAGATGCTGTCCCCCACCTTGAGTCAAGCAAACTGCAAGGACACAGTACCCAAGTGACACAATTCCCTGACTGCAAGGGCCACACCTGGGTATCAGATGAGGAGTGGGCAGTGCACAATCGAGGGACATGGGTCCTGGACCACATGACTGATGTGCTGTGGAAGTTTAACCAGGCCAGAGGAGGGCACATAGCATGGCAGACAAAGTACACAATGCAGTCATGGACTCACCCTCCGTGCTGCTCCCTGGCCTTCAGCTGCCCATCCAGATCAGGGAAGACCACCGCCAGGATCCTGAGCATGTGGGGGTCAGGGTCCGGTGTCCGCCCCTCCTGCGAGGAGGCGACAGCTTCAGCTGGACCCGTGCGATCCTCCGGGTCCAGCCCCGAAGGTCCTGCCACCTCTTCTGGCAGTTGCGGATCCGGCGCTTGTAGTCCCCCACGGATCTCACTGCCCGGACGATGGTCAGCCATATCTTCTGCTTCTGGTGGGCATCAACCTGTGAGGATGACAAAGTGAGAATGCTATTACTACACATGCAACATATCCGTGCATTACACAGTTGTGTATACATGTCTCAATCACAGGGGCACATGATGTACACAGGCAGTGCAACGATGGCCATGGACAGTATGCCAGCAGTTACTACATGGTATCATTGCCTGGGAAGTAAAACCTTGTTTAAATGCACTGTCACTGCACTATACCTGTCCAGTGCATGTAACTACACACTATGGGGGTGACAACTACTCAGTGAGCCTGCTAGCCAGTGGCGTGCAGACTGTTAGCCTTGCTAGTCAGACAACATGCACATTTAGGAAGGCAGTGGACAGAACACTCACCTGCTCCCCTGCTTTCCCATACAGCTTGCTGTACTGTGGAAGGAGGCTGTCCAGCAGGGCCTGGTTCTCCTCAGTGCTGAAGGCTGGGGCTCTCTCCACAGTACGTGCCATTGCAGGGTCCAGAGGGTGCAGATACAGCAGCAGTGGTGGTGGCAGATGTCGTCCTGGAGCATGTAGTGCAGGCAAGTGAGCTCTCAGGGGAACAGCCAGCATTATATGTGTGCTGCAGAGGCAGTTACTGTCCCATGTGTCCAAAGTGATAGGTCCAAGTCGTTAGCATCTTCTGAATCTGGCCAATCCATGGAATTGCACCACTTACACACGCCCACAGCATCCTTCAAAGTTCAACTTCATGACACCCATGAATTTGCAACATTGTTGTGGGTGACCAACTGAATTTCCAGCATCAGACTCGTTCAAGATTTGAAAACGCGTCCGTTGCCAGGCCAGGCCATAGCCAATGGGTGCGCACCGATCGGTCCATTGCTGTTCAACGCGTACCTAGGATACAACGCGTACCCGCACACATTGAATGCAATGGGCCGGCCGGGCACACCGATCGGTCCATTGCTGTTCAACGCGTACCTAGGATACAACACGTACCCGCACACATTGAATGCAATGGGCCGGCCGGGCACACCGATCGGTCCATTGCTGTTCAACGCTGTACCTAGGATACAACGCGTACCCGCACACATTGAATGCAATGGGCCGGCCGGGCACACCGATCGGTCCATTGCTGTTCAACGCGTACCTAGGATACAACGCGTACCCGCACACATTGAATGCAATGGGCCGGCCGGGCACACCGATCAGTCCATTGCTGTTCAACGCGTACCTAGGATACAACGCGTACCCGCACACATTGAATGCAATGGCCAATGTGTGCGCACCGATCGGTCCATTGCTGTCCAACGCGTATTGCGAATACAACGCGTACCAGCACACATTGAATGCAATGGCCAATGTGTGCGCACCGATCGGTCCATTGCTGTCCAACGCGTATTGCGAATACAACGTGTACCAGCACACATTGAATGCAATGGCCAATGTGTGCGCACCGATCGGTCCATTGCTGTCCAACGCGTATTGCGAATACAACGCGTACCAGCACACATTGAATGCAATGGCCAATGTGTGCGCACCGATCGGTCCATTGCTGTCCAACGCGTCCCTGTACATGTCACTGGCATATGTCACCATGCCTGTCACAGGTGAACATATGCCAGCCACATATACTTCCCAGGGAGTGAGGGGCACACCTACAACACCACAGCCTGTCCAAACTGTATCCTAAGGCATGTAAGGCTGCATTACCTATTCCGTGTATGGGGGTGAACATGTTGTTCTGTGGGTGTCACTTGGGGCAGCCACCCCCAGGCTGTGCACGTGTTCATGGGGACAGTATCCTTGGTGTTTCGTGTACATGACCACTGTGATGTGCAACTGTTCATATCTGAGCATGTGGCATGGTCACATTTCACGGTGGTGTATGTGTATGTCATGTCACATGCCCCCTGAGTCCCATGTGGGACGGTATGTTTAACCCAGGGTGACCCATTGGCACAATAGTGATGGTCCTCCACAGTCTGTGTGCATGTTGTGTTTACAATGTCTCGGATTTCATGTGCACAATGGGAGACAGTCTCCACATCCACGTTGTTTGTGCATGGACTTTGATGTTGTGCGTGTGTGTGTCACAGACGTCCATGTCTGTCCTGCCGAGGCAACAGGGACCACTACCTGTGGGGGTCATGGTTGTTTTGCTGTGGTGTATACATGATACGCCATGTCATGCCAGTGTCCATGTGGCAATACAGGGTCCCTGGGAATCTACCTGTCGTTGAGCTGTGATGCCTGGGGCACATCTGTCCTCACATGTCACTGTGGGGTGTGTTTGTAACGTGGCAGCAGGAGATGGGAAATGTGACACGTCCTCATGATACCCAATGGCACAACCTGGGACTTATTGATGCCACTTGTTGAACTGTGATGTTGGATGTTGGCCATGTATGTGCCATACATGTCCTTACGGAACTGCACACATCATGTACTTGTGCCTCATAATGATGTATCGTGTGATATTGAGTGTGTACAATGCCACATATGTGGGGTGAGTGACAATCTTTCTTTCTTCACCTATGCACTGCAGGGCACCAGCTGTCCATAGACCATTCCCTGACCTGGCAACGATGGTGGAACGTGACAGCATCCGACGGTACCGCTTCACCAGGCAGCTGATTGATGATTTGGCAGTGCGCTTGGCACCACACCTGCAACCTGGCCGGCCGTACCCTACAGCGCTGACCCCCAAGGTGAAGGTGATGGCAGCCCTACACTTCTTTGCCACCGGTACCTTTCAACACACTCTGGCGACTGCTGGTGGGATGTCACAGACCATGTTCAGCCGTGTGCTCCGCGATGTATTGGAGGCTATGTTGATATACCTGAACCAGTACATCTATTTCCCTAGACTCCAGCAACTCACTGACGTGAAGAGTGACTTCTATGCCCTGGGGAGGATGCCGCATGTCATTGGCTCCATTGATGGGACACATGTGGCTTTGGTACCACCACAGGCCCAGGAGCAGGCATACAGGAACCGCAAGCACTACCACTCGGTCAATGCACTGGTGGTCTGTCTTGCAGATATGACCATCTCACACGTGTGTGCCCGTTTCCCCGGTTCTGCACACGATGCCTACGTGATGAGGAGTAGTCGCATCCCGAGGATGATGTCACAGATGCGGAACCAGCGTGCCTGGCTTGTTGGTGTGTACTGACTTTGTACCATTGTGTGTGTTCTGCAATGTAGTGTTCCACCCTCTTTTCCAACTCAGCTAATGTGCAATTGTCTGTATGTAGGTGACTCCGGATATCCCAACATGCCGTGGTTGCTGACGCCCCTCAGGAACCCTGTGACACCAGCCCAGATGCGCTACAATGAGGCACATGGTCGGACGAGGAGAGTGATTGAGCGGACATTTGGTCTCCTGAAGAGCCGCTTCCGCTGCCTGGACAAGACAGGAGGGTCCCTCCCATATGCCCCGGCAAAGGTGTGCAAGATTGTCATCGTCTGCTGCATGCTACACAACCTGGCAGTGCGGAAGGAGTTGCCTCTCATCCTGGATGACGATGACCAACGTCCGCCACCTGTGGAGGATCCTGGCCTGGACCACGATGCCAGTGATGATGATGATGATGATGGTGATGTCCGCACACAGCTCATCACCAACTTCTTCAGCTGAATGTAAGTATCCAGAGATGTCATGTAACTGATGTGAGTTTGCATGATATGTGTTGGTGGTGCTCTGGTGCTGTTTGAGTGTGTCCATGTGCTACATGACTGTATGCGTGTAGCGATGTGTCCTTACAGGTAGTCTGTACTCCCCAACAGTGTTGACATGCTAACTTGGTTCTGGGTGGGTATCTTGTGACATGTATTGGGCATGAGTATTGCAGTTCTGTCCTGTTCTTCAGTGCTTTTGACTGTGTGTCATTTCTGTCCTTCACAGGGTACTTTCAGAGTCGTTTGGTCAACTGTGATCCCCGACACCGTGATTCGACTTCCAGGGTGGTAGCTGTCGTGTCCCTACAGGTGATGTGCACCACACCCATGGACTTCCTTCCTTCTACACTTGTTGACTGTGTGCCCGCTGCCAGGTGGGATTACCTTGCATCTGTGGTGGTTACAACATGTTGCAAATGTGTAATAAACCTGTGCTTCACTTTGTGATGTGCGTTGTCTGTGGTCACACATCTGACTGACATTTGCTTACTGCACCAGTGGGCTAGTTAACACAGACTGTGAATAGGTGTTGGGTCTGTGCAATGCAACGTATTTCCTGGCAACATCAGTGTAGGCGATGAGTCAGATGGCCATGGTGTGTATGTGTTGTGTAGCCCTGGTGGTGTGCCTCCCTCATATGTGTGACGTCGCCATGACTCACATGCCGGTGTTGTACTTGCTGTAGCAGTTAGCATGCACAGTGTCATTTCCCAGATCATCATCGCCACTTCAGAGACAACGTAGGAATCACAACAGAGGCAAGTATGGTGTATTAGTGAGTTTATTGACATACATGTGTGAGTATAGTGCACAGGATGGTGGGTGCTGTACATTGTGATTGTAATCCAAAGTTCCTAGATGATTTGGAAGTCCTGGTAGCAGAAATGTCCAGAGTAAAGTCCACAGTCATCTGAGACATTGGTCCAACTTGAGCTCCCCATGTCATGTGGGAGAGTTGTGTTGCAGTCAACAGGGTGAACAGTTTGCGCACAAAGGTGATTATCCAGAACAGGTTTTGGCTTCCTGGGGTTGCACATGGCCATCGGCCTCTCACTTGCCCCTCCTCGGACGGACCCTCTTCTTTGGGGGGGACCCTCAAGTGCAGGCTGCTGCGGTGCAGGGGACTCTCCGCCAGAGTCATCCTCCCTCCCTGTGGCAGTTGCAGTTGTTTCAGCACCAGATGTTGTGGGCACACAGGGAGGTGTTGACTGGTTGCTGCTCATCTGGCGGAGGCATTGTAATATGTCCCTATGCACCGCCGTCATCTCTTGCAGTGTGTCCCACTTGGACTCCACGCGGGACATGTGTGAGTCCAAGCGGGCATGATGGGCAGCCTGCTGCTGTTTAATGTCCCTGAGGAGCCCCACTACCTGGTTGAGCTCTCCGGTGCTGGACTGGTACGCATCGGCTATGCGTGCCAGTTGTGGGTCATCATGCAGTCCAGACCCTCTGCAAGCAGCGACCTATGTCTCCCACCCCTCCCACCACCCCTGGCGACACGTGCAGTACCTGAGGTGGCACGCACAGGTGACCCCGGGCCCCCTTGGGGGTTGTTGGTGGTGTTGGTGTCCATGGCCCCACGTTGGTCCAGGGCCCCTGTGCTGGTGGTGGTGGTGCTCCTTGGTCTTTCCATGTCGGAAGGGGTGGTATGTGTGTTGACAGTCGTTGGAGGGGTGGGTGCAGGGGGTGCAGCTGGTGGTCCTGCTGGTGCTGCATGATGACTTGCTCCGGAGGTGCCAGGTTGGTCTTCTTCATCCGAGGAGGGCAGAGGCTGTTCCACACCAGTGAGCTCCGTATCCTCTTGAGCCTGGGACGGGGACTCCTCAGCGTCTGCTGCTGTGTCCCCATCATCACCTGTTTTTGGGAGACACACACAATGTATGTTATGTTTCTGCAGGCATCAATGGTTGACACACCTGACAGTTGTGACTGTGCCTCTGGATGCGGGCCTGTACATTGCATTGTCCTAAGTTGTCACAGTCAGGGGTTGATATTGGTGTAGCACATTGTCCTGCATTATTTGGGCATTTCTATGTGAATGTTGGGGTGTGTACATGGTCTGCATTGGTTGTATTTGGTTGACATCCGGCCCTCCTTCCCACCCAGCCAGATATCCCACCATGGAACGTGCTTCCATTGCAGGGAGTGCAAGTTGTCTTTCAGGATGTCAGTCAGTGGTGTCCTGCTGTTGGTTGGTGCACAGTTGCCAGCAGGGCCTTGTGCTCCCCACAGCAGTAGCCAGTGTCAGCCATCTTGTCAGTTGTTTTCCACTCCCTGTGATGTGGGCATGGTTCATGGTGGTGTTGATGTGCGCATTGTGAGGGTGAGCAATATCTGTGACTACCACTCCCATCATGCTATTGCCTCCACCCCCCTTCCCAGCATGCCCATACTTCCTTCCTTTTGAGTGTACTTCACTGTGTGTGGGTGTGACAGCAATGGCAAGATGGCTGACAGTGGTGTCCTGCTGTTGGTTGTTGGCCAGTTCCCAGCATGGCCTTGTGCTCCCCACAACAGAGCACCAGTGTCAGACATCTTTGATGGGGCTTTACACTCTCTGTGAGGTGTGCATGCTTCAGTGTGAGCTTGCTGGGCCATGTGGGGGGGGGGGATGTTGAGCTGTGACTACCACTCCCATCATGCTATTGCCTCCACCCCCCTTCCCAGCATGCCCATACTTCCTTCCTTTTGAGTGTACTTCACTGTGTGTGGGTGTGACAGCAATGGCAAGATGGCTGACAGTGGTGTCCTGCTGTTGGTTGTTGGCCAGTTCCCAGCATGGCCTTGTGCTCCCCACAACAGAGCACCAGTGTCAGACATCTTTGATGGGGCTTTACACTCTCTGTGAGGTGTGCATGCTTCAGTGTGAGCTTGCTGGGCCATGTGGGGGGGGGGATGTTGAGCTGTGACTACCACTCCCATCATGCTATTGCCTCCACCCCCCTTCCCAGCATGCCCATACTTCCTTCCTTTTGAGTGTACTTCACTGTGTGTGGGTGTGACAGCAATGGCAAGATGGCTGACAGTGGTGTCCTGCTGTTGGTTGTTGGCCAGTTCCCAGCATGGCCTTGTGCTCCCCACAACAGAGCACCAGTGTCAGACATCTTTGATGGGGCTTTACACTCTCTGTGAGGTGTGCATGCTTCAGTGTGAGCTTGCTGGGCCATGTGGGGGGGATGTTGAGCTGTGACTACCACTCCCATCATGCTATTGCCTCCACCCCCTTCCCAGCATGCCCATACTTCCTTCCTTTTGAGTGTACTTCACTGTGTGTGGGTGTGACAGCAATGGCAAGATGGCTGACAGTGGTGTCCTGCTGTTGGTTGTTGGCCAGTTCCCAGCATGGCCTTGTGCTCCCCACAACAGAGCACCAGTGTCAGACATCTTTGATGGGGCTTTACACTCTCTGTGAGGTGTGCATGCTTCAGTGTGAGCTTGCTGGGCCATGTGGGGGGATGTTGAGCTGTGACTACCACTCCCATCATGCTATTGCCTCCACCCCCTTCCCAGCATGCCCATACTTCCTTCCTTTTGAGTGTACTTCACTGTGTGTGGGTGTGACAGCAATGGCAAGATGGCTGACAGTGGTGTCCTGCTGTTGGTTGGTGCCCAGTTCCCAGCATGGCCTTGTGCTCCCCACAACAGAGCACCAGTGTCAGACATCTTTGAAGTGGCTTTTGACTCCCTGTGAGGTGTGCATGCTTGGGTGTGTTCTTGCTGGGCCATGTGGGTGGGGGATGTTGGGCTGTGACTACCACTCCCATCATGCTTTTGCCTCCACCCCCTTCCCAGCATGCCCATGCTTCCTTCCTTTTGACTCAGCTTCCCTGTGGGGTTGTGTGCCTGTGCTGACAAGATGGCTGACAGTGTTATCCTGGGGTTTGTTTTGCTACAAGTCCCATGTGTGTCCCTGTGCTTCACACTGCATGACCCAGGGTTGTGGTTCTTTGTGGGATATTTGATTGGTGTGTGAGGCAATGCTTTCTCCCAGGTGAGTTGTGTGTAGTTTGTGTTAGGGGGTGTGTGGGTGGAGCTGCTGGTGACTATGGTCAGTGCTGTGAGTCCTCCTTCCCACCCAGCCAGATATCCCACCATGGAACGTGCTTCCATTGCAGGGAGTGCAAGTTGTCTTTCAGGATGTCAGTCAGTGGTGTCCTGCTGTTGGTTGGTGCACAGTTGCCAGCAGGGCCTTGTGCTCCCCACAGCAGTAGCCAGTGTCAGCCATCTTGTCAGTTGTTTTGCACTCCCTGTGATGTGGGCATGGTTCATGGTGGTGTTGATGTGCGCATTGTGAGGGTGGGCAATTTCTGTGACTACGACTCCCATGATGCTATTGGCTACACTGACTTGCCCAGCATACACAGTATTCCTTCCTTTCAGTGAGCTTCCCTGTGAGGTGGTGTTGTGGTGGTGGCTACATGTCTGACTGTGTTTGTTGGTTATATTTGTGCCACTGCCTAGCTCTATTTGTTGTTAGGTTTGTACATGTCATGACACAGTTACATTTCACTATGAGCTGGCATGTATTGTGTTTATCTGGCTGACATACACATTTTGGGATGATCTGTTTTGGTTGGTGTGTATTTGCTAAGGGTGCATGGTTTGACTCTCCCCTTGACAGTGATGTGTGTGTATTGTGGCACAATATTGTGTACATTTGTTGTGTACTCACCAGGCTCTGGGATGTTTTCTAGTCCATAGACGCTCACTGGTGGTAGGATGGCCCGCACCTTCTCCTCCCAGGGCCTGAGGTATACTGGTTTGGCAGGAGGGCCACTGCCGGTGTGTTGGCTCACGATGTAGTCCTTCTTCAACAGCTCCTTGACCCTCCTGCGCACGTCATACCACCTGTTCTGGATGTCTACCTTTGTGCGCAAACATGGTGATTGTGCGTTCACCCTGTCGACGATCCTCTCCCACATCTTGGTTTTCTGCGCCATGGGTGTCTGTTGGACCAATGTACCAAACAGCTGTGGCTCTACCCTGAGGATCTCATCTACCAGGACTTCCAATTCACTATCTAGGAACTTGTGATTCTTCTTTGGGGGCATGGTGTTGGGTGGTGCTGGTGTGTGATGTGTGTGTTGGTGTGCAAGTGAGGGTGTGTGAGTGTGTGTTTTGCTGGGTGTATGTGAGGGTGCTATTTGTTGTGGTGCTGCTGGTGTGTGGCTTGTGTGATGGATGAGCTGTGAGTGTGTGTGTGGTTGCTGTCTGTTGGTGTTGAGTGCTGGCAGGTAATTTGAATTTGCAAAGGATCATGGTAGGGATTTGTGTCCTTTATATGGGTGGAGTTGTGGGTGTGTCTTTGTTCCCTGTTTCCCCCAGTATTTATTTGCTTTGTGATTGCTTGTTTGGCCTTTTTTGTGTTTTTTTCCCTTGGTTCTTTTTGTGCATGTAGGAGACGTTCTTGTGACCGAGTCGGACCCTCCAGTTGTCTCGTGCGAGCCTCTCAGATTCGTTCACGCTGTGTTTGTGCTGTTTTCTGTGCTGCGTACGCGTCGGTCGCGGGGTTTTGGGTTGCTTCGGCTCGCAGTTTTGAATGCGTGTCGGTCGTGCGGCTTGGGCTCCATGCGACTCGGTCGTGTTTTCCACGTGTTGCATCGTACTTGGCGGGTAGGAGTTCGCGGGTACGTTTCGTTCGGGATTCTTCCTGGTGCGTGTCGGTCGGTTCGATTCGCGTGCTTTTCCGGCCGGATGGCTGTTTTCCGCGCGGCTCGGTCGTTCGGCTTGTGTTCCGTACGAGTCGGTCGGATTTAGCACGCTTCTCATCGTACTTTGCGGGTCGGGCTGCACCGGTACGTGTCGGTCAGTATTTATTCCGGCTCCGAGTCGGTCGGTACGTTTTCCGGCCCGAATCGGAATCGGACCCTATGTTTTTTAAACTTTGGTAAAGAAAATTTAAGCTGAAAAAACATGACATTAACTGTAAGGCCTTCAGGGAATATGACCTTGATTTGCTGGGTTTCTTTGATGGTTTTTTGGGAAGGAGTATTCACACAAAAGTGTACATACCTGTCAAGGGGCATGACATTGTGGGTTGGAAAGACTTGTCATGGTTAGGCATTCTGTTGAGGCCAGGAGAAGATGATGAACTCATTGTTCTTGGAGATATGCCCATTTTTGCCATAGAAACAAAGGAGGAGGTTCTTCAGTTATTGGTTGAGAAATTTTTCCAATGTGTTCAAAAATGAGATAGGGAATGTAAAAGGTTTTGAACATTGTAAAAAGAAGTGAAGAAAGATGCCTATCCTATCATTCATAAAGTTAGACTCATTCAGTTTAGCGTTCAGTAAAGATCTTAAGGTCTTACTCAATGATATATGTTCGGACGGTGTTATTCAATCTATGGATTCCTCTGAGTGGGTTTCGCCTGTAGTTTTAACTTCGAGGTACTGCGTAGACTTGCGGTCATTGAATCAAAACATTCTTGCCTGCTATCCCCATCCCCATATTCAAGAAATATTGGCTAATATTGAGGAGGCAAAATATTTTTCTACCATTGACCTTCATTTCACTTTTCATCAGATCCCTTTGAGTAAGGACTCTCAAGATCTTACAACTTTTATTACACCTCATGGTGCATACAAGTATCTAAGGCTACCTTTTAGCCTGGCATCAGCTGCCAGCGTGTTTCAAAAGGTGATGGATGTGTTCTTTTGAGATTTGGACTGCATTCAAGCCTTCTAAGATGATATTTTGATTTTCACCAAGGATAGAGAAGAACATATTGCTGTTTTGAATGGATGTTAGCCATTTTGACAGAAAGAAGAATGACTGTAAGACCTGAAAAGTGTAATTCTCTGTGTTATACAACACCCTACAGCGTCCCATTTATTCTCTATGTCGGTCATACAGGGAGGCAACTATAACTTGTCACATTTATTTGAATTATTTGGAAAGGTGATTGAAATACTATATGAGACTGTAGGTATAAACACCAAAAGTATTTTTGTTGTGTGAAAGAGGTAATTAGATAGAATAAAGGATGGATATGGAATGGGAGAATTATAGCTTTAATATAGGGAGTATGTTTAGAATATATAGCAAACAGTTTATAATATAATAAAAAGTGCGGGCTATTTGTTTAGTAACATTCTGCTACATTATTGTAGCCTACTTTCCTAAAAGTACATGTTGTACATTTAACACCTTACTGTATAAAACTGACTATAATTCTAAAAGTATACTTGTTGTAAGGGGGTTGTGTGTTGTTGTTTTGTTGCATGCAAGTTTTTAAAAATGTTCTGTTATCGGCGGTACCACGGTACTATCTCAGTAGTACAACGATACCTCACGATTGTAAGAAAGCTTCTGATATGCTCTAAAGCTTTCATATTGAAACAATAGAAAGCTCCAAATTATTTCCGGGTTATGGTTTTGGTGCCTTTCTGAGTAGCAGAGACATAATACTGTGCCAGCTGCTTTTGGTATTCTTTTTGGATTCCTGAGAATACTGACTTTGTTTTGGAAAGGAATGGCAGAAGGAGGAGAGGGTGGTGCTGTTCGTGAGGCTGCAATGGAGGAGAATGAGGAGGCCATTGCCCAGAAGCATGAAGAGCTGGAAAGAAGAAAGCACTGAATGGAGTGGGTAGTGTGGTAATTGTTTCTTTATCTGCTGGGGAATAAAGATGAATGTGTGGCATGTGACATGCACCTAATGTCCTAAGGTCATTTCACTGGAAAGTGGCCAACAGTACTTGCTGGGTACTACTGGCATGCGTAAGCACCTTCACACTATGCACGCTACACGTTTGGCTCGGGCTGAACAAAAAAGAGACTTAGAGTTGGAAAAACTTGAAAATGCTGCAACCGCACCAACTACTGAACTCCAGCGTGCACTACCATCCACTTCAGCCATCCAGACTCATGTTCCAGGCACATCTACTGGCTCAACAGCACTCTCCATTCCACCACCTGGTTCGGTGGTTGCAGTACACCGGCTGAGGCAAGACGGGCATGTTGTGGAGCCGAATGTTAGTTCAGCGACATACTATTTGTACTGCCAATAGTTTCAGGGGAGAGTGATATAAACATTCATAGGGAGCTAGTAATAGGTCAACGGTGCCCTCCCCAGAACTCATAGGGATTTTTCTTTGGGTCCCAGGATGTTTTCTTCTGCACTGTTCTGTACGTTGTTTATTTTTTTATTGATGGTCCAGCTGACCTGTAGTTAAAAAAAAACAAAATTACAGAAAAATGTATAAAACAAAAGAGGGAAAAAAGTTATGTTCAGAACTATTTCCATTTTCATTACAGTAAAGAGTTGGTTATTATTGTGACATTTTTCCACACAGGTGCAGTAAATAATCTATGTGAAAAAACAGTAAAGGAGAAGGTAAATGAATGGTAAGTTATATTATATAGGTATGTATAAGGAAGCAATATAGTTTGTAATTTTTTTACTATTGGATTACTTCTAAAATGAAAAAAAAGTTTGTTAAATATAATGTTACCATTTGTTACAATACATAGTTAATGAATGCAAGCAAATTTATTTAGTGTTTCTTAGACAAAAGTATCAATAAAGTTACAAATATATCCAATTATTTACCACCTAATAAGGTGCAGATAAGCATTATATTGGTGTCATTATGAAATACTGGATAAAACACAAGTCAAATGGATTGTGAAAAATCCACTTAAAGGCTGTGCTTGTTCAACTGTCACTTTTGGTAAAAGGACGAAAGAAAATAATAGTTAGAAACTACATGTTATGTTAAATTGATTTTATAAGGCGCACAGCTACCCAACAAGGGGGCTTATTTACAAGCCCCTTGCGCCACTTTTGCGTCACTTTTAACATGGGAAAAGTGGCGCAAGGGGCTTGTAAATCTGCCCCAAGGGTTTCCCAGTACCAGCCTGAAGGAACAAAAGAATCAGAGTTTACTGGTTGAACAGCCAAGTTTTTAAACATTTGCGGAAGTTCACATATATTGTTTCATTACGGAGCGATATGGGGAGAGAGTTCCACAAGGTTGGGCCGAGACAAGCAAATGAACGACCACCCATCCGTGAGAGTTTAACCCTGGGAACCAAGAATTTCCCTGAGTAGTGGAACGTAACAGACGTGGAGGTCGGTAAGGATGGACTAAGGCTTGCAAGTATTGAGGGGCGGTGCCAGACTTGATCCTAAACATGTAGCTCAAGGCTTTAAATTTAACACGGCTTTATACCTTGAGCCAGTGAAGATCTTGCAAAGAGCCAGAGATGGAAGCAGTTTTAGGGATCTGACAAAGTAATCTGGCGGCAGAGTTCTGCACCACCTGTAGTCTCCGTATCAGATCCTTATTTGCCCCCAAATAGAGGATGTTACCATAGTCCAGTCTAGAAGTCACAAGCGCCTGGACTACGGTCCTTTGAGTGGAGCAGGGGAGCATCCAGATCATTTTTTCCAACCATTTCAAAATGGTGAAGCAAGTGGCTGCCACCTTCACTGCTTGCTGTCTCATTGATAATTGGTCATCAATGATGAATCCCAAATTGTGGACTTGGTGGGTGGGCTGGGGTAGGGCACCCATTTCGGCAGGCCAGTGCTGGGGGCCCCAAAGGTCTTTGTTTTTCCCCAAAATCAGGACCTCAGTTTTCTCGCCATTAAGTTTAAGTAGGTTGACTTGCATCCAAGATGCAATTTTCCTTAAACCGGTCTGAAGAACTGATGGTCCGGACATCTTCCCCGCAGAAAGGGAGAAGATGATTTGGGTATCGTCCGCATAAGAGAAAAAAGACATCCCGGCCTCCTCAGCAATTGCCGCCAAGGGTCTGGTATAAACATTAAATAGTAAAGGGCTAAGAATAGAGCCCTGGGGTATCCCATAAGGATTAGAGTAAGTTTTGGAAGTGGCCATAGATGAGAAGACTTGGAATGTCCGATTGGAGAGAAAAGATGTAAGCCAGTCAAGCGCTGGACCAGAAATGCCAAGGGACTGTAGGGATTTTATTAACACGGTGTGAGACACCGTGTCAAACGCGACGCTCAGATCTAGTAATATGAGGGCCACCGTGTCCCCGAAGTCCAAGCGATGTCGTAGCATTTCCGTGACTCCAAGAAGAGTCGTCTCGGTCGAAAAACCGGCTCTAAAACCGGATTGAGAGGAGTGTAAGAAATTAGAAGATTCAACAAACTGGGTTAATTGTAAATTTATGTGCTTTTCCAAAATTTTGGAATAGATCGGAAGTAAAGAGATTGGCCTGAAGTTGGATGGCTGGGCAGGATCAGCATTATCCTTCTTCAGGAGCGGAAGGACCATGGCGTGTTTCCAGTCAGGCGGAACAATAGCCTCCTGTAGGGAGAGCATTAAGTAGCTCCATGATTAACATAAGAGACGGTAATTCAAGCTGCTGCAACACAACGGTAGGAAGGAGATCGCAAGGAGAGTCTGATTTAATGCTACCTAGGATCTTCTTAAATGAATTAATGTCTAGGACCTACCAAGATTCCAGTTTATTAGTGGAGTCAACCGTACAAATAAACTCAGGGGTGGAGGCTTGCTGAGTAGAGGCAACTGACAGAGTATTGCATAGTGTAGAGTGTATTTGCTTCACTTTGTTCAGGAAAAAATTAGCAAGGTTGTTGCATTGCGGCCCATCTACGATGGGGGCGTGGGCTGAGTGTCAGAACCAGACAACTTTTTGACCATTGTAAACAAGGTGCGTGAACAGTTCTGCGCATTGGAAATGGTAGATGAAACAAAATCTGCGCGAGCTGATTTACAGAGGGCTTGGTAATCTTTTAAGGCCTTTTTATATTTGAGTTTGGAGTCAGGCGCATAGTTCCTCCTCCAGCGTCTTTCCAAAGCTTTGCATTTAGTTTTCTCAATTTTTAATTTCTCTGTGAACCAAGGGGCAGGGGGCGATGATTATATGACCTTTTAATTGAGGGTGGAAGGCAATCATTAATTGCTTTAAGAATCCAATTGTGGATTGTGCCCTAAGAGGTGGTCAACATTTGATGAATGGTGGGGACACTATTAGACAGGAGTTTATTGAAAAGTTCCATATCCAATTTGCCCCAATTCCTAGATTTTTCCTGAGTTCCAGATACAGCTGTAGACAGATTCACCGGAACTGTACAATGAAACTTGACTGCAAAATGGTCTGACCAGCATAAGGGAAAAGCAGGCGGGCATTGAATGTTAGATAGACTGGAGAAGATGGGATCCAGTAAAAATGGCTGCCGTGTGAGTGGGGCAAGTGTTACAAAGCAACAAATTCATCGCTGCAAGATCAGAGATCAGCGTACTGCTGATTGTACATTCAGGGTTATCGAGATGAAGATTAAGATCACCCAGAATGGTAAAGTTTGCCGCTTTAAGAAGGTGAGGAGTGATTAAATCCGGAAATGAGGAAGCCCAGGGGCCAGACGACCCAGGGGGACGGTAAATAAGTATACCCGAAAAGGTGAATTGAGGGGTCAAGGCAAGTTTGAATAAGGCCGCCTCACAACCCATGAAAGGCAGCTCTTCCAATTTGCATGAGTAGGATTTATTAAAAATTATAGCAATACCTCCCCCTTTCCTAAGATCTCTATCCTTCCTAGCTATGGCGTAATTAGGTGGTAAAGCGGAGGCCACATCTGGACCCGAGCTCGTATGCAGCCACGTTTCAGTCAAAAAGATGGCATCTGGCTGTTCACTACTTAAGAGGTCGAAAATGTCCGCCTTGTGTTTAGGGAGGGAACGACAGTTAATGTTCCAGAAAGTAAAATCCTTGTTAGGTGAGTTGCTGTATTGGGAAAAGTGGTTTATCCTGCGGGAAAGTGGCAGTATCAGAGGTTGAATGGCTCTGCTCTCTACAGGGCGCTATACAAAACGTAAAATTGCAATAAGAACAGCTAGTAACATCGTCCAAAAGGTGAAGTAGGTTACACTCGGAGTGGGGAATACTACGATATTTCAGCAACTGCTCAGAAGAATAACGTGTTAAGTTTTCCGAATTTTCTAAAATTTGGCCAGGGTTCATGGCCCCTGGTCCCGCCTGGGCCCGGACGGGCGCAGAGCGGGCTTGCCTTTCGGGCGCGCCCGCTGCACGCGTCCCGCTCACTGCCCATTTAAATAGTAAATGAGGCAGGGCGGCGTGCAGCCACTAGTGCGCTCAACTCGAAAAACGCGTGGCAAAAATAAGATGGCCGCTGCGGGAGTTCGGCCTCGATCGAGTGCAGTTAACTGAGTATAACACACTCAGAACCAAAAACAACAATTCACAGCATTAAAAAACAATTTAATAAAACGATATCATCAGGGTCTTTAAAAACAGATTAGCAAGTCAAGCAGCAGTTCATACAAAGAAATTAGTGCAAATGGCAAGTAGTGCAAAAACAGCAAAAATAGGAACCTGTCAGGCCTACATTTTTCCCTAAGTCTGTAGATTGTTTCGAAAGCCATCAACTATGCTAGGCCGCATAATGACATATCTACTGATTGCTATTATGTACTATACCCAGTCCATATTCCAGATTTGTATAAGGTTGTACCTTAAATTATAATTTTGGAATTAGAATAAGCAGTTAAGAGTTTAGCAACTTTTTAGGCTATCTGTGTTGAAAGGTTAACGTAGTGTCATCACATTCATTTTATCCTGTAATGTTTCTTAAATATATTGTATAATGTCTGTGCTGAAATAATGTTTTCTCCATGATGGAAAATAATGGCAATTCAAGTGAAAGTGCGTCCAGGAATGGAAATTTGACTAGCATTGAAAAGAGTAATCAAGGTAATTCATTTTGATATAATCTGGAGCGCTTCTTGTATCATTACAACAAAATACTTATTTACCATAGTTAACCAAAGTTTCGACACAACCTTCGATGCACAGTTTGAAAAAAGTTGGAATGCACAGCTTGATGTTACATTATTAAATTATATGGATTTATAATCGGAATAGGAAGGTATACAAATCTTTCAAATTCCATGACTGTTGACAAAGCATTAAAGGGGTTGAAAGGTTCCCAATAATAGCTTGCGCCAAGGAGTTCTGTATGCGGCAAAGTCTCATTAGCTATAATTCCAAGAATAGCCATACAGAATTCATGTGCATCTTGTTGTTGATTTATAGAGAGGCGAACTGTTCCTGTACAAACATCAACAATATCTCTAATACCACCTATAGACTGGCACAGTTGTTTTTCGGATTGAGGTAGGAATACAGATTACTTACAGTCTCACAAAAGGGTTATGTCTATTTTGTACAATTCTTTTACTAAAGGTAAATATAGAATAAGATTAACAATTACATTACTATAGCAGTTAATCCCATTTGCATTACTAAACTGAAAGCCAAACATTTCAATGTTGTGTTCTTTTTTGTTTTTCTTACACGGTTGTGTTATGTGTAAAGGCTCATTCTTTGTGAACTTTTCTTTTCATATATATCATAGGTTTAGACACAACCGGATATTCTCCAAGAGAAGGAGTATACATTTTTGTGACATCAAGGTCTATGATATCTAGTGCTTTTAATGTTTTCACTTGCGATAAAGCAACATATGCCATATTCTCTTTAAAAACACTAGAGCCAATGTTAATTAAAGCATAAACCAAGCTTAATCCTTGAGATTTATGTATTGTTACTGCATAAATAAATATACAGGACCTTGTTCTTTCTTCTAGAGCAGTTGCTTTAGAAATTTGCTTTGGTTGCTATATATTGTCAAATTTAACAGTAGGAAATTCAATATCATCATTACTTTTATATTTATATTTAACAAAATGTAGTACATGTCCCATTGCTCCATTTACAGGTCCGTGTTCCACATCCAAATTTTGACATAAAATTACACAAATTTTTTTACAAAGAAATAGGTCTTTTTCTATTCCCGCAGTCCGAGACACTGAATTTTCCAAGTTTAATAATTTTGTAGATAAGGATTTAGTTATCGGAATACTCAATGGGGCATATTCTCAAGGACTTATCGCCGAGATAGCGGCACCTTATCGCAGCCAAAGTGGCGATAGATTTATCGCCCTATTCACAAGCTGGTGCTAACAGCCGATATCGCCAGTTATCCTGCGATAGAAGCCGCAAAAAACATTGCCACGGATGACACCGGCAACTAACGCTAATGAGATGCAGAGTAGGCGTTCCTGTGCAAAAAGCCGCGATAACACCACTTCGCAATATTCTCTACGACCAGTCAGATCGGCGATAAGATCCCAAAACAGGCGATAAGGCGCGTTAGCAGCAGGGATTTAACACCTGCTCTTACCTGGTGTTAAGTCGGACGACAACCTGCACCATAAAAGGGAGCCCAGCCCAGAGCCACACCTGAAGAACAACAGATGCCATGGAGCTACTGATCATGCAGCTCGGAGCCCCAAGAGGGCCAAAACACCCACCGCCACCACCCCCAGGCCCGCCACCCCCCTGGACCCCCCACCCCGGACTACCACAGAGGCAGCGCAGACAAAGACAGCGGACCTTCAGAAAACGCACCAGCCTCACAGACTTAACACCAGAGGATGTCATTGCCCACTACAGGCTCAAAAGGACAACCATCCTCCGCATCCTCACCCACATTGCCCAGAGGCTGACGGTACCAACACAGCAGACAACCAACATCCCTCCGCAGACAAAGCTGCTGGCTGTGCTGCACCTGTTGGCCTCTGGGACCTTCCAACCAACAACTGCCAGAGTCGGAGGAGTCTCACAGCCAGCCCTATCCAAGTTCCTCACACCTGTCTTGGATGCCATCATCAGCTTGGTACACCAGCACCTTTACTTCCCACACACTGCGCAGGAACAGCTGGGGACCAAGCAAGGGAACTACGCCATAGCTGGCTTCCCGCACGTGTTGGGGGCAATCGACTGCACACATGTACTCCTCGTGCCCCCTGCCGCCACTGCACACAATTACCTCAACAGGAAGCACATCAATGTGCAGGCAATAGTGGACCACCGGGGACTCTTCACCAATGCCGTAGCCAACTACCCAGGCAGTGTGCATGATTCCTTCATCTTCCAACAGTCCATCATCAACCAGCGCTTTGAGGCTGGCATCTATGCAAATGCAATGCTCGTCGGTAAGTACCAACTGAACACACCACACACCTCAACTCCACCAACATACAACTCACAACTCTGGGAATGCACACGTTACAAAATCACATACAACATGACAAACAACATGCCCACATACCAGACACGACAACACAACTTACTGTGGTAACCTGGGCTAGCCATGTACACAAGCCAACAACGGCATGGCACCACAGCCACACAATAGCAGAATGTGGGGAGAGGTGGGAACCAGGCATGTGCGAAGGAGGCAAGTGACCCATGAATGAGAATGTACACAATGCCAAGTGTGGCGTGGATGTGCTGGACAGACTTGAGTATGCAGACCACAGACATTTCCATGTCGACATACACTGCTGGTGTTTGGAGTGTAGTGGACAGTGGACGCAACCATGTTACCTCAGCCAGTGGGGAAGATCGCGGAAATGTAGCTTGTTACGTCCCCCCCTGTAAGCGTGAGCGGAGTGGGCTGGCCCGGCGTACGCCAGGCCAGCGTAGGGGTGTGAATAAAAAGCACGTTGCTCTTGGCGTGGTTCTCTTCCGGAATGGCCAACGTGTCTGCCAGGGCGGCGCCTCTCACCCCGCCACGAGGCCGACGCCGTGAGCGGTGGTGCCTGCGATCCTGTGCGCCTGCTGCACCCCAGGCCGCTGGTCCCCAAACCCGTCTTGGCCGCCCCTGCGCACCCAGGCCTCACTGCTCACCTGCCGACACCGGCGTGTGTCAAAGAGGGCCCACCACGTGCCGGTGCAAGCTCCAAGCCCGAGGCCCGCGACCTTGGCAGCCTCCTCAGACCATCGCTGGCCTCCGCGACACAGGCCCCCAGCACTCCTTTCTCGTTGACGTACTCCACCGCTGCCTCCGGCCTACACTGCGGTGAAGTAGGTCACACATTTGGAACTGAGTCTTGATTATTCAATGGCCGAGTTCATATCATTGTACGCAAGGAGAGGAGTAAGAGGAAGACGCGGTTCAGTCCGGAGGAAAAAAGGATCATCGTTATGGAGGTGATCGAACACTACCAACAACTGCTCTGGTGCCACTAACTCTGTGCATTCCAAGCCAACAACACGTGGCTGTGGGCCCCTGCTGACCGCTGCCTCCGGCCTACACTGCGGTCAAGTAGGTCACACATTTGGAACTGAGTCTTGATTTTTTTATGGCAGAGTTTATACCATTGTACATGCCTCATCGCAGACTGCATCCCCTTTCAGCTCTGGTGCCACTAACTCTGTGCCCCGAAATTCATGGACACTCTCTGGTTGAACTTTGGTGGCGTCTGAGTCTATGGCCTGGGGGTTGTCTTCATCATCATGTAGCTGATACTGACTTGGTGTTAAAAATGAGTCTGTAGCATTCATCTCCTCCATATTGCCTGTTTCTGCTTGGTTCTGCCCTCTGCATCATGCCCTGGAAGAACACCTTCCACTGTCCCCCGAAACACTCCGCGACATTCACCTTCGACATCGACGAGGACCCGCTCAGCTCTCGTGGCCCTACCTCAGTGCACCGCAAGTCACCGTCCCGTGGCGGTGTGCCTGTGCCGGCCGCAGTGGATCCGGGGCCACTAACTCTGTGCAGCTCAAGTCATGGACCCTGTCTGATTGAATATTGGATGGCCTCTGAGTCGATGGCCTGGGGGTCATCAACGCCATGTGTCTGTGGCCCTGCGCTGACCGCTGCCTCCGGCCTCAACTGCGGTCCACCAGGGCTCACACATCAAATCGAGTCCTACCTGCCCGGATGACGCATCACCGCTGGCTGCACACGCCACCACCGCCAGGAACACCTCCAACCAACAACTGCCAGAGTCGAAAGAGTCTTACAGCCAGACTATCAGAGTTGCTCACACCTGTCTTGGATGCCATCATCAGCTTGATACCCTGCTCAGCTCTTCAGGTGCCACTAACTCAGTGCACCACAACTCATGGACCCTTTCTGATTGAGTTTTGTGCTGTGGACAGCTCACGCAACAATGTCACCTCAGGCAGTGGGGAAGACCTGGGACGATGATGAGGAAGATGAGGCAGGTGTAACACACCCCACTGCAGCTGCAGCAGGAATATCCCGAAGGGACACAATCCTAGACAATTTCTTCACATGAGCACGCTCAGCTCTGGTGCCCCTACCTCAGTGCACTGCAACTCACGGACCCTTCTGATTGAATATTGGGTGACCTCTGTACTTGCTCCGGCTACCACCATGATGCTTCGCAGTTGTTTGTGTTATGTTGGTGTTTTCTGTTTCCGCTTTAATAGTGATCACTGTTCAAGTTGTTGCCAGCACCAACCACTCCCTGAGGGCTGGCTCACACTCACCCCACACCCATCCAGCAAAGGCGTCACTGGTCAGGTGACCCTGGTAATGAAAAGTGGCCGGGCGCACGTGCCCGTAGCCAGTTCAACTAACTATCAAAGTGTGTCCGTGTGCTCATTACGTATGCATGATGGCCCCGGGCCCTACCACATTACATTGTGCTGTGTACAGCGGACGCAACCATGTCACCTCAGGCAGTGGGTAAGACCTTGGACATGTAGCTTTGTCGTCCCCCCTTTATACGTAAGAGGAGTGGACTGGGCCGGCGTACGCAAGTACAGCGTAGGGGTGTGAATGATTATCCCGGGGCTCTGGGCGTGGTTCAGTACTGGAAATGTGCAAATGCGTGTGTCTCTGTCGCAGTGTGGGTGTCCGTTGGGGAGTGTAAGTGGTCCCTGATGGGAATTAGACACCCACGTATGTAATCTAGTTTGGCTGCCATGAGGTCGAAACCCACCCGCACCTGTTCAGCCACCTCCTTCTGGCAGTCTAACACCTGGCCTTGGAATGCGATGTGTGCTTCGGTGAGGTGCTGGGAGCCAGCCGTGGTGGTGGGTGCTTCCTGCTGTGTGGTCTGTGCAGGGGGTGGGGTCTCCTCGATGCAGCTGGGCTGCCCTGCTCCTGGAGGTGGGTTGCCTAAGATGTCCATGAGCTGTTGTAGGGCGTCGGTGTCGAAGGTGTGGAGGTCCTCTTCATCATCACTGATGAGTTGTCTGGTCTGCTCTGCAGGAGGTGTTGATTGTCCCTCTGCAATGTGAAGGGGAGATGCATTTTAACATTGTGTTGACATGTATGTTGACGCATTGTTCTAGTTTACATACAGACTGCATGACAATGTACATTGGGACTGTTTGGGAGGAGCTGACTATTTGATGCGGGACAGTGGACATTTGAACTACATCACGGATGTGAGGTTGTACACGTACATTTTCATCTCACAGTTTCCTGCTATGCCAGATGTGATTGGCCAGTTTCTACGCACAAGCGGAACCAGTTGTGTCCTCTGTTCTGTAGTGAAAGTGTTGCACTTTGTACCACATTGTCGTCAATGTTGATGTGCTGTTATTGCTATGTGTGTGTGCTGCATTGTGGGAGAGTCGCCCCTGCAGCTGTGATTTTGCTGCCCCTTATCCCTTTGAGGCGGTGTGCCTTTGACTTCTGTGCTTCTACAGTGCTGAGATGTTGCAGACTTGGCTAATTTTGGCTCTTGTTCGTATTTTGGACTCTTGGGCATGGTTTATCCGCAGATGTGTTGTTGACGTCAGGGGTTGTTTGTGCACGTGGATGTGTCAGAGTGTGACCTGCTCCTTTCCGGATGTGTTCCACACTCAGCCACCCCAGTGTCGTGGCGTGCACCATGTCATGATAATTGGACTGCAGCCATGCTATTCGTCATGCAGTGTCACTTGCATTGTCATGGTGGCTCACAGACACGCAGCTTTGCTGGTTTTGACACGTGTGCATGGGTTGGTTGTGAGATTGGTGCTGTGTGGGGAGGGACCCCTTTGTGCCCATAGTGGACGGGGGCCTACTTGCTGTTTGTATGTGTGCTGCAGTGTGCCAAGGGGATCAGGGACATGATCCAGAGTCATTGTGGGTGTGCAGTGTGCTCTACTTAATTGTGCATGTGTGCCATTGTGCCCATCTCCCCCCGTCCCCCAGTCCCTGTTCGGTACTCACCCTGGTGCTGTTGTGTCAGGTCATGTCGAGCAGTGTCCGGACCCCCAACTCCTGCCACCGTCTCCCCACTGATGACTGTGGCCACCATTTCCTCCATCTCATCCAGCTCCTGGTGTTCCGCTGGACTGCCACCTCCAGTCTGCATTGCTGCCTGATGGTTGTCAGCGAGTTTCTTCTTGGTTTTGCGCTTCGCATCATTCCAGCGCCTCTTGACCTCTCCAATTGTCCTCCTCCTCACTCCGACTGCATTCACCTTGTCCAGGATGGACTGCCATATTGCATTTTTATTTGCCAATGACACGTTGGAGGTGACGAACAGTTGTTGGTGGTGTTCTATCACCTCCGTGATGATGATCCTGTTTTCCTGTGGACTGAACCTCGTCTTCCTCGTCTTCTTCTCCTTGCCCTTCCGTGACCCCGAGGTCCCAGGCTGGTCCTCCTGGGGGCTTGTGGGGTTCTGGTCGTCCTCTGTACTTGCTCCGGCTTCCTCCATGGTGCTACGCAGTTTGAATTATTTTGTTTGTGTTTTTCGGTGCTTTTATGGTGCATTTTCCCACATGACGCGTGGGAATTGCAGGCCTGTTGCTGGTTATCGCTGATTTTTTTATCGCGGTTGGCCACATCGCAACTTTTTACGCGTTCGTGTTTCGCGGTTTTTTGCCGTCACGGTAATTTTATCGCGGTCATTTGACGCGTTAGCGTGAGACTATCGCATGGTACCGCCGTGTTGAGAATACAACGTTAACACAGCGTTATTTTCCCGCGATAGACTGCGATGTGCAAAGTTGCGTTAAGCTAATTTTGCGATAATTATCACACGTTCTTGAGAATATCCCCC